>CM024571.1:31593804-32193804 GCA_014182515.1 Eucalyptus microcorys
TCAGGTACTTCATCATGTTTTGTATGTTTCTATATTCTCTAGAATGAATCCCACAAACATCCGTTTCTTTCTCAAACATTAGGCGAGGATGTCGGGGTAACAGGGGCCAAGCCAGATGTCTTGACTTGGGATAGGAGACTACGAATTGCTGTAGACGTGGCACAAGGTACATAAATGAGATGTGCATAATTGTGAATTTTGCCCCCACTTCGCATTGGTATGGTTTAAGGAAATTTCACAAAAATTGCAGGTTTAAATTATCTCCATAACGATTGCAACCCGTCCATCATCCACAGAGACATCAAGACTACAAATATCTTGTTGAATGAAAACATGCAAGCCAAAATATCCGACTTCGGTCTGTCGAGAGCTTTGGCAACTCCAGATAGTTCTTACAAGTCAAGCAATCCTTGGGGCACTCCTGCCTACTGCCCCCCTGAGTAACGGCTTAGACTTGATCTTGTTGAGATGGTTCTCCATCTCTATATGAATAGAAAATCCGGTAGTCCATGTTCTTATTATATGTTTTGCAGGTATGGACCATCCACTTATGACTTAACCAATAAAAGTGATGTCTACAGTTTCGGGATCGTGCTCCTTGAGCTAATTTCAGGACATCCAGCAATCAATACAAGTGAAGATGGAAAAAGCGTGCCCATACGTGACTGGGCAATTCCAAAGTTCCCAAAAGAATATATACGCGGACTAATTGATCCAAAGGTGGGACAAAATTTTGACATCAACTCAGCTGAGATAGTAGCAAAGGTTGCAGAGTCTTGTACACAAACCGAACCAGGTGCAAGGTGGGACATAAATCGTGTTTTGATAGAATTGAAGAGGGCGAGTGAATTGGCATCCAAGCACAAGTATGCGGACGGAAATCAAGAGGAGCATATAGGAGCGACCTCCTTGGAAGTTGAATCAGATGGTGCACCCCTAGTAAGGGCAGTTCATTCGATCCATTAGTATTCGTCGACTTTGGTTGTGGAATTTTGGCGACTCCCAGTACTAAAATCAAGTCTTCATATATTTTGAATTTGTGTCTCTATATAAGTATGAATGCCCGAATACTATTCTCGACCATGTCATTATAAGTGTTGAGTGAACATTATCTTTTGATTTCATCAACTTCATTGATGATTGTAAATCGTTCACGTCGTTTCTAAATTATAGTTAGTAACTTGATCAGCAAGTTACCAGTTACATGAATTTACAATGGTGATTCAGAATTTTGCGACCAGCATTACTTGTTTATCACAAACGAAAAATTAACAAAAAAATTATTTTCTAATAGAGAATTTTAGACATGTCCCCAAGAAAGGCAATCGTGGAATGAGAAATTTTGTGTGATATGGGAATATCGTCTATACTAACTTAAGCCATGAAGCTAAATCATGAAATCAACCAAGTGCACTCGATAATGTGAATAGATAGGTAGAAGTTGACGTGTGAATTCGTAATCACTGTAAGCATTTTCTCATTGACTGTAATTATAACAAGCAACCTGAGTTTTTACTGTTATTAGAACAATGAACAGCTTTAATACCTAGATGAATGAAAGGAAAAACAAAGCATTTTATGCTTGCAACAAGCACAATAAACTTCCTCCTTTCCAATGGAACAAATAAACTGAACTATACGAAGAGAAACATACATTAAACATTGACCCCAGCCAACTCACCGTGGAGCGGGACCCCATGCCCTCATGTTGACGAGAAGTATGAATCACAACCCAATACAACTTTTTTCTAAGTTATCAATTAATTTTTGTTACCAACTCTCATTTGAGTTGCTTTCCCAACACTTAGTTTTTATTTATTTACCAACTTGTTTATAGGGTTCTCACTTTCTTTTGTCTTACTTACCAACTTTTTAGATATATCAACTTTTTAAAGATATTACCGATCTCAATTAAAGTGATTACCAACTTTCCTTATTGTAAGTTAGTTACCAATGTAATTTTGTCATTTCTTAAATTACAAATTTTTTTTAACAAAAAAATTCCTTATATCATTTACTAACTTTTATTTATCTTTATTATTGATCGCTTAAATTTTCCAACTAATTTATGGTAACTCATTTTGAAAACCCAATATTAAGTTGTAATTTAATAGAGCAAAATTTAGTGAGTCGCGGTAATTAAGTTGGTTATAGAGTTAGTAAATGTAGGGCCTCTAACCAAGGCATATAAAAGCTGATAATCAATAAAAAAAAAACAGTTGGTAAATTTAAACGGAAACTATTAATGTTGGACAATAACTCAAATGAAAGTTGATAACCCAAAATTAGTTGGTAATTTAGGTTGATGATTTTGCATAAAAGTTAATAAACTTGAAATGTTCGTGAGTTATGTAGATAAAAAGTTGGTAGGTTAGTGTAGAAATTGGTAATTTAAATATTATATAAATAATCATTATTTCATCAAAGTATTGGTAAATTACCAACAAGTTACCTAGAAAAAAAAAACCAATAATTTTTTAAGCAACATTTTTCGACACTCACCAATACCTGTTGAAATTTATTGTCACAAAAGCAATATTGGAAAAATCTTTTAACATAAAAAGAAGGGCGAAAGCCATCAAAAACCCTAATAGCTTCACTTTGACACGAATGCCCTATATTTTTCTATGACACTAAAAATCTAAAAGTTGCATTTATGTGACACATTAACAATTTTCTAAATTGATGACTTATTTTGATAGAAAAATTATCTAAGGAAATCTTGATGGAGGGTAAATGTATTATATAGATAGAATTTGAGGTTTTTTTTTTTATATCACAATAAAATTTTTAGGTAAATGTGTCATTGTTGACACCAAAATTTTAGCAACATGTTCAATCATTTATTGATTGCATAAAAATTAGGGATTAGTTTTTGAACCATAGCAAAAATTCTCATTAAATCATATAAAAATTAGAAGCATTTTCATTACTAGTATTAAAATTTTAAGAAAAAATCTAAAAAAATAATAATTAAAAATATTATAAAATAATAACTTTTATAGAGTGGGGGGGAAAAGCGAGACCGGGCCTGCCTTCTCACCCGCCTGGGCCTGGCCCAACCCATTTTTGTTCTTTATTTTCAGCCCAAGCCGGCCTCTCCTTCCTCCTCTCCCTCATGCTCTCCCGCGTTCTGCAAAAAGGAGAGAGAGGACCCAAGGACAGAGGCAGAGGAGACAGGCGCGAGCGTCGCACCGGAGTTGGTGGTCGGGGGCAGACCGGCAGCAACAGGTGGCGTCGCGGGAGGCCATGCGCTGAGTAACTTAAAAGGGAGAGAGGAGAGCGAGCAATGGAGGAGATTCGGACGAGGGGGTTCGGAGAGAGAGATCCAGGAGAGCGAGAGAGAGCAGTGAGCGGGGCTGGGAGCGAGAGGGTTCCTCCGGCGACGGATACGCTTGAACCCCGGCCGACATCCCACCGACGTTGCCCGCTTCCCGCGTCGAGCCCACGGTAGATCCGGGTTCTCGTTGTTTCCTTGATTTTCCTCGGGTCGGGTCGATTTCCCGAGAATCCCGCCTCGGAGACGCGCGAGGCGAACGGACGTAGCGCGATCTACCGAGCTCGCCCACCGCCCGCGGCCACCGAGCCGGGTAGGGAGTACTACCGCACGCTCCTGTTTTAACTTCTTACGCCTCGTCTTGCCCTGTTTCGGGCTCGCCGGACCGGGGTGGCCTTTGTCCGGTTCGCGCGAGTTCCGGCCCCCATCCGTACGTGTGATGTGTTTTTTCTTTTTTTTTCCGGGTCATTGCTTGTTGATGGCATGAGTCTCGGCGCGAGTTTGGGTTCAGTCCATTCGTTTTTTTTTTCCTTCTCTTTTAGCCAATGCACCTCACCTGTTCGATGAAATGCTCGAACTGGATTCCGCTTAGAATTCCTCTGATTTTGGGTTGTTTCTGGGTGTTCATTGGTCATTAGACACGGCTCTGTAGTTTTTCTTTGATCCGTTGCTTGATGTGTTGTTTCTTTGTGCGTATTGTGTCTTTTCCGTCTAATGCAATGGCTGGCCAGAGTGACGAAGTAGATTTGCTTTTTCGACGGTGAGTTGAGGTGGAGGCCGACCAGGACGATGGACGTTAGTTGCTGACTTGCTATGGGTGTATGGGTGTTAATCATCTGGTGTTAGAAGTGAAAATTGATGGTAAATCGGTCTGGTGATTGAAGTCCGGTGATGGGCGCATGTTAATTCAATCACTGCGAAGCTTGGCTTTTGTGTTCTAGCGCTCCAGTGTTGAGTCATCATGGGCACTCCTGGCTACCTCGCCCCTGAGTAATGTCTGAAACTCAATCTCCTTATAATCTATAATATTTCCAAAGATTTCATCTGTTGCTTCACATTTATCAGTATCCCCTATTTGGTACTTGGAAACACACGCAGTGTTTATACTTCAGAGGTTGCATCTTTTTTAACTTTGTTAGTGGCCATTATGAGGATTCCACTGAAGAAAGTCCAGCATTGATACATGACTCGAGAATTCAAAGAGAAGCATTATCGTTCATGTTCTTATGTCTTCTGCAGGTATCAGCACTCTCACAGCTGAAACAAGAAAGGTGATGTTTACAGTTTCAGAATTGTGCTCTTTGAGCTGATTACAGGACATCCGGCGATAATGGAAAGGCCTGGGAGAAAAAGCGTGCACATACTTGATTATGTGACTTCGTTCATCAAAGATGGAAATACCATGCTGGGACTTATGGATCCACGTCTGCAAGGAAAATTCGACATCGACTCAGCTAGGAAAGCGGTAACCATTGTGGAGTCTTGTACCAGCAAAAAAAAATGTCTGAAAGGCCTGACATAAGTGAGGTATTGACGGAACTGAAGGGATCTTTGCCAAGAGAATTAGCGTCTGAGATAAAATGGGAGGAAGGAAAACCAAATGAGCAAACTCTGAACGACCTCCTCAGAATTTGATCCGGCTGCTGGAGCCATGGCAAAGTAGTTTAGTTCCATCAGGATTAGTCCACTCTTGTTGCGAAACTATGGAAACTCCTAGTACTAATAAACCAAGTCAGTGTGCGTTTGAAATTCATGTTCGTTTATAGATATGGATACCCGGAGGCTTTTCTTGTCTTCATGATTATGCGTGTGGAATTTCATCCTCTGTTTTTCTTTTTCATCTCTTTCTTGGCAATTCACCCTTTTTGATTTGTACAAAGATGTCTTAAAATCGTATGACTTGGTCCACATGAAAATTGACAGACGTCGCTGCCTCTTACTTCCAAAATGATGCAATTCGAATATCGCCACAGAAGTCGCCATCTTTTGGTCACTGAGTTCTCTCTTTCTTTTTCTTTTTCAATAATATGTAAAAAAAATTTATGCGTTGCACCAGGAGTGTAAATACACAAGCAGTGTTTATGCGCGGACACGTATACCGTTTTTAAATTTATGACTGCTTGTGTATGGAATGTTTTAGATTGATGGTGTATATTACACAAATACAAACCAAAGAAGTAATAATACGGTCTAGTAATGAAAAGGCCATATAATCCAATCCACCGCGCTAAAATGACTATTGGCGTTATCAAGATGATTCTACCATTCCGGTCCCCCAAAAGAAAGTGAAGCCTGATTACGCATCAAAATGGTATATTTAAGAAAAATTTAGTAAACATCAAACTTTTAGATAAATAATAATTATCGATCTCCCGATGTCTTGATAACTTATTATAACGTACCATCACAATTGTGCAACTACCAGTTTTTGTCATCTTTCATCAACTTTTATTTGTCTTTCTCCTAATAGTCTTAAATTTATCCACTTTTAGAGGAATTTAAAAACTCTTTTTTTTTTTAAACTAACATAGAGTACGTTTTTGCCAATTAAATTACCAACTAGTTTTGTGTTACCTCTTCTTAGTTGAGTCACTTACCAACATTTATTCCCTACTTTTATTTGTCAAATTTTGTTGTCATTTATAAACTATTATTTCCCCTTTTTACAAACGCCCAAAATATATCAACTCTTTTATGGATGTGCCCACTTTTGTGTGACTTAATAGTTTTTCTCCTATTAGGTTACTAATTAATTTTGGTTTACCAATACTTATTAAAGTTTCTTACTAACGTTTATTTATAATTTTATTACCAACTTTTCTCTTAGATTATATCTTCTAATTGTTTGAGAGCCCATTAAGTTTTCAAACAATTTTAGAAATTATCAACCTTAATTTGAGTGATTACCAATTTTGCTCTGATTTAGCTACCAATTAATTTTGCATTACCAACTCTTATTTGAGCTAGTTATCAGCATTTATTTTGTTTCTACATTTGAATTACCAAGTTCTCTAATTGTAAAGCGACGGAAATTCGTTGATTTTATACTCAAGCATATCCTCAAACTAAGACATCACCATTTTACTGTTCAAATCTAATTTGTTATCTACATAAAATTTAGTTTGGTATGCATCCAAATAGGAATTCTGGGTTAGGCAACAATTAATAATATATGAGAGTGAAACAAATCATGAAGTTCATTGAAAAAACAGCAAAAAAACATTAATTAAGAAAAAGTAAAAGCTCGACATGATATTACAAAATCTGCATTTTATTGTTTACACACAATTCATCTTAATATACAAAATAGAATGACAAGAATGCAATTATTCAAAACATATAGAAACCATGACAAGAAACCAAGTTAATGAATGAAATGACAGTAAGACATTACATATGTCGACGTATGGAATTACAATTGCTTATTTTTTATCAATGAAAAGATATCGTCATAAGCAATGTGATGGACAGGATTAGCACGTCGATGAATGACACACGCATCCTTTATTAACAATCTCATATCCATTAAAATCCACCCATTTCTCTAAATTGGGATTAAAAAGTGGAAGATCACGAGGAATCTGTTGTCAATTTATGTGCTGTTGCAATGGAAGTCTCCGGTTTGCCAAAGAGGCTTTGCGGAAATATTCACAAGTGATTCATCCCAAAGGTTTGTTACCTTATGTGGTCAAATTTAGTGCTATTTTCAAGTGGTTGGCCTCAGTGGATCGGATCAGATCAAATTGTTACAAATGATATCAACACGATACTTCTTTCAGCAAATTTGTGTTTCAAGGTCAGACTGGGCTCTAGCCTGACAAGATGATGGGATGACAAAGTGGGAGAAATAGACCAAATCACACATTCAATTGTGGGAGTAGTGCCACTCAATATGAGCCAACGGTAATGAGGACATCACTACTTTACGTTGAGTAGTTTGTGACTCTCAAGTCCCACATCAAATGTGAGAGGCATTCCAAATTGATTCATAAGAATCACCCCATATGCTTACTATTTTACATGGTCACACATGAACACTTCATTTAAAGACTTGACTCAAGTTATGGCATTACTTGTACCACGTTTGATGCATGGCATAATCACAGAAACACTGATCGATCTTAGTTTGCTTCCTTCTATTAATTCCAAGTTTGCCAAGATATTTTAACTCGGCTTCTTTGATTAAGTGAAAGTTCTCCAGGAGTAGTACTGGTTTGAGGACGAGACAAATCAAGCACTCTCTCTCTCTCTCTCTCTCTCTCTCTCTCTCTCTCTCTCTCTCTCTCTCTCTCTCTCGTGACTTTGTCGGTCTACCATGAGAATTGACAAAAGCTTTAATGATCTCTGTTTATTCTAAGGGGAGAGTCGAGTAATCAAAGCCGAGATTAAATTGGCAATTACATAAACTTTCTTGTCTCATGTCAGGGGGCTAAATCCTGCAAAAGACCAGAAACAGCTTCTTACGTCAATATTATTTACATATATCGCATACAATTCTTCATTGGCAATT
Organism: Eucalyptus microcorys; assembly: GCA_014182515.1. Lineage (NCBI taxonomy): Eukaryota > Viridiplantae > Streptophyta > Magnoliopsida > Myrtales > Myrtaceae > Eucalyptus > Eucalyptus microcorys. The sequence continues at coordinate 31,601,592 of CM024571.1, forward strand.
ACATAAACTTTCTTGTCTCACGTCAAGGGGCTAAATCCTGCAAAAAACCAGAAGCAGCTTCTCACGTCAATATTATTTACATATATCGCATACAATTCTTCAGTCCACTAATGCAAAGATGGTGGCTTTAGTGGGCTCTTCTTGTCTATTTGCAAGTGGGAAAGAGCTTTGGCACTCTTTCTTTTTCAGTCTCCAACATTATTTTCGCAAAAACCTTTGCTTTTGTCTGCTAAAACAGGTAAACCTTGTGGAGAACTTTCCAAGTCTATGGTTATTGTAATAATTTTCTTTCGCTTCTAGACAAGCAAGGTACGAGCCTCAATTCACGTCGTAAGCTTTCCGTGGTTATAGGTATTGTCCATGGGGTTCGTGCGATCCATTTGTCTATCATCCATTTGTCCATCATAAATATATGTAATTAACACCATTATTGTGATATTGAAAGGAAATAATAAAGATATTCCAAGGAAATGCTTAACATAAGAGTTACGTAAAATTACAAGATTTTTAATAGTATCGCTCCAGCTAAGACATCGTGAAGACCTAGAGGACTAATTAAATATTGAAATAGAGATATGGTTTGATATAAACATCAAAGAAGATATACGGTCAACAGATTAATGGAATACATCAGAGTGACAATTTATTGGTCCGGAAATTTAAAGAAGACATTAGAAAATATCATGTTGTTGTCTCATAATAGATGATAGACCAAAGATCCGGTCAACTCCATTGCCATTTTAATTTCTTTCTTAATAAGAGAACATCTTGTGTTAGCATAAGAAGAATATGATATGACTAACAATTAATAATGATCCTTCTTCTCGGGATCACCCCGAGAAAAAGAATATGACCTTTGTTTAATCATTAAAAGAAGCACCAGAATTTAATAATCTTAATTCGTTATAACTGTAGTAATTATTACTCTGTCAATATGAACACAAAAATCAAAACATTGAATTATCACAAATGAATCATGGACGACCCCGCTTTCATATTCCAACTTTCTCTCCTTTTTGAAATGAAAACCGTGTTCCACAACAATATTCTCTTTTTGAATGTTGAAAACACAATGAAAATCACAAAAGTTCTAAATCTACTTTGCAGATGCCAACTTACTCTTAAATTTTTCAATTTTGCTAATGTACTTCTAAACCGTTGCATGAAATTATAATGCAAGCCTAACTATTGCTACAACGCTTACGTGGCCATCCATTTAGAATGTCATTTCAAATAAAGTTGCTCACGTTAGAATGTCACATAGGACGGTACGCAATGACTGGACACCACATCAATAATTTTATTTGCGGTAATTGGCTAAAAGATTACGTTGAAATTTTTGTTTAAAAGTTTAAGATTATGCATGAATTGAATATTTTTTCATTGCATAAGAATCCATCCGACTCCACTTGATTTTTTTTTTTGAATTTTATTGAATATCGCATTCAATCGACAGAAAAAAAAAGGGGGGACTATATAAACAGAACCTCTGTTTCTATCGTAATAAAATTAAAAAATTTAAAACTGACATCTGAATAATAGATTTATCATTAATTTTAAAATGGGCTTTGGCATCTTTTCAAGCTAGAAATATGAAAGCAAAACTCACTTTTTACTACAGCAAAAGGACTTTTCCTTTTAATTTCTTTAATCTTAGTGCGATGTGCCAGCAAAACTCATTTGTATTGTTCTCGAGTGCGGTACACCGTGTAATTAGGTCAGTGCTTTTCTTGTTCAAGTCAAGCACTTGGGAATTTTTTTGCTCCCCCCCCAAAGAAAACGGGAGTAAGGAATGTACGTGAACCATGTGGCAAGTTCTTTGCTGCCATAACGAAAGAGATTGCGTCCCATGCACTCGGAAAGAAGAAAACTAAAAGTGATTTTCGCTTTAAAATAGTCTAATTACTTGCATCTAATATCTTTAATCCTAAATTGGCAAGAGACCTTTCTCTCTCTTCTGGACCTGAAAAATGGGAATGGCCATTAAGTTACCTAGTTTAATTAATTCAATAAAGTTTGTCGACAAATTACTAATGTATTTAACTTTCCGCTGCAATCATTGATCATCAACTAATTTCTTAATCAACAGAAAATAAACTACTGTTTTTATTACCATTTGGTGTTTATAGATAGTATAATAGTTCCATTTAAGTACATTTTAGCTTATGATCTCTACATTAGGATAAGTACAACCTCATTTACAATTGAAATGATAAGATATTTTAAAATTTGGGCAATATTATAATTATGAAAACTTGTGAATAATACCAAAGGACCAATTTTGACTTCGCTATGGAAAGTTATGGGTCCAGGGTGAACAAATTGAAAGTTTAGAGATTAAATTGAACATGTAGGAACGGTTTAATGACTATATTGGACGAATTAAAAGTTTAAGGATTACTTCACATATTGAGCCAAAATTTAGAAGCTATTAGTGTCATATTCCCATCTTTTTTTAACCAAGTTCATCATAGACTTGTATTTAACACTTAAATGGAATACATAGGCAACGGAAATCTTTCTAAAATTGTTAATATCCAAGCGCATGCATTATATTATAGTTGTGATTGCTCCACAGTCAAACCATGTAATTTGCGTTCATTAACTTTTTATTAATTCAACTAACTTTTTGTATGACATCCATTTAATGATAATCTTAGCTTGGCTGGCACATCGTAATAAACCAAATATCATCAATTAGACCCATTAAGTCAGCCTTTAGTGATAATAGTTCAAATTTGGGAAAATTCCCAATAAGAGCATCATGTTCTATCATTTTCTCAAATAAAACTTGAAGTAAACATTTTTTTCAAATAAAAGCTTGAAGTGTTATTATTTTTTCAAATAAAGGTTTGAAGTAGATCTTATTTCAAATAAGAGCATGAATTGCCATATTAAAACAAAAAAAATTTTCATTTTCGTCATTTACTTTTTTTCCTTCCTTTTTTTTTTTATTTCTTTTTCCTTTTTCTGTTTTTTTTCCAAAAAAGGTTAACATTTAAAACAAAAAATATACAAGTGGAGGGTTGGCAACCCTCCTATTGACGTTGGGGCGTTGGTCATGGCCAATGGGATCACGGGCACCTCGATGAGGGCTGGCAACCCTTGTTGACTAGAGGCGAAGGCAAGCAAGCCCTGGCTAGAATTGGGAGAGGGCCACAACCCTCTCTCGCCTTTATTCTTCTTCTTCTTCTTCTTCTTCTTCTTCTTTTCATTTTCTTTTTTAAAAATTTTAAACTCTTTTTTTTGAGTTTATTTATGGAACGAAAAAAATAGAAAGAGGAAAAAAGATAAAAAAAAAAGGAAAGAAATTAAAAAAAAAAAGGTAACTAACAAAAATGCCCTCAATCAATTGATGAGGTCAAGCCCTTTTTTGATACTTACTTCAAGCCCTCATTTGGAAAAATGAGAGCACTTCAAGCTTTTATTTTAAACAAGGTTCACTTTTGACTCTTACTGGAGAAAACAAGGCACTTGATGCCCTTATTTGGAATTTTCCCTTCAAATTTTATTTCTTTAAAACAAGAGGTAACATTTTCTTAGAAAAATACTGAATGTCTTTGATAAATAATTTTTATTGAGCATGTAAAATGCATGATTATAAAGGCTAATAAACAATTGGTTAAAAAAATATTAAAAGAATATACAAGCGCACAGGAACTTCTATGGTACACTTGTTGTGCAAGAAAAGTATCAAAAAAGTCATAAACTTATTGCATTGGTGCTAGTTTAGTTCTAAACATTTTAATTTGACCAATTAGTCTTAAATATTTTCACATTGGATGGAGTCCATCCAGCCAATTTAGATCGAAAATTGCAAGCGTGAACACTGGCTCTCTATGTAGCACGGCTGGTACTAACATGGAATTTTTTTAAAATTTTCTACAATTTTTATTTTATTCATAATTTTTTAATGTTTTATTAATTTTTTCATTTAATTTGTCTTTCATTTTTCCTTTCTTTTTTTTTTTTTTTTTTTTTTTTGTCCCTTTAGCATGTTGCCGGTAATCAATTATGCCCTACAAAAGGTCATAGGCGAGGGCCAATGAGGGCGTTGAGGCTCTCTCCAAATCTGGCAAGGGCTCGATCCTCACGACCTAGGCAAGGGACCTCGCCAAATCCGACGTGGGTGGCCCTAGCTTGAATCGAGCCCTCGCTGCTGGCGAAGACCGCAACACCCTCCCTAGTCCTTGCATGTGACCAATCGCCGACCATGGTTGAGTACCAACCACAAGCCAAGGGAAAAGAAAAGGAAAGAAGGAGAACAAAGGAAAATTTTAATTAAAAAAATCGAAAGTATATTTAAAAATTTAAAAAATTGTCAACGTCATCCAAATATGCCACGTAAGGCAGCCAATGTTTATGGTAGCAATTTTCAACCTAAATTGGCTGAAAGGACTCAATTGGTGTCAATGTAAAAAAATTTATGATTAAATTGGTCTAATTAAAAAGTTTATAACTTAATTAGTAATTCAATAACTTTAGAACTTTTTTCAGTACTTTTCTTCTTGTTTTGCCATACCATATTACGGCTGACTTATTTACATGGCAGTCATTTAAAAATGAGAATTTTAATTTGTTCGGCCACAAAATTTTTGAGTTTAAAAAATTAGTGTCATCCAGGTAAATAATTGTTCTTCCAAATCCTTTGCGAATCTTCTATGTATGTATGCAGAAAATAACATTAAAAGTATGAGCCCACAAAAATTTCTATGGTACACATGCCGTGCCATACAATTATAGGTATAGTTGTTTTTAATTACGCTTATATGGTACAGCTGCCGTGCCAAACATTGTAGCGTCACAATTGATATATAGCGTTATAAGTTTTTTGGTGTGATGAAATGCAAGAATAGAAAATTATGTGGTAACACCTTTAGAATTTTCTTACCTACTTACTATTTTCTATTGTAAAGAAGCAATCTGCATCCGACAAAAGAAAAGAGAGTTAAATCTCTTTAGAAAACGGCCAAAATGACTCTTTCTTTTCTCGCCAAACGTCAATTGGGACGACTCATGGTCGACATTTTTCCCTACTTCATTTTTGTAGTCCAATTTGTTTTTTATACAAAATCTAGGCCATTGTGTATATCCAAATAGAAATTCCGGGTTAGGCATGAAGTAATAAAATATGAGAGTGGAGCAAAACATGAAGTTCATTGAGATTACAACAAACAAACAAAAGAAGAAAAAACCATGACATGAAATTACTCTGGCCTCGTTTGTTGACGACCTATATCCGCGACAATCCATCAATTTGTGTAAACTAGAATACATCTACAGAGTGAAGTTTAAGATATACAGAAATAGTGAATAAAAATTTGTTGATTCATATCTATTGTGAACAAAAAAAAAAAAAAAAAAAAGATCTTGGCACAAAATCAGATAATGTTTTTGTCCGATTAAGCAAGCTCTTCTATTTTCTTTTCTTTTCTTTTTCTTGGTCGATTTCATTAGCATAAAAGAAAAGAGCAATCTTCGGAGATGGTCAAGCAATTCACAATTTACTTTCCAAGATGCCAAACCAAATTCAACTTCAAGGGAAAATACTTTAAACCAATGCCAAAGTTGGTGGAATATGGAAAAGCAAGGATTAGATCATCATCTCGGTCCCAGCATGAACTGACTCTTGATGACCCTCTCGATCTCGTGTTTCACATCGGATCATCTATTTTTCCATTGTCAAAATATGGGCCAACACGCTTTGATTTTGCTTTATTCTCTTGTGCAACAACTTTGTAAGAAAAAAGTGAGCAGGCATCTACTTTTTATTTCATCCATCCGAGCGCAAGTCAAAGTCCCCTCCACGGTTTACTAGTGGAAACATCCTGGCAAGTCCCCATGCATTCGTTGCTCTTTTTTACGTTGTGTAAGTCCCATATACATCTAGAAGAGGAAAACAATACCTAATTAATTATAAACTTATTGTGCGGATGTGAATTCAGTACGACATATTTAAGACTGCAAACAAGCATTGTTTATTTATGTATTTATTTTTTCTTCCCATGGTAATTGGACCTATGGAATCCATCAAACAATCAAAGTAACCATAATTCGCAAGAAGCGTGATGTTCCTGGCATCCTATTCAATTATTTATACACACACCAAATAATAATTATTAGTTTACATAGACCGGTATGCTCATCATATTCACCTAACTTGATTGATCTGGTTAGTTTTTTTGACAAATTACGAGTGTATATTACTTCTTGCTACAATAATTCATCATAATTAATGATAACTCCATGGTACACTTGCCGTGCCGTACAATATTGCGGCGTCTCATCATAATTAACTATAAAAAAAATGTTGAACATGTCGTAAAATTCGTGTATAGCATTATAAATTGGAAAATTATCCAAAAAATCTTAAATCTACTGCACTTTTATCAATTGATAAAAAAATTTCAATTTTGTCTGAGTATTAAACATTTCCACGTTTTGTCAATTGAGCTCATCTGGCCAATTTTAATCAGAAAGCACTAAAGTGGATGTTGGCCACCCTAGACAATATGATCGGGGTTGATGTAGATAATATTTATTTTTTAATTTTTTTAATTTTTTTAATTTTTTAAATTTTTTAATTTTTTTTCCTTCTCTTTTCCTTCTTTCTTTTTTTTTTTTTTTTTTTTTTTTTGGTTCTTTTTTCCGGCGGAAGTTCCCCGCCGCAGGAGAGGGCCGCCCTCACCGACCTTGAGCAAGGTCGCCCACGCTGGCCTCGACATTCTCTGCAGGCCACCATGACAAGCTGCGGCTTACTTGCAGCGATGTAGCCCTGTTCCCGTGCGACCTCCAGCTTTGCCACCTCGTTGTAGTGCCTTAAAATCAAATCCCTCGTCTGGCGAGCCCTTTAACAGCGACTTCTAGCATCTACAGCGAAGTACAATGATTTTTGTTGTCCATGCAGGTTTTCCCGGCACCTTGCAGTAGCATCCCTATCGAAGCCAGCAATTTCGAAGGACTGCCATGCGGCTGTAGTTAAGCCATATCGAAGGGTTCCCAGGTGTCCAACGAATTTATGGAGAGTTCCAGCCCGGTCCACCAAGCGAAGCGAACCCTACAGAGCCGGTGACCTCCTGCTGCGACCTCCTGCAGAATCCGATCAATTCCTCTTGCATGGTCGGACTCACACCAAAATCGGTGGCGTTCCAATACCATAAGCCCCGTTGCCGCAAGCACCCTTCACCGGAGAGACCTCGCTAGTGGTCTTCACTCGCCCACTGTTGCTGGCCACTAAATATCTCGCCATCAGAGGTTGCCCAAGCAAGGGCGCCTCTCACATGAGGCTGGTGACTACCACTGGACATCGACAAGGCTCGGTGCTGGCTGGCGAAAGGAAAAGGGAAAAAAGAAAAAAGAAATAGAAATAGAAATAGAAGAGGGAAAAAAGGAACAAAGAAAAGAAAAATAAGAAAAAAAGGGAAAATATTAAAAGCATTAATAAGATATCTGAAAAAAAATTAAAATATTATTTGAAATCGTCCACGTTATCATCGGCTGGTGGCTATGCCACGTAAGACAATCGGCATCCAAGTTAACAATTTCTGGCCAAAATTGACTGGTTGACTTAATTAGCAAAACGTGAAAATGTTTAAGATTTCAATATTTTTGACTAAATTGATAAAAGTGCAATAGGTTATGACTTTTTAGATAATTTTCCTCTCGATTTTTCCAAAGGCCCAAGTTAATGATATATTGGGTAAATGACTATACATCAATAAACAATTTAATTTTGATTATGATAACGTGGGACTTTGCATATAGAAAATTTGTGAAATTATTGCTAATTATTCTAATGCCTTCAAATTTGGCACGATGCCTTTAGGCTTTTTGGCCAAAAGAAGCTGCCTTGAAAGCTGAGAGCTTTCGGGGAAACGGAGTGGAAACGGCCATCATCGTGCTCGAGAAGTGTGGGGATCAACATTCACTGCAATCTCCTTGATGGACGAAATAATTTGGATTTCTTTTATGTGTATCTTTGCTTGGGACAAAATATCTTCCAATAAATGCCATCGAAGTCCACGTCGGATTATTTGAAACTCCTGAATAATCACTACTTATTAATAAGGGAAAAAATCGCCAAAAAATTTAAATTATATCCGTATGACACATTTACCATATACTTTTTTCTATGATACAAAAAATCTAAAACTCATGCTTATGTGACACATCTATCTTTCATCAAAATTCTATCAATGAGAATGCTAGAAATTTGCCCACATAAAGGTCAGAAAGCAAACAATGTTAGCATGGCACTTGCATAACTTAAGATAAATAAAAATGACGTTGCTTTAGCTAAAAAATTATCTAATGAAATCTGGACGGAGGGTAAATATATCATATAGGTACATGTTTTGGATTTTTTATTATAGGAAAAAATTTAAGGTAAATGTGTCATAGAGAACATAGTTTGGAATTTTTTTGTGACTTTTTCCCTACTAATAAATGACAATCTCAATAGGATTGATGACTTGTTCCCCAAATTTAAACTTGATATTCATTTTCTTCCAATGATTGAGATATTCCATGAAAATTCAATCACGACATTTCGGAAGTCATCCTTCGAAAAAATCGTCAGCATCAAAAGCACTTTACTAATGTACCGTTGTATGTAATATTGTGTTTGATTTGGCGGAGTGGAAAGGAATCGGAACGGCATGGCATGACGATTCCAATATTTTTGTTTGCTAAAATGTGGAAATTAAATGGAATAGGGATTTTTGTGTTTGGTTGGTAGGAAATAATGCCGTGGAAATGACATTGAATGAGGATATTTTAATAATATACACATCGATAGTACTAACAAATGTGCACACGTTTTGTGTATGGCAAAAAGAAAAAAAAAAAACAGTTGAATCCCTTCAAAAAAGGGCCAAAATGACTATTCTTTTCTCGCCAAACGTGGATCGGGATGACCCTCGTTTGACATTTTGTCCCCATTTTCACGATGAAGAAATCTTCCTTTTACGTCCAATTGAGCAAAGCTGGGAATTCCTTATTTTTTTCCCGACACTTTTCCTCAATTTCCCCTACTTTACTGTTCAAATCCGATTTGTTTTCTATATAGAATTTAGTTTAGTATATATCCGACTAGGAATTACAAGTTAGGCAACAAATTAAAAAAATATGAGAATGAAAAAACCACGAGATGAAATTACAAAATCAGTATTTTATTATTAGCAGACAATTCATCTCATAATTTAATGTATAATTTTCATGGAAGATGCCTCTTGCGGGAAAAAGAAGTTAATTTCACAGTGCTACGTGTAAGAAAAGCTATCCATGGACACGTTTTTGTGGTACTAAAACTTTGATGCACTTGCAGACGAAGACCCATGTACCCGTGACAACCCACCAATTTTTGTAGACTAGAACACGTTTAAAGAGTGAAGTTCAAAGATACATAATATAAAAAATAAAAATAAAAAGAATAAAATTTTCTTGATTCGTCTATTCAAACAAAATATCTTGGCATAAAATCTAATAATGTTTTTGTCCGATTAAGCTTTTTGAATGATTTGAGAACTCAATTTGCCGGAGTCGGTGGAATATGAAAAGCAAGAATCAAGTCATCATAGCATTGCCAACACGAAACGACTCTTGATGACCCATGCTCTCATATTCCTTATAAAAAAATCTGTTTTTCCACGACGAAAGTATTCTATAACACACTGTTTTTTATCGTACGACAACCTAATAAGGAGGGAAAAAGTGGCTTTAGAAAAAGTGAGGCCAGTGTGTATCCATTGAGTTGGTCGTTGTTCTGCTTTTTGTTTCATTTATCCAAGTGCAAGTCAAGTCTCCTCCATTATTTATGAGCGAAACATCTTGGCAAGTCTCAATGCCTACGTTGCTCTTCTTGATTGTTGAACGCCGTACGTTGTGCAAGTCCCATTGTCATTAACAAAGAAGGGAACAATTTACCAAATTAATTCTAATTTTATTGTACAGATGCCAATTTAGTTATAAATCTTTCAACTTTATCAATTGAGTCATAAACCTCTATGTGAAATTCTAATGTAAGTCTTTCTAGATAATTTGTGCAGATTTTCCAATATAGCATACATGTCATTTGGTATTTCATGTTAGTTCATCAATACATGCGAAATTAGAATTCACGTAGTTATAGCATTTAAGTTTAAATATGTTCACGTTAAACAAGAAAATGCAAAGAGTAAATTGGCATCACTTTATCATATCTAGAAATCATGTCTAAGTCATGCATACATCAAATGGTTGCTTGGTGCTCAGTTAATATTTTGCAAAACATTCATTGGAAGCTTTGCTTAGCACATCAAGGTTTTTCCATCTCCTCAAGTAATTTAATTGTTACTTAAATTATCAAGTGTTACATTCTTGTTTGTGGGCTCACATGATCATATCTCACATGTTAGTGGTTAGGTTTAAAATTGACTCAAATTGCTTGCAAAATATTCTTGAATAAAGAGAAAAGGTACAATAATGGTGTTATATTTACTTAGAGTAACCAAGTCCTCGTATGCATATCTGGTCCACAAATTGATTCAGTTTCTAATTTACCCATAATAAATTAATGACTACTCCAAATTGAATTGATTTGCATGGTCAGATGATTAAAATTAAAAAAAAAAAAAAACGAAGTTGCAATTGATATGGGCTTGGGAGAGTCCGCACTAAGCGTAAACTTAGTAATCCATTAACTTTTCCTAACAGCCACCTCTAGGAAAGTCGCAACAAGAGATAATAAAAAGAAGAAAAGAAAATTAAAAATTCTCCAATACCCCAACCATGGCTTGGAAAGTAGCACACAAGATCCACGTGCTCCTTGCCTAGCAAGGATTTGGCTAGCTAGTGCCTTTATTTGAACTTCAATTAGTTATTTCAAACCCGAGATAATCTTCATTCTAAATTTTGTTTTGAGAAAACAACCAAGCTTTAAGCTTTTTATTTTGAAAAATTTCAAATTTGGATGACTCCACTCTCATATTCTTTTTTTTTTTTTTTTTTTTTTTTTGAAAAGAAAAATTTTCCATGACAAAAATCTCTTTTTGAATGGAAAAAGCATTCATACTACAACAACCAACATTCTGTTTCTCGACCAATGAAATGGGTTTTGGCATCATTTCAATCTATACATGTGAAATTAAAACTCACTTTTCTTGAAGCAAAAGTCTTCGCTTTTTAATATCTTTAATGTGCATTATTGAAGCAAAAGTCTTTTTTTTATTGTTCTTGATGGTGCATCGTGTAATTAGTGCAATGCTTTTCTTGCTCAAACTATAAATAAAAGCACTATGGAATTGTTTTTGGCCCCCCCCAAAAGAAAAAATACAGTCATACGTAAATCATGTGGAAAGTCCTTTGCTTCCATAATGAAAGAGATCACGTTCCATGCACATGAATTCGGGAAGACAAAAAAAGTGATTTTCGTTTTAAAATAGTCTAATCAGTTCGTTGTTGCTCTAGTCATGTGGTGAAAAGCTGTGCATAGTGACATGAATCACGAGTAGTCTTCCCCACATGGAAAGACATTATCAATGGGGGTTACATCGTGTGTGCATATCTAATAGAGTAATTACCTGAAATGTTCTTTTTCCCAATGATTGAACTTCATCCATAGGAGAATTTGGCCATTATTGGTTATGCTGATGAAAAGGGAAAATGATAAATGCAGAGAAAGAAATATTTGTAATTGTGAGTAAATGAAATAGAATTTAATATCTCTTCTTTTTATATTTTGTTGGAATCCAATACAATATAAGTTGCCCATACTCGGTGCTAGGAATGGATACTGTATGAATCACTCTTATTAGGGATCATTTATAATGTGAGTGTACAAGCTTTCAAGTGCACTCCAAAATACATCATTCCCCATATTTCAAAATGAGTACTCTCTCACCTAATTAATTAGACTTGGTTTCGCTCAAAGATGAGTAAATTACATCTTGGGTGAATAAATATAAATCAATAGGCGATTTGATTTCATTACAATAATATAGGAATATTGCATATAGAAAGTTTGTGGAATCGACGATAATTGCTCTAAAACTTTCAACTGTTGCTGTAGGACATTGTTTAATATTTAACTGTTGTAACAGGAGCCACGACACACATGAAGCTAGTGGAACAACAAGAGGTGGCCCAAAGTCTAAACCTATCATTTATACTGAAGAGTCAACTTTGATGTATTATTGTATGTCTAATGTGGATTTTTCCTATTCCCACCACCTCAGAGCTTTTATTAAGAGTGGTCCTTACGTCACCGTGTCTCACGGTGTGACAGTCAAAGAATGTAGACAACAATTTCCTTCCTCAAACACAAGCACTAGGAAGTTTCCAAGCAAGACACAAGTCTCCCTCTCTCTCGTTCAAAATGTGCGGCTGAGTATTGACCCTCCGTTTTCCAAGCTAATGGTACGGTTAGTAGCTAAGCATTTTATTAATATGGGTTGCATGTACTTATGGACATTAGCAAGAGACCTTTCTCTGTCTTCTGGACACCAAAAATGGGAAGATCAATTCTGCTCCTCCTCTGGTGTGCTTTCATCGCTTCTTTATTGGCTCCGGCACTGAAGCTACTGGCTCTAGCCCAACAAAATCCAGGTCTCTCCCTCTCTCTCATTGAGAATATTTAGTTACTTGTAGACCATCCCGGAATATGCAAACTGAAATTTTATGTGGAGAGAGCCATCAGATAAAAACAAAAGAGAGAGAAGCAAAATGATAAACATGAAAAAGTTACAATTTGTAAGGTTTGATCTGTCGATCGCATTGATATGTGAACTTACCCATCTCGCAGGTTAATTTCTTTTGTTTTTCTTCTTTGAAAGTTGATCGCAAGGTCACGCAATGGTGAATAGTAGGTTTGTTTACCCAATGACAGAACATGCAATAGATAAAAGAAAGAGAAGAAGCGAACGGAAGGATAAGATTAAAAGGATGATCATATGCGTGGATATGAAATATGTTTATGCGTCGTTCATTCACAATATATATTATATATATGTCCAGATCAATCACACCTAGTTTATTATAGCAGTCGAGGTAGATAAGAGATGACCGCTTCCGAATTCTTGAACAAGCTATTGGAAAGTTTGAGAATATATCGACTATTTTGTTCTAATTTATCTCAATTTGAAGGTTTCATAAGCATTGACTGTGGGGCACCTAATCCGTATCGCGAAGACAATACCACGATATATTATGAAACAGACAACGGATTTACAGATTCTGGAGAAAACAAGCAGATTGCCACAAAATTTATCTACACAAATTTTCTGCAATTATCCAAAACTTTAAGGAGCTTTCCGCATGGAACGAGAAACTGCTACACGCTAAAACCTGATAGAGGCAAAAACAGCCTTTACTTGATCAGGGCCACCTTTTGGTATGGCAACTATGATGGAAAAAATGAAGCACCCACATTCGACCTATATATCGATGTTAATTATTGGACCACCATCCGCGATGCTGATAATGTGGACGAGGAGATTATGTATGTCTCCCAAGCAGATTATATACAGGTGTGTGTTGTGAATATGGGTAGTGGAATACCTTTCATTTCAGCTCTGGAATTAAGAGTTTTGAGCAATAGCATCTATGGAATTGGACCTGGGTTCTTGAGGAGCATTTGGCATTGCGACATGGGAGCAAGCTTTAAATCATTTACAAGGTGAGTCGTTTTGGAGAACACAAGTTAGATTTCACGAGAGCAATTCCTTTCAGATAGGATAATTGTTCAAAATATATTGAAATTATTATATAATTGCCAATTCGATTTCACATTTTTTAATTTGACCAATTTAGTTTTAAAATTTTTCACAATTTGCCAATGTAATTGTTTGGGCCAATTTTGACTAGAAATCACTGACATGGACACTAGTTATTTTATGTGACACGGCAGTGCTAACATAGATGATTTTTGCTAGCATGTGTATTATAAGTTTGATTTTTTTTCTTCTTTTTTTCCTATCCTTTCATTTTTCATTTTTGTTTTTTACCATTTCACTCTACCTGTTTGGGGCCTCAGCGATGGCTGATGGAGGTTGTTGGCCATAGGCGAGGGCTGCAACACTTTCGGTAAGGCCCTAGCAACCGACAAAGGGACATAGGGAAAAAAATGAAAGAAAAGAAAAGGAAAAAAAAAGAAAATTTTCAGAAAATATAAAAAAAAAAATTGCAAAAATCGTCTAAATCAACATCAACTGTGTCACATAAAATGATTTACATTGGCTAAACCATTATGTGAATGATTTTTGGCTAAAATTGAGCGAAGGAATATTTTGAAAAATCATGAAGAGATTTAGGACTGCTCAAATTGAAAGGTTTAGAGTTGAATCAACAATCATATAATAGATTTATGTCTTTTTAGATAATTTTCCCCATTTGAGACATTTATGATAATTCCCTTGAACGCTCAAATCTATATTTAAAATATATATATCTGTGTGTGTCTGTGTGTGTGGGTATACTCTTTGATGGGTTTAAAAATTTAGAGGTCTACACAGATAAACAATGAAAACGAACATTTGTTTCAACTAGTAACAATTAATGTATGCTTATTGTTTTATAAGTCACCCCAAAGAAATTGTATTTATCATACAGATCATTGAAGCATTATAGTTGCGATAAAATTGGGTTTACAATAATTTCATGAACTCTACCTATAGTGTTCATCGAAAAAAGTTACGAATGGTACCATTAATTGCTTCTTCTTTTTTGCTTGGTTTATTGCTATGCAATATGTACTGAAGAAGATGATAAAGAATTCACTAATAATTTAATTTTTGGTGCATAACAATTTTATGACTAAAACACATTATTTTCTATGAGAATCTCTTAAGAGTATACTCATTCATGATTGAAAATGTTTGCATCCAATATTTTAGTTAATTCGTACATGAGTTTCAGATAAAGGGTGTGATAATTTCTTATGTGACATTTTATCAGACCAAACAACTCTCTTCGTTGACAATCACTATTTTCACTATAGGTAACATGTCATTCAAATAACTAATGTTTATACCTTCCGACGCTTGTCAAACATGCTCAATACAAATTAATAACTCAATTTTTAAAATATTGATTACAAAAAACACGAGTGGATTGAACCAGGAGTTGCTAATTAAAGATCCACCTAATGTCAGGTACTGATTCAATTTTAAAATATTGATTATAAAAAACACGAGTGAATTCTAGGAGAAGTTACTAAATGAAGAAATCCGCTTAATATTTCAATACGCGGTCCAATTAATGATTCTAGACAAGCGCCCGCCAACTTGAATCAAGCACATGATGTACCATTTTTATCAGGTACAAGAATCTGATTGATAGTAGGAGTACAATAATCAAAGACTTACACACTTGAAATTCTGCAAGTTTACTGATTTCTCAATGGCCGAGCGTATCAACTGTTTGTGAAAATGCCTCAACCAGGTACCCATCGGATGCTTATGATCGCATCTGGTGGGGCAATGATGCTGACTCCCATCTTTCGCCCAGCACGGGAGCATCTGCCATGTCCTTGTCCAACAACAACGATGCGTACAAGGTTCCTGGGAAAGTTCTTATGACCGCTGCAACCAGCAGTTATTCCTCCTTGAGTTATAGTTGGACACCACGGAAGTCATACGTTCTTCCAGGTAACTGGATATTGTACTTCCATTTTGCCGAAATCGAAATTTTGCGCAGTGGCCAACAAAGGGAGTTCACGGTTTCCATCAATGGTAATCAATTCACGAAGAGTGTGACGCTCGAGTACTTAAAGCCAGTGACTGTAGTCTCCACTCCGGTTACTGGTTCCCAGATCAACATCTTGATCAGTCCCACATCGAACGAATCTCCATCTCCGCCAATCCTCAATGCCATCGAGGTCTATTACATTGGTGGACTCCCCAACGTACAAACAGCCGAAGATGATGGTATTTCCCCTACTTCCACATGTTTTTCTATTGCCAATTCGAATGTTGTGCTACCTGAAGTCTTCTAAAGAGGATATGAACAACAAAATGATTAAAAAGCGACTCATTACACATCTGATCATATAGGTTGAATTCAGCAAAAAGTACTGCCACATAAACTGGTCAACCTCCACTCCGTGTGGCCTCATATTCTTAAATGGGTCGTCATATATACTAGACGGTTTTAGCAATTTAACTGTTGCTTTGATTTCTGTTCATCTAACTCAATTTTAGGAGATGCTTCTTGCGTAATCTAACTTGACTAGTTTCGTTCCGCATGGCTAATGAAAGTAAAACATGATAAAAGAACAAGGATTTTTTGGTCAGATTGATGTTTTCATTGGATAAAGAGTACTCTCTCAATGATCTAGGAGATCTCAATGCTTACTCCTCATAAGATACCTCATTGGCTCTTACAAGGCAATGATTTAGATTCACTTGCCTTGGTTGCTCCATCATAAGAGAATTGATGTTGGATTGGCTGAGTAATTATTGGTGGTGAGGTTTTCTTTTTTTTTGGTCGAATCAGTGGTGGTGAGGTTTGGTTGGTAAAGATTGTGGCCACGGAAAGGTTATAAGCTTAGTTTACAAAAATGGCCGGTTAAATTGAGCTTCAAGAAGCTTGTTATGAAAATCTAAGAAGAAAAAGATGAGAATTTTCTTCATTGAGCTCTAGAAGATGCAATTTTAATGGTTAACAGGCTGCTCTTAAACTAGGTTTATCCTGAAAGTAAAAGATTACATTTTGCTTGGCATACTTCATTGCTGGAAATCACTTCAAATTGAACATATAGTGTTTTCTCACTTTTTACAGCATCCCAATTCCTGAAAAAGAAATGATATTATTGTGATATAAATTACAGTGAAAGCTATCAATGATACCAAGGCAACGTATCGAGTGAATAAAGAGAGTTGGCAAGGTGATCCGTGTATTCCAAGCAACTATACGTGGGATGGTCTGAATTGTACTTATGGAAAACTTCCAAGGATTATTTCACTGTGAGTGCCTTTGAACTATATCTTGAAGTATCATACAGAGGTGAAACTCTATATATATATATATATATGAAGAAGTGAAGTTTTGTTCTCATTTTGCTTGAAAAGTTGAAAGTTTGCTCCCCTGCATGACCACATTATATTTGCATGAGAAGCCTACATTTCCACAGTCTATAAGTAGGATGCCTAAAACTGCATCCAAATAGTCACATGCACCAAAAAGTTTCTTTTTTGTACCAATGAAGCAGCCTTTGGTTAATCATGGCCAGGAATCTGAGCTCTAGCAATTTGGTGGGGAACATAGCATCCTCGTTTTCAAATCTGTCCGCGTTGGAGTCCCTGTGAGTATCTCTCTACTGCGGCCATTTTGACGGCGATGCTGCATTAGATCTCATGATTTCCGTTTTCGTTTGGTTAATATTCGTGAAAATATTTGTGCATAATAAAAGCTAGGAAAGTGTCACCACTAGTGAGTACCTTGGAAGAACACTGACAAGCTACGTTATCCTTCGACCCTTGCATCAACCATAGATTGGTAGTGGTTAATGACTAACCACTCATTTTGGCATTTAGAGATGGGACAATAACACAAATGGCCCCCTACACTTTGGTCCAATGTATAATGTCATCCCTAAATTCTTAACTTATATAATGTGTTCTCTGAACTTTGATTCAATGTGCAATGTCATCCCTACATTTTTAATTTGTTCATTGTGGTCCTTGAACTATTAGTAAATATTTAGTGTAGCTCTAAACAATATGAAAAGGTAAACTAGTTCATGACCATATTGAACATTGCACTGAAATTTGGGGACTATATTGAATAAATCAAAAGTTTAGAAACGACATTGCACATTAAATCAAAGTTCATAAACTATTTTGAACAAATTAAAAATTTGGGAACGTCGGTGCACATAAGACCAAAGTTTATGGACCATTTTTATCATTTTCCCTTTAAAGATTATGCGATGAGATGTCGGGCAGAGGCAACTAATTATTAATAAGGTTAAGTATTTACCTTGTTTCAGAGATTTGTCCAATAATCAACTATCACGGGAAATACCATAAACCTTGGCCAAACTGCAAAAGCTAAGAAATGTCGGGCAACTACTTAATTTTCCTAAATTTTGACTGGATCTATTGGAGGATTAAGTATTTTTCATTGGCCTTCTTTCAGAGATTTGTCCAATAATCAACTGTCGGGAGAAATACCAGAAACCTTGGCGAAATTGCCAAAGCTGAGAAATCTGTAAGTTAATAAGTCTTAGTGGCGTCCAAAAGGATTAAAGGAACGCGAACCTTTACACATCGTTATAATTTTGCAGATATCTAAGTGGAAACAGCCTTACTGGTTTAGTTCCCAAGGCTCTTAAAAGGAGGGTTGAAGAGAAGACACTATACTTGAGGCTTGTTCTTTCTCTCACATTCCCAGATTTATTTAGAGTGGAAAGACTATTAACATGGTTTATTTTGATTCAAAGCAAATAGGAAGGACACTTTTCATCAACATGTTATGTTGGCAAAGCAACTAGAACATTTTCTTTCGTTGACATTGAAGTTCAGCTACTTGCCTTTTGTTGCTGCTTGAATGGAAACACAGATCTTCGTTTGGCAAGACTTTGCCCACGGAACATAAACCCCATCTTGGTCCTAGTTGTTGCATCCGCTTTAGTCTTCTTTGTTGTCCTATCGTATTACCCTGGCTATTATTGGTTAATCAAAAGGAAAAATGTTGGCAGAAAGCTACCAGAACATTTAACTCTAGCTAGTTTCCTCATTTTTTTTTTTTTTTTTGGTAGCTTGGATGGCAACCCAAATCTTTGCCAGGCAGATCCGTGCACCCGAAAGAATAATGAAAAATCCATCTCTGTCCCTGTCGCTGTATCAGTTGTGGCCTTCTTTGTAGTTCTTTCGTGTGCTTTGGCGACAATTTGTTTAATCAAAAGGAAAAATGTCAGAGGTAACTTTTTCTTCTACTTCTCATCCACAGCTTTTTCACTGTTGCTTCCACACTTCGCTTGTTGTGAATTCTCTTGTCGTGCTATGATATTCGGGGACAAGGGGATGGTTGATTCTAGATCACTTTCAAGGCAAATCACCACTTTGGTTGTTCTGACTTCGTAGTTTCGGAATGGTTTGCTTCGGTAGTTGATAAAAAAGTGTCTAAGAGCAAGTCATGAATGAAGAAAAGAAGAATCAAGAACGGACAACATTGGCATGTTCTCCCAAATCCAGTCATTGGCCTAAAGCATACGAATCTTCCAACAAACTCAACTAGACAACAAACAAGTGGTAAAAATGTGTCAACTGGAGAATTCAATTTCCTCTGTTTAGTCTAATGGTCCCTTGGGAAAGAATTTGATTGTGCAACTGCCGCCTAGATCTCTCACTTTTCTCCTACGCCTATCAGTTAATTTATTTTCTGATGGTCCCTACAAGAAAGTTTGATTGTGCAGTCTCAAACTTATCTACATGTACTGAGCAAAGAAAAATTATCTATTTATTAGCATATTGTAGGCAGCTGATAGAGAATCCTTGCGCAGATCTTTTGATTTTTGTCCTCTTCTCCACTAATTTAGCTCTTAAAACGGTATCAGGAAAACCTTTCCAGCGTCTTTTAATTGTTGAAGCGCAATTGCAGTTATTTGCCTTGAAAGTCTACTCTCCAATGTGGTAGTCACAATACTCATAGAAACCTTTTTGGTACAGAATCTAGTGAAAGGACGTTAAGATTAAAGAATCGACCTTTTAAGTATAGTGAGGTTTCGAGAATCACAAGGAACTTTGGACGAGTAATTGGTGAAGGTGGATTTGGTAAAGTATATCTTGGTACACTAGATAACGACACCGTAGTTGCAGTGAAGATGCTCTCTGAATCATCAAAGCAAGGGTACAAGGAATTTCAAGCAGAGGTTAGATAGCATGATGCACTCACTTTTCTTTTTAAATTCAACTTATGCTCACTTACACAGATATATGTTCAAAAACTTCCTCTTAGACTATTCTTATAATTCGTTATGATAATGCACACTCTTTATGCTGTAGGCGCAACTCTTAATGATTGTTCACCACAAAAATTTGGTTTCTCTGTTTGGATATTGCAATGAGTCCAAGCACATGGCATTGATATATGAATACATGGCTAATGGAAATTTAAGGCAACATTTATCAGGTGTGTTTTTATGTCATGTTGTATTGTTCCTTCTCTAAATTAATCCAATGAAATTCTATTTCTTACTCATAGGTAAAGTTAAAATTCATCCAACAGAAGACCATCCGAAGGTCTTGACATGGAGTAAGAGACTACATATAGTTGTGGATGTAGCACAAGGTACCCAAATGAGACATCCTCAGTTATAGGTTTTCTCCCATCATTGCTTTGGAATTGTTTACATGGTTTTTGCAAGGATTTCAGGTTTGGATTATTTGCATAATGGTTGCAAATCACCCATCATCCATAGAGACTTGAAGACTACAAACATCTTGTTGAATGAAGACTTCCAAGCCAAAATAGCTGATTTTGGCCTTTCAAGAGTTTTTGCAACTGAAAATGACTCTCATGTGTCAACTTGTCCCGCGGGCACTCCCGGCTACCTCGACCCCGAGTAATGGCTAAAACTCAATACTATCGATCTAGTTCAATTCAGGATCTCTGTTTGCATAGAAATATTGACATTTAGGATTTCATCTTTGATTTAAAGATCCAATATTTGTTTTTTTTTTCCACCTAGGTTTCAATCTTCTGGAAACTTAAACAAGAAGAGTGATGTTTATAGTTTTGGAATCATACTCTTTGAGTTGATCACGGGCCGACCTGCAATAATGAGAAGCCGGGATGGCAGCACCAGCATGCACATACTTGAATGGTTGATTCCTTTCGTTGAAAGTGGTGACATACATAGCATTATGGATCGAAGGTTACGGGGGCAATTTGACATCAACTCGGCTTGGAAACTAGTGGAGATTGCTATGTCTTGTACACGACCAATGGCAATTCAAAGGCCGGACATAAATCACGTATTGACAGAGTTAAAGGAGTCTTCGGTGAGCAAATCAAGTGGTTCTTTTAAAATGACTTCCTTGGAGCTCACTTCTGATACTGTCCCTATGGCTAGGTAGCTGAACTTCTTCAATCCAGAAAGACTATCGTCTTCTTAGGTAAAAATTGACTTTTGTCCTCAAATTTGTACTATTTTTTGTATTGCGTAAACCATTCCCCTTTTCTTTTCCGTGATTGAATCTTCCAAACTTGCTTTATAACAGTGATAGCCTTTCGTCCTTTGTCGCTCCTTTCTCCATTCACGATGTCAGTTTATGGCATTCCTAACACTGCGAAATTGGGAATTCCATGTTGAGTTTGGGGGGAGGAGATTTTGAGGTTGGGGTTATCCATGGATGGGGTATTTGGCGTTTGCAGGCCCTCATAGCACGTTCTTGGGGTTCAGCTTAGATTTCAGCTGGAACCCACACCATTGATTTTTTATTTTTTTGGAGAACCACACCATTGATTAAGTAGCAGCAATTTCGCAATTTTGAGGGGGTAGATTGAGCAAATTTAAAGATGAGGGATATATATGGAACTTGGTGGTCCTAATGTAGTATTTCTCACAAGCAACTTGGGATGTACACACAAGCATTGTTAAAAAATCATGGACGCCAAACTTGAGGTTGACTTTTAATAATGCATTCATTTGTAACATGTTTTTATCTAGATAGAAGGCAATCCCAATCTCATCTAATTCTTAGAATTTGGGATAGGCCTGCTGTCTTGGGGTTCCAATGCAACAACCAGTATCATTGACCAGAAGAGAGCTACTTGGCCAGAGAAGATGCGCACGACCGGTATGACATTGCCATTGCCTGATTCGTCAAAAAAGGACCCATCGACGCGCCATAGAATAGTCCGATCTATGGCAATCAATGGCGGGATTCAGAAAAAATGAGGGCTCATCATTAGCAAGCAAACCCAAAAAATGAACTTGTTAATGATCTTAGACCAGCAGGAATTTGTGCATACCATGACATAAATATGTGATGTCCCTTCTGAGTATGGGGAACTTTGATCAAGAAATATATGCACCAATAGAACCACAGAGTCAAAACACTTGTGATATAGAAAGTGTGTCCTTAACTCGAGTGCCTTATCCTCGATTCTCTAGTGACTTAGGTGGTCTTCCATGAGAATTGACAGTCAAGTCACTTTTGATGACTATGGATTCATCACTTGTGACAGAATAATTGAGACTGTAAAAAAAGAGAAGACAAGGAGACTAGAGTTTGAATAGCGACATCTATTTTACACGAATAGATTGTCTGCTAAGTTATCAACTCCCGCCTCTAGCTAAATAAAGAGAACCTAAATCAAAGCGACATGATTCTGAATAATTAGATAACCATCATCAGTCCAGCCAAGACACTGTCAAGAGCAACTGGAGTTATTAAATAAAGATATAGAGATATGGTTTAATATAAACATGGAAAAGAAGAAGATACATGGTCACTAAATGAAAGGAAATCTTAAAGCAAAACTTAGCAATGATATTGCTGTTGTCTCATAGTAAATGATGGACCAAAGATACGGTCAATAAACAATGACCCTTCTTCTCCCTATGACTTCCAGAGAAAAGTATAAAGCCTTTGTTCAAGCATATAAAGATGCACAAGATTTGCTATAATCTTATTTAATGATATTCTAACATTTGTTTTTACTCTGTCAATATAAACACAAAAATCATATCATTATCACAAATGAAACCAACTTTTTATGACCCTGCTCTGCTCTCATATTCCTAATTTTTTTTCTCTTTTTAAAAAAAAAAGAAAAAAGAAAAGCATTTTCCACAAAATTTATCTCTCTTTGGAAGGAAACATCATCAACCGAGATTCATGAGTATAAAGCATATCTCACTTTTACTACAGCAAAGTCTTTGCTTTTTAATTTCTTTAATCGCAGTGCGATGTGCATTATTGATGCAAAATAAACTGTTTATTGTTCTCGAATCCAATGCTTTCTTCCTCAAGCCATCAATAAAAGAACGGAATGAATCACTCTTGTCAGGGATCATTTAGGAATAATATAATATGAGCGCATGAACTTTTCAATGCATTCCAAAGCACGTCATTCCATAATTTCAAAGTATGTACCAATTTCACCTAATTAATTAGATTCAATTTCGCTCAAAAACCTGAGTTAACGATATCTCCGGTAAATGCATATTTATCAATAGACGATTTAATTTTGATTCTAATAACGTGGGATTACTGTGTATGGAAAGCTTGTGGAATCAATGCTAATTGTTTTAAAATCTTTGACAATGGGATGAAAACATTGTTCAATATTAAAATGTCGTGTTAAAATAACTCACCTTATTTATTTACAGGAGGTTTATATTCTCTTTATGGACATATAATCTCCTTCTACCTATAAGTTTAATCTTTTAGATTGGACGTTCTAACATGGTATTAAGTCGGGTTCTGCCTCCCGCCATTTTAGAATATAACTCCAAATCTAAATCTATCATTTATATTTGACCGGACCAGATTGGACCAAATTTTAACTGAATAGTCAACTCGATTGAATTATTATTTTATCCAATGTGAACTTCTACATTTCCTACCACCTCAGACCCTGAGTACTAGTATAAAGCTGATGTTAAAATGGGTTGCATGTAATATCCTCAATCATGTATATTGGCAAGAGACCTTTTTCTGTCTGCTGGAAAGGGAAGATCAACGTTGCTCCTCTCTCTCTCTCTCTCTCTCTCTCTCTCTCTCGCATTGAAAAGGCCATCAAGAAGAAGAGAGAAGCAGAACGACAAACATGGAATCAAACTTATACTTCAGTTCTAGCAAGTTTGCATGGTCGAGATTGATGAGAGAGGATTAGTTTTTTTTAAAAATTAGATTAATCACACCTAATTAATCCCAACGGTCAAGGCCCATAAGAGATTACCGCTTTTGAGTTCCTGAGCTGCTATGGTAGAAATTGGGAATAAATTGACTATTTGGATCTAGACGCGTTGAGGAAGATCGAAGCCCGAATTGGAGATTAGATAAAGAGATCAAGGAATTTTGGGCATTCAAAGAGAACAAAAGGAAGAAAGTGCGAGTGAGACGACGTCATTCTTTGAGGAATGGTTCGGACATAGACGGCGGGTAGAACGGAGATGACGTCGTTTCTCTCCAAGTGAACGAAAATTCCCTGTTGGACTTCCCTTTACCTTTAAAAAATCCACGTTGGAAAAAAAAATTTAGGTTAAAAAAAATCCACATAAGGCGTTTTGTCGGAAATGGCACTCAAATGAATAATTATACTCCGATGTGACATTTAAGTAAGCGAAAAAAATTTTGGTACTCAAGTGAGTACCGTACGAAGGTTTTGACACTTCTTCTATTTTTATCCTTGATCTATTTTATCTTATTCAATCCCGTCCTTCCATCAATCATTTGTGCAATGCGATTGGCTCTACCTCTATCTATGGGAGATTTAATCTCATTGTCCTATGAGGATACACAATTTCCATTTGGTAAAAACGAAATCAAATTGAACGACCCGTTCTCACAAAAGAGAAAACAAAAATATGACTTAAAGCATCAACCTTCTAAAGGTTCTTAGACTAGAGACAGATTCATGTCTTTTAAACTTTGTTATATGTTATGTTAATCATGATTAACATATACCTATATGAAAAAGAAATATGTAGTTGAGAGATGAGCTAAATTTGTTAAAGTCAACTAGAAAGCATTTACTGCAAAAGGGGGATTATATGAGTGGTTTAAGTGAATTGTCTTATTTAATTTTCAAAGTTGGGAGCAACATTGAAACAAATAAAATAAATATCCAACTCATGAATAGGCCACGTAATCAAAAGCGTCCGTGAGATTTGAGAGCCAGTATGGATGCGGCCTTACGGGCAAAGGGATTGTGGGGTTGGTGCTGGAGAATACCCAAGTCTGGGTTTTGATTCTCGTGTGCGCCGCTCACACATATACATAATAGGGAGGAGTGAGGGAAAAAAAAAACAAAAGGGAATTGAGAAGAAAAAAATTAGCATATCTGTGAGATTTGGGGAAAAAAAAAAAAAGCTTCCAAATCGCCTCTACTGTTCAAAACACACTGTTCAATATGTGATTATTTGCTTGAATGTTTCTATAAATAGAAATTTTTCGCTAGAGGATAAACAAATCAAAAGGTAAAAAATTTTGAAAATCAGGCACTGGGCTAAAATACCTCTTTTTCTTTATAAAAATATCGTCAATTTACTATTCACATTTATTATGTATTTTACACTATATTTATTCTAATATGTATCCAGATAGCGATTTTATGTTAGTTAATACCGTATAAAGTGTGAGATTAAGAAAAATACAAAAAATTATTTGAAAATCCTCAAATTTTGACATTACCAATTTACCACTTTACTATTCAATTCAAATCTGTCTTCTACATAAAGTTTAGTTTGGGACATATCCAAATAGGAATTCCATGCTAGGCAACCAGTAATAAAAATGTGTGAGTGAAAAAAAAAAAAAAAAACATAAAGTTCATTGAAAAAAAACACCAAGAACACAATCAATCAAGTAATAAAACTTAAAAGAGAAAACCACGACATGAAATTAAAAAATCAGACAATTAATTAATTTCCAAAATATTTTAACTAAGTTTCTTGGAGTAATTGAAAGTTCCCCTGTGGACCGTTTACCCTCTTGATGATGGCCTGTTTATCTACAGCAATAGCACTGGTGGTTGTTTGAGAATTGACAAAAGCACCGCCAGTCTCCGTGTATTCAAAACACGAGGGGAGAGTCAAGTAATCAAAGATCAGATTACACTGATAATTACATAACCATCGTCGCTCCAGCTAAGACATTGTCAAGACCAACTGCAGTAATTAAATACTGCTATAGAGAGGAGTTTGGCATTAACATGGAAAAGAAGATGACATATGATCACCAGATGAAAGGAATACATCCCATCAATATAACGTAAATCTTAGCAATGATAATGTTGTGGTCTCATGATAGATGATGGACCAAAGATCCGGTCCATTCCATTGCCATTTTACTTTCTTTTTCCAGTAAGAAAACATCTTGTGTTAGCCAAGAAGAAGCCATCAAATATGATTAACATTTACAATGACCCTTCTTCTCCTAATGACCTTCAGAAAAGAATAAAACCGTTATTATTGATTAAAAAATTTGACCAAAAAAAATTATAACAAAAGCACAAGAATTTTAATAATCTTAATATTAACACCTAAATTTTGGCGATCTGATCATTTATTTATTGCATAGAAAATTATGAGTCAATTTTATCCCTGAAAAAATATTAATTGCATATAGATTCAAGTGCATTTATTTTTTTTTTAATTTACATTTTTTGCATTTTATTGGATCGACAGTGAATGGATTTGAATTAATAGTTCTAAGCTTTAATTTGGCAGGCCGGACTAAGCCCACGAAGCAAATAAATTGGGCCGAGCCCATTTTCTTTTAATGACAAGAATTACCTAAATTGAGATTTGAAATGATATTACGGTGGATTTTTGGAATTTAAGAAAATCGGATTGCAATCTTATCTTTAGGCGATAAAATCAGGAGATGTGGAAAATAAAAAGTGATATTGTATGCGAAAAAGAAATCTTCACGGATGCTGATTTGAAAAGGAAACCTAATCTTCGGCCTATAAAAAGGTTTTTCGTGTAGGGTTTTGGGGAGGCCACACATTGAATATATGGCCACAACATAGAAAACATATGTGAAAGAGAGGGAGCTGAAAGAGTCACGGTCGAGACTCCTTTCACGGCCGTGACTTTACTGAGTTCATGGCTGCCCCTCAATGCTAACCCTGCTGCCGATTGTCCACTGCAGTGACACATCAATCTTCGACGACCTCCGTAGCCTCCAAGCAAGACCCCTTAGCAATTCCAATGATCTTCAGTCCAGTGGTCATCCAGTGACGCCAGCAAGTCCAGTCCAGCGAGGAGCACTGCGTCCCTACCCGCCTTGTGTTCCAGTTCGTGTTCGCAAAACCCAATTCAAGGTCAACAAAGGACTTTGTCCTCATTCTGATAAGGTGAGGACGTGAGCAGAAGGGAGAGAGAAAAAAAAAGAAAAGACGAAAGGGAGGATTTTCCTTCTCAGGGGAATTCACAATTCACGATCGAGAAGCCCAACACATTCGAGAGTCATGATTCATGAAGTCGTCATGAGCACCACCGTGAAGATCCACGTTCATGGACACCTCATCCGCATGTCCTGCAAATAAAAAAGAAAAGGCTTTGAGGTCAACATATAAAGGAGAGCTTGGCTGGTGAAGTCAGAATTTTAAGGATCCACTTACTCAACGCATAAATATAGAGAAAAGAGGAGACTTTGAGGCGGTGGTCCTTGCCTTGTGGGGTTTAAGCCGAAAGAGACAAAAGAAAGTGTTGCTACTTTGCGGTTCTCTGGTCCAACTCAACGTTGCAGCCATCGCCGTGCCAGTCTCGGTGACTTGCGACATTCCCGACATTCCAAGAGCACCCTCGAAGCTTTCCCTAGGTCTGGTTCATGAGTGATCGTCTTGTGCTGGCCTCCTCTGCAACTTGGGAGAATTTCTACTTTCTTTTGCAGGTTATCTAAGGCTCACGCTGGTTGCTGTCGTGAGCACCATCGAGCTCCTCAAGCACCACAATCGAGTCACCGTTCAGCTGCGAGTTCCGATGTGGTCTCGCTGCCCGTCCAGGAGCCATCGCTGCTCGCTACTGTGAACCATCGCTTGTCGTTCGCTGCCGTGTTACTCTCGTTGTGATCCCGAACCATCGCTTGTCGTTCGCTGCCGTGTTACCCTCGTTGTGATCCCGATCTGATTGTGTTTGGTTCAAATTTGGGAAGAATATCCTCGATTAGGTAAGATGCACATCTCTAGCATATTTGCATATTTTACTGCCTAACGTGCATATTTATGAGTGATAGACATATCTCCCAATTAGGATTTATTTCCTAATTCGCAACCGCATATAATTTTTATTCCATCTATGAGGTTTTAGATGGAATAATTAATTCTGTGAGGAATAAAATTGATATTTTGATCTTTAAGCTTAAGATCAATTTATAAATTTTACTAGCGAAATAACCAAGTAGATATCGTTCCCAAATTTGAACAATGGATATGGTATCTTTGATGATTCTGAATGGATCAGTGCTCGTCTCATCTTGATTGATTTTTTTATCTTGAAATATGTTTGAGTTAGTTTAGCTTCATATTAGAATATCGCATGCTTTAGGGTAATCTGCATATTTAGACTAAGCGTTTTTATTTATTCTAAATTGTCGAAATGAAAAAATACCAAAAAGACATAAATTTAGGATGTTAGATTTTTGTTTCATTAGCTTAAATTGCATGTTTAATTATTTGACATTTTAAATTAATTAAAAAAATCATCATGCATATGTAGAATTAGGGCATCATTTGCACATTTCATATTAAATTTAGAATGATTTAGAAAGACTGCATCTTAGGCTAGAGATTGCTAAGTTAAGATAATATCTTGGTTTTAATTAGGGTCCTTACTATAAGTTGGATAGAATCTTAATTTAGTTAGATAAATTTTTACATTTTTCTAATTTCGAATTTCATAAAAAAAATATAAAAAGTGTCTTAGAATAAATTAGTTT
This sequence comes from Eucalyptus microcorys, assembly GCA_014182515.1. Classification (NCBI taxonomy): domain Eukaryota; kingdom Viridiplantae; phylum Streptophyta; class Magnoliopsida; order Myrtales; family Myrtaceae; genus Eucalyptus; species Eucalyptus microcorys. The sequence goes on from CM024571.1 coordinate 31,630,184, forward strand.
CAATCTTTAGGATAGATTGCATTCTTTTAAGAAAAAAGAAAATAAAAAAATGTCATGTGCATGTCTTTAGGATTAGATTCATGAAATGCATGCCATTTAGTGATTGTTGCTAAGTTCATTTGATTAGAAATTGCATGTCATTAGAATTAGATCATTTAGTTAATACTACATTGCATATTGCATGATTTTCATTAATTAAGTGAAAACAAAAAAAGAAATTGCGTGTTAATTAGAAACCATATATAAGGTTGTTGATGTGGATTTTAATTTAACATTGCAGATGCTTTCGTTGCTTTAGGGTAAGTTTTTGCAATTTATTTATTTATTGTTTATCTGGGTGTTAAATTGGTGGTTTGCGATCACCTCACATGTTAGGGAAATAAATTTATAATCAATCCAAACTGCTTGCCAAACATTTTTCAAAATAAAAAGAAAGGTACCGAAAGGACATTAGAAGAATCTAGTGTAATCAAGTCTCCGTACCCATAGTCTCTGATTCGTTGAAACTCCCATTACTTTATTTGGGTTTCTAATCGACCTACCAAAAATAGATTAGTGGCGACTCTTAGATTAAATCTATCTGCATGTTAAGAATTTGAACATAAGTTGCAAATTGATATGGGCTTGGAAGAGCCCGAGTTAAGTCTAGGCTTAACAATCCATTAGCCAAACTCTAGGTGATTTTCACCCGAAAAATTGGTCACGACACATAATCCGTTTAATGATAGTTTCAAAATAGTTGCTCTATCAAGATGAACACAAAAATCAAATCAGCATTGCAAAACAAATGACTTTTGATCACCATGCTCTCATTTTCTTACTTTTTTTTCTCCTTTTTTCTAAGAAGGAAACCCTTTTCCACTAGAATCTCCTTTCCAAAAGCAAAATCATCCAGTCAATATGTACGATGGCAACCAAGATTCTTTTTCTGGAGCAATTAAATGGGTTTTGGCATCTTTTCAAGATTGAAAAGATAGGCGAAGCAAAACTCACTTTTGCTACAGCAAAAGGTCTTTTCTGTTTAATTTCTTTAAAGTGCATTATCGAAGAAAAATCATTTTTTATTGTTCTCGATGGTGCATCACGTAATTAGTCCGATGCTTTTCTTGCTGGAGCCATCAATAAAAGACCTAGACAATTTTTTTTGGGCCCCCAAACGAAAAAGTAAAATTGTACGTGAATCATGTGGAAAGTTCTTTTCTTTCATAATGAAGGACAATGCGTCCCATGCATTTGGATTGAGAAAAATTAAAAGTGATTTTTGCTTTAAAATAGTCCAATCAATTCGCCAGTGCTACGAAAATTATTATGAACTCTTGGCATTGTTTTATTTTTTAATTAATATTTTTCGTAAAATTTAATATAATAAACTAAACTATAAGGGAGATAGAAAGACTAGATAGCCAAATTTATGGGAAGAAAAGGGTCTAGTTTAATATTTTTAGCCAAAGAATGTTCAGTCACAAAAGGTTGTGGATTGTCATCACAAGTATTCTTCTCCACAAGAAAGGGCATTACCAATGGAATATCGTGTGTATCTATCTAATCAGAGTTATTTTCGACCTTTTTTTTCCTTTCCATTAAGAAAAGAGAAGCATATTACAAATTGATTGTAACTTCATATGTCGACATATGTAATGTCTGACTGCAATTTCATCCGTTAACACAATTTCTTGTCTGACTGCAATTTCATCCGTTAACACAATTTCTTGTCATGGTTTCTTGTCTTTTACTTTTTGAATGATTGTGTTCTCGTCATGGTACTTTGTATGTTAAGATAAATTGGGCGTGAATAAAAAAAATGCTGATTTTGTAATTTACTGTCGCAGTTTTTTTTTTTTTTTTTTTTTTTTTTTTTTTTTTTGTGTTGATTGATTGTGTTCTTGGTGTTTTTCCATGAACTATATGTTTTGTTTCACTCTCATATTTTACTACTATAGAAAATCGATAGGACTTGAACAGTAAAGTAGGGGAAAATTGGGGAAACAAAGTTTATGTTGCTTTTCTTTTTTGGCTTAGGAAAGTTAGGCCCTCTTTGTTAAAAAGTTTTCTTCTTCCTTGGAACAAAATTTTTTGTTCTTTTGTTCCAGGGAATGAAAAAAGAATAGAAACGTATTTGGTAGAACTTTTGTTGCCGGGAATAAAAAATTTATTTTTTTTATTTCCTGGAATAAATTTGAAACAAAAACAAGAAGTAGAAAAAAGTAACTTCTTTTCCAAAAATAATTTTTAGAAACAAATTTTCTCTCTCTTCTCTTTTCTTCTCTTTTCTTCTTCTTCTTTTTTCTTTTGGCCGGTCACCGGCCTTGGCCATGGCTGGCGTTGGCGACCAGCTAGACGAGGGGCGGCGACCTTGCTAGAGGGTCACCGACCCCTAGAGACACCGCGCCACGGCAAGGCTTGGGCTGACGAGTCTCGCCGTGGCTGGGCAAGGTTGGCCTCGCCCAAATCTAGCAAGGCTGAGCCTCACCGGTGAACCTCGCCACCGAGGCCACCAGTGAGCTCGCCGACCCTTGCCCTCCTAGCCTGGTGAGGCTACGGCGAGCTCGCGGACCTCACCTAGCCGATCACCAGCCACCAACAATTGGCCACTAAGAGGAAGAAGGAGACAAAAGACAAAAGGAAAAAAAAAAAAAAAAATTAAAAAATTAAAAGAAATAAAAAATTATATAATTTTACTAAACATATTTTTTTTTTGGGAATAAAATTTTGTGTAATTATCAAGCGCGTTCATATACTTAAAAATTATTCTCGGGAATGGAAACAAAAAAAAATTATTTCCATTTAAAAATTAATTTTCAGAATAGAAACGTTATCAACGAACACCTTAACCTATTTTTGGGAAGTCACATCATGCCGAACTTTACAATGGGTGAGGGAACGTAAGTTCAATAATACACTTCACCAGGCGGTCTGCAGTCTGTGTTCTTCACTGGATCCAGGTAGAAGTCAAGTCTCCTTCACCATTTAATTTAAAAGAAGTCTTGACCAATAGATTGTTTTCTTCGTGGGATCGCTCATTTTGTACGTAAAATAATAATATAATATAAACTGACTCGGGTCGATTAGACCCGCGCGCCGGCCCGATTCGGACCTGGCCAGAGAAGAGGGCCATCTTTTGTCCTCTCTCATTTTCTTTTTATTCCCTTTTTTATTTTTATTTTTTATTTTTATCTCCCTCCCTCTCTCTCTCTCTCTCTCTCTTTCTCTCTCTCGTCTCTTCTCCCTCTCTGCTCGAACCAAGCCCAGCCCACCGGCGAGGTTGATTCGTGGGCACAAAAACAGGGGCGGTCGGTCGAGGGCCCTACCCGGCTCGCGGCGTCGGACGGCGGACGAGCTCGAAGACCGGGCTACGTCCGGCCGCCTCGCGCGCCTCCGACCCGAGATCCTTGGGCAACCGACCTCGAGTCCTGGCAATCAAAGAACGATGGGAGACGAAGCACCACCCTCCGTAGGTTGATTCGGAAAGGGCGAGGGCGAACGCCGGTGAGCCTCTGGCCGTACTCGTCGCCGGAGGACGCTCAATTTCTCACTCGGCTTTCTCTCGCCACTCACCCCTTCGATCTCCTCTGTGTCCCCCCACCCATTCTCTCTCACGGAAGACTCCTATTTATAGGCCGAGAAGGCTGCGGCCGCAATGTGCAGCCAAAGAAAAAGGGCATCTCTATTGCCCCAATCATTGCATCAGTTGCGGCCATTCTGGTCTTGATTTCATTGGGAGCTCTTGAAGTAGTGTGGATAATCAAAAGAAGACAAATCCAAGGTGACTTTCTTGCGTATTGCATGTGCAAGAAAAATCCAAAGTTCTCGCATGGAATTTTGTCAGTCCAGGTCATGTTTTGAACCCCATACTGGTTTTGCAGATCATCAGCATAGCGAACGCTTTTGTCTCATGACCAAATAGCTAAAAAATGTTTACAAGTTAGTAAGACACCATATAGTTTTCAAGAACATATAAAAAAAAAAAAATAAAAAATCTCATGAAGTGGTCCAAAAAAATTGAATTTTGCAAATCCTTAGAGTTTGAATTTATTTCCACACTAATACCAGAACCTCCGAAACTCACTTTCCAGCAATTTTTATCGTAATCATGGACTAATTTTGCATTCGAATCAGTGGAGACATTTTTAGACATGTAAAAATTAATTTAATGTCGAAAATTTTCCATATACACTACTATATTTGTTTAAAAATACTTTAAAATTCCGAAATTTGCCCCAATATTATAATACGAAAAATGACATAAGCACGTCGTTTTTCATCCACTGAGAGCGACAAAATTTCAAGTATACGGACCGGAAATTCGATAAATTACAGGAAATTGCAATTATTCAAAAAAATCTCCAGAAAATTCGCAGAACGTAATAGACGGACCGGACCCCCACACGGAGAGAAAACAGATTTCAGGTTGATTTTATCATTTTAGTCGCTCGGGTTTGTACGGCAGAGAGAGATCAAAATTACAAATCCTCCATCACAAAACAATCCCGGCCGTTTATCTCTTCCTTGGAAATGTCTCAGCCCTTGCCCCCCGCCCGAGTTTCATTTCCAACATCATTTAATAGGGGAAATAAACACAAAAAAAAAAATAAGGCAAACTAAACATCACGTGAGCGAAGTCCTCGAAGTACACGAATTCCTAACCGGTTTCACACTCAAAAACCCATAAATGGGTTCACAACCATAAATAGCATCAATCCATGATTCTCCAATATCTCATAAATCAAATTCAAAATCCATATCATAAATCAAAATATATTTCGAAAACCAAAACATATACCCCTTCTGCAACACAGCTCATGAGGCAGAATACCTATCGTAAATCACTCATCAAATAATTTCAGAATTTATAGAATAAAACAGATTCACAAACCAATAAAGCAGTAAATATAAAATTTTACAATCCTTTTCTCAATATCTTTCCCATAAAAATTTCTCAAAAATAGTAAATGCTCAATCTAGATTTCATGCAATAAAAAATATTATTTCATAACTCATACAATATTTAATTTATGTCACTTTCAAGACATGAATTTACAAATTTAAAAAAATAAACACCACTTGCTTGGGAAAAGTCTTATACTAAATAACAAAGATTACTCAAGTCCATGAATTCGCAATACCATCAAATAAGCAAGAAACGATATCAAAATCAAAGTAGAATGCTATCTCGACTCGACTAAACTTTGCTTTTTCACCGACTATTACGTGCTAATAAAATGCTCATTCTAATCAAAGTGTAACTTGGAATCCATTTTTAATAAACCCCACAATTACACGATTCTCTTAAGTATTATTATTTTTTAAAAAGCGAAGTAACACTGACAGCTTAACAACTCCTTATCTACAAAACCGAGTTGATCCGTCTTCACTCCTTCCCCGTTTATCGTCCCTTTCTTCTTTCCCCCTTTTTTTCCCTTTTAGTTTTCTCTTTGTTCTCTTTCTGTCCGTGTTTCTTCTTTTTTTTCCTTCTAGATTCCATTGGTTCATCCACTTTTTGACCATGTGAAATTTCCTTTTTCTTTACCCAAAAACCAAAAACTTTCCCCCGCTTTTTTTGGCCGCCTCTTCTTTTGACCCAGTCCAAAAGCCAATATCATCCACTTTTTGACCGTGTGAAATTTCCTTTTTCTTTACCCAAAACACCAATAACTTCCCCCCCTTTTTTTGGCCGCCTGTCCTTTTGACCCAGTCCAAAAGCCAATATCACATAGGATACCGTACAGTGCACACGTATTATGTGTTTGTCTTTCTTTTTGTTCTTGGCCAAAATTACGTTACGATGGTGGGGGACCAAAAAGTAATATGGCGTCCTTTTTCTGCGACAGTACCTATGTTTCCAATCAAACATAGAGTGGGACACAGATATCCCCCACAAAACTTCCGAGTTTTCACAGCCGGCCTCGAGGGAAATTACGTTGTGAACGGGGAGACATGCCATCCTTCTTGGAAAGCGGCATTCCCGTGTGGGCACAGGTACGCCACTTGATCGTGACCTTTATTTGATGATCATAAGTCTCTTTCCCGCAAGAAGCGGAAATTGACGATTCGCAAAGCTTGTATTTTCTGGTGATCTTCGCATCCTTTTCCCTCTGAGAGAAGGGAATAGATCCTGTGCATAGAGATTTGTTTCAGGTGGTGATAGAGCACACGGTTTGGCATTCAAGAGAAGAGCGAAAGGAAGGAAATGGTCTTCAATTTAGTCTCTCCCGATTCCTCTCGATGTTCATCATTTTCGACATCAGAAGCGGCATTATCAACCCGTCAGCCGCGTAACTATACTAACGGCTGGCTCAAAGCTTTAGTCAACCAGTTCGTCGTCACTGGTACGTCTCGTATCTCCACATTTCGGCCACAGCACTAATATGCACTCCTATTCACATTTCGCTCATTTGTGCTTGTGCCCACCTTATCAAAAGCTTCTCTGGCCTATTTGTAGGTTCTGTAAGTTGGTTGTTTTTTGTGAATAATACTTGCTGGATTCTTCCAGCAAATATCACGTAAACGTGACAGGCAACGTGATTTTGGAAAAATATGGACCCTTAAAAACAACAAGGGTGTCCTTGATAGAGGATGGTCATGACATGCTAGATAGTTGTAGAGAGTCATGTTGGTCATATTTAACTGGACACTTAATTAGCCAGAAATTGATTTAATATAAATTTGTTTTTTTTTTAAATATCATAATTGCATCAATGCGTATCCACATCTCGTGTAGATAAAGGCATGAATACTTCCTTTGGTTGAGGTAACTCGCTTCGCTCTTTCAAATTTCATTTTTCATGACTCAGTCTCTTCTTAGTCTAATGCACCTCAAGGATTGATGACCAACAAAGTGATTGTTTATTAGCATATGGAGAGCTAGGTGCCAAAACTTCAATCCTCGCCTGGATTTTCAATTTCCATTGGTTGAATTTTTTAGGACCCGATTGGAGTTATCTCAGGGAGATTTTCCTTTGAAGTCTACTTGGAAATTTTTTAAAGGTTGAGATCTATTACTCATTGGTAATATTTTGGTTATATATTGAAGGAATGATGAGATTTAGATCTTTCAATTATGGCGAGATCACTAGGATCACTGGAAACTTTGGAATAGAGATTGGTGAAGGAGGATTTGGGAAAGTATATCTTGGCACTCTAGAGTATGGAACCCAAGTTGCGGTGAAGATGCTCTCACAAAAATCATGTCAAGGGGACAGGGAATTTCAAGCTGAGGTACAATGCAATAAGATGCTCATTTGTAGACTTGTTTCCCAACGATTGTTGATAAAAATTGTGGTAAAGGACACTTATGACATTGCAGAAGAAACACTTAATGATCGTTCACCATCGAAACTTGGTTTCTCTACATGGATGTTGTGATCACTCTAAAAACAAGGCATTAGTTTATGAATACATGGCTAATGGAAACTTGCGACAGCACTTACATGGTACTTTATCATGTCCTCTTGCATAATTTTGTTTTTCTCTATAATACACCGGCAAATATATGTTTCTTTCTCATATATAATAAGAAGATACGCTAATTTGACAGGGGACAAGCCAGTCTTAACTTGGAAACAGAGACTTCACATCATTGTAGATGTAGCGAAAGGTACTTAAAGGATATGCCCCAGTGTGGTTTGGTCCCCTCCTTTTTTGAATGATTAAATGGACCTTTTGCAAGAATTGCAGGTTTGGAGTATCTCCAAAATGGATGCGATCCGCCCATTATCCATAGAGACATAAAAACGATGAACATCCTACTGAATGAAAAAATGCAAGCGAAAATATCTGACTTTGGTCACTCAAGAACATTCATAGAGACTGATGCTCATGTGTCAGCTCATGTTGGCACTCCTGGTTACCTCGACCCTGAGTAATGGCTTAAACTTAGTCTCGTTAATATGCTATATAGCCTTTGTATGGATAGAAAATCCGGCTCTCCCTAAGATTGCATAGTAGACTCATGTACTTGTAAATAGCGTATACAACTTTAGTGAAGAAAAGTTTAGCATTGATAAATGATTTCAGAGTCCAAAAAGCAATATATTAAGACCTGGCAAATTTATCCTCGGTTGTGTTCTCATATGTCCTGCAGGTACTGTTCAACTGCAATCTTAAACAAGAAAAGTGATGTTTTCAGTCTTGGAATCATACTCCTTGAGCTAATCATAGGACATCCGGCAATAATGAGGAAGCCAGAAGGAAATGTGCACATACTTGATTGGGCAAATTCCCTTATTGAAATAAAAAATTTGCAGATTATCATGGATCCAATGTTAAAAGGAGAATTCGACAGCACATCGGCTTGGAAAGCGATACAGGTTGCAGAGTCTTGTACAAAACCAACTAGCGATCAAAGGCCTGACATAGATCATGTATTGGCAGAATTGAAGGATTGTTTGAAAACAGCACTGGAACCAGAAAGGAGTCCAGAAGATTGGGAAGCAAAATGAGAAAATCAAGTAGCTCTTTCGAAAGGACCTCCTCAAGAGTTCATTCAGCTAGTACTTCCCTTGGAAGAGTGTTTGGTATTTAGTGCATGCGAATTTCTATTGCCAAATTTCTGCAACCATCAAAATTGAACACTTGAACTCAAGTGTGGTTCATATTTCAAACTTATATTTGTGTGTCAATTAGGATATCCAAAAGCTATTCTCGTCTCCAGTGATTCTACTATGGTTATGAATAAGTCCTTTCTTGATAGACTAGGAGAGAATAGACCCTAATTACTGTTATTTAGAAGGGTATCACAGTGTCGCGACCCCTCTCTCTCTCTCTCCTCCCTCTTTGCACGTTGTCAGACTAGGAGAGAATAGACTCCACCTTTTGTACACTATGGACCAAGGATCAAAAGAGAGACCCTTCCAAGTCGAGATCCGCAGCGATCAAAACGGTCCAGCGAGCCCGTAGTACGCACGCAAAGAAAGCTAGAAACCCGCAGGGACCGAGCTACGGCAACCCGGTCCGGCGAGCCCGAAACAGTGCATGGGCACAAAAACAGGGGCGGTCGGCCGAGAGTCCCTGCCCGGCTCGCGGAGCCGGACGGCGGCCGAGCTCGAAGACCGGCCTACGTGCGTCCGCCTCGCGCGCCTCTGAGCCAAGATCCTTGGGAAACCGACCCCGAGTCGGGGCAATCAAAGAACGATGGGAGACGAAGCACCGCCCACCGTAGGTTGATTCGGAAAGGGGGAGGGCGAACACCGGCGAGCCCCTGGCCGTACTCGTCGCCGGAGGACGCTCGCTCACTCACCCTCAATTTCTCACTCGGCTTTCTCTCGCCGCTCACCCCCCGATCTCCTTTCTCTCCCCTCCCATTCTCTCTCACCGAAGACTCCTATTTATAGGCCGAGAAGGCAGGGCGGGGGAGGCGCTTCGGCCGCCGGTCCTTGGCTCGCCGACCGGCCCCCCTTGGCCGAACCTTCGATCTCCTCTGCTCCTGCTCTGCTGCTGCCGTCTCTGCTGTGCTGCCGCAGCGTACTCGGTGGCGCGAAGGAGAGGAGAAGAGAGGGGAGAGAAGGCCAAGCCGGGCCGGGGAAGCTGGGCCCGAATGGGGAAATGAAGGGAAAACCTTGAGACCTCAGCCCTTGGGCTTTCTCTCTTTATAAAAATAATTAAAATAATGTTTGTAAAAATTATTTTTTATTTATCCAAAATGCAGTAAAAACAAGGGAAATTAAAATAAAATTAAAACTTAATTGATGAAAATAATATTAATGCCCATGTCATGTGAACGGTTAGGGTCAAACTAATTCCTAATTTTCTATGAAGTTTAATCATAAATATTTAACTAAAATTTAGGTGTTAACATAGATAAGTAGATGTTAATAGAGAAAAAACCACAACAAACTCCAAATTACGCCCATTGCGACACATTTATCCTAATTTTTTTTTGTGGCATACTCATTATGACATGTTTATCTTAAAAATTTTCATTTGACATAAAAAACCCAAAACTTATATTTATGTAACACATTTACCATTTATTAAGAGTCTATAACATGATTTTTAGCTAAAATAATGTCTCATTTATTTCACTTAAGTCACGTGAGCGACATGCTTTCCAGCATCTACGTAGACAGAATTTTAACATGTTAGATTGAGACCTTAATGAAGGGTAAATGTGTCATAGGTATAAGTTTATAAAATTGACAAAAAAATTAAGGTAAATATGTCACAATGGGCATAATTTGGGATTTTTTGTGGCTTTTGTCCATGGTAATAATGGGAATTACATCAACTTTTTTCACCCCTTCATGGAGGCCTCAAATCTTTTCACAATCTTTGATGGAATGGATCAAGTCAAACTAAGCCTGGATCGATGTTAGCCCTCGGCTAAATCCTAAGGAGTACTTGAGACACTCGAAAAGGCAATAGAAGTAATATCTCTTCTAATTGATCTACACATGTTAGGTTAAGGACATCTCAATTATTATAATCGTCTGCGAATTTCCTTATTCTGATTTGTCTGAATTCGGCGCCTTCTAGAGCTTGTTAGGAACATAAGGCATGTCCTTGTCATGACACAGCTGGGACATTCTTAGTAGAATGAGGGATTCTTCAGAATTATGCAGTTGCCGTCGTTTAATATGCATTATCCGTGTTGACTTTGTACTCTAATCGCTCAATTAGTTGGTAGGCATCGGCTCCAGCTGCGAGCTTCTTGCCTGTCCAAAAGGTGACAATCAATTAATCTACTTTGTCGAATGAAATTCCTGATTCTTTATTTGTTAGTTCCTAACTCCTATTCTCTATAACTGAGTTGACCATTGGTGGAGAAATCGCTCCCCCACTACTAAATTACAAGTGCACGTCTGGTCCATGAACGTGCCCTCATTAAAGTACTAATATATTCTTATGAAGCTTTAAGACGTTGATTTTCTTCTTCTTCGCCTTGAGATGGTAGAGCCCTCCTTTGCTCACTAGAGTGGAGAAACCAATGTGAAGAGAGATTTGATGTACCATGAAGATCTTGAAGATGCTGCATGTCTTGATTGGTTGTCTAGCTCTAGCAGTCATTGCTCGCGGCCAACAAAATCCAGGTTCCCTCCCTCTCTCTCTCCCTCTCACGCTCGCACGCATAGTGATGATTGAATCGTGAAGAGTCGAGGCATCAGAAAATGGGATTCTAGAAATAGGCACAGTGAGGATTCAATATCTATCTTTCTTCTCGTTAGTGATCAACCTTTCAAGCGTAAGTTGAAAAAACAGTGACACTAAAATTTGATATAAAAATCGAGCACTGGGTAATTAGGTAGTATCTTGTACTCCGACTTCGGAATTTAGCAAAGTTAAGCCTGTTCAAGAGTCTCCAGGAAACATTTTCAGATTCTCCTAATTATTGCAGAGTTAGCAATGCATCATCCTCTAGCTTACGTTATTTTTGCAGATGACGTCTCTGTTTTCAAGCTTTTCATGGACGACTTTATCATCGGAATAACCATCAAAACTTCTTCTCAAGTAACAATTATCAAGCCAAATCTTGCACGTGTAATTTTCATTGCTGAAATTTGTATCTAGTCGATACTGTTCTAAAGAAGTCAAATAAAAAAAGTTTAAGGGACATCGCAGAGCATCAAGAAATTTATAATACTGTTTATATTTCGAATTCGTGATGCGTGGTAAAAAGCAAGTGACAATCTCTGGTTTCCCTCGATTTAGGTTTCATAAGCATCGATTGCGGAGCACCTGATGATTACCATGATGACCAGCTCAACATATACTACAAGGCCGATGCGGGATATGTAGATTCCGGAACAAACGTGCAGGTGTCTACCCAGGTCATCTACCAAAACAACCAACAACAATCAAAGAATCTCCGGATCTTCCCTAGTGGAAAAAGAAACTGTTATACATTAATGCCAGATGAAGGAAAGGGCAACACATATTTGGTCAGGGCTTCATTTTGGTATGGTAATTATGATGGCAAGAATCAAACCCCAGCATTTGACCTCCATATTGATGTTAACTATTGGATCACGGTGAACTCTTCGTCTTGGATATACGAAGAGATTATTTACACTCCTCTGAGAGATTACATACAACTTTGCTTGGTGAATATCGGCTCGGGAGTTCCATTTATATCAGCTCTGGAGTTGCGGTTGCTGGATAACTCGACTTACCAAATCAATTCCAGTGCACTTGTAACCAACTGGAAATATAATTTGGGGAGCCTAAGCACATACAGGTGATTTTCTTTGTTATTGCCCTTCAATTTTGGACATTGACCACATTCATCAGTCGGTAAATGACAAGTTAACGTATTTACATCTTACGAATCATGCATTTTTACATTGTGCAACTGCATGGACAATAGAAAACATGCTGTCAATTACAAACTGATTGGTGTCGGCTTGTTCATCATCTTGCACTTACTGCTATGATTATTTGACTGGCTTCGGCATTAATAGGCATCCGCAAGATGTATATGATCACATCTGGAACAATAAGACTTATAGTGGAGGTTGGTCGTCAGTTAGCAACACGACGGCCATCGTGACAAGTACAAGCAATGATGCCTATAAAGTTCCGCCCGAAGTTTTGATGACCGCCAAATAGTACAAAATGTCACTGATCCTCTGAGTCTGTTTTGGACCTCGGAGAACTCCACCACTGTCTGGTATATATACTTCCACTTTGTGGAATTGCAATTTTAAAAGGGTCAATTCAGAGAATTCGCCATATATGTACAAGACAAATTCGTGGAAACTGTCATGCTCGACAACCTAAAGCCAGTGACCGTAGCCTCATTGCCCATAAGTGGACATAATTTGAACTTGACTATTAGTGCGACGGCCCGCTCTAGTCTGCCACCGCTCCTCAATGCCGTCGAGTTTTTCACTGTGGCACAGCTCCCAAATTCACCGACTTTTCTTGACTGTATATTCATATCTATGCTCCCACTTAATTTTTTTGTTTCAATAATCTTTGATTTCCTTATGATTGTAGCTATTTATGTGGTGGTTTAGTTAATGCCATGTATGACGTCAAGAAAACATATGGGGTGATCAGAGCTAGCTGGCAGGGTGATCCATGCATTCCTATACACATGGAGTGGACTGAATTGTAGCTATGATAGTTCTCCAAGAATCATCTCATTGTAAGTCCACGACTACATATTTTCTCTGAAAACATGCTGCATACGAACCACAAGTCACAAAAGATAAGTTTTCTCCACAACAACTATAGTACAGGTTGGTAATATGTTATGCGACTGAGGAAATGATTTCAATATCAAGTCACCTTATGAACGCCTTCCTTATAGAAAATGTCAACCGGTGGGATTTTATTCTTATAAAGTTAGCTGAGAATGTGCAGGAACCTGAGCTCCAGTGGACTGAAAGGACCGATAGCTACATCAATCTCCAATTTGACAGCAGTTGTATCCCTGTATGCATTAGCAGTTTTTCTTCATATTGTTTACTTAATTTGCAGAGAGAATGGAGAGCACTAAGCCCAAAAAAAGCGACTGACTTCTTTGCCACTAGCATGTTGTTCATTATCTACAATATCCCATTTTATGCATTTCAACAAGTATATGCATATGAAGTTTCTTAGTAGTTTTTTGGCTTAATTTCAGGGATTTATCCAACAATTCATTAACTGGGTCCATGCCAGACTTTTTAGCTCAAATGCCGAACTTGAAAGTTCTGTGAGTCACTGAGCTTTTGATGGAACTATTATGTGTGGTTATCTAACTTGAGTAAATGGCCATCAACTTCTAATCATGAATACTTGCAGGAATTTAAGTGGAAACAACATGAATGGCTCTGTTCCTCAAACTCTGTTGAAGAAGAAGGCAGATGGATCGTTGCTATTAAGGTCCGCTCATTGCCACACTATCGTAACTCCGCATTTAATCACTTATTATTATCTATACGTTCTGCTTCTTCTTTCTACGTCCGTTCTCACTCTGAAGAATGCAAAAGATGAAAGAGGTACACGGTTTTTCATTTTCTGTTTGATCAACTTATGCATGTAATACATATAGAGGGCGGGATATCCATGAATTCATGCGCTAAACTTTCGGCGTTGACAAGTACTGCTGATGTTTTTCGACAGCTTAGATGGAAATCCAAATCTTTGCCAATCAGACAATTGTCAGACCAGCAATGTGCAGCCAAAGAAAAAGGGCATATCTGTTGCCCCAATCATTGCATCAGTTGCAGCCATTCTGGTCTTGGTTTCATTGGGAGCTCTTGCAGTATTGTGGATAATCAAAAGAAGACAAATCCAAGGTAACTCTCTTGCGTATTGCATGTGCAAGAAAAATCCAAAGTTCTTACATGGGATTTTGTCAGTCCGGGTCATGTTTCGAATCCCAAACTGGTTAACCGGTCCAATTGGTCATGGCAACAATTGGGCCCAGAAAAAGTGAACATGATAATCATGCTTCTATGCTCCACTGTTCAATGTTAAAAAACTGTGCACACGTTCTCTGTTAATAATATCATAATTGCATCAATGCGTATCTACATCTCGGATAGATAAAAGGCATGAATACTTCCTTTGGTTGAGGTAACTAGCTTCGCTCTTTCAAATTTCATTTTTCATGTCTCGGTCTCTCCTTATAATAAGTCATTACATACTTTTTCAAAAAGGTTCTTTTCATAGTGAAGGCATGTGATGTCAAACTGAAAATCATGATCCGCTGCTATTGAGATTATATAATTTCCTTTTAATTTCTCCAGACGTTACTACTATTACTACAACTACCAACTCTAGCGAAGGATATACTGGGACATTAAAGTTGTCAAAAAATCGACCTTTTACATCCACTGAGGTTACAAGAATTACTGATAACTTTAGAACAGTAATTGGAGAGGGAGGATTTGGGAAAGTCTACTTTGGCAGACTTGATGATGGCATTCAAGTCGCGGTAAAAATGTTATCTCGATCATCAAAGCAAGGCTACAAGGAATTTCACGCTGAGGTTTGAGACATTAGTGTAACCAGAATCGATGTTGCATGTTTTTGGTTTTTTGGATGTTCAACTAATAGCAAGCTCTGATACCTTGATGTGCAGGCACAACTCTTGATGGTCGTTCACCACAGAAATCTAGTTTCACTTATCGGATATTGCGAAGAATTTGAAAACATGGCACTGATTTACGAATTCATGTCCAATGGAAATGTTCGGCAACATTTGTCAGGTTTGTCTGATATTTCCATTTACAAATTCTAAATAGATAAAACATCTGTTAGACTCTCCCAATGTGACAGCAAAGACGTGTGTCCAAATATATTTTATCTCAACACTGTTCTTTGATAGTTTAGGCTTTTGCATTAATCGGTCATGTTACAAATTTGTTAATAGCATTATGGAGATGAAATTAACTTTCTCAGCGAATGAGGACAACAGTGAACAAGCTTTTACATATTTCATGATTGGAATACTCCTTATTTCTCTACTTTCAAGCAGCACACAACCCTAATGTTTTGAGTTGGAGCGAGAGACTAAAAATCGCAATCGATGCAGCTCAAGGTACATAAAGTAGATTGATGAAATCTTTGTTCACATTTCCAGAAGTTAAGCTACACAATACAATTCATTAAGTTTTCCTTTTTGTTGGTGGTGCAGGGTTAGAGTACCTGCATAATGGCTGTAAACCTCCCGTTGTCCATAGAGATTTAAAGACGCCCAATATTTTACTAAACGAAAACATGCAAGCGAAGATTGCTGATTTTGGATTATCGAAGGCATTTGTAACAGAGCAAGATTCTCATATTTTGACTCGCCCAGCAGGAAGGCCTGGTTATCTTGATCCGGAGTAAGTGACTCAAAATAACATTTTATTCGTGCATGTTTATGTTGGATACATATGTGTAGGTACTTTCTAAAAGGCAGTTTCGGCTATTATTGTACTAATCAAAGAAACAATTCCTTTTGAATTCTTAGGTTTCATACATCCGGAAACTTGAGCAAGAAGAGTGATGTATACAGTTTTGGCATAGTTTTATTCGAGTTAATCACTGGCCACCCCGCCATTATAAGAAGTCCAGAGGGCAGCATGCACATACTTCGCTGGGTAACTCCACTCATAGAAAGAGGGGACATCCAAAGCATTGTCGACCCGAGGTTAAATGGCCAATTCAACATCGGTTCTGCATGGAAAGCAGTTGAAATAGCCATGTCATGTGTGCCGACGACAGCTGTTCAAAGGCCGGACATGAACCGTGTTCTGTCGGAACTAAAAGAATGCTTGACGGTAGAGATTGGGTCAAGGAGAAGCCAAAGAATGGGAAATAGTAAGAGAAGAAGTGAGTCTTTTGAGATGACCTCAATTGAGCTTGATATTGCACCAAATGCTCGTTAACTGTACTTGGTATGTAAGGTTATCGCGTCCAGCGTTCTTGTGTAAGTTGTTGATTATTGGGTCGTATAGATTGAAAACTTCTGTACAAAATCTGAGCTTGTGACTTTAAATTGTCATATTGTTGTATGTTGGGGTTGTTGCTTTTCTACCTTAGAATTATAATGAATGAATGTCGAGTTCAATTCACTTTGCCCATCTTTATAAGCTTACAAACCGTGCAGTTATTCAGATGTTGAAAGGCAGCCTTGCTCAGTTATCCATGTGAACCCCTGTACAATGAATGAAAGGAACTACGTATTTCTTTCATTGTCAAACTATTTGTATTACGGACCGAAGTCATCGTTTGACGATCTTTGAGAACCACAACCACCTAAGTCCTGGGTTTCGCTCGAACATCCATAGAAACAGCTCCATCCTTTAAGCTTCATGTTTCATCTTCTGTCAATCGTGACTTCTTGAGAGTCTTAAATCGATTCTTGAAAACTTCTCGGTGCTAAGAAATTTCAGCAAGATGTCTGTCGACATCAGTTGCTAGCAACTAAGTACGCGGGTGTCGACTTAAACCAACAATCTGTTCCTTTAGCTGATTAAGTCAGAAATCAATCTATCGGCAGCGACTTACCATTTATGGTGCACAGGCTTTAAACTTGTAAAATAATTGAAGAAACTTTGCAGTTCTCTTTCATGGGACATGTCTGAGTCAAGGTCATGACAATTACTTGCCATAAGCGTTATCTTCACAAAAAAGTTGCAATCAATCTGACGAGGACTCAAATTGACCAATATCGACTAATGCAAATTGCGCCATATTTTGCTGGTCAATATTAGCACTAAGTAATAATAACAATGATCACACTTGTATTTAAGTGTTTGCCATTATCATAAGAAAAACAGGGAAAAAAAAATTGACCAAGACATTAGGATTTATAAACGTGAATATTGATGATGTCAACCCCAATAATATATATTGAGTAAACGGTTTTTGTTTATGATATCACATAATTTTGGTATATAATCCATAAGTTTTGGACTGATACATCTATAAATTATAGGGACACATACTATTCTATGGGGTTAATTGTCCAAAAAGTCTTAAACCTATTATTCATCGGCCCATTTAATCCTAACCCTTTCAATTATGCTAATTTCGACGACTTGCCAATTTAGTGTTAAAACTTTCGATTGTTTCAATTTGGTCCTAAATCTTTTTTAAATTTGTCAGTTTAGTCATAAACTTATTATTTGGATAATTGGCTAAAATGACTAAATTGACAAATTATTAAAAGATTTAGGACTAAATTAACAAATCATAAAATTGTTAAGGATTAAAATGGTGCAATTATAAAGTTTAGGACTAAATTGGCGAATCATCAAAAGATTTATGACTAAATTGATATAATTGAAAGGCTTATGACTGAATTAATTGCTGTACAATAGGTTTACAACTTTTTGGACAATTTTCCCCTATTCTACATATATTAAAGACCCCCAAATTGAACCCACAAAGCTAGAATTCATTCTAATTCATAAATATTGGTGTGTGGATTAATCACACGACACGACTTATGCTCAATCTCATATACTATCAAGGGCATCTTTCTGTATTTGGGCTCAATTCGTATCTTAGGAACGATGGAAAACATAATTGAGATATCTCATGATGCCGAAATTTGCTTACGTACGATGGACTTTTCTGTTTAAAAACAAAATGAATCTGACGTATGAAAGTGTATTATCAGCGTTGGTCAAATAATGGAAGCTTAGAAACATTGGCGATGTGGCTGAATCGATCAATTCTAGGGCATGGTCTATTGCCTTACTAATTATGTGATCATATGCCTCTATATACATTTAAGTGTCAATTATCACCCATGCAATACATTTCTCTGAAGAAAAATATAAGCTACGTATAATTTTGGAAAATGAAGGTGCTTAAGGATGAGCCAACGTCTTAGTGTTGGATTATATTGTACCCTCTGGACGTTTGAAGCATGGACGATTTGATATAATTGATGTGAAACTTTCTTCTTTGAAGATGACATCTAACCATGTTAATTAGATGTTTGATCGACATGAGTTTATATTAAATATTCAATTTATAATTAGTGAATTTGATCGATCAACATAAGATAGTTTTTATCAGCGTAAATTTCAAACAATTCTCATTGGACGTAATTTGCAAATACGATAACTTAACTTTATAATAGCCATTTTCAAACCTTCCAGAATTCATTTTATAGGCGGTCTCAATTTTGCACCAAATATTTGGACAGAGCGCTCTACATGTTTTTTTTGAAGGACATTAACCCCTTTTCGATTCAAGTTAACAAAAACCTATTGAATTACTCTTTCGTCCAATTAGTTCTTAGAAAAAAAGCTAGGTAAAGTTATTTATTGTTCCTAATTACCATGGATAAAATATTAATGTTCGTGAAATTCTAAACGCAAGTGCATGTGTCGAACAAATAATATAATGATGAGAAAAAGTATCGTCCAACGGAGATCGATGATTAATAAACCAATTAAATACTAAAATAGACTAATTCTAAAGTTTATCTAACAGATCAAAATATAATTAAGAATAAATTAAAAACGAAATTTGTAGACTAAATGCAGTAAATCGATAAGATAAATATGTTAGAGCATCCGATTTCACCATAACCACTAGATATGAATTTCATATTGTTGTGAATACAAGAACGATATTAAACATGTGATAGCGGAATTTCCTAATCTATTTACTATCCTATCTCTAGGTATAGCAAACCTACTCAGCTTATTAATCCACTATATCTCTATGTGAATTAAAATAAGCATAAGTGCATTAAAAACTATGAATATTCCCGGCTTACAATGAGTTTTTTGGATCACTTTATTACCGAAAGCTACACAAATAACGCGGTATATCTCTATTCACGTTTAATTCATGGTTATACATTATAATGAGCAATTGCATATTATCACTTCTCAGTCTCAAACATGCATATCAGATCATTCAAGTGGTGGCCAGTCACTCAAAAGCATTAAGCACAATAATATATAACTCACATAAATGAAATCATTTGTAAAACATAAAAATCATGAAATTCACATTATCATGGTTAGGCTACATCGTAACCCTAACAAAAGAAAATTAGAACATAGTAGAATAAGAAATAAAAATATAAATCAAACCCAGCATCTTGAATCAAAGAACAAAAATTCTGTCATCACTTTTGTCTTCTCTTCAAAATATTTGAAAAACTCTTAGAACAATGAAAAACAATCTAACCCCCAAAAACCTAGCTGCTCTCTCTCTTTCCTATTTATAGGAAATCCAAAATATCTATCTCCCAACGCTTGCAGATAACTTTAGGGAACAAAATCAAGAATTTCCTGATTTGATATCCATCTTCCACTGCTGCTTTTATTTGAATTCCTTATATTTGCCATTCTTTTCCTTATCCTCTCCATATCTCATTATTCTGCATAAAGAAGGAAAATTCAAATAATCAGAAGGAAATCCAAATATTTTCTCTAAGATATTGCATTAATTGTTGCCTAAGATAGGTAAAATAACTCTATTTTTATAGAGTTATCAAACCCCCAAACTTGACGTTTTGCTAGTCCTCGAGCAAAATCAAGACATAACATATACTCAAACTAACAACCTCCTTCATGACATCTTTCCATAATTGCTCAAATTCACAATTCAAAGAAAAACACAAATTTCATCCAAACATTGAAATTGATTTATAAGTTAAGACCAATTCTAACTATATGATCCAAGTGTGTGTGTGAGAGTCTTCATCTTTTTCGAATTATATGCAATCCAGATAAATTCACATTAACATGTAACCTTTCAAAAATTCTCAATAATTATAACCAAATTTCATAGGTTTGCTTTTCATTCCTCTCTCCACTAATGTAAGCTAATCATCCAACCAAAAATCAATAGGACTTTTCTTTGGTTATAATGTAAGGCTGGGCTAAAGGTGAGATAACGGTAATTTTAAGCTCAAATCACCCATCAACACGTTGATTTCTAGGATCTAATTAGAGCCAATGTCACTGTCCAGTTTCACTCATTCAAGATAATTTTTTTGCCACCATATATCATCATTCCTTCTTTTTTTCTTTCTCTCTTTTTTTTTTTTTTGAATTGCTTTATGGTGGAGTTTCTCCCAAAGTCCCTCCTAATATAACATGAAAATTTCTAACCATCCAAAAGGCTAACTCAATTGAAAGTTGGATAGGGAACCATAAAAGCAATTTTATTTTTTTTTGCAATACACCCCAAACAACCATTGCAATCACTTTTTTTTTTTGCTTTTTTTTTTTCATACTCCATTATTCCTCCCAAATTTCCATCAAGCTCAAATAATTTTTTATTCCAAAAGAAAATCAATGTGTTCATAGGGCATGGGATAATGATATAATTTGATCACGGCTAGGTTAAACATATATGGGTGCCAATGAAAAATTGGATAATAATTAAGTTTCAACGGGGTGACTAGGGATAAATAAACAGGGTTAGCTTGAAAGGCTCAATCGATCCAAAAATTGCCTAAATCATTTTCTTAGTTAGATTTAGCTTAGGATTTCGCCTCAAGAGAAAATCAAACAAATTCTAAGATTTGGGTGAAATTTAAGAAAATCACATACTTCACATGAATGTTCTCTAAATTTACACACAATTCAAAAATTAAGGACTTTTAGTGCTCAATAAGTGGATCAACATAATCAGAATTAAGATTAACTCACAAATCAATTGCAAGTTTAAATAAAATTTAAATTTTCCTAAGAATCGTAAAAATTCACAACCAGGAAAGCAATCATGATAGAAAAATTATCCAAAAAAAACTTGTCTCCCCCCCAAACTTGAATGAAGCAATGTCCTCAATGCAAAAAATAGAATAGGAAGAAGAAAACTCCCCTGGTTGTAGAATAAGTCCATAGATGACCTTGATGATTAAACTTTTGAAAGGTGCTCCCTAAAAAATTAACCTGGATAAAACAGAGAAAAGTGAATCTGTTTTTTTTTTTTTTTTTTGCAAAACATAAACTTAAAAATAAATAAAAACATAATTAAAATGCTTGGGTTGCCTCCCAAGAAGCGCTTGCTTTATAGTTTTCAGCCAAACTATCTCGGATGTCGCTATTCTTGAAGATAAAGTTCAATGGTGGTCTTCTGCTTGTTGTAACCACCTTCGAAGTAGCGCTTCAAACGTTGACCGTTCACTTTGAATGTGCCCTCAGTGTCATGCGCAACTTCAACTGTTCCATATGGGAATACTTGTGTAACTGTAAAAGGACCAGACCATCGAGACCGCAACTTTCCTAGAAAAAGTTTAAGACGAGAGTTATAGAGTAAGACTTTTTGACCAATTTTAAACTCTCTTTTAAATATGTGCTTGTCATGCCATCTTTTTGTACGTTCCTTGTACAACTTAGAATTTTCATAGGCCTCATTGCAAAATTCCTCCAATTCATTCAGTTGCAATAATCTTTCTTCACCTGTAGACTGCATATCAAAATTCAGAAATTTTAATGCCCAATATGCTTTATGCTCTAATTCCACTGGTAAGTGACAAGCCTTTCCAAACACTAGCCTAAAAGGAGATATCCCAATTGGAGTTTTGAACGCTGTCCTATAGGCCCAAAGTGCATCATCAAGTTTTATTGACCAATCTTTCCTAGAGGCATTCACTGTTTTTTCTAAAATTCTCTTGATTTCCCTATTTGAAATCTCTACTTGACCACTAGTCTGAGGATGATAAGGGGTTGCAACCTTATGTGTAATTCCGTACTTACTCAAAAGTGCTTCAAACTGTTTGTTGTAAAAATGTGTCCCCCTATCACTTATGATTGCCTTAGGAGTGCCGAATCGGGTAAAAATATTTTTCTTCAAAAATTTGACCACAACCTTAGCATTATTTGTTGGCAATGCTACAGCTTCTACCTATTTAGACACATACTCCACAGCCACTAAAATGTATAAATTTCCATAAGAAAGTGTAAAGGGTCCCATGAAATCAATACCCCAAACATCAAATAATTCACACACAATAATGTTGTTTAAAGGCATCTCATTTTTTCTTGAAATATTTCCAGTTCTTTGACACCTATCACATGAAGCTATATAGGAGTATGCATCTTTAAAAAGTGTAGGCCAATAAAATCCAGATTGTAAAATCTTAGCTGCAGTTTTGGTGGCACCAAAATGGCCACCCGCCTCTCCATCATGACAATGATGTAGAATGTTTGCCTTCTCTTCATCTGGAACACATATCCTTATGACTTGGTTTGCACATACTTTAAACAAGAAAGGTTATTCCCAAAAATAATTTTTAACATCAGAAAATAATTTTTTCTTCTGTTGATATGATAATTCAAGAGGAAGAACATTACTGATCAAATAATTTACAAAGTCGGCGTACCAGGGAATTTTTGTGGACATGATGGAAAAAATTTTCTCATCAGGGAACTCTTCCAAAATTGGTCTTACCTCTTCCTTTGAATTTGGAATTCTTGATAAGTGGTCTGCAATAAGATTTTCAGTCCCCTTCTTATCTTTGATTTCCAAATCAAATTCTTGCAGCAATAAAATCCACCTGATCAACCTGGGTTTTGATTATTTCTTTTCAAGTAGATACTTAAGAGCAGAGTGGTCAGAATAAACTATAACTTTTGAGCCAATTAAATAAGAACGAAATTTATCAAAAGCAAATACTACTGCCAAAAGTTCCTTTTCTGTTGTTGAATAATTCAATTGTGCACCTGACAAGGTTCGATTGGCATAGTATATGGTTTGAAAAATTTTATTATTCCTTTGTCCCAAAACAGCTCCTACTGTAGAATCTCTAGCATCACACATCAGCTCAAAATGTAAATCCCAATTTGGTGCTGCCATAATTGGTGCTGAAATTAACTTCTCCTTTAAAGTGTTAAAAGCCTGCATGCATTCAACAAAAAAATTAAAAGGAGCATCTTTTTCCAAAAGATTAGAAAGAGGTTTAGCAATTTTTGAAAAATCTTCTATAAATTGCCTGTAAAATCCTGCATGCCCCAAAAATCCTCTGACAAGTTTCACAGATGTTGGCGGAGGCAATTTTGCAATGACCTCCACTTTGGCTCGATCGACTTCTATTCCGTTTCGAGAAATTTTATGCCCGAGCACTATTCCTTCCATAGGGACAAGTGAAAGTAGTTTTCTCTTGATCTTCTGGTGCAATAGGAATCTAATTATACCCTGAATATCCATCCGTAAAGCAATAAAACTCATGCCCCGCAAGTCTTTCTAACATCTGATCAATAAATGGTAAAGGAAAGTGATCTTTTCTAGTGGCATCATTCAATTTTCTGTAATCCATACACACACGCCACCCAGTAACTGTTCTAGTTTGAATCAATTCATTGTTGTCGTTTTTCTGAACAGTCATACCACATTTCTTTGGCACAACTTGTACAGGACTTACCCAAGAACTATCAGATATAGGATAGATGATACCTGCATCAAGTAGCTTAATTACCTCAGCTTTCACTACTTCTTGCATCTTCGGGTTCAAACGCCTCTGAGGTTGGATAGTGGGTTTATATTGCTCTTCCATCAAAATTTTGTGCATGCAAATTGAAGGACTAATTCCCTTGATATCAGTTATTTTCCATCCAATTGCACCTTTATGCTCTCGTAATACTCTGAACAATTTCTCCTCCATCAAATCTGTCAAAGAAGAAGATATAATTACCGGTAAAGAAGAAACTCCATCTAAATAAGCATATTTTAAATGAGAAGGTAAGGGTTTGAGTTCAAGAATTGGAGGTTCTTCAATTGATGGTTTAGGCTTTGTAATGTGTTGTCCCAACTCCTCAAATTCAATTGCCTTTTGCCTTGAATATGGTGGAATTGCCTCCATGAAATTTGCGTACTCCTTTATCTCCTCATTTTGAATATCTTTGTCCATTGGTTGAATCAGACATGCTTCAAGTGGATCTTCAAAAATATTTTCCTGAAAAACCTTATTCACCAACTTGTCAACTGTCTCAACTCTAAAACAAGAATTATCATTAGATGGATATTTCATTGCTTTAAAAACATTAAATGAAACAAGATCATCTTGAACTCTAAGGATCAACTTCCCTTGTTGTACATCAATAAGAGCTCTTCCTGTTGCTAGAAAAGGTCGACCTAAGATAAGTGGTACCTCAAAATCTTCCTCCATGTCAAGAACTATGAAATCTGCAGGAAAGATAAATTTGTCAACTTTTACCAAAACATCTTCCACAATACCTCTCGGATATTTAATTGATCGATCAGCCAGTTGAAATGACACCGTGGTTGCTTTTACCTCGCTCAATCCTAATTTCTTGAAAACTGAATAAGGCATCAGATTAATACTTGCACCTAAATCACATAATGCTTTTTCAAAGTAAGAATCCCCAATAGTGCAAGGAATAGTAAAACTCCCTGGATCTTTCAATTTCGGAGGTAATTTGTTTTGTAGGATGGCCAAACACTCCTCATTTAACTTCACAGTTTCATAATCCTCCAATTTCCTTTTGTTTGCCAAAATCTCCTTCGAAATTTTTGCATAACTAGGCATTTGTGCTAAAGCATCTACAAAAGGAATGTTAATGTGCAATTTTTTAAACACATCAAGAAATTTAGAAAATTGCTTATCTATTTTGTGCTGCTGGAGTCGCTGAGGGAATGGAATTGGCGGCACATATGTCTTGGGATTATCTGGAAAAAGTTTACTCTTGCTTGTCTCATTTGATTGTTTATTGACCACCTCTTCCTTGTCTCTGATAATCTCTTCTTCTCCCACTTGTTTACCACTTCTCAGGGTAATAGCCTTTATGTTTTCAATTAGATTTTTCTCTGTGTTGCTCGGCAAAGAACCCTGTTGTCTTCCTGACATCATACTTGCTAATTGACCCACTTGCATCTCCAGATTTCTGATTGAAGCCTCTTGGTTTTGAAATCTCACATCCGTGCTTTTGATGAAGTCATGAGTTGTGTTAGCAAGTTTGGTGACTATGTCTTCCAAATTTTGCTTTGTCTCTTCTGATTGTTTGAATCCAGGTGGTCTCATCACATTCTGATTGTTCCATGAAAAATTTGGATGATTGCGCCATCCCGGATTATACGTGTTGGAGTAGGGATTATTCTGTGACCTGTTAAAATTCCCAACAAAGTTAGAATTTTCATGAGATTGTTTGAAAGTATTACCTACCTGACACTCTGTGCTAACATGTCCTCCACCACAAAAATCACATGTCAAATTCTGAATTTTCATGACTGAAACACTCATATTATCAAGCTTTTTGTTGAGTGTTTCAAATTGTGCAGCAATTGCAACAAAAGCATCCACTTCGTGAACTCCGCAAACTTTTCGCATCGGTAGCCTCTCGCAGGCCACCGATAACTATTGGACGCCATCTCCTCTAATAGATTGTAGGCTTCTTCTGGTGTTTTATTATTTAGAGTTCCTCCTGCAGCTGCATCAATCATAGAACGAAGATTTGTACTAGAGCCATTATAAAAAGTTTGTACCTGCATCCATACGGGTAGTCCGTGATGTAGGCATCTCCTAAGAAATTCTTTGAATCTTTCCCATGCTTCATATAATGATTCATTATCCATCTGCATAAAATTAGTAATATCGTTACGCATCTTCGCAGACTTTGCAAGTGGAAAGAACTTACCAAGAAATTTATGAGTCATATCATTCCATGTAGTAATTGATCCTGCAAGAAGAGAAAAAAGCCAACTCTTAGCTTTGTCTCTAAGAGAGAATGGAAATAATCTCAATCTAATAGTATCATCTGTAACTCCATTATATTTAATGGTGTCACAGATTTCAAGAAAAGCATCGATGTGAGCGTTTGGATCATCGCTTGGTAGCCCACTGAATTGCACCGATTGTTGAAGCATCTAAATAAGTGACAGCTTGATCTCAAAGCTGTTTGCTTGAATTGAAGGTCTTCTGATACTTGATGTGGTGCCTTGAATTGTTGGTGCAGCATAATCTCTTAAGAGTCTACGTGGATTTTCATTATCACCGTCTGCCATCTTCTTAGCGTGATTTCTCTGTTCTCTCAGTCGCCTTTTGAATGTACGCTCGATTTCTGGATCAAGCTCAGCAAGTTTCCTTTGTTGGCTATGTGTCATAAACCGATGTACATCCTGAAAAATAAAATAAAAAGAAAGTTAGATTAAACTTAGAATTATCTGGTATCAATATTAATTAGTATTAAACAAACGATCCTCGGCAACGGCGCCAAAAACTTGTTCGTGAAATTCTAAACGCAAGTGCACGTGTCGAACAAGTAATATAATGATGAGAAAAAGTATTGTCCAACGGAGATTGATGATTAATAAACCAATTAAATACTAAAATAGACTAATTCTAAAGTTTATCTAACAGATCAAAATATAATTATGAATAAATTAAAAACGAAATTTGTAGACTAAATGCAGTAAATCGATAAGATAAATATGTTAGAGCATCCGATTTCACCATAACCACTAGATATGAATTTCATATTGTTGTGAATACAAGAACGATATCAAACATGTGATAGCGGAATTTCCTAATCTATTTACTATCCTATCTCTAGGTATAGCAAACCTACTCAGCTTATTAATTCACTATATCTCTATGTGAATTAAAATAAGCATAAGTGCATAAAAAACTATGAATATTCTCAGCTTACAATGAGTCTTTTGGATCACTTTATCACCGAAAGCTATACAAATAACGAGGTATATCTCTATTCACGTTTAATTCATGGTTATACATTATAATGAACAATTGCATATTATCACTTCTCAGTCTCAAACATGCACATCAGATCATTCAAGTGGTGGCTAGTCACTCAAAAGCATTAAGCACAATAATATATAACTCACATGAATGAAATCAATTGTAAAACATAAAAATCATGAAATTCACATCATCGTGGTTAGGCTACATCGTAGCCCTAACAAAAGAAAATTAGAACATAGTAGAATAAGAAATAAAAATATAAATCAAACCCAGCATTTTGAATCAAAGAACAAGAATTCTGTCACCACTTTTGTCTTCTCTTCAAAATACTTGGAAAACTCTCAGAACAATGAAAAACAATCTAACCCCTAAAAACCTAGCTGCTCTCTCTCTCTCTCTCTCTTTCCTATTTATAGGAAATCCAAAATATCTATCTCCCAACGCTTGCAGATAACTTTAGGGAACAAAATCAAGAATTTCCTGATTTGATATCCATCTTCCACTGCTGCTTTTATTTGAATTCCTGATATTTGCCATGTGCGGACTGACAATAGCATGGAGTTCTGCTTGGGAATTTCGGGGCTAAACATTGTGTGTGTTATTGGGGGTAATTGGGGCTTGGGAAACACCGAGAAAGTGTTTGAGTGACTGAAGTGTGTAATCTCCTTGTATCGCTTGATTTATAGTGAAATTCGCTGTTGCTCTCCCCATGGACGTAGGTCTTTACCATTGAACCACGTAAATCCGGTATCCGATTTATTTTCTTCATCTGTCTATATTATTGTTCGATCACTTGCCCTATCGTATCAATTGGTATCAGAGCCAGGTTTGGCTAAGTTGAAGCGAATCGATGGCAACAGAAGAAGTAAAAGTGAGAATCGACAGATTTGATGGGAATGATTTTAGTTTCTGGAAGATGCAGATTGAAGATTATCTTTACCAGATGAAACTGCACTTGCCCCTGTCTTAGGAGAAACCAGAGTCGATAAAGTAAGCTAATTGGGATTTGCTGGATAGACGAGCTATGGGTGTTATTCGGCTGACGTTGGCTTGTAACATCGCGTTTTACATCTTGAAGGAGAAGACCATTGCTGATTTGATGCAAGCCCTATTAGATATGTACGAGAAGCCCTCTGCGATCAACAAGGTCTGTTTGATGCGACGTCTATTTAATTTGAAAATGAGCGAAGGTGCGTCAGTTGCAAATCATATCAATGAATTCAATGTGATTGTTAGTCAATTGAGTTCAGTTGAGATTGACTTTGAAGATGAGGTACGTGCTTTGATTCTGCTATCCTCATTGCCTAATAGTTGGAATGCTACTGTTACTGCTGTTAGTAATTCCTCCAGGTCAACAAGTTTGACGTTTGACAGGGTTCAAGATTTAATTCTGAGCGAGGACATTCGTAGAAGAGAATCTAGCGAACCCGTATCTGCTGCTTTAGTAGGTGAAAATAGAGGAAGATCTAGAACACGTGTGGGTAATGGTAGTACTAATATGAACAGACGTAGTCAATCTAGGACTGCTAATGTTGTATGTTGGAGCTGTGGCAAGAGGGGGCATCTTAGAAGGGATTGCCTTAAGTTAAAGAATGAGAAAGGTAAGGAAATTATAGTTGATTCTGCAGATAATGTTGCAATTGTAGCAGATAATGCCGATTATGTCTTGTTTGTCACTAATGATTCATTGTTTGATGGATGGATTTTGGATTCTTGTTGTTCTTTTCATGTCACACCAAATAAAAACTGGTTTACTACTTATCAATGCATGGATAATAGTAAAGTATAGTTGGGGAACAACAATGAATGTGAAGTCATCGGTGTTGGCAATGTTAAAATCAAAATGCATGATGGTATCGTGAGGACATTGACTGGAGTGAGGCATGTTCCAGAATTGAAAAAGAACTTAATTTCCTTGGGTACCCTAGATTCAGCTGGTTGCAGGTATTCTTCAAAAGGTGGAGTTTTGAAGGTTGTTCGAATTGCCTTGGTGATAATGAAAGGTTTCAAGCATGGAAGCATGTATAAACTTCAAGGTGAGACAGTGACAAGTTTCGCTACGGAGACGTCGGATGCATCTATTCAAGAGTCTATTAATTGCTCGAGGAAGACCTGGGTGTTTATGCCAATGCACAAATTTGATGCTGGTGTTAGGATCACGCGGTTAAGAGCTTTGATCGAGACGGAGACTGGTAAGTTGATCAAGCATGTGCGGACTGACAATAGCATGGAGTTCTGCTCGAAGCTGGCAAATAAATTCTGCATGAAAGAGAGCATAGTGAAACACCGCACTAGTGCTGGTAAATCACAACAATTTGCAGAATTGATGAACAGAATATTACTAGAGACGACCCGTAAAATGATCTCTAGTGCTAGTATTACTAGGAGAAGCTTAACTAATGTGCTTAGTACAATAAGTTGCCTGGTGAATAAATCCCTATCAACTGCTATTGAATGGCGGACTTTTGAAGAAGTTTGGTTAGGTAACATTGCTGGTTATTCTATTTTTAGAATGTTTGGTTGTCCGTGTTATTTTCGAGTGAGTGATGGTAAGCTCGATTGGAAGGCAAGGTGCATGTTCCATGGCTATGCACAAGGTGAGTGGGGCAATCGATTGTGGTGCACAGATATAAATTCACCTGTTAATAGCAGAAAAGTTACCCTTGATGAGTCTCCAGTACTTCTGGCTAGGAGTGTTTGTGGCGGTGTTAATACGGATCTGGACGGTGTTCAGCTTGAGGTGGAGTTGCGATCAGAAACTCCTGAGGTAGCGAGTATGAGTACTAGCAAAGTAATCGACATAGATGGTACTTATAGCGAGGTGGAGCCTATAGAGCCAATGGTTGCCGTAATTGCTGAAATTAACAAGGTATGTATTCGATCTCCTGTTAGATATGGATGTAATAATGGTTTTGCTTTATCTACGGTTGAGGAGGTTGCGTCGAAAAATCCTTGCGAAGGTGCATATGGAGTTGGTATTCTGATGAGGTCCTCGGTTATGGCGAAGTTCAAGCGAGACTTGGACTTAGATAATATCTGTGGCGGTTGAGCCCATCGGAGGCTATGGGAAAGTAGCAGCAGAATTTGAATTTTTTGCGAAGCGATTGCAACTTGGCTCAAACGTCAAGCCAAGGTGGAGATTGTTAAAATATGTCTCGAGTTTGAGTCCAATGTGAAATTATGAATATTTCGAATTAGATATGTTGCGGACATTCGAAATCGAGCAAAGAAAATCCGAAGATCAACTTTCCCAAATTTGAATTTGCGTTGGAGAGTCTGGCCGCTAAAATAGGAAAGTCCAACTTTCAATTGGACTTGGATTTTGTTTAAAATATATAGAGATATGTTTTGGATAAAATCATTTTAGATAGGAAACAAAATCCTATGAGAAGTTGACAAAAGAATAAGGATTTTACTTATATATAGATTTGTGGCCGTGGGTGGTAGAGGTGGATCACAAATTGTGTTGAAGCGCCGCGTGAGTGCTTGGTGTTCCACCGTTGATCGTGAAGAATTGGTCTTGAAGCGCCGTCTCGTCGTCGAGTGCTTAGGAGGGATTTTCTTTGTCATTCTTGTTCGTGAATTACATCCAAGAAGGTTTAGTGTTGAAGCCAATTAAATCTTGCGGTAAGATTTGCGTGTAATTCCTTCGTGAGATTAAGAGATTATTTCTTAAGGAATTTCGGGGCTAAACATTGTGTGTGTTATTGGGGGTAATTGGGGCTTGGGAAACACCGAGAGAGTGTTTGAGTGACTCAAGTGTGTAATCTCCTTGTATCGCTTGATTTATAGTGAAATTCGTCGCTGCTCTCCCCGTGGACGTAGGTCTTTACGACTGAACCACGTAAATCCGGTGTCCGATTTATTTTCTTCATTTGTTTATATTATTGTTCGATCGCTTGCCCTATCGTATCACCTTTGGTAATGACAGTGGCATTTGTACAGGAATTTGAGCTCCAGCACGTTGAAAGGGGGGTGTATCCGATTCCTTCCCCAATCTCACCGATTTGGCCATCTTGTAAGTTTGAATATCTCCTAATATATCTCCCAATTTATGCAAATTAGGATTTTGATCTTTCAAGAAAAAGAGTATAGATACATGTACACAAGAAAATGAACACTTTTTGATATGTAGAATATACCGTTGTGTGAACCGAAAATTCTACTAACATTGGACATAATAAAAATTCAGTGAATAAATATCCATTCGCATACAATCGTCTACACATATAGCCTCTCAAGAGGGACGATTCGACAAACATTATTTGCATCTGCAAAGCCAGATCAAATTACCTTGTCACTCGTCTACTAATTTAGAATGCCATCTCTTTTATTTAGGGATTTATCAAGCAACGGTTTGAGCGGTCCGATACCGACAACTTTTGCCCAAATGCGAAGCCTGCAAACGCTGTTTGTTACAGAGACTTGGTTTAGTATGTTGCTTCCCACTTGGTTATGCAAGAACTCAGTCAACATGAACAGGTCATTATTAACTAATTGAGAGTTTTAATATGCATTTTGCTCTCTCCATTTGCAGAGACTTAAGCAAAAACAATTTAAGCGGTGCAATTCCTTAAGCCCTTATGAAGAAGGAGGCAGATGGAACGTTGAAGCTGAGGTACATGACCCAAGACTTGAAGTTAATCTCAAACTGACGATAGAAATTCTAATTATTCTTGTTTCCTAATTTTTATGGGAAAATGTCACAAATGGTGCCTGAACTTTCATCTAATGTTCAATTTCATCCCTGAGCTTTTGATTTGCTCAATTTGGTCCCTAAACTATTAACAAATGTTTCATCTAGTCCTTCCGTTTGTGCAAACTGCTAAGTGATGACGTGGAGCATTAATTGATGACGTGGAACTAAGTTGGACTACTAGAATTATGAGTCAATATATATCTTAAAAAAGGAAAACAAATTAGGGGTTAACTAGAGATGAGAGCACTGATCACAAAAGCAGAGAGATGAAAGAGTTTGTATTTCTTTTTTGGATGGTGGCCACAATTTGACTTGTTTTAAAGGTAATTTCCATGTGGATATTCCACATATCCTTTTTTATTTTATATTTAAGAGACTAAAAGCCATGTAAGCCAATTCCGTTAACTTTAAGTAACGAAAGGACGAAATTGGTCAATTTTCAGATAGTCGGGGACTAGATTGGATATTTATCGATAATTCAGATATCAAATTGAACAAAGAGTCTAGGAACAAGATCGCACATTAAGTAGAAGTTTAGGGACTGTTTGTGACATTTTCCCAATTGTTATCTAAGTTTAAGGCCACAGTAAAGAAAAACATAATATTAATCCCCATAAAAGTCAGGATTTCTTCCCAGTTATCTTAATCTTTTTTAATAGATAACTAGTTACAATATTACAGAGTAGAAGGAAATCCATATACGTCTCAAAATATGTGTCCGAGCCAGATCCCAGTCCTAGCGCAAAGGGCCAAGCACAGAACAAGAGAAATTAAATTGTGCCGATTATTATAATTAGTTCATCCATTTTAGCCCTAATCTTCGTATGCTCTCTCGTCATCATAATTTGGAAAACCACAAGGAGAAGACGAAGGTGATTTTCATTTCCTTTTTCGAGTATAATCTCTACCCAATGATCACTTGTGGTAATCAATTAGTCTTCGTTTGTCTAGGTAACGCAAGAGAGCCAAATGAGGGTACATTCAAAATGATGAAAAACGACCATTTCGATGCCACGAAGTCCTGCGCATCACTAAGAATTTTAAGGTGGTGATTGGAGAAGGCAGATTTGGGAAAGTCTATTTTGGAACTCTTCATGATGGCTCCAAAGTTGAGGTGAAAATGCTCTGCCGGTCTTCACGGAAAGGTCACGAGGAATTTCTAGCCGAGGTTAGAACATGAAATCGAATTGATTTTCCATGAATAGATAACGCCATCTAGAAATATTATTTTTTTTTCTTTTTGCACCAACCGTTCTATTTAACCTTAACGAGTCTATGATTCTTCTTCTTTTTTCCCATGCTGAGTGCAGGCACAACTTCTGATGATTGTTTACCATAGGAACTTTGTTTCTCCAATTGGATATTGCAATCATGCTCGTGGCATGGCACTAATTTTGCGACTTCATCTATTATGGAAACCTCAGGCAACTTTTATCAGGTACGCAGAACTATAGCAATATTGTGTTTCCAAATTGGTTGCTCAACGAACTATATATAACAGTTATAAGAGATGTTCATAATATTGGAGAAAACTTCCTTGTGTGTTTTGAAGCTGACAAAACGTTTCCATCAGTCTAGTCGAAGACTTGCGACTCTGTCATCAAAGTCCGAAGACGCCCGGACCGCCCACCTCAAGATTCGAGTCTATTCTCATTGACGGTATCTAGACCATCGAAGAAGACTTATCCAGATCTGAGTATCTTGTTAAGGATTTGATTCTATCGACTGAAGAAGATCACTTGGCTAAAAATAGCATGTCGGAATCCTTTTATTCGAATTAAGATTGATTTAGGGATTTTGGATCCGTTGATTGGCGAAGAATACTTGGAAGGTTCTACTTATGGAAACCTAGATCCTGATTATATGGGCGAGCAGGATTGGTGGGCTATCGTCATATTCCTTAAATAACTCGAAATCTCCCTAATTGATTCTGTCCAACGGGTAGATTGGAAGAACTCCTTTGGTAAGTGCCAATGAGTGTGATGGCATGAAGGAGTATATAAGGAAGACGTTCCAGTTGTTCGAGTGTGTGCGCGATAGAAGAATTCCAAAGTCTGAAGCTCCTTGTTCTTAGTCAATTCAATTATTGAGCGAAAACTTGTACTCAAAAAAGAGTTTATACTTTTGTGTGACCTTGAGGAAGTGTAGCAGAGTCTCTACACTGTGGAATCAAGGAAGAGCTATACTGTAAAAACTCTTTGATTCTTAGTGAAATCCAGCCGGTGGGCTGTCAGTGCGGAAGAGTGGACGTAGGCTTGGACAAAGCCGAACCACTATAAACCTTGTGTTCTTATTCTCTTCCCTAAGCTCTTTACTTTGATTGTAACAAATTTGTTTATTAGAGTCTAATTTCCTTTTCATAATCTATTGCTGAATAGAGTCGGTTCAAAAGAAAAATTATTGTCTTTACATTGCAAAATTTGTTTTCGCACCTATTCACCCCCTCTAGGTGTTCGTACTAGCTTTCACAATTGGTATCAGAGCCTGTGTACTCACTTAAGTTGAAGTGTTCTTACTTCAGAGTTAAAGATTCATGGCTAGTATGTTGGCTCCAGATCTGGTTGAAGGGCAAAGCAATACCAGACCACCTTATTTTGATGGAAATGAATACAACATATGGAAAAACAAGATGAAGGCATTCCTAAGATCAAAGGATCCTCTGGAATGGGACGTGGTAGACAAAGGAATCATTCCTAAAGCTGCAACAGTCTCAGAAAGAGGAAAAGAAGCTGTTGAGTCTAGTGAAATGACTCAAGAAGAGATAACCAAGAGACAAGCTCTTGATGCAAAAGCAATTTATTCCTTATATTGTGCATTATCTCCTACTGAATATAACAGAATATCTTCTTGTAAAATAGCTAAAAAAAGTCTGGGATAGATTACACATCACCTATGAAGGAATTGATCGAGTGAAAGAAACCAGAATCAACATTCTGCTCAGTCAATATGAAGCATTCAAGATGAAACCAGGAGAATCTATCACTGACATGTTTAGTCGTTTTACAGAAATCGTAAATGGTCTTGAGATCAAGGTCAACCAATCTCTGGACCCATGAAGGTTAACAAATTACTACGTGGACTATCTAAAGATTGGAATCACATAAAGACCTCAATAAGAGAGACACAAAGAATCATACCACTCTCTGTTGACGAATTGGTTGGCACTCTTCAGTCTTATGAAGTGGAGTAAATCAATGAAGATGAAGATCCTAAAGAAATGGGAGAAGATTCAATCCAAGGAAACAAAGTTCTCAAAAGCTACAAAATAAATCAGTTAAGGATGATGAATCCAACAAGGATGTAGTTTGCTTTGAATGCAAGAAAAAGAGACACATCAGACCCAACTGTCCCCTGCTGAAGAGAAAGAAAGGAAAAACTGAGAAATATCGAAAAGCACTTAAAGCGAAAACCTGGAGTGACACCGAATGTGAGGAAAGTGATGATGATTATGCCAATATTTATCTCATGGCACAATCGGACTCAGATTCAGACTCTGAGAAAACTCAGAATCAGATAGTGAAATCGAGGTAAGTAATTTAAAAATTCCTACTAAAATTTCTAAATATATTGATGAATTGTGTCTTAGTCTCAAAACCTCTCTCAAAAGGATTTTCGAACTTAAAAGGGAAAATTCTGCACTAAAGCAACAGGAAATTGTTTGGAAAGAAAAGGTCAAAAGTTTAGACAAAAGTGTTACTACTTTAAAAGAAAATGCAGATAATCTTTCAAAAGAAAATGCATTCTTAAAAAATGACATCTCAAGCATTTCTAAAAGGTTTTCTATAGGATCTGAGAAACTGGAGAAAATCCTTTCTGCACAAAGACCTTACTTTAACAAATCGGGTTTGGGAATGACTGCTGAAACCATTTCTTTAATTGATTTTCCTAAGGTAAAGGAAAGAATTAAACAAAGACCTATAAAAGATTCTTACAAAAATCATTTCCAAAAAGTTTTTGTAAAACCTGTAGGCCGCAGTGCTCTTAAATATTCTAAGTGTAACAGCTCGGAACACTTTGAGAAAGAATGTCCTATGGTTTGGAAGCCTGTTAAGAAGGATTGGGCAAAGACTGTTTATACCACTAACTCTGCTGGACCCAAGAAAATATGGGTACCAAAGAAAGCTTGAGTTTTCTTTTTAAATGCAGGTTACTATCAAGAAAAAGGTGAAATGGTACTTGGATAGTGGATGCTCAAGACATATGACAGGAAACTCGAACTGTTTTATAAAGCTTGTGCAAGTTAATAGTGGAAAAGTTTCTTTTGGAGGAAATAGCAAATGAAGAATTGTGGGGTACGGAACTGTAAAGATTGGAAGTTTCACTATCAGTAACGTTTCCTTAGTAAAAGGACTCAACTACAACTTGTTGAGTATTAGCCAGCTGTGCGACACCGGTTTCAAAATCAACTTTCAAGAAGGAATAGTTCAAGAACCAGTAAAGACTCCTCTCAGACTTTTACGGGGCGAAGACATGGGAATATCTATCTTTTGGATATTAAACCAGATAAATCTCAATGTCTAATCTCAATTCAAAAGGAAGCAAATCTATGGCACAAAAAGCTTAGGCACATCAACATGAAGCAAATAGCCAAGATCTCTACAAAGAAGCTTGTTCGAGGACTACCCAATTTGACATACCAAAAGTCTAACCTATGTACACCATGCGTATTGGGAAAACAGGTAAGAAATTCATTCAAACCAATAAATCAAGTGTCCACAAATCGTGTATTGCAGCTATTACACATGGATCTCTTTGGACCAACCAGAACTCAGAGCATTGGAGGTAAGAAATACTACCTAGTAATTGTGGATGATTATTCACGATTCACTTGGGTATATTTCCTGGCAAGTAAGTTTGAAACCTTTTCTTATTTTATGAAATTTGCTAAGAAAGTTCAAAATGAGAAAGAATATGTTATTTCTAGTATACGGACAGACCATGGATGTGAGTTTGAAAATCAAGATTTTGCTAAATTCTGTGATGAATCTGGTTTTCAGCATGTATTCTCCTCTCCTTATACTCCATAGCAGAATGTAGTTGTGGAAATGAAGAATAGATCCTTGCAAGAAATGGCTAGAACTCTTCTAATTGAAAGTAACATTTCTTCTCGTTTTTGGGCTGAAGCAGTTTCTACAACATGCTATATTGTTAATAGAGTCTTCTTAAGACCTATTCTGGAGAAAACTCCCTATGAGTTATTCAAATGAAAGAAGCCAATTGTTTCATATTTTTATGTGTTTGGATGCAAATGTTTTATATTGAAAAATGCTAATGATTGAATTGGTAAGTTTGAAGAAAAATCAGATGAAGGTATTTTCCTTGGATATTCAACCACAAGCAAAGCTTACAGAGTATACAACAAAAAGACTCAATCTGTGAAAGAATCGATGAATGTCAAATTTCAAGATTTTATGCAAAATCAATCGATTTAGACTCAACCTGAAGAACCTGAACTTGCTCCAGACTCTACAAAGTCTAAATCTACAGTAGCAGCTCAGACTTCAAAAAACCAGCAACATATGATCGTTGAAGAATCAAATGAAGAAAATGATCAACAGTCTAACAAATTAACTAGCAACTGGAAGCACAAGTCTAGTCATCCTAAAGAACTCATTATTGGTGACATTAATGAGGGAATTCGTACAAGATCCAAAATGCGTGAAGAGTCTAGTGCTGTGGCTCTTATTTCTGAAATAGAACCCAAGAGCATAGAAGAAGCTTTAACTGATGAAAGCTGGATTGAAGCCATGCAAGAAGAACTCAGGCAATTCAGTATCAATGATGTCTGGGAATTAACTCCTAAACCAAAAGGTAAATCCATTATTGGAGCTAAATGGGTTTTCAGGAACAAGATGAACGAAAAAGGAAAAGTCGTAAGAAACAAAGCAAGACTCGTAGCCAAAGGATATACGCAAGAAGAAGGGATAGACTATGATGAGACATACGCACCAGTAGCAAGGTTAGAAGCAATTAGACTATTACTTGCTTTTGCTTGTTATAAGAATTTCAGGTTATTCCAAATGGATGTCAAAAGTGCATTCCTGAATGGATTTATCCAAGAGGAAGTCTATGTGGAACAACCTCCCGGTTTTGAAGACCCAAGGAAACCAGACTCTGTATTCAGATTGAAAAATGCGTTGTACGGTTTAAAGCAAGCACCTCGAGCTTGGTAAGACAGGTTAAGTAATTTCCTAATTCAAAACGGTTTTGCCAAAGGTAAAGTAGATACAACCTTATTTATCAGAAGAGAAGGTAATAATTTTTTGCTTGTTCAAATTTATGTTGATGATATAATTTTTGGCTCTTCTAACTAAAGTCTTTGTAAGAAATTTTCTAAGACTATGCAGGAAGAATTTGAAATGAGCATGATGGGTGAATTATCTTTCTTTCTCGGACTACAAGTGAAACAATTGAAGGAAGGAATTTTCATTCACCAAGAGAAATATGCTAAAGAATTTGTTAAAAAGTTCGGTTTAGAAAATTGCAAAAGGTTGAAGTTCCAATGACTAGCTCTTTGAAACTGGATAAAGATGAAGGAGGAAAGAAAGTTGACCAGAAACTTTACAAGAGTATTATCGGTTCACTTCTTTATCTCACTGCTTCTAGACCTGATATTTTGTTTAGTGTTTGCATTTGTGCCAGATTTCAATCAGATCCCAAAGAATCTCATTTAAGTGCTGCAAAACGCATCATCAAATATGTTGCATCTACTTCAAATTTAGGTCTCTGGTATCCTAAAGGAGGTACGCCATTGTCATTAATTGATGAGTTCTTAAAAGATAGGGGATTCAAGAATGAAACCTTGTTTTTGAGAGATTTAGAGAGGCTAGGAGTTGTGGAAAAATGATCGGCTGAGAAAGCATTTCAGAATATTCCAAGTGACCCATACTATAGCACAGCGAATCAACCACAATCTCTGGATGATGATGAACGGTTGTATTCTCATTTTCAACCTAGGTCTGGGGTGGCTGCAAACATTACTGATGGTTCGAATCTTTTTAGATCCAAGGATCATAAAAAGGTTTATGCAAGTCTTTTGAAGAGAGGGGTGATGAATCCCAGGACTGTTGACTTTGATTTCCTGGATTCGATAAAAATCAATCTGAGAGAAAAGTTTGCACTATTGCAATTGGAAAAGTTCATTCGATTCTCTTTGCTAGATTTTCAGAGCTGACTGCTTACTTTTATTTGAATCTATCCTTTTTGGATGCATACAGTTTTATCTTCACTGTGAAGGACAGGGAATTTTTGGTGAACATAGACATTTTGGCCGACATAATCGGGGTGGAAAGAACGAGTTTTCAACCGATTAATGTGTCCATTGCTCATGCTATTTTGTCTTTGGTAAGAGACAGGGATGTTGAAGGAAAACTTTCGGCAGAAGTACAGCCCAAGTGCCATAACTTGGCACGGAGGGACACTTAAGTGCCATAACTTTAAAATGGTACACTTGAGTGCCAATTTTGAAGTTAAATGGGACACTTAAGTGCCACTCCGGCGAAAATCCGGCCAAATGGCTGACGTGGCGACTTTCCGGCGAGTTTGGTCCAAAACGGCGTCGTTTTGCACGCTGACGTGGCGGAGAAAATGCAAAAACGACGCCGTTTCGTGTCTACGTGTAAATAATAATATAAAAATTAATTAAATTAGATTTAAAATTAATTTTATTTAAAATATTCAAAAAATTAAGAAAATTTTAAAAATTTTAAAAAATTAAGAAAAATTTAAAAATTTAAAAAATTAAGAAAAATTTTAAAATTTTAAAAAATTCAGAAAATATAAAAAAATTTAAAAAATTCAGAAAAATTTATAAAAAAAAAAGGGGGAGGTCGAACGGGGCGGGCCGAGGGCCGAGCCCTCGCCATCCACCCTCCCGCCGTCGCCGGAAGGGCCGGTGACGGAGGGGGAGGGTCGGCCGCGACCCCGGCCCCCAGCCGACCAACGGCGAGGGCCCGTGAGCCCTTGCCGGATCGAGGCGAGGGCCCGTGAGCCCTCGCCGGATCGAGGCGAGGGCCGCGACCCTCACCCCGATCCGGCGAGGCTCGCGGGCCCTCGTCGTCGGCCGGTCGGTCGGGGGCCGCGACCCCGGCCGACCCTCCCCCTCCGTCGCCGGCCCTTCCCGGCGACGGCGGGAAGCGGCGGCGGCGAGGGCTCGGCCCTCGGCCGCCCCGTCGACCTCCCCCTTTTTTTTTTAATTTTTTAATTTTAATTTTTCTTAATTTTTTAAATTTTTTAATATTTTCTTAATTTTTAAAATTTTTAAAATTTTTAAAATTTTTAAATTTTTCTTAATTTTTAAAATTTTAAAATTTTTCTTAATTTTTTGAATATTTTAAATAAAATTAATTTTAAATCTAATTTAATTAATTTTTATATTAATATTTACACGTAGACACAAAACGGCGTCGTTTTGCATTTTCTCCGCCACGTCAGCGTGCAAAACGACGCCGTTTTGGACCAAATTCGCCGGAAAATGGCCACGTCAGCCATTTGGTCGGATTTTCGCCGGAGTGGCACTTAAGTGTCCCATTTTACTCCGATATTGGCACTCAAGTGTACCATTTTAAAGTTATGGCACTTAAGTGTCCCTCCGTGCCAAGTTATGGCGCTCCAAGTGTCCCAACCTCAAAACTTTCTTATTTGAGGATGAGTGCTTCGAATATTCTCTTGCACAAAATTGTGATAAATTGCATTCGCCCTAAATCGACATCCAAGACTGATGTTTCTCGTTCAAAAGCAAAATTGATGTGTGCAATCAATACTGGTTTTAGATTCTCTCTGCCTCACACCATTCTGTTCCACATGTTTCGAACTGTGACTAAGGATAAGGGACAGCTCCCTTCTTATGCTCTTATCACTCGACTCTTTAGACACTTCAAAATTCATATCTTTACACCATCGAGTCTGAAAGCCATCACTCCGATGGTAATTGGGTTCAAAATAATGTCAAAGATGCACTTAAAAGAGCTGAACAAAGTGCTGGAATGAATGAAGGAGAAATCTCCTTTCAAGGCAAAGCAAGACTCTGCTGCGGCTAAAAGGAAAGGCAAGGAGCCCATGATTGCTCTTGTAAAGAAGAAAAGAGCTCTCATTCTAGAAGATGAAGAAAATGAGGATGAGCTTACTATTTCTGCCTTAGAAAATCTGAAAACCTTTGTCAGCTTTCCTGAGAGAAGAGAAGAGTCAGAAGAGGAAAGAGAGAGAGAAGAATCGGAGAATAAAGAGGGAAACTGAGGAAAGAAGAGAAGAAGAAGAAGAAAGAAGAGAAGAAGAAGAAGAAGAAGAGGAGGAAGAAGAAGAAGAGGAAGAGGAAGAGGAAGCAGAGAAAGAAATGGAAGAAGCTGAAGAAGAAAGGGAAGAAGAAGGAGAAGAAGCAGAGAATGAAGGAGATCAGGGTACTCAAGACTCTATCGAGCCAGCCTTGGCTATCTCTCTGTCCAGTCATTCTGAGATAAGAGAAGAAGAGTCTACTGGAGTGCATCATTCTGAGGCTGAGGAAGCTTTACCTACTTCTCCTGAGAGCATCAAAACAGGGGGAGCTGATGGTCAAAAATGTACTTTTTCACCCTTACTTGCTAGTGATGTAAGTCAATCTGCAGCAGACTTAGAAGAAGTGCATGCCTCTCATTATCTAGAAGATAGACCTCCTGCTGAGACTCCATGTTTTCTCAACTTCCCTGAGTTTTACTTTGTCGGTCCAAGCGATACAACTGCTCAAACAGCAGACTTTTCACGACTGCTGGAAATTTTTTTGGATGTGCGGAGTCAGCAATATGCTATGAGTTTTGAGATGCTGGATCTCAAGAACGCTGTTAAGGCCACTTCATCGTCTCTTCATGAACAGCTGGATTCGCTCAGGAATCAAGTTAAGTCTTCTGTGGAGGGTGAAGAATTTCAGGCACTTTGAAGCGAGTTTTCACAAGCTTGAACAGACAGTGCACTCAATGAGGGAATTTGAGCTTGTTCGCTTACCCAAGCAGCCTTAACTCATACTCTTTCCAAATCTATCTTTTTTCGGTCTCCACTTTTTGCTGTTGACAAAAAAGGGGGAGATGTTTTTGAAACTTGACTTTTTGTTTGATTTTGACTTTTGTTTGGTTGTTTGACTGTGACTGGATTTGGATTGTTTGGTTATTTTAAGTATTATTGGTATTTCATGACAAAGATAGTTGCTTACAGGACTAACCTTTTTCTTGTGGATGCAAATTCAATGCTATCTTTACTAAGTCAATTATCTTTATGAGATATCCATGTGTGCTTGAGTTTTGTTTTGCAGGTCAAAATTATCCAAATCTGCAGGAAAGTTTTATCACCATCAAAAAGGGGGAGACTGTTGGTGAAAACTTCCTTGTGTGTTTTGAAGCTGACAAAACGTTTCCATCAGTTTAGTCTGAAGACTTGCAGACTCTGTCATCAAAGTCTGAAGACCGCCGGACTGCCAAACTCAAGATTCAGAGTCTATTCTCATTGACAGTATCTAGACCGTCGAAGAATACTTATCTAGATCTGAGTATCTCGTTAAGGATTAGATTCTATCGACTGAAGAAGATCACTTGGCTGGAAATAGCATGTCGAAATCCTTTATTCGAATTAAGATTGATTCAGGGATTTTGGATCCATTGATTGGCGAAGAATACTTGGAAGGTTCTACTTATGGAAACCTAGATCCTGATTGTATGGGCGAGCATGATTGGTGGGCTATCGTCATATTCCTTAAATAACTCGAAATCTCCCTAATTGATTCTGTCCAACGGGTAGATTGAAAGAACTCTTTTGGTAAGTGCCAACGGGTGTGATGGCATGAAGGAGTATATAAGGAAGATGTTCCAGTTGTTCGAGTGTGTGCGTGATAGAAGAATTCCAAAGTCTGAAGCTCTTTGTTCTTAGTCAATTCAATTATTGAGTGAAAACTTATACTCAAAAGAGAATTTATACTTTTATGTGACCTTGAGGAAGTGTATCAGAGTCTCTATACTGTGGAATCAAGGAAGAGCTATACTGTAACAACTCTTTGATTCTTAGTGAAATCTAGCCGGTGGGCTGTCAGTGCGGAAGAGTGGACGTAGGCTTGGACAAAGCCGAACCACTGTAAAAATTTTGTTCTTACTCTTCCCTAAGCTCTTTACTTTGATCGTAACAATATTTGTTTATTAGAATGTAATTTCCTTTTCATAATCTATTGCTGAACAGAGTCGGTTCAAAAGAAAAATTATTGTCTTTACATTGCAAAATTTGTTTTTGCACCTATTCACCCCCTCTAGGTGCTCGTACTAGCTTTCACACATAACTAGCAAGGCAACTATATAGAGTACTAGTAGAAGTGTAACTTGTCTCCTTCAATGTTTGCAATACGGTTAAGTCCGAAAAGCATTCATTGTGGTGACTTTCTTGAGCTTATTTCTTCATGTCTACAGAAGATAATGGGGAGAAGTATACTAACAGTGCCATAAGTTGTGTACAACGCTCATTTTGATGCCAAAAGTTTTCGTCGGATCACTTAAGTGCCAAATCGGAGGAAAAACGATCACTTTGGTGCCACCAGCGAGAGATTTCAGCCAAAATGATTATGTGGCTTTTAAAAAAAAAAAAAATCAACAAGGCCTTCAAACGACGTCGTTTTCTGTTCTTAAGAAAACGACGTCATTTTGCCGTCCTAAGTGGATGGCCTCGAGAAAACGACGTTGCACTTTTTTTTTATTTGGGGATTAAAATTAGGGTTTTTTGGGCCAATCCTCGCCCAACGCCGACCGCCGTCGCTCGGCCTCCGTCGCTCGGCCTCCATCGCTCGGCCGCCATCGCTCGGCCAAAGTTGCTTCGCCTCCGTCGCTCGGCCGTCGTCACTTGGCCTTCGTCGCTCGACCGCCATCGCTCAGCCTCCGTCACTCGACTGCTGTTGCTCGGCCAAACCATGCGGATGGAGGAGCATATAGGAGCAACCTCCTTGGAAGTTGAATCGAATAGTGCACTCGCGGCAAGGTAGTTCATTTTATCCATTAGGATGCGTAACGTCAGTTGTCAAACTTTGGCAAATCCCAGTACTAAAATCAAGTCTTCCTATATTTCAAATTTGTGTTTGTATATAAGTTTGGAATGCCTAGAGGCTAGTCCTGTCTGTTTCATTGTAAGTGTCGCAGGAGAATTATCTTTCAATTTCATCATCTTTATTGATGGTCGTAAATAGTTCACGTCATTCCTAAATTACAGGTAGTAACTTGATCAGCTAGTTACCAATTATATAAATTTACAACCATGATTCATAATTACATGTTTACCACGACCGAAATATAAGTCCATTTTCCAAGACCGATTCTAGAAAGGCTCCTTAGAAAGGCGACCGTGGAATGAGAAATTCTGTGTAATATGGTAATATCATCTATACTAGCTTAAGCCATGAAGCCAAATCGTGATAGTTGTGCAAATTTTGTTTCTTCAACTCCTTTGGGAATCTAATATATATGTATACACAGAAAAAAAAAAAAAAAACGCTAATAGTGCTAAGCGAGATAAAATAACTTTTAGAAAAATAATTAATGTCTTTGATAAAGTA
This sequence comes from Eucalyptus microcorys, assembly GCA_014182515.1. Lineage (NCBI taxonomy): Eukaryota > Viridiplantae > Streptophyta > Magnoliopsida > Myrtales > Myrtaceae > Eucalyptus > Eucalyptus microcorys. Next base: position 31,674,479 of record CM024571.1, read on the forward strand.
TTTTTATTAAGCATGTGAAATGCGTGGGAATGAAGGCTAATAAACAGTTGGTTAAAAAAAAAAAGCTAATAAAAAATATATACAAGTGCACAGCAACTTCTGTACTACTCTTGCTGCGCCGTACCATATTGCCACTGGCTTATTTACATGAGAGCCATTTAATAATAATAATTGTAATTTGGTTGGCCCCTAAATTTTCATTTATCATTATAAATCAAGATATTGTGAATTAAAAATTCTTTCGAAGAATTAGTATTATCAAGGTAATTAATTGGTCTTCCTACTATTTCATGAATCTAATATATATGTATGAAGAAAATGACTTTACAAGTCACTAAACAAGATGAAAAGGTCGTCTTAAAATATTTTATTATTCTATGATAAAACATTTTTATCAAACATGTGAATTGCTTGGGTAAGGCTAATAAATGGTATGAGCCCACAAAAACTTCTACCATACATTTGTTATGCTATATGATAAGACAACTAGTCGTCGTAACTAAAAACGAAACTATCATAACACATTGCAATTGATATACTGCATCATAAATATATTGTTGTATTATGAAGTACAAGAACAGTGTAACATAAAAAATTATGTGGTGATATCTTCAGAATTTTTTTTCACCTACTTACTATTTTATATTGAAAATAGCTTTCTACATCCAAAGGAAAAAAAAAATAGAGTTAAATCTCTTCATAAAATGGCTAAAATGACTGCTGTTCTAGCCAAACATTGATTAAAATGACTCATGTTCCACATTTATTACCCGGTTTACTTTTGTAAAAAAATAGGAATTCCGAGATAGGCAACAAGTAATAAAATATGAAAGTGAAGCAAAACACAAAGTTCATTGAAATTACAACCAAAAAAGGAAGAAAAAATCACGAAATGAAATTACACTCGCATCATTTGTTGAAGACTTGTATCTGTGACAATCCACCAATTTGTATAGACTAGAATACATCTAAAGAGTGAAGTTTAATATAGAAAAAGTGATTAAAAATTTCTTGATTCGTCTATTCAAACGAAATATCTTAGCATAAAATCATATGACGTTTTTATCCGATTAAGCGTTTTGAATAATTCGAGAACTCAATTGTGCAGGAGTTGGTGGAACATGAAAAGCAAAAATCAGGTCATCATCACATTGCCAACATGAAAGGACTCTTGACCCACGCTATCATATTCCACATCAAAAAATCTATTTTTCCGTGACGAAAGTATTCTCCGACATACTTTATTTTATCACACGACAACTTTAACAAAAAGCGAGGCCGGTTTGTATCCACTGAGTTGGTCGTTGCTCTGCCTTTTGTTTCATTTATCCAAGTAAAAAGTCGAGTCCCCTCCATTATTTACAAGCGAAACATCTTGGCAATCTCCATGCATACATTTTTGTTGTTGGTTGTCGTATGTCGTACAATGCGCAAGTCCCATTGTCATCAGCAGAGAAGGGAAAATTTTACCAAATTAATTCTGAACTTATTGTACAGAAATCAATTCAGTCTTTATAATTGAGTCATAAAACTCTATGTGAAATTCCGATGTAAGTCTTTAGGGATAATTTATGCAGATTTTCCAATGTAGCATAAAAGTCGTTCCGGATTTCATGTTAGTTCAATACATGCTAAATTAGAATTCACATAGTCATAGCATTTAAGTTTAATTAAGAAAAATGCAAAAAGAGTAAATTGGCATCTCTTGTTCATATCTAGAAATCATGTCTAAGCCATGCATACCTCAAATGGTTCCTTGGCCATCAATTAATATTTTGTAAAACATTCATTGGAAGCTTTGCTTAGCACATCAAGGTTTTTCTATCTCCTCAAGTAATTTAATAATTGCTCAAATTGTTGAGTGTTAAATTCTTGTTTGTGGGCCCACATGATCATCTCTCACATGTTGTTAGTGGTTAGACTTAAAATTGACTCAAATTACTTGCAAAATATTTTCGAATAAAGAGAAAAGATATCGAAATGACGTTATATTTACCTAACATAACCAAGTCCTCATTTACATGAATATCTAATTGCTTGAGTTTCTAATTGACCCATTATGGATTAGTGACTACTCCAAATTGAATTGATTTGCATGGTCAGATGATTAGATTAAAACCCCTCAAAGTTCAGGGACGAAATTGCACATTGAGTAAAAATATAAAGACCATTTGTGACATTTTCCCAAAAATTATATTTGAGTAAATTTGTGCCATGTATATAAGTTTGAGGTTTTTCGTGAAATTAACCCATTGATATATAAACCTGTATTTGTGTGACTTTACTAGCTAGTTTTCTTTTACTAACTAAGTTGCTTACCAACAATGGTTTTTTTCTTTTTAATTTACTAATATATCTATTGAGTTACCGACTTTTATATTCATTACTTCCAATCCGTTAAATTTATAGAATTTTCTTTTTTCAGATATTGTGTATTGTATGTGCCAATTGTCATTTAGCTGATAAGCTCGTGGATATTGAGGTTCCGCAAGCGGTACTTCCTGATATTGTATTTCAAGTAGTTGTTCGAATTCCTTATGGTATGCACAAGTTCTTGCTAATAGTGATATCAATTTTTCTCTAATAAAGTTACCAGCTAGTTTTGTATTACTAACTCCTATTTGATTTAGTTACCGACATTGTTTGATTTTTTTCAAATTAACAATTTTTTCTATCTCTTGTAAAAAAAAACCTCTCTTATATAATATATATACTTTTATTGACCATTTTAATCAGTGCCTTAAATTTATAAATGATTAGATGAATTTACTCATTTTTATATGAGTTACTCACTAATGTTTTCTTGATTAAGTTATCAATTAATTTTGAATTACCAACTCTCATTTGAGTTGCTTTACCAACATTTAGTTTTTTTTTTTTTACTTACCAACTTGTTTATAGAGTTGTCACTTTCATTTGTGTTAGTCACCAACTTTTTAAATATATCAACTCTTTTAAGATATTACCAACTTTTCTTTTTCTAAGTTCATTACCAATGTTTATTTTGTCTTTTCTTAAATTACAAATTTCTATCTCTAACAAAAAAATTCCTTTTATTGTTTAGTAACTTTTATTTATCTTTCTTATCAATAGCTTAAATTTTCCAACTAATTTAACGGAAGTAACTCACTTTGATAACCAATTATAACATGTAATGTAATGGAACAAATTTAGTCACGGTAATTTGAGTTGGTAATAGTTACTAAATGTAAGGGGCTGCCAAGCAAAAGCTATTAAACATTAGAAAATAACTTGTATGAAAGTTGGTACCTAAAAATTTGTTGGTGATTTAGGTTGACAATTTTGCATAAAAGTTAATAAACTTGAAACATTCGTGAGTGATGTAAATAAAAGTTGGTCAGTTAGTATAGAAATTCTTAATTTGCAAACTACATAAAAGAAGTTGTTTCATCAAAGTGTTGGTAAATTACCAACAAGTTACTTAGAAACAAAACGTTACCGATAATTTTTATAAGCAACATTTTTCGATACTTACCAATACCTATTCAAATTTATTGTCACGGAAAAAATCATCCGTATTTCCTAGACATGAAAAAATGATATCGGAAAACTCTCTTAGTGTAAACAGAAGCCTGAGAAATCATGGACAGTTGATTAGTGGCATAGAAGTAGATGTCACGTCATGATCAATCCATATTTCATTGTCGTAAGTAAAATCCATGGTGCAGGGTTGGTGTGAAACGTAAAAAACTGACATCGAAATCATAATCACAAATGGACAAGTCGTTGATGACTTTAACACCCTCATGTTACATTCCTACTTTCTTCTCACCATCTAAGTAACTTCATATTAGATACGAGGACAACGACCTCGGTTTCTGTTCTTGGGCAGCTTTCACTTTAGGAAGTCGAAAGGGATAAGAACCAAGGTAAGAGCAGCGAACAAAACTTCTTTCATTATTCCAAGTGAAGCAGTTCACGTCATGCTGGACTTAGTGCGAAGATTATTCAAAACACATGTTCCACACAAAATCATCTTTTTGGTTGGAAAATATATCCCAAACAACTTTAATAATGTGATAGGACAATGCAGAATTCTCTTCTCATAAATAAGGTGAATACTAAGTATTATTGACCATGGGTCTACATTGTGTTCTTCCATCGATTCAAGTGCAAGTCAAGCCTCCTCCATTATTTAAGCTAAAGAAAATCTTAGCAAATAGATTGTCCTTTTTGTGTGGGATTGTACGTTTTGTGGGTAAATGTAGATTCCATCTCCATTGCAGAGATTTTTTATATCTAGGATAACATTCTCATCAATTCCTATTAATTGTCAAATGTCAGATATTGTTGATTTGAAAACAAAGTCGCGAAATCATAGTTATTTGTGTTGACACAAAAAAAAAAAAAAAAAATGATCAACTTTTTCATTATCATCAATAAGTGGCAAGTTCAATCGATCTCATCGATGAAGATTAGTATATACCTAGCACCTCCTTTCAACTACACTGAGAAAGCCCCCAACAAATCTAAATGGATGTAGTTCACTGTACCTTGGTCATGTGAACTGTCGTGCTAAACTGCACTCTATGCTAGTTGCCATGAAGGTGCTTTTTGAATCATCGTGGCAAGGGTGCAAACATTTTCAAGCAGGGGTGAGATACAATGCTGCAACCATTTGCTTATTTAGAAATTTGCCCTTACACGTAGTAAAGCCACATTCATGATATTGCAGCCACAACTCTTAACAATTGTTTACCATGGAAACTTGGTTTCTCTAATTGGGTATTGTGATGACTCCACAAAGATTGAGTTAATATATGAACTTATGTCTAAGGGAAACCTACAACAACACTTATCAGGTACTTCAACGTATTCTAGCATGTTTTAATTTCCTCTAAAATAATTTCACAAATATATGTTTCTTTCTCGTGTATGATGCAAAGATATGCTGATCTATAATAGGGGCCATGCCAAATGTCTTGACGTGGAGTAAGAGACTGCAAATTGCTATAGATGTAGCACAAGGTATATAAATGACATATCCATTATTTCCACTTTTGCTTCTTTGGATTGGCATTATTAAAGAAGATTTTGCAAGAATTGCAGGTTTGGATTATCTGCATAATGGTTTATACTTCACTTCTCTAAGGACATGACGGAATTTAGGTTAAACATAACATTGACAAAGGGCTCAAGAACCCGAGGAGATTCCTTATCTATGACCTGGAAATTGCCTTCTCATCCACGTTCTGATGTTTCTATTGCAGGAATCAATCAGATGGGTTGAACAAGAAAAGTGATAGTTGGTGTTTTGGAATCGCCCTCTTACATAGTAAAATTTATTGTTAGGGAAAAAAATCCACATTTTTTGGACATAAAAAAAAACAATATTGAAAAATTCTCTTAGCATAAAAAGAAGGGCAAAAGCCATTAAAAACTCCAAACTATGTCAACAGCGATACATTTACCCTATTTTTTTTTTGTGACACAAAAAAGCCCAAACTTATACCGGTATGAGAGAATCGTTAAAAATTTGCATACGTTGATGCCAATAAGCAAATGCCATCGACATAGCAATAACATAACTTAAGTGAAAAAAAAAAAAAAAACGACGCTATTTTGATTGAAAAATTATCTGACGGAATTTTAATGAAGAGTAAATGTGTCACATAGGTATAAGTTTTGGATTTTTATATTACCAGAAAAGTTTAGGGTAAATATGTCAAAGTGAGTATAATTTGGGGTTTGGATATAAAAAAAGAAAATTGAAAGTAAATATGTAACATTGAATATAATTTAAGATTTTTTTGTGATTTTTTTTTTCTAAAAATAAGCGTGAGAAATTATAAACCCTTGATTAGTAGCATGGTAGTAGAAGTCTTTCTCTAGTCGCCTTAAGATCAATCCATATTCCATTGTCGTACGTAAATCCATCATTTGTGGTCGGCATGAAACATGAACAATTTGAAAAGCAAATCATTATCACAAATGCTCAATTGGTTGATGACTTGACCGCCCTCGTATTCTATTCCTACTTTCGTCTTATGACCATCGAAAAAACTTTATATCAGATCCATGGAACCTAGAATTTCTGTCCTTGGGCAGCTTTCACTTTAGAAAGTTGAAAGCGATAAGCACCATCAACCTATGAGCAGCAGATGAAACTTCTTTCATCACTCCAAAATAAAGCAAAGAAATTGAGAATTTCTGACTCCTTTTTGCCTCAGGAAAGTTAATACATACTTGTGAATTCACATCATGCTGGACTTAGTGCGAAGACTATTCAAAACAAAGAATTAAATCATTATTACAATAAAAAAATTAACTTAATTCTGATTTGCCCTGCTGTCGGGCTCCCCAGGTCATCTTTTTGGTTGGAAAATATATGTCCAAACAACTTTCATAATGCATGGGACAACGCAAGATTCTGTTCTCATCAACGAGGTGATTCACCATGGGATCTGCATTCCGTGTTCTTCCATCCAAGTCAAGTCTCCTCCATTATTTAAGCTAAAGAAATCTTGGCAAATAGATCGCTTTCTTCATGTGGGATCGTCCGTTTTGTCAGTAAATGTAGATTCCATCTCCATTGCAGAGATTTTTCATATCTAGAATAACATTTTCGTCCATTCCTGTTTATTATGGAATGTTAGATTTTATTAATTTAATAAAACAAACTCCACAAATTCATATTTCTTCATGTTAGACATAAAAAGTTGGCCAACTTTCCTTACCAAAAAAAAGTTGGCCAACTTTTATTATTATTATCAATTAGTGGCAAGTTCATTCGACCTCATCAACAAACGTTAGTATATACTCGTGCACCTCCTTTTAACTGCGCTTGAGAAGGACCCCCACACGTTTTAATGGGGAAGCCTTAAAAATTATTTTAATTTATTCAATTACGTCCTTCCATCATTTATTGTTATTTCCTCCATTTCATAACGAAACGTGGCATATAAATTATTTTATTTAGTCTCACTGTCCTACCAAAAATAAATAATTTCCATTTCTTAAAAAATGAAATCAAGAAAATTAAACAAAAACAATGCGAACCGTTTCTTTTTTGGCACTGCGTATTCTCTAGTATGCATAAAATCAGACAACGTTTTTGTCCGATTAAGCATTTTGAATGATTTGATAACTCAATTGCGCAAGTGTTGATGGAATATGAAAGCCAAGAATCTTATCATCATCACATTGCTAACATGAAAGGACTCTTGATGACCCACGCTCTCATATTCCACATCAAAAAATCTGTTTTTCCATGGCGAAAGTATTCTCTGACGCACTTTATTTTATCATACGACAACCTAATAAGGGGGAAAATAAGGGGGAAAAGTGGCTTTAGAAAAAGTGAGCTGAGTTTGTATTCACTGAGTCGATTATTGTTCTGCTTTTTGTTTCAATTATCCAAGTGCAAGTCAAATCTCCTCCATTATTTACAAGCAAAACATCTTGGCAAGTCTCCATACATACGTTGTTCTTCTTGGTTGTTGTGTGTCAAACATCATGCAAATCCCATTGCCATTAGCAAAGAAGGGAAAAATTTATCAAATTAATTCTAGATCTATTGTATGGATATCAATTTAGTCATAAATTTTTCAGCTTTATCAATCAAGTAGTAAACCTCCATAGGAATTCCAATGTAAGTCATTCTGGATAATTTATGCAGATTTTCCAATGTAGCATACATGTCATTCAGAATTTCATGTTAGTTCATCAACGCATGCTAAATTGGAATTTACGTAGTTGTAATATTCAAATTAAATTATGTTTATGTTAAACAAGAAAAATGCAAAAAGAGTTGATTGTCATCGCTTGATCATATATAGAAATCATGTCTAAGTCGTGCACACATGAAATGTTTGCTTGGTCTTTAGTTAATATTTTGCAAAACATTAGTTGAAAGTTTTGCTTAGCACATCAAGGTTTTTCCATCTCCTCAAGTATTTTAATTATTAAATCATTGAGCATTGAATTCTTGTTTGCGGGCCCACTAGATCATCTCTAACATGCTAGTGGTTAGCCTATAATTGACTCAAATTGCTTGCAAAATATTTTTAAAATAAAGAGAAAAGCCGCAATGGCATTATATTTACCCGATGTAACCAAGTCTAGTATGCATGAATATCTGGTTTGCATATTACTTAAGTTTCTAATCAACCTATGATAGATTAGTGATTACTCCAAATTAAATTGGTTTGCATGGCTAGATGATTAAATTTAAAATCCCAAAGTTTAAATTGGTATGTACTTAAGAGAATCAACGCTAAGTGTGAGTTTAGAAATCTATTAGCTTTCTCTAATGATTTACCTCTAGGAAAGTCGCAACAAGAAAAAATAATAAAAAAGAAATAAAAGAAAAAAAGGCTCCAATGCCCTAACCATGGCTTGGAAAGTAGCATGTGAGGTGCATATGCTCGTCATTGGGTGAGGTTTTGGCCAGCTAGTGCCTTAATTTGAGATTCAATTAGTCATTGCAAGCCCAAGATATATTCATTCTAAGTTTTCTTTTGAGGAAATAATTGCGCTTCACACTTTTATATAAACATTTTCTTAACTTTGGATGACTCCACTCTCATGTTTTTGTTTCTTTTTTCAGAAATGAAAAATTTTCCGCCACAAAATCTCTTTTTGCATGGAAAAAGCATTCATACTACCACAACTGACATTTTTTTTTCCTCGACGAATGAAATGGATTTTGGCATCTTTTCAATCCATAAATGTGAAAACAAAATTCACTTTTCCTAAAGCAAAAGTCTTCACTTTTTAATTTCTCTAGTCTGCATGATTGGAGCAAAAGTCATTTTTTATTGTTCTTGATGGTGCATGCTGTAATAAGTCCAATGCTTTTCTTGCTCAAGCTATAAATAAAAGCACTAGAGAGTCGTTTTTGGGCCCCACAAAAGGAGAAAAGCAAAATCATACGTGAATCATGTTATAAGTTTTGTGCTTCCACAAAGAAAGAAATTGCGTCCCATGCACATGAATTCTAGAAAACAAAAAAAAAAGTGATTCTCGCTTTAAAATAGTCTAATCAATTCGCTAATGCTCTAATCATCCCGTAAAAGTTGTGCATTGTGATCATGATTCATGAGTAGTCTTCCCCACATGGAATTACATTGTCAATGGGTGTTATCACGTGTACATATCTACTAGAGTAATTATCTGAGATGTTCTTTTTCCTGATGATTGAACTTCATTCATAGGAGAATTTGACCATTATTGATCATTATGATGAATAGGGAATAGGCAAAATGCGAAGAAAGGAATATTTGTAATTGTGTGTAAATGAAATAGAATTTATAATCTATTCTTTTTACATTTGTTAGAATCAATATAATAAAAGTTGTGTATACTTGGTGCAAGGAATGGATACTGAATGAATTGCTCTTATCAGGGATCATTTATAATGGGAGAGTACGAGCTTTCAAGTGCACTTCAAAATTCATCATTCCCTTATTTCAAAATAAGTACTCATCTCACCTAATTCATTATAATTGGTTTCACTCAGAATTGAGTTAATTATTTCTTGGGTGAATAAATATAAATCGATAGGCGATTTGATTTGATTACAATTACATGGGAATATTGCATATAGAAAGTTTGTGGAATTCGCATTAACTGTTCTAAAACTTTCAACTATTGCTATAAGACATTGTTTAATATTTTAACGTTGTAACAGGAGTAAACAAGATTAAAAAAAAAATCTTCAAATATTATATTATTCTATGATAAAACATTTTTTATCAAACATGTGAATTGCTTCGGTATAGAGGCTGATAAAGGGTATGAGCCCACAAAACTTCTATCATACGTTTGTTGTGCCATACGATAAAACAACTAATCGTCATAACAAAAAACGAATATATTGTAACACGTTGCAGAATTGGTATATAACGTTATACATATATTGTTGTCTTTTGAAGTACAAGAATAGTGTTACATAAAAATCTAAGTGGTGATACCTTCAGAATTTTTTTCACCTACTTACTGTTTTCTATTGGAAAGAAGTTTTTTGCATTCAAAGGAAAAAAAAAATAGAGTTAAATCTCTTTAGAAAATGGCCAAAATGGCTTTGCTTTTTCTCACCAAACATTTGATTAGAACTACTTATGTTCGACATTTATGCTCGACTTTACTTTTGAAATCTAATTTGTTTTCTATGTAAAATATAGTTTTATATATATCCAAATAGGAATTCCGGATTAGGCAATAAGTAATAAAATATAAGAGAGAAGCAAAACATAAAGTTCATTGAAATTACAACCAAAAAAGGAAGAAAACATGACGACATAAAATTGGACTCATATCATTTGTCGATGACTTGTATCCGTGACAACCCAACAATTCGTGTAGACTAGAACACGTCTAAAGAGTGAAGTTTGAAGATGCATAATATATAAAAAGTGAATAAAAATTTCTTGATTTGTCTATTCAAACAAAATATCTTGGCATAAAACCAGATAACGTCTTTTCGGATTAAGCATTTTTAATGATTTGAGAACTCAATTGTTCAGGAGCTGGTGGAATATGAAAAGCAAGAATCAGATCGTCATTACTACATTCCCAACATGAAATGACTCTTGATGGCCCACACTCTCATATTCCACATAAAAAAATCTGTTTTTCCATGACAAAAGTATTCTCCAACACACTTTGTTTTAACATACGACAACCTAATAAGGTGGGAAAAAAAGTGGCTTTAGAAAAAGCAAGTCTACTTTGCATGCACTAAGGTGGTCGTTGTTCTGCTTTTTGTTTCATCCATCCAAGTACGAGTCAAGTCTCCGCCACTACTTATAAGCGAAACATTTTGGCAAGTCTCAATGCATACATTGCTCTTCTTGGTTGTTGTATGCCATACGTTGTGCAAAACAATTTACTAAATAAATTTTGAACCTATTATACATATGTCAATTCAATAATAAATTTTTCAATTTTTTCGATCAAATGATAAATATATATGCAAAACTCCAATGTAAGTCATTCCAAATAATTTGTGAAGATTTTCCAATATAGCATACATGTCATTTACGATTTCATGTTAGTTCAATGCATTCTACATTAGAATTCACATAGTCATAGCATTTAAGTTTAATTATGTTCATGTTAAACAATAAAAATGCAAAAAGAGTGAATTGGCATCTCTTTGAACATATCTAAAAATCATGTCTAAGTCATACATCAAATGGTTGCTTGGTCTTCAGTTAATATTTTGCAAAACATTCATTGGAAGCTTTGCTTAGCACATCAAGGTTTTTCCATCTCCTCGAGTACTTTAATTATTGAGTGTTAAATTCTTGTTTACGGGTCCACATTATCATCTCTCACATATTAGTGATTAGGCTTATGATTGACTCAGATTGCTTGCAAAATATTTTTGAATAAAGAGAAAAGGGTACATAAATAGCATTATATTTACCCAAAATAACCAAATCCTCATATGCATGAATATTCAGTTCACAAATTGCTTGAGTTTCTAATCAACCCATAATAGACTAAGGACTACTCCAAATCGAATTGATTTGCATGGTTAGATAATTAAATTAAAAAAAATCCCCCAAAGTTGCAATTGATATAGGCTTGGGAGAGTATGCACTAAGTGTAAACTTAATAATCTATTAGCGTTCCTTAATGGTTCAACTCTAGAAAAGTTGCAACATAAAAAAATAAAAGAAGAAAACAATGCTCCAATGCCCCGATCATGGCTTGGAATGTAGCATATGAGATGCAAATGCTCGTTGCCTAGCGAGAATTTGGCTAGCCGATGCCTTTATTTGAGATTCAGTTAGTCATCTTAGGCCCGACAAAAGATTCATCCTAAGTTCTCTTTTGAGAAAACAGCCATGCTTCACACTTTCATTTAAACATTTTTTAACTTTCGATGACTCCACTTTTATATTCTTCATTTTTTTCTCTTTTTTGAAAAGAAAAATTTTCCACAACAAAAATCTCTTTTTGAACGGAAAAAGCATTCATACTAGGACAACCAACCTTCTTTTTCTCGACGAATGAAATGAGTTTTGGCCTCTTTTCAATCTGTAAATGTGAAAGCAAAACTCACTTTTCCTAAAGCAAAAGTCTCTGCTTTTTAATTTCTTTAATGTGCATTACTGAAGTAAAAGACATCAATGCGCTAATGCTCAAATCATGGATTGCCCCGTACTTGATGCAAGGAATATATACCGAATGAATCACTCTTATCAGGGATCATTTATAACGTAAGCATAGGAGCTTTCAAGTGCACTCCGAAATACATCATTCCCTAAATTTCAAAATAAGTACGTATATCATCTAATTAATTAGACTGGGTTTGCTCATAGACTTGAGTTACTTTTATTTGGGGTAAATAGATATAAATCAATAGATGATTTGATTTGACAAAGATAACATGGTAATATTACATATAGAAAATTTGTGGAATTAATGTTAACTGTTCTAAAACTTTTAACTATTGATTTATGACATTGGTTAATATTTAAATATTGTAATAGGAGTCACGGTATATATGAAGTTAGTGGAACAACAAGAGATGGCACAGTCTAAACCTGTCATTAATACTTAACCAGATCAAATTTAACTGAAGAGTCAACTTTGATGTATTACTACATGTCCAGTGTGGATTTTTCCTATTCTCACCGCCTCAGAGCTTTTATTAATATGGGTTGCATGTAATATCTTCACTTGTGTATATTGGCAAGAGACCTTTCTCTGTCTTCTGGACTCCGAAAATGGGGAGATCAATGTTGCTCCTCATCTGGTGTGCTTCCATTGCTTCTTTATTAGCTCCGGGATTGAAGCTGCTGGCTCTAGCCCAACAAAATCCAGGTCTCTCTCCCTCCCTTTCTCAAACCACCCCCCTCTCCCCGCGCTTCTCTCTATCGCATGGTGATGATTGAATTGCGAAGTGTTGAGACATAAGGAAAGAGGACAATGGAGAAGGGCACAGTGATGATTCAGCGTCTACCTTTCCTTCCGTTAGCGATCCTCTTTTTCAAGCAGAAGACAAAGTGTAGTCATGCTCCAATTTGATTTCAAGAATGAGCGCCTACTAATTAGAGCAATCTTTTGAACCAAAATTTAGCAATTTAGCAAAGTTAAGGCTGCTTTGAGATTCTCGAGGAAACATTTACAGATTTTAGGCTCTGTTTATTTCGTCCAAAATGGATTATTTGGAAAATATTTCCTAAAAATGGTTATTTATATCGTTGGAAATAATTCATCAATGAAAAATGTTTTCATTATCAACAATAGTATTGTCTAAATGTTTTCACAAAGATGAAATTTTTTATTCACTTATATTGATAAGTAATATAAGATTTTATTTTTAAAAGAATATTCTCTAAATAATTCATTTTACGTAAAAAAAAACACACCCTAATGTAACATCCTCTAGCTCACTTTATTTTTGCAAATCACATCTCAATTTTCGAGCTTTTCACAGATACCTTTACCATCCGATTATCCATCAAAACTTCTTTTCGACTTACAATTCTCAACCCAATTATTACCGATGTAATTTTCATTGCTGAAATATCTATCTAGTTGATACGGTTGTAAAAAAGTTAGATAAGCAAGTTTAAGGCACATCACAAAGAATCAAAAAAATTTAGAAGATTGTTTATATTTCGAATTAATGAATAGTGAAGAGTAAGTGACAATCTCTGGTTTCCCCTCGATTTAGGTTTCATAAGCATCGATTGCGGGGCACCTAATGATTACCATAACGACGACCTCGACATATACTACAAGGCCGATGCTGGGTTTGTAGATTCCGGAACAACAATGCAAGTGTCTACCCGGGTCATCTACCAAGACCATCAACAACAATCAAAGAATCTCAGGACCTTCCCCAATGGAACAAGGAATTGTTACACATTAACGCCAGATGAAGGAAGGGGCAACTCATATTTGGTTAGGGCTTCATTTTGGTATGGTGATTATGATGGCAAGAATCAAATTCCAGCATTTGACCTTCATATTGATGTCAACTATTGGATCACGGTGAACTCTTCATCTTGGATATACAAAGAGATTATTTACACTCCTCCAAGAGATTACATACAAGTTTGTTTGGTGAATACCGGCTCAGGAGTTCCATTCATATCAACTCTCGAGTTGCGGTTGCTAGATAACTCAACTTATCGGATTAGTTCTGGTGCACTTGTAACCATGAGGAGAAATAATATAGGGAGCACAGATTCGTACAGGTATTTTTTATTTTTTATTTTTTATTTTTTGTTATTGCTTATGATATTCAAGCATTTACCACATTCATCAGTCTGTAAATGACGTGTTAGTATATACACATTTACTAAACATGTGTTTTAGCATTATGCAATGGCATGAACAATAGAAAACGTGCTATTATTCCCAAACAAATTTGTGTCGGTTTGTTCATCATCTTGCACTTGCTATTATGATTATACAACTGTCGGCATTAATAGGCATCCACGTGATGTATATGATCGCATCTGGTTCCGTGACCCTTCTGGAGTTTCGTCATCAGTCAACAACATGACGGCCATCGTGACGAGTACAAGCAATGATGCCTATAAAGTTCCACCCGAAGTTTTGATGACAGCCAGACAAGTACAAAATGTCACTGATCTTTTGAAGTCATCGTGGGAATCAAACAACTCCACTACTGTCTGGGTTGTATACTCTCACTTCGTGGAATTGCAGCTGCAAGAAAATCACATCAGAGAACTCACGGTAAATGTACTAAATGAATCCGTGAAAACCGTCATGCTGGAGAACCTAAAGCCGGTGACCATAGCCTCGTTTCCCATAGCTGGACCATCTTTGGACTTGACTATTAAAGCGACAGACCGCTCCACTCTGCCACCTCTCCTCAATGCTGTCGAGGTTTTTCACGTGGTACCGCTTCCAAATTCACCGACTTTTCTTGATGACTGTACGTATAGATTTATCCCACTTAATTTTTTGTTTCGATACTCTTTGATTTACTTATGATTGTAGCTCTTTATATGGTGGTTCAGTCAATGCTATGTATGATATCAAGAAAACATATGAGGTGATCAGAGCTAGCTGGCAAGGTGATCCATGCATCCCTATGCAGTACTCTTGGAGCGGACTACATTGTAGCTATGATAGTTCTCCGAGAATCGTCTCGTTGTAAGTCTATGACTACATTTTTCTTTGAAAACATCCTGCAACGAAACACCACAAGTCTCAAAAGATGACTTTTCTCAGAAGCAACTACAGCACAGATTGGTAACACATCATGCGACTGAGGAAATGATTTCAAAAATCAAGTCTCTATATTAAAGCCTTCCATGTTAAAAGTTATGACCGGTGGGATTTTATTCTCATAAAGTTAGCTACGGATGTGCAGGAACCTGAGCTCTAGTGGACTGAAAGGACTGATAGCGACATCAATCTCCAATTTGACAGCAGTTGTATCCCTGTATGCATTAGCAGCTCTTTCATATTGTTTACTCAATTTGGACAGAAAGAGAATGGACAACCCCAAGCCCAAAAAAGCGACACACTTCTTTATCATTAGCATGATTTTCATTATCTACCTTATCCTGTTTTATGCATTTCAACAAGTATATGCATATGAAGTTTCTTAGTACTTGTTTGGCTTAAGTTCAGGGATTTATCCAACAATTCATTAACTGGGTCCGTGCCAGACTTTTTAGCACAAATGCCGAGCTTGAAAGTTCTGTGAGTCACCGAGTTTTAAATGGAAAGATTATGTGTGGTTATCTAGCTTGAGTAAATGGCTATCAACTTCTAATCATGGATATTTGCAGGAGTTTAAGTGGGAACGACTTGAATGGCTCTGTTCCTCAAACTCTCTTGAAGAAGTGGACAGATGGATCATTGCGACTTAGGTTCGTTCATTGCCACACTAATGTAACACAACATTTAATTGCTTATTATTGTCTATACAATCTGCATCTTCGTTCTGTACGTTGCTGCTCACACCGAAGGATGAAAAATATGAAAGTGAGACTTGCCTTTTTTTAGTTTTCTATTTCATCAACTTGTGTATGTAAGGTGGGATATCCATGAATTCATGCCCTAATCTTCTGGCATTGACATGTACTATTGACGTTCTTCGACAGCTTAGATGGAAATCCAAATCTTTGCCAATCAGACAATTGTCCAACCAGCAATGTGCAGCCAAAGAAAAAGGGCATCTCTATTGCTCCAATCATTGCATCGGTTGCAGCTGTTCTGGCGTTGATTTTATTGGGAGTTCTTGCAGTATTGTGGATAATCAAAAGAAGACAAATCCAAAGTAACTCTTTTGCATATTGCATATGCAAGGAAAATCAAAAGTTCTACAAGTGATTTTGTCAGTCCGGGTCGGGTTTTGAACCCCAAACAGGTTAACTAGTCCAATTGCTTGTGGCCCTTTGCACCATTGGGCCTGGAAAAAGTAAACATGATACACCGACTTGATCTCACTCAATCATGTTTCTATGTCATCACTGTTTCATGTTTAAAAACTATGCACATGTTATTGGTTAATGATAGCATAATTGCAACAACGCTTACTCACAAGTCACGTAAATAAAGGCACTTCAGGGTATGCTTCATTTGGTTGAGGTTACTCACTTTTCTCTTTCTGGTTTGTTTTTCACGACAGTCTCTTCTTAGAATAAATCATTACATATTTCTTCAAAAAGGCTCTGTTTGTAGTGAAGACATATGATATCAAAGTGAAGATCATGACCCGATAACTTATTTCTCCAGATGCTGCTGCTATTACTACTACCACCACTTTTGGAGGATCTACCGAGACACTAAGGTTGTCAAAAAATCAACATTTTACATCCACTGAGGTTGCAAGAATTACTGATAACTTTAGAACAGTAATTGGAGAGGGAGGATTTGCAAAAGTTTACTTTGGCAGGCTTGACAATGGCACTCAAGTCGCAGTAAAAATGTTATCACAATCATCAAAGCAAGGCTACAAGCAGTTTCACACAGAGGTTCGAAACATTACTGCAACTAGAATCGATTTGTCATGTTTTTCAATTTTTTGGCAGTTCTACTCATAGCAAGCTCTGGTACCTTGACGTGCAGGCCCAACTCCTGATGGTCGTTCACCATAGAAATCTGGTTTCACTTATCGGATATTGCGAAGAATTTGTAAACATGGCGTTGATTTATGAATTTATGTCCAACGGAAATGTGCGGCAACATTTGTCAGGTTTGTCTGATATTCCCTTTTCCAATAGCACGATATGTGTCGAGATAATGTTATCTCAATACCGTTTTTTGATAGTTCAGACTTTTGGATTAATTGGTCAATTTAGATATTCAGGATAGCACCATGGAAATGAAATTGACTGTCTCAGCGAACGAATACAATAGCGAACAAGCTTTACATCTTTCGTGAATACTCCTTAATTCTCTACTTTCAAGCAGCACACAACCCAAATGTTTTGAGTTGGAGCCAGAGACTACAAATCGCAATTGATGCAGCTCAAGGTACATCAAGTAGATCGATGACATCTTTGTTCACATTTCCACAAGTTAAGCTACCCAATACATTTCGTCAAGTTTTTCCTACTGGTGTGCAGGGTTGGAGTACCTGCATAACGGCTGCAAACCTCCTATTATCCATAGAGATCTAAAGACGCCCAATATTTTACTAAACAAGAACATGCAAGCAAAGATTTGTGATTTTGGATTATCGAAAGCATTTGTAAGGGAGCAGGATTCTTATATTTCGACTTGTCCAGCAGGGACGCCTGGTTATCTCGATCCAGAGTAAGTGACTCAAAATTTCTGAATACAAAGACTTTTCCATTCCACCTATGAAGCAGAATAATTGTACTAATTTTGACCAACACGAGAGGCCCATACATCTATTCATACATGTTTATGTTGGATAGACGTGTCTAAGTACATTTTAGTGAAGGTAGCTTGGGCAATTGTTGTACTAATCAAAGCAGCAATTCCTTTTGAATCCTCAGATTTCATATACTTGGACACTCGAGCCAGAAGAGTGACATATACAGCTTCGGCATAGTTTTATTCGAGTTAATCACAGGCCACACTGCCATTATAAGAAGTCCGGAGGGTAGCATGCACATACTTCAGTGGGTAACTCCACTCGTAGAAAGAGGGGACATCCAAAGCATTGTCGATCCGAGGTTAAATGACCAATTCAACATCGGTTATGCACGAAAGGCGGTGGAAATAGCCATGTCGTGTGTACCAACGAACGCGGTCCAAAGGGCAGACATAAGCCGTGTTTTGTCGGAACTAAAAGAATCCTTGACGGTGGAGATCAGTTCAGGAAGAAGCCAAAGAATGGGAAATAGTAAGAGTAGTGAGTTTGATACAACCACAATAGAGCTTGATAGTCCTCCGTCTGCGCGTTAACTATACTTCATACTTAAGTTTATCATGTCCAATTTTTATTTTATTTTCGTTTAGATTATCATGTCCGGATTCTCTATAAGGAAAATTGCCCAAAAAGTCATAAACTTATTGTATTTTTATTAATTTAGTTCTAAATTTTTTAATTACGTCAATTGAGTCATAAATACTTTTACGTTTTGTCAATTGAGTACAAGTAGGCCAATTTTAGTCAGAAATCATTAACGTAGATATCAATTGTCCTACATGACATGACTGATATTGAAGTGGACAATTTTCATTTTTAATATTTTTTTGTTTTTTATTCTTTTCTTGTTCATTTTTATTTTTTCTTTTCTTCCATTATCTTTTCCTTCTTTTCTTTTTTTTTACGACCCTTACCCACCACAATAAAAAAAAAAAAAAAAAAAGTAAAGAAGGAAAATAAAATAAAATAAAATTAATAACAAAAATTAAAAAATATATGTTAGTGATTTCCGACCAAGCTGAATCGGTTGGAAAAATATGAAAAGTTTACAACTAAATTAGCATAATTAAAAGATTTAAGACTAAATTGACAAAAGTGCAATAAATTATAATTTTTTAAATAATTTTTCCAATTGTTAAAATAGATTGTTATCATAAAAAAATGTAACTCTTGGTAATGAAAAAAGTAACGCTTGGTGATGAAAAAATAAGATTTAAGACTAAATTGACAAAAGTGCAATAAATTATAAATTTTTTAATAATTTTTCCAATTGTTAAAATAGATTGTTATCATAAAAAAATGTAACTTTTGGTAATGAAAAAGTAACGCTTGGTGATGAAAAAATATGACTCTTAGCTATAAAAAAAAAGGTAATAGTTAACATGAAAAGTGGTCATAGTTTATCATGAAAAATGGCGATGGTGTGGATAAATGACCGTTTGGTTTGGCTTTGGGGAAATGGGTTTAGGAAAATGCAAATAACTTTGGGATAAAGGAGTTTTTCAAAATGCTATGCCATTTGGTAAATTGTAACTTCAATAGCATTGAAAAATAGTTTTGGTGTAAATATCGTTCGGTAAAATCCACATTTATAAAGGACTTTTGCTTCTTCTTTTTTTTTTTTTTAAAGTTTGAAAATTAAATTCGGCAGAGGGCGCTATTGGTCAGCTGCCACGGGCCAACCACCGGTGGCCAGATCAAGCATCGCCTAGGTCGGCCGAATCTGGCGACCTCAGGCGACGCCACCCAAGTCGCGGGTCATGCCACCTTAGGGGGTGGTCAACGAGAAGGCACGACCCCCAAGCAACGGTGGCGGTTGCTAGAGAAGCCCGATCTTCGACGGCAGATCAAGGAAGTCAAATGGTTGTGGATGAATGAGGAAGAAGATGAATAGTAATGAATGAATAGTGACCCATGAATAGTAGAGTTTGCATTTCCATAATGCTAAAAGCCCAAAGCAAGTCCCTACCTATGTTGGGCTTTTAGACCTGCATCGGGCTTTCAGCATTCTGAATGCTAGCATTTAGCCGCGGAAATCTCAAAAACACTTGCCAAATGCTTTGCATTTTCTCCAAAGGGCTTTGGAGGCCCAACACTCATTACAAAAGTTGAACCAAACGGGGCCAAAGTACTTATTGCCAAGAAATGTATTAATCGGTTGTCTATAAAAAATAAAAATAAAAAACAAAGCATTTATGTTCATTACAATTGTTCAAAATAACAATTTCTTCTCGTAACTCTCTCATTCTCTTTTTATACGAACAACTTTGATAACACATTCAAGGTAAAAATTTCAAGAGAAAAATTGAGGAATTGCTGAACTTGTTTCTCTACCGCTTTAATGTATATCTTGAAGGTATAATTGTTTTAAGCCAAGCAAGAATAATGTGAGGGGTAAATATTGCCTAAAGACCCATAATCGCCATCACACATCAAAATATCAAAGATCTATAAATTATTGCTTTGTCTTCATCGACATTCAAATTTTCCTAATAATCCTGAGGTATTATTATTTTTCACGGAGATGGAGATAGTGGTTGCATCAACTATTCACAATCTTCACAAATAAGCATTACTGAAACTTTTGTTTCTGTTTACATGCTTAAGTCATGTTTGTCACAACCTACCCTCGAACTGATTCACCTAAAGTTCAACTAATTGATTATTAAGCTTAAACTTATTTCAAGCTTTCCCTAGCATATACCAATTCGCAACTTAAATTCAAGTTATTAGTATGCAAATCAATTTCATTTGGAGTCTTTACTAATCAATTTACGGTGGGTCAATGAAAAACTCAAGAAATGCATCGAGAAGAACACTTTACCTTACAAACTAGAAATTGCAGATGACATGGTAATTTAATTATTTTATTTACAATAAACAATTTTTTAGTATAATGTTGACTCCTATATATTTCACAAGGAGGTAACAATGTGCTATTTATGGAAAATAGTTTTTGGAAATTTATTTTTCAAAAAAAGGCAATATTTTTCGGTGGTTGAGACTTGAAAATCAACTGTAAAATATTTTCCATTGTTTGGAGGAAAATCTTATTTGATTTTTCTAAGTAGACATATGCTATCCAGGCGCTAATGATTTGTGTGTGGGTACATAAGGAACTTGGCATGGGTACAAATGTCTTGAGCCCAGATACAGACTCCCAAGCACGAGCATGGGTAGTAGTTATCGTGACCTAAATTCCGGGTGCACCATCTAAAATTAGGTTAATAGGCTACTAAGTCTAATTTAACTTAGACTCTCCCAAGCCCATACCAATTCGCGATTTAAGTTCAAATATTTAGCATGCAAAATAAAGTTACCACTAATCAATTTACGGTAGGTCGATTAGACACCTAAGTAAAATAATGGGAGAATTATTATACTTCTACGAACCAGAAATTGTGAATCGGGGACTTGGTTACACTAGATTTCTCTAATACATTTTCGGTACCATTTCTTTTTATTTTCAAAATTATTTTTGCAAGCAGTTTGGACTGATTTTAAATCTATTTCCCTAACATGTAAGGTGATCATACGGGTGCGCAAACCACCAATTTAACACCCAAGAAAGTAATGAATAAATTACAGGACTTACCTTGTAGCAACGAAAGCATATGCGTTGCTAGATCAGAATTCACATCAATAATCCTAGATATGATTTCTAATTAACACGCAATCACTCAATTTTTGTTTTCACTTTATTTAATGAAAATCTAATCTATATACAATGCAATGTTACTAATTTAACATGAAATGATGTGACATAGTAGTATAGCCTAAACTATATGAATGATTAAAATAATTTTTTGTGTTTTCTTAATGAACATGTAATAATTAAATATGTAATCTACATTAACCAAAATGACCTAATCTTAGTGATGGGCAATTTCTAATTAAATGAACCTAGCAACAATCACTAAATGGCGTGCATTTCATGAACCTAATTCTATATGACATGTAGATGATTTTTATTTTCTTTAATAAGTATGCAATCTATCTTAATATGCAATGATGTGCAAAGAATGCCATAATTCTAATTTTTCTTTTATGAAATTCGAAATTAAAATTGCCAAATAATTAAACGTGCAATTCAAAATTAAAAAAAAAAAAAAAAAAAACTAACAACTAACATCCTAAATGAATGCATTTCTTTTGGATTTTTTTAAATGAAATAAAATCCTTATTCTAAATATGCAAGATAACAAAAAAATATTCTAAAACAAACCTAATCCTAATTTAAATATTTTTGGATTTTTTTTTTACGAAAATAAAATTGATTCAATTAACACGACAGCAAATCAAACAAGATAGGGTTGATATCCAATATGGTGAATCATATATCGCGCATGAGATCGGGTTGGTCAATTTTTAAATAAATCGCAAATCGAATCTTATGCTATCTCGAGCATGAAAGGCTATTTCATTCATAATCTCAACCATATATTAAAGAATAATTCCACTAAAAAAGCGAAATGAAATAAATAATAAATAAATAAAAACTACCTGATGTATTTTCTCCCTTTTTCTTTTTTTGTTTTTGCTTCCAAATAGGGGCTTGGCAGGGGTGGCTGGTCACCGGAGGTGATGGGTTACCGGCGTCGGGGCTCTGGCGAGGACCGGCGGCAGCAACAGGTCGCGGGTGGTGCGCTGCGGGCGTCGGGTCGCCGGTAGGAGCGGCACGGGCAGGGCAGCAGGGAGCGAGCTGGTGTGACTGGTTCGCTCGGAGAGGCAGCCGGAGTGGCGTCGCGGCGAGGCTGAGGCGGAAGTGCGGCGGGTCGACGGTGGTGCTAGCGCCGCGGGCTGCTCGCAGAGGGGACAGCAGTTCGGAGCTGCAGATCGGGCAGCGACAGAGGAGGAGGCGCGGAGCAGAGCTGGAGGCGCGCGAGTGCAGGCGGCGTCGCAACTTCGGGGGCGCGGAGCAGCGGCGTCCGGAGACGGTGGCAGGGCGTCGCGGCGGAGGGGCAGATCCGGCTCGGGTGGAGCCGAGGCAGCGGTGTCGACGCTCGGGGGCTCAGGCAGAGGTTGCAGAGAGCAACTTGGCAGCAGGAGGGGTTCGCTCGGAGACGTAGCGTAGCGGCGCGGCGGTGCGCGGCGGCTATGGGTCACGGGCCGGCGGAGTTGGGTGATGCTCCGTCCGGCGAGCAGGGGCCTCGAGTTGCGGTGCAAGCTCCTGTGAGTCGCTCGGAGATGCGGCAGATCGGGCGGTGGCGTCGGCGGCAGGTGCTCGGGATCTGCAGTGCTGCTGGGCTCGCTCGGCGGTGATGCGGAACGACTGAAGCAGGGGCGAGCGTTCGGGTGCAGAGCTGGCGAGGAAGGCCCGAGATCTGCTGTCGTCGGGGTCGCGAGCAGCAGCGCGAGCTCCTGTGGATCGGGCAGAGGTGCAGATCCGGCTCGGGTGACCGCAGAGGCGCGGCGAGGCACAGGCGGCGTCCGGCAGGCAGGAGACGGAGCGTGAGCAGACGGCAGCAAGCCGCCGGAGAAGAAGAATAGTGTTCTTCTTTTAATTTTTTTTTTCTCTCTCCTCCTGTCTCTCTCTCACGTCACTCTGCTGTACTGCTTTTCCCTCAACCTGCCGCACGTCTCCTCTTCCTTTCCTCTTTTTTTTCACTTTTTGACTTTTTCTGTTCTTTTTTTTTTTCGACGAAGAGAAGCCCCCTCTCTCTCTCTTCTTGCTTGACCAAGCGACATTTTATAGTATGATCTCATCAGGGAAAGAAAATTTCCGCACGAAATCTATGTCTCTCATTTTGAGGCAAAAAATATATCATTCAATATATCTTCTAAATGCAATATTCCTATTTGATTATTTTGATATTTCCTCTGAAATCTTCCAATTTACTGCAAAATATATCACTCAAGGTATATATCGCATAAATATATGAAATGTTTATCGAGTATTTGAAGAATATTACAAATATTTTCCAGAAATATCAAATAAGTCAATTGTCGATCATTAGAGAACAAAGGGCTTGGGCTAATTCCCTTTCACCGTGGGCTTAATCCAACTCGTTATATTTAAGTTCGGAACCATCAAGTCGAACCCATTCGTCATCAACCCAATACAATTACAATAAATAAAGAAAATGCTCCTAAAACTATATGCTATGCAACTTAATTCTATTTTTTTAGGGGTTAAAAATTAATCCCTAATTTGGTAGCCAAAATTTAGGTGTCAACGGTAGTTTTGGGTCATCAAAACTAAAGCCGAAAACTCGATGCTTGTGCCCAACTACCTCACACCTGGACCAGGGTCTACAAAGGCTAGGCCAAGTCCCCGGCATCAATGGACCATGGCACAAGCTCAGGGGACTTAGGCTTGCACATGGGAGTCCTAGGCCAACCTCAGTGAACCCAAGCTCAAAAGCCAAGGACCCGAGCTTGGGCATGAGGGTCAGAGGCCCATCCACACAATCCATGAACCTGATGCACTCAACCAGGGTCAATCCAGACACTCGACCAGATCGATCAACTTGACCACGAGAACAATCCTCGAATGGCCAAGATTGATGCACACGGTCCATGGACACGATGCAAGGCACGATACACCTAGCCTTGACGAACTCTCACAAGTGCACTAAGGACTGAGGCACAGCCTAAATGGACATGGAGCTGGCCTGTCCTAGCCTTAATGGACTTGGGCTTAAATAGGGGACCCTCCCTTGCTATCAAGGGTCTTTAGGACATGTTTTTTTAATCTATCTACTCAAATTTTGAAAAAAAAAAATCTTTGATTTTTGAAAATAAAAACATTTTTCTAAATTTAAGTTCGGATAAAAAATATTTTTCTTTAATTAAAGAAATATTCCTTAATAAATCAGCTTCCTAAACAATTTAAAGGGCAAAAATTCTTCTGCCTTGCAAACTTGAGCCCTTAACCTGCGATCCTCAGTATACTTCCCCGTCCGAAGCTCCCTTGACCTTTGAACTTCGCGGGGTTTTGCGCTGACTTCTTCGTCCTCCCCTCGCTCTGAACTCTGCAAGTAAGCCCTAAAGATTCCATCTTTCCGAGATTCTGTCGCCCCCTCCCTCTTTCCATGTCATGCAAGCATCGGAAATGAGAGCCTTGAGAACGCTCTGCACCCACAATCACCTCCTCCATCCCACCTCCAAACCCACATCCCTCGCCTCCTTCAAGCCCCTCCAGAACCCCCGTCTCTACCGCGGCATCCACTCCACGAATCGCCGCCTCCTCTCTCAAGACCCCGGCCTCGCGCCCTTGCCCTCGGGCTCCGAGTCGGAGGCCAGCGACGCCGCCCCCGCTGTCGGCAACGTCTACGACCCTTCTGCCCGCTGGGTCAGAGGCAGCAGCGGGGAAGCTGGGTCGGGTCCCGAGAGCGAAGCAAGGAGCAGGAATGGCGAAATTCCCGAAGAAAGGAAGTATTTTGGAGGTGGTAGGAGCTCGTATGGCTAAAACTCAATATTCTTTATCTTGTTCAGTTCAAGATCTCTATTTTCGTAGAAATATCGACATTACCTAGGATTTCTTCTTTGATAAAATGATCCGTATTTTGTTTTCCTCCTTCCACGTTTCAATCTTCTGAAAAATTTACAAAGAAGAGTGATGTGTATAGTTTCGGAATTATACTCTTTGAGTTGAACACGGGCCAACCTGCAGTAATGAGAAGTCGGGATGGCAGTGCCAGCATACACATTCTTCAACGGTTGATTCTTATCATCGCAAGTGGCGATATACAGAAGATTATGGATCCAAGGTTAAGAGGAGAATTCGACTGGCAAGTACGTGATGACCCTTCTGGGCATGGAGGACCTCGATCAAGCACCACATGCTTCAACAGAATCCCAGAGTCGAAATGCTGAGGATATCCTGAACTCGAGTTCGAAGTAGAATACATCAGATATGACTAACACTTGACAATGACACTTCTCCGGATAACCTCTAGAAAAAGGGTGAAACCTTTGTTTAAGCATAAAGAGAAGCACAAGCATTTTAATAATCTTAATCCATTTAGTGATAGTTCAATAATTTTTACGTTGATCAATATGAACACGAGAATCAAATCATTATCACAAACTGAACTAACTTTGATGATCCGCTGTCGTTTTCTATTTTTTTATTACTCTTTTGGAAAAGAAAACCATTTTCCACGGTATGAATCTCTTTTTAAATGGAAAAATCATCGCACAATTTTTTTTCTTGATGAATGAAAGCAAAACTCACTTTTATTACAGGAGAAGTCCTTTCTATCTAATTTATTTAACGGTTAATACCACAAAAATCCCTAAATTGGTATACTTGTAATAAATTTATCATAAATTAATTTTTTGATCATCAAAAATTGTAAATTGGTATACTTTCCTTTACTCAGCGATTTTCACAATAAAATTTGAAGGATGCTAATGATGGGTAAATACATTTGGGTTTTTTGATGACTCAAAATTTAGGTTAAGATAAATTTATCACGGGTATACCAATATAAAGTTATTTGTGACCCAAAAATTAATTTGAGGTAAATTTATCACAAGTATATCAATTTATGATTTTTTATTTACCCTTACTTTAATCATGTTGCAACGAGCATTATTAACTTAAAATCATTTTTATTGTTCTCAAGTGTGATGCACATCGCGTAATTAGTCCAATGCTTTTTTCAGCCAACCAAAAACGAGAGTAAGAAACGTATGAGTCAGGTGGCAAGTTCTTTGCTGCCATAACGAAAGAGATTGCGTCCCATGCCCTTGGATTGAAGAAAACTAAAAGTGATTTTCGCTTTAAAATATTCTAATTACTTGCATCTAATATCTTTAATCCTAAATTGGCAAGAGACCTTTCTCTCTCTTGTGGACCTGAAAAATGGGAATGGTCATTAAGTTACCTAGCATAAATAATTCGGTAAAGTTTTTGACAAATTACTAATGTATTTAACTATCCGCTGCAATCTTTGATCATCAATCAATTTCTTAAATCAACAAAAATAATTGTACTTTTCTCATTTAACATTTCGGTCTTTCTAGATATTACAATAGCTCTATTTAAGTATATTTTAGCTTACGATCTCGTAAAAATATAACCTCATTTACAATTGTATTGGGTGGATATATATATATATATATATATATATATATATATATATATGCCATTTTAATTTCTTAATTTATATATCAAGAAAACACAAAACACATAAAATTTGAAAATTTTATCTATTGCGAACAAAATCATTAAAATAACAATCAATAACCAATGAAAGCACTAAATGAATTGCAAAGCAAAGCGAGAATCTAATGCTATAAGAGATAATAAAAATGTCATTCCTAACTACGTTAAAGGTAAACCACAATCAACATATCAAAAATGTGCAATCAAATGATAATCCAAATAGATGTGTGCATATAACGACTAGTATTTGTCTTTAAGAACATTCAAACTCTATGGTAAAGCCCTAAGAGCTTGTTTAATTTTGAATACAATTTTTTTATCACAGATTTTTGCACATTTTAAGAGAAAATTACTCAAAAACTAAAATTTTAAAGCTTTTTCTTAATTTCTAAAAATATAAATTTTTACCGAATTTTGAATTTTGAATTTCTTATAAAAATAATTTTTTTAATATTAAAATAATATAATATAAAACGGACCCGGGTCGGATCTCTACATCTGACTCGGGTCAGGACCGACCAGGTCCACGACTGGACTGGGCGCATCAACTGAGCCCAGTCCCACAACGCCCCAAAAAAGAAAAACTAAAGGGTATAAAAGAAAAAAGCCCATCTCAAAGCCTATTATAAATTTAAGCCTAAGTACTATGCCAAGCTTAAACCCAAATTTCGGCCAGCCCATCTTTAAAAAAATCGCACAAAGTCCAGTAAGCCTAGATGAGCCCAACTCTATCAAAGCCGAATCGAACCTAAATTCATTTAAGCCGACAATTCACCACCCACGGCCACTTCACCTATCCTCGCCCGAACATCTGCCTCCTTCCTTTTCCCAGAACTTCGACCTCTTCACAGGATCATCCCTGAACATCAAACTCTCTTCTTCTGATACATTAAACTTCGACCTCTTCACAGGAAAACACCAAAAGAGAACTTCACTTGTAGACAAGAATCTCAAGACATAAAGAGAACGCTCATTGTTATTTACCACTGCCTTGGGGCGTCACCCAAAAAAAAACACTTGTCCGACGACCATCACCACACTGGCTGTTACACTCACATACATCACTACTTTATACTGAGTAGTTTGTGACTCTCTCAAGTACCGCGTTGGATGTGAGAGGCATTCCGAATTGATTGATGAGAATCACCCCACATGCTTACTACTTTACATGATCACGCATGAACACTTCATTTAAAGACTTGACTCAAGTGATTCAGATGGGGGGATTACATAATCATGTTTGATGCATGAGTTAATTATGTTACAAAAACTAGCGAGATTCAGCAAAGAAGAAAGACCTTTAGGCTATGTCTAATTTCAACTACCATATAATCATAAAAACACTAATCGATTTGAGTTGTTTTCATTCTATTAATTCCAAGTTTGCCAAGATATTATAACTCATTTTCTTTGATTTAAGTGACAAAATCTCCTGTTGGCCATTTACCCCCTTGATGATGACCTCTCTTAACTCCAGGGGCAGCAGTGGTTGTTCGATAACGAGACAAATCAAGCTCTCTCTCTCTCTCTCTCTCCATTCATTTCACGAAGAATAACTTCCAATAATATATTTTCCGGACTTTTCGATGTTTATTTCATAGAAAATGAACTAGTTATGAAAAACATTTTCCACCGAGGAAAAAAAGTCTTCTAAAAGAGGGGAAAATGTTTTCCACTTTTCAAATTGAGGAAATCATTTTCCTTACTCACTCTCTCTTGTCTCATACCCTACTAGCCCCATTCTTTCTGGTTTTCTTTTTTAATAATTTGAATTTTAAATTATTTCTCTTTTTTCTTTTATTTTTCCTTTTATTTTTTTCCACATTTTTCTTTGGCTGATCGTCAACACGACTATGACCAATAGCCAACCACGAGCGAGCTCGAGGCTCACCTTGACGAGCTCAAGCTCGCCACATGCTTTGCTCGCCAAATCAACGAATCGGCGACAAGTGCAAGCCTCTGGCTCACCAATCTAGGGAGGCCAGAGGTTAGCAAGCTTGAGGCTCGCCCTTGTGCTTAGGCCCTCGCAACTCGCCGATCTTTAGCGAGTGGCGAGCTTGAGGCACGCTCCTCGCCGCCGGTGAAATTGGTGAGCCGATAGCAAGCGCCAACCTCTGCGGCGAGGCCAAGGTCGGCAAGCTTGAGCTCGTTGCTTGCCAAATCAACAAGCTAGCGAAGCTAGTCTTTGGCTAGTCACCGGTGACTAGCCAAAGGAGAAGAAGATAAAAAGAAAAATAAAAGGAAAAATTAAAAATAATTTTATTTTTATTTTAAAAAATAAAATAATAATAAAATTATTGAAAAAAAAAGTGTAAAGAGAAAAAGATTTCCCTTACTGGATATTGAAAAATGCTTTCCATTTTTTTTAGGTTTTAGATAAACACCGAAAAATAAATGATATTTTCGTGGAAAATGACTTCTTAAAAATATTTTTAAAAACTCGTATTTTTCGGAAACGAACGAAGCCAATAATCTCTATTTTTCCGAAAGATAAGGGAAGAGTCGAGTAATCAAAGCCAAGATTACACTGACAATTACATAACCTTTTTTTGCCTCACGTCAACGGTGTCGATCCTGCAAGAAAACAAAAACAAGCTTCTCACCTCAATATTATTTACATTAGTCGCATAAAATTCTGCAGTCCAATAATGGAACAGATTTTTAAAAGAAAAATAATGAAGGATATAAGGAAAAAGAAAGATATCGCAAGAATTTGCAAAGTGCAATGGAAAAGATTCAGTTTTTAAAATTAAAATTCATTAGAGATAAAATGGAACTATTGACTTACACATTTGTTCATGGATATGATATTTAAAATAGAAATAATGAAGGATATTTTCAAAAAGGAAAAAAAAAAAATATCCATCTTTCTGAGATTCTCTCTACTATATTACCTGTCCGAAGCTCCGTCGTCTTTTGAACTTCGCGGGGTTTTGTGCTGACTTCTTCGTGCTCATCATGGCCTGTACTCCGCTGATCAGCCCTAAAGATTCCATCTTTCTGAGATTCTCTCGCTTCCCTTTTCATGTCACGCCAGCATCTGCAATGAGAGCTATGAGAACGCTCTGCACCCACAAGCACCTCCTCGATCCCACCACTAAACCCACATCCCTCGCGTTCTTCAAGCCCCTCCAGAGCCCCCATTTCTATCGCGGCCTTCACTCCACGAATCACCGCTTCCTCTCGCGTAAAACCCAGTCTCTATGACCATGCTAAACGCTGGGTCAGAAGCAGTGACAGAAAAGCAGGGTCGGGTCCGGACAGCGAAGCAAGAAGTGGGAACGGCGAAATTTCTGAAGAAAGGAGGTACTTTGGAGGTGGAAGGAGTTCCTATTCTGGTAGTAGTAGTAAGAAGGGGAAGAAGAGAGGTTGTTGGGTTTGTTCGAATTGCGGGTACACGGATGGACAACGGCGGGTTCTTGCAGGTCATGCTGTAGCTCCGGGACAATGAAGAAGTTCACGGGGGAGGAAAATGGCCGCGGGAGTGAGAAAGTGAGCGGTTTCAAGGTGTCGGAGAATGTGAGGAGGGCGTGGCTGCGGCAGCGGGATGGCGAGGTGCAGCCACTGCGGTTGACGGATGTGAATAGGGGTTTGAATCAGTCAGAGCGGCGGATTCCTCTGTAAGTTTGTTCTGTTCTTGGAGATTAATAACTGGTTAGCTTTGGACCCTATATGCAGGTGCTATAGAAAGATAAATAGTTGAAGAAAGTTGTTGTTTAGTTAAGTTTATTCTCTTATCTACATTAGACATGATTTATTTCGTAACATCTTTCTGGGAGTTGGATCATTGAGCGTTATGTGTTGATTTTGAAATTTTCTGATGAAATTTGCCAGAATGATAGTATAATTTAGTAATATGAGAGTGAAGATATGACTTTTGGTGCTGATGACAATCTGTTGCCCACCTTGATGAAACGATTCATGCTGGTTATTTTAACACATTAGTACTTATATTAATTAATTTTGGAAAAAAAACACGTGTCGCCCAAATTCCACAGAGTAAATGATCTCTTGGGGTGCTTGATGCTTAGGTATGGACCCTTCGGTGAGGAGGTTTCGAGAGTGCTAGGTGGTCTTCGATCGAAACTGACTCCTTGTTAGTATAAGACAAACTTCAACATCTTTTCTATAAAAAAAAAAGAGAGAGAGAGAGAGAGAGAGCGAGAAAGAGCATAACTGCACCTAGCAATTTACTTATTATAAAATTTTGTTGGTGCGACGAGTGAGTTCTCCCATTACTTCTACCCCTTGTTAATAGATATTATTTTTGCCGATTAATTTTTTTGCAGATATTATTGCTTGTTACGTCACTTTGGATTACTTACGAGTAAATGAAATCGATATCCTCAACTTGAAGACTAAATCAAGTGAGTGGCAGGAGAAAATATACGTAACTTGGCTATGATTCTTTACCCTATCTCATCCATTGTAATGTTTGTACAAATCAAAGCGAGGATGATCAAATGATAAGCGGTCACCATACTTAATAGCCTGTCGGTTTGTTCTTTGAGTTTACGGATAAGGTCAGCTCAATGTGCCGTGACTCATGAAACATTAAATCTTTACCACACTAAACTTATTTTTTTCTTTCATTGCCATTAGAACATCTTGAACCTCTCTTTTTATCATCTTCAGTGTCTTCCAGTGTTTTCGTTTCGCAAAATACGTGCAAAAGAATTGTCACCAGACAAACCAATCAAAATTGCACTCGAGAAGTATTAATCCCATTTTCCGACCTCTCTTTATGAGAAAACAACTGAAAGTCTTTATGGTGCATATGGTATTAGATTAAGGGTGTGTTTATTTTTGGGAAAAGTTCACGATAAAGGAACATGTTTCTAGCGAAATCATTTTTCAGGAAAAATTTTCCCCTCTTCAGGATAGAGAATTCATTTTTTTAATTTTAAACATATTTCTTTGATCGATAAATGGCGTTCCGTAAACTAACTATTTTCAACAAACCAAATGCGTGAAGATCTAGAAAACTAATTCGGAGCAAATACTTCCACTCAAATAAACACACCCCAATTGTTAATTGCAATTCCTTGAAAGCTAAAATTCATACTAATAGAAAAAAATTTAAAACAACCTCTCATTTGGTTTTCGTTTGTTTCGCCGAATGTTTTGAAAAATATTTTCCTAAAAAATGATTATCGCTTGGAATTATTAATCAATGGATATCAAAACAATTTATATCTAATTATTTTCATGGACGATAAAAATATCTTTTGTTTATTTATTTTTGAATGCGATATAAGAAATTGTTTTTTGGAAAGTGTCTTTGAGATCATTCGTTTTCCGTGAAACGAACAAAGTCTTGGTAAAATATACTTATGATGTGGCCATTTTAGGAATCCCTTTCATTGCTCAACTTTATCCCTTTAACATTACTAATGAAGGTCCCGAGACAAAAGTAAAAAATATAATTGAACTTCCATATGTTGAAGATTTTAGCGAAGATAAAATTCCTACGAAAAGCTGGACCCATACGAACGAACGAAGAGATATTAGAAATCTGTAGAAAATAAATCCAAAGACTCTTAGATAAAACTTTGATCGAAGAAATCTGTTAAAAACAGAAATCTAATAATCTTTTTTTTTTTTTTTTTTTGATGATCCGGGGAAGCCCCGTACGCCGCGGACGGTTGGAGTAAATCACGGGGGCAAACTAGAGGACCCACCACCCCACCACCGGGTAAGACGCAAGCGATTCCGCGGTGATTCGAACCCTCTCCCTTGAGCAAGGGGTCAGCGGATCCCCCCACGATGGGGAAGAACTACCAATGGAGCCACCAAAGCGGGTGGTGAAATCCAATAATATTTACTTCGTTTGTTTCGCAAAAAATAATTGATTTAAATGATATTTTCCTAAAAATGACAAATTTTGCTGTTATTGTCTATTCATCTTATAAGCAATACAAGTGAAGATT
This sequence comes from Eucalyptus microcorys, assembly GCA_014182515.1. Lineage (NCBI taxonomy): Eukaryota > Viridiplantae > Streptophyta > Magnoliopsida > Myrtales > Myrtaceae > Eucalyptus > Eucalyptus microcorys. The sequence continues at coordinate 31,707,330 of CM024571.1, forward strand.
TAAGAAAATATTTTTAAATTATTCATTTTCCACGAAATAGATACATCCTTAAAAGGCGGTGAGAAAAGAGTTCCCTAATTTTCACTGACAGGGAGTAAAAAGAGTTCCCTAACTTTTACTGCTAGCCAAGAGGTCGATGCAGCCTGAAGCACCACAAATGCTAAGTGCTTCAGAAAGGCTAAAAACAGAAGGGATGATCCTCTCGACACCATTATGTAATCCCGGTACGGCTTCCACCCAGCGTCACCAATCTCCTCTCTCTCGACACCATTTATTCGAAATGAGTAACACCGAGGTAAATTAAAGGATGCCGTACTTTTTCTTTTGGATGTTTAAATATAACCGACGGTGCAATTATATATCCATCTACAATCTATCACATAACTAAGTACATCGGTTCAGTGGACCGACTATAGTACGTTTAGCTTATCCTTACCTGTAGACGAATTTTTTACGAGAATTATCGGGAAGTGAAGCATATGTGTTGGGACAGAAATCACTGTCTAGAGTGAAAAGTCAACAGCCAATCTCCCTCCTGGTCCCAAAGAAAGATGCAATCAATCTGTCACAAGATATAAAAAGACAAAAAAGTAAACGAGTAGAAGCCATCCCAATCATAGTTTGACCGCAGTTTATTTATCAAATAAAAGGGAGAGAAATGATTAAAGACCTCTACACTGAAAAGGCCGGAGACAACAAGTTAATCTCTTCGCATAATTCTTAAAACCATTCACATGCACCACTTACTCCAAAATCGTAGCAGAGATCATGACAAACGCCACAACTATACCAGACCTATTTCTCAATGCAGATTTCCGCCATGACTACTGTTTTTTGGACGAACATCATGACTTCAAATATGCAGGATAACACTACATGAGCAGCATCTCGAACATTCAAACCTTCTACAGTCACTTTTGGAGCATGGAAAAACATTGGCTCAAAGACAGAAGCAGTTCCTAGGGTAATATGATAAGGATAAGCTTCAAGATAAGATAGCCCTAATTATTTTACCTTTATATTTTGGATTGTCCACATCACCAGATTCTTTAATAGGTGCATCCTGGAAGAAGATAATCACTTTTACGCTTACAACAGGAACCATCGGCTGTGTCAGATGACCCAAAAAAAAAAAAAAAGACAAATTCTTCCTCATATTAGCAAAAATAAACAACAACACTATTTCATATTATACCTGAACCATTATTATAGGGCCACCAGTGTCATCAAGAAGAGAAGAAACCTTCGGAAGTAGGATGCCCCACCACCTTTTGACCTGTGAGAGCTCGAAATTTACCGACAATCACTTGAGCATAGGTATGCTGTTTAAAATGTGGTTTGCGGTGCATTTTGACTGAGATATGGTACAACATACAAGAAAACCAACGAAAATATGTTTACACCAAAAAGTCTTTACCATTCATAGGCAAACCAAACAAATAATGACTATCACCTTCTAATTTCTATTTTAATTCTTCACCACAAGTAGGACCTAGGAAACTATTAGAACTTCAATTCATTATATTCCACATGCCCACCCTGTACCCTAACTCCCTCCAATACTACTGAATGAAATGATTCTTTTCCAGAAAAGACCCATGCATACGGCCGCCAAGCTACATTCTAACTGGTAACCACATTATTATATCTGTCAATCACGTCATTCATTGGCTCTCCACTCATTGTTTTTTTCTTTTAAATAACATGGGACATCCAAACCTTTCATTGTGACTAACCCTTATGGACGCACACAAACCGCCAGATTCACGTTCATTCATATAAGACCACCCACAGGGCGGGAGCATGACCCCTAAGTTACTCTGAGTGGAATGTGATTTGAACACGAAACGACATCTATTACATCCAAACCAATCGATCAACCACTCAACCAACCCCTGGGTCAGCAGCTCTCCTCTCAGCTCATCCAAAATGACCATTTTTGGAGAAACATTGTCATGGTTAAGTAATCCACTTATAGGTTGCTAGGCACCACTTATTACCCACTTCGGCCTATTCCAGTTTCCTCTCGCCACTTTGATGCCACAATATAGCACCCTTGCTTCACCCATAATTGGGTCCACAGCAAGATTTCAGCTTATAATACCGACAGGTACAAAGTTCCCTCATAGACATGAAAAGCAAGCAAATTCCAACAAATTTTCCACTCCAAAAGTGATGCAGCATCAGCTGAAATTTTACTCGATTTTCATGAGGCTTCCATCCGATTACTATTTTTCAATTGACATTCTCATTGCATGCAGCGAGTGATTTAGGACCTTAAAGGCTTGGACTTGGTCTTGGTCCTCATATTTTGGAGCTACAAACGCTTCCAAATCCATGCAGTGTGCAAGAGAGTTCCACCAACTTGCGTTTTCGTGCTTAAGACCTCTTTAATCAATTTCATTACAGTTTGAGAGTTACTCCCCAACTTTGAATTTTTTAGTATAACTAAACAAGACACTAAATGATGTTCCATCTAAAGAGAAAAATGGGAACATTCCAAAACACGAATCATCAGCACAGATTAATAGCTCCTTTTGAGAGAGCCTTGATTTACATTGGCTGGCCACTAATAGTATGCAAAGAATAAGACAATTTGTCCATATTTAAAGCAAGCTCCTGAATAGATGAGAAAAATTCATGACTTCTCTGGACTAAGATGGATGTGCTGAAAAGCATGGGTAACATCGAAATGTGGCACCAAAAAAATTTCTAAAGAGAAAAATATATGAGAGCATCAACATACAAAAAGAGGTAAGAAAAGCAATCCACCTTTCTTATATCTATAAAGTGGAAGTCAAGCTAGCCGCCTTTCTTACGTCTCTGAACATGACAAAACAGGAGTCGAATGCAGAGATATATCTATTGGTCAAATGGAGCCCGAAAATGAACATAATCTCTTTAGGAATCCAAAACACATCAAAGAGCTTTTCTAGAGCAATTATTCAATCCCACAATGTTCCACTATCATGAAGCACAACAATTCTTGATTTTTGACAAATGGAGTAGGAACACATACCAACTTGACAAACACAGGATCAGATGATCTTAACGTAAGTGCTAGTTTTATGGAAAGTAGCCAGTAAGGGAAGCCCCCAAAATCCCACCCTGCATCTATGTGTACCCATCAGGATTATTCCACCATATAAACGGGAAGCAAGGAAAATTGGAATGCCATCATATCGCAGATATTGCTAATTAATGCGCCTAAGGAAACACTAGCGCCCCTATTGCAAAGATATAGAACATAAACAGCAAGTAGTGTTAAGAGATCATATTCATTTCGAAGAATTGTATTTCTCCGCTCCAATTGGAAGTCTAAAATTTACCTTTTTGAATGAATGTAATCATCTCCTATTGCCAACAAAAAAAGGATCATACTTGTTTGTTCTTGCATAAAAAGAAACTTTGAACATGACAACATATCTGAAGATGAGCCATATATTGAGTTACAATGGACGAGATTTAGCAATCTCCATTACAAATTTAACATGCAAAGATGCTTTGGTAAGGAAGTCAGAAAAGAAGAGCGTTTGGAATCCAGAGTATGTATTTATTAATAATCATGCTTTTCTAACTACTAGCACATAAAAATAAAGGAACGAGTCAGAAACCACCTTTGCTCTGTTGAGCCAACTATGCTCTCTAGAATTGACTCTTCACAAAGAATAGAAGATTAAAGCACACGTGATACCTAAATTTATTTTGCCAAGCTAACAGAATGCATGAAGTCATGGTCTTAGAGCATTTCCAACACTTAAGACTAAAATGGCACAGAACTACCTGTCAGCCAACATGGCATGCTTAATTAAGTGCTAAAATTCAAGTATCTCTTCTTTGAGAGTATGAGTACAGCAACTGAGAGTATTGCTCTAATTTAGTGGAAAACATGAGACACCAGCTATTCAATGACTGTATATAACATAGAAATATAGGAATAGCACAGACCCAAAGGAATAACTAGATCTGCTATTTGCATATATGCACTCACAGACTCAATCATGCAAATGATGTTTAATCCTTAAGAGTCCTAAATAGTGGAACAGATTCGGTAGATAAATTATTCGAGGAAATATGCACCACATATTTTTTGGCTGCAACAAAGTAGAAGACACAGATGAAAGTCAGTCCTACGTGGAGGCATAAACTTCATCTCATCTATAAAAGGAAACAACTGAGAATTCACCAGTCGGGACAGTCCCGAATGATGTATTTTGAAAATCGAATGAACTGCAAAGGTCTTCAAGTTGACCATCAATTAGAGATGTCACGTTTTATATCTTACTGGACTTAGAACAGACAAATTCCTGTTATGTCCAAATAAACTGTCTAAGGTCAGAATTCATACTCTTCACAGCTCCACAGAAACAAGAAGAGAAAATAAGAAAAAGTGTCCTACTTCCACGATTTTTTCGTTTTTGCTAAAATGCTACCTCCACTTACTTGTGCACGAAATCAAATACGCGTGACTGATGACCCTCTTGTAATGGAAGAGACACCCATCGCCAAGGTCCAAAATGGAATGACAGTCATGGGTTAAATATGCTGAAAGCATGCCATGGCTTAATAAGGCCATGTCAATCCAATGTCCACTTCAGAGTCAAGACAAGGGCACCAAACACTTCAACGTAGATTAACAAGTTTTAAAGCACCAATAAGAAGATTCTGGCCCTCACCTGCACATATATAAGGGCCTACTCGAAGCATAACCAGGAGATCAAGCTTCTTGCACAAGTTGAGAAAAGATATTATATGTGCAATTCCCTCAAAGACTGTCTCCCCCGCTTTCGGTTCATGCAGATTCCAAGGAACATATGTCTGGATAGTGTTCAAACATAGGGCTTTTGCTCTCAACAATCTGTCTTCCCAATACTGCATGCACAATAAATGCCCAAGTGTAATTGATTTGTTAAATGGAAGTGGGCAAAGGTTGCTTCAAGCAAAGAATCCTTCTAGTCAGCATTGAAAGAAGATGCTGAATTATATTAAGACATGAACAAGTCCTTCAGTGAGGGGCTCCCTGAACTCTAGATTTTATTGCTTCCTGATGGAGCAGAAAGTAATCCTCTAAAACAATCTCAAGTTCAAAGTTCCTCTTCTAGCCTAAATTAGATGCATTACCACATGCAGTAATACTGCTTCAGATATGGCCAATATAACACATCTTCTCTTCTTAAAAAAGCGCATCTCCACATAGAAAGGAGAACTATTTGTGAGTAGCATTTGGAAAAAAGCATATATAACAATTGTCACAAAAACCCATTGTAATCTAATCACATGAGTAAGAAGAACGACTAAAGGAAAGAAACGAAAATACCTCCGGGAGCACCCGGAAATAATGAACATCTCCACCGATTATCTGAAAGGGATAGCCATCTTTCCAGAACTTGTCACTGTCGATCTCAAATTTCCAACTACTGGACTGATTAAAGTAAATTGCAATTAGACTCAGGTACAGAAGCAACCCAACTGAAATTCAAGCACGCAACGATAGGGATTTACAATCAAAGGCAGGTAGTGTCGACGAAAGTGAGATGCACACTGTGAACAAGCAGAATAAACCAAAAACTAAACTACAATCACATTGCAAAACCGCTTTTTCAATCGGTGAACATAATCTAGAAAGGTGGACACAAAGAAGCAGGAACTTGCAGCTTAAGGCAGCTCCGATAAGCGAAAGTCCTCTTAAACGAAGATAAACACAACACTTGAAAGGAGAAACTATCAACGTACGCTAGCATCGATGAATTAGAACGAACAGCTACATTATGGTCCGATGACAAGTAAATTACTGCAGCTGACACACTGATCAGCAGCATTTAAAGTCGGCCATTGCCTAGACACAGCAAAGCGACTAGAACGGACAGTTTTAAGTCATTCCAGACGGTCGATCGCGCGCCAAGCGTCGAACACGCGACGCTAACAAAACGCGTTGCTGGTGGCGGTGCGAGCTGGCATGCCCGTACAAGTGGTCGTTCTGGACAATTACATTTCCCACTGCGACATGGATTTTAATCTCAATTATCCACGTCATCATCGTGGTGTTTGTTAATTTTTCCCTCTTTTCCTGAGCAAGCATGTCTGATCGAAGATCAAGGCATTTCAAGCCCGGTCGAGATTATCCAAGTTCTGCGCCAAATTGGTCATCGGGAATGGGTTCGGACCCTTCGAATTCCTTCTTTCGGCATCGAATCATAATTTCTCCATCGAATATCTTCGGTGGTTCATTGGAAGAGCACAAAATTTACGAGGTTCAAGATCAATTTGACATATCAACTTTGCTTATCACTTGCTTTTCCATATTTTTCAAGGAGACAAAGGCAATAGCGTCGGATTTAACTTTCTCTATCGAATATTTCGCCTTTCGTGGTTCAGATCTCGTTCCCAATTCATTTGGAATTGTTCTCCGGGTCCAACTTTTTTCCAACCACGATCTCTTTTACAAGGAAGCAAATCTGCTGAATTCCTGGTGGTCCCTAGCTTTTACTCACGCTGGTCTCTCGTTTTGTTTTTTTTTTTTTATTATTATCTCCTTGCTACTTTCGAAAAGTTCTTGGTGCCCTCCAAGTCCCTGTTTTTTTCTTGTTCTTTTTTTTTTCCCAGCGAGTAGAATTTTCTCATCACCTTTTATTCTAGAAACTCACCTTTTAGCGTCGAATATACCCATGCAACATTTTCTTTCTCTTCGTCGCGCAAAGAATTTTTCCATATTTCTATGATAATCAAATGGGAAGTTTACGAGATTGTTGTTACTCTTCATAAATTGATTTGGGATATTTACCAAAGAATTTGTGAATAAGCGACGTCAACAATGAAATGCAGAAAATTCTGTATTTTCAGAGCACTAATTTTTTTTTTCTTATTGATGTGTATAATTAGTTTGCTTTTCGAGACTTGAAACTTTCCTAGTAAGGCATGACGACCCATTTCGTATTTCTGCCAACGGAAGAGATCATTATCTCAATGCAAAAGAAAAAAGATTCGAAGCATGCTAAATGTCAAATAAAAGTCCGATTTCAAGAAAGAAAGAAGTCGAAGAAAAAAGATTTGAAGCATGCTAAATGTCAAATAAAAGTCCGATTTCGAGAAAGAAAGAAGTCGAAGGGTAAAAGGAAAAGGAAGAAGGAGAAGAAATTGATGAAATTCTTTCGATTAAGAAAGCCCATTTTGAATTTCTGCTAAAAGAAGAAATCATTATCTCAATCCAAAAGAAAAAAAAAATTAAAAAGATCGGAAGCACGCTAAACGTCAAATAAAAGTCCAATTTCCATAAAGAAAGAAGGAAGAAAGGTAGAAGGAGAAGAAATTGATGAAATTCTTTCATTGAAGCTTCCGCCCTAACCGCTTGAAAATTAAAGTTCGATATGCAATTCCAAGGAAACCACAAGCGAATCTTTTTCTAACGATTCTGTCTTGTTCTGACCTTGTTCTCTCCACGTGCTGCATCGATTGACACTGTTTCTTCCCTTACGAACGTGCGCACCTTCCACGTGATGATATTAAAAGAGAAAACCTTAGCAGCAAGCAATCGAGCGGAAGTCCCTGTGAACAACGTTGTCGCGACCGGGGCAGTATCTCGCATCAGACACCTGAATTTTCCAAGAATCTGTCGAAAACGACCCATGCCTTTTTTTAGTTTTTAAAAATTTTGGGTCCCACACGAGCTTTGATTACGGGGAGGAAAAATCCCATAAATTGTTGGCAAATGAAGCCTAAGGACCCATGACCAAAAGGAAAAAAAAAAAAAAAAAAAAGTGTAACGACTTTCATCTTCATCTTCGGGTAATAGCTTTCACGCGTTTGTTCACATGCATATGGGGTCGGCATCCTACGTCCGCGTTTCCCCTACAACAGTTTAATATGCCTAAAAGACATTTTCTCCATCCGCAGCGCCCTAAAAGTACTAACCCCAAAACTGGCCACCCTTTCGACCACCCTTTCCACCCATTGCGGCTCTCCTCTTCCTGATAATTCCAAAAAGAAGAGAGCAAATAATCAAATAACCAGCAAATGTGCGTGGAACTGAAAATATTTCTCAGCGCTCTAGTGCACTGGATTAAATAGAGCCTCTTTCTTTTTCTTTTCATTTTTCTTGTGTTAGTGTGTGCGTTGGGGGTGGGGATGATGACATGCATTTTAATGACTATAAAACGTGCCTGAGCAGTAATTGCTTCCTTCACTGCTCGATCAATGGTGTGCTGCGTCTCTGCAATAAATTGCATCCAGAGTGTTTTGCACTCCTGGGGCGTGACCAGTGTTTCGGACGAAGGAATCTGCAATTAAACAGTGAAGGTAAGTGCTCTCAGCAAATTGAAGATCTGCATTAATTGGAACCAGTACGATAAAAGCAAAACTCACATCTTCCCACGTGCTTAAAGCCAAGCGATCTATGCTCCGGTCAGTGGCATGAGGTTTGTTGTCCAACAATCGAACCAACAAAAGTTGTTCGATATTATCCTTCTCACCATCCAAACGAATTGCCGCCATCGCAGACAGCAACCTTAATGACTGCAAGCGTCATTGAATCATTTCAGTAAAAGATCCACAAGCAAGCAACAAGAGAAATATGAAAAATATTTGCCGCATATAAATTTTGCATACTGCCAAACGAGCTTGTCGTGCGATATCTCGAACATCCTCCCTACTCCTCCAAACTCTATCCACATAGTCAACATCATGGCTGAACAGTGTAGCAAAACTGGATAGAAAATGAAGCACATAAGGATTTCAAGTACTATTGAATCTAACCGACAAGTAAATCACAAACTTAAAGATGCCTACCACTCCTTCATTAGCTCAATGACCCTTCGAGATACTTTATTTGCTCTTTTTCGTATGACAGACCTTCCATAATCTTTCATAACATCCAGTCTTCCTTCCTTCATCTGTTGATCCATCTCATAAGAAGAGAGGGCACTAGAAAACCAACTTATGGCCAACATAGTCTCGTGCGAAAGAAGTGTCCTGATGGCCGACCAGGTTTCACTAGTAGCTCCCTTCAAAAGAGCTTCCACTGGTCCAGACAATGCTTCCTTCAGTCTTGCTTGTAAAAACATGATATAATCCGTGCAGATCCCATCAACCACCATTAAGTAAAAGGGGGAAAAGCCCTCCATCTGTAAAGAGAGGCGCGAGACTATGTTGGCCATCAGTCAGTTCTCTAGTGTCCTCTCTTCTTATGAGATGGATCAACATATGAAGGAAGGAAGGCTGGATGTTATGAAAGATTATGAAAGGTCTGTCGTACGAAAAAGAGCAAATAAAATATCTCGAAGGGTTCGTTGAGCTAATGAAGGAGTGGTAGGCATCTTTAAGTTTGCGATTTTCTCGTCGGTTAGATTCAATAGTAGCTCCCTTCAAAAGAGCTTCCACTAGTCCAGACAATGCTTCCTTCAGTCTTGCCTGTAAAAACATGATATAATTCGTGCAGATCCCATCAACCAAGTAAAAGGGGGAAAAGCCATCCATCTGTAAAGAGAGAAGCTCGAGAGAAAGAAATCTCTTTGCTCATTATGCTACCTTATGTGCTTTCGTAAGCTCAGAGACCTTGGTATCACGGACCGAACCAACATGGGCATCAACGCGACTCCACAGCCTCTCCCGTACGCTAGACGTATCTCATTTGGCTTGTTCAATTACGACATCTGTTCAAAGTATGATACGAAACTTATCCATGCATTCGGTGGTAAAATTCCCCTAATAACAAGTCAAAAGTGAGCATGGCATGAACATACAAATAGTTTCCTAAATGCCCAGAGTGTTCTTACCAACAAGACCATATTTTCACATCAGCCTCTGGTCTCAAACACAAACCTTCATTTCTGACTGATGCAAGTAAAACAACTAATAGGCCACCAAAGGAGTGCAAATGCAAGCACAACAAGAGTCAAAGAACCAAGAAAGAGCTTAGTTACAGGACAAAGCACAATGACAAACCTTTGTTCGTGGCCTACTTTTTCAGAGCATTGACTTTACAAACATCAGGTTTCAAGTTGCCGTACCTGCGCATTGTTCGTCAAATAGGGCCATATAAGACCGAGTACAGTCACGAGCAGCCACTGAAAACTCTTCCCCTCCTTGGACATATTCTGTATGGATGTCTAGGTGAGTTCAAGGAAAGATTTGGCAAGGCTTTGGAAGGAGGGGAAAGTTTTCAGGCTGCTCATGACTGTACTCGGTCTTATATGGCCCTATTTGACGAACGATGCGCAGGTACGGCGACTTGTAACCTGATGTTTGTAAAGTCAATGCTCTGAAAAAGTAGGCCACGAACGAAGTTTTGTCATTGTGCTTTGTCCTATAACTAGAACCAAGAAAGAGCTTAGTTACAGGACAAAGCACAATGACAAACCTTCGTTCGTGAGCATTGACTTTACAAACATCAGGTTACAAGTTGCCGTACCTGCGCATCGTTCGTCAAATAGGGCCATATAAGACCGAGTACAGTCACAAGCAGCCACTGAAAACTCTTACCCTCCTTCCAAAGCCTTGCCAAATCTTTCCTTGAACTCACCTAGACATCCATACAGAATATGACCAAGGACTGCTTGGAAAGCTGGTCGTACCAGCTGACGAAACAACAAAACACAATAAGAAACATATGATAAGATGTCCTCAACGGACAGTCTCTCTGTGTATGCTTACTTCAAATGAAAACATCCTGACTGAAAGAAAAATGTGTCAAAAAGGAAAAATATGTCCACGTTCCAAGCAGCTTAAAGTGGTAGTCATACAATAGAACCCAAAAAAGTGAAGCACTTTAAGCAAGGAAAACCACCCCCATAACTTCTTTACTTGAAGTGACCATTTTTCAAGCTGCTTCCACCTCTTAGATCTGACATTCCCATCGAAACGTACTTGTAGTGATAAATAAATTTCTAATCCTGACAGAACATAATCTTCACCCAAAAATAAAACCAGGAAACATCGCAAACAGAAGGCCAAATTAAGCTAAGCCGTCAGCTAGGCAACTGCCACACTGTGACTAGCCATTACTCTCCTACCATCAAGTAAACTGATCAATCAAACAAGAAGATAATTGCTCAAAAGCAACCATTCAACCAGTTGAAATAATACTCAGATTGCAAATGAAGGGGGGCCATTTCAAGCTGGAATGATCACTTGAACAGAATAGCTATATCTCATCTACACAGGCTAGACCTCAACAGCTATATCTCATCTACTCAGGCTAGAACTCAACAATTAGATAGTAGATATATCAGAGGCAAACTTGTACAATCAAAAAAGCTGAGGCTTCCTTTGTGTTTGCTCTTTAAAAAAATGCACTTGTTCCAAGAAAAGAAAATGCTCCTACTGCTCCCACTTCACGTAAGCCAGCAAAAACTCAGAAACAACATTCTTAAAAATAAGAACATGGAGCCGATTGTGTTGGATAACCTTAATGTAATTGCATTATTTAATGAACATAAAATCCAGTTGCCACACCACCATCTGTAACTCATCAAATAATAATATTACTCATCTTACCCAGATAAACACGTGTCAAGAATGGAACTCAGTTTCTTTCCAAAACCGGGAATTGCTCCCAACTGCGCAACCTCCTTCATCAAAAGCCAGTCCTAACATGTTAAAAGAGTTCGCCGGATCTTAATATGTGTAAGATAAATTGCATATGCTTGCATTTCAAAATAGCGAAACATGACAAGCAAGTTTCATGTCCAGCAAGAACCAGATCGATACCTCATTTTCAGTAAGACTGGAATATTGTTCGTCGGCAATTTCTTCACATCGTATGTGAGCAACCATGACCTTAACACGGATAGCACGATGCGTCCATTAGCATTCTCATTATCAGCAATATATTCAGTTGCCCTTCAATTAACACTCACCCTGTGCGCAGGCAAGTCCAGGTACTTATTCTCCTTAATGACCATCCAAATACGCTGAGCACTAAAACAAAATCCTGAACTAGGAACTGCCCCCCTTCGATCTCCTGCCAGCCCACCAGCTGCCGTACTATCCAAGAACCACCCTCTAAGGGCGTCCACCTGTTCGTCCAAGGAAATTCGACCATATGGCAAAAGATTAGTGCAAAGAAAGGGTAAAATCCATTTGGCAACCAATGCTCCAAATTCCATAATACAGAGCACAAGAAGATGAGATGGGAACATAACACGTCTCAAACTACAATTGATTAAGAATGTGAACAGAAGAGTAGTGAAAATCACCAAACTCAATAAGGGATGACTGACCAATGATAAGCCCTAGAGAAATCAGAAATAGCAGTCGATGATGAGTGGCATTTCCACAGATATTCCGAAACTCATGCATACGAGGACCGAAGCTTTGTCCTAAACAGTACTCAAGCACAGGATTTATGCCAAAGAAAGGGCGCCCACTGCGGCATTTGAAAATCTTGTCGAGACACAACAACAAAGCCGACATAAAAATTGGGCAATCGTATTCAAGGTCCAAACGTGCTTCTATGGGATGCAAGGTAGGTATACCTCATCTTTAAATCGCTCTTCCTCTTCTTCATAATCAGAAAGAGCAACGATCTCAATCTGGAAAGCAGAAGAGAGTCATTAGGTTGAACTTCATTTTGACGATTAGAGGCAAAAGCAAATCATCGAGAGGAACTCATTCAAGCATCGGAGCACCTACATTAAGAAAATGACTGACAGGAGTTCCCTTGTGCTGCTCTGACTTAGGAATACTGTCCCATATCTGCAGGAAAATACTAAATGAAACCAGCAACGGCTTTACAAAGTCGATTTTCCAAAGGAAATGCAACAACCCTCACCTCCCGCACTTCTTCTCTCAAGGCAGCTTCTAGACATTCGAAAGGAGTCTGGATAAAAAGAAAAACCAGAGAGCATATAAAAAAAGAAAAAATCAACTCAGATGGGCAAAACTTACCAGATGCAACCAAAACGAGCAAATAAAAACCATCACAATCTGAAATGGAAACATGATTAAGTATAGGTACCAACCCTCCTTGTTTTATCCCGTAATACGAATACGAAAGTTGTTTTCCTTGGACAAAACAATCGCATCATGCCCTTCAAGAAGAGTCGCAACTTTATCATTAACTCTTAGAACTAAAACATTTAGCTCATCTTAAGGCAAGAGGACAAGAAACACCTGGAATACAGGTTTCAGAAAAGGCTTGCTATCTCCCCCCTCCCTCTTTCAGAGTCCTTCTCCGTTTCTTTTCTTCTCTACGCGGGCGCCCGGCCTTCTGCCGTGCCAGCTGCCCTTGCTGGCCTGATCCGCGACCACCAACTCCAGCCGATCGTCCCCTGATTCGGCTGTTCCCCCTGCTCCCCTCTGCTGTTGCTGCTTTTCTTCCTTTTTTGCAGGCGCGCGTGAAGGATGGCAGGAGGGAGACGACCAGCTCGAGCGCCGGCTGGGCTGAAGGGGAAAAAGGGCTGGGCCGGGCCCAGGGCGAAGGAAAGAGTAAAGGAAAGAGAGGAAGGGGCCAACCCAAGGCCTGTCCGAACCCAGCCCGATTGCCCCTCTTTTTTCTTTTTTTTTTTTCTCTTTTCTTCTTTTTTTTGTAATTAATTTCTTTTGATAAATTTTTTATTTTTTATTTTTTTATGACGAATTTTTGGAAGAAATTAAGAAAAGACCAATCAATGTGCAGTGCAATAGTGAAAACATAATACCTAAATAATGATGATTTTTTTTTGCGACTAATTCCTTACTTTTAATACTATTAAGTCTTAAGTAAAATGGCGAAATTTAAATGTCAATATGACTTCACTGAAAATTATCACAAGCAATATATTGTCACTAAACATTATCATAGGCAATATATCCCGAAAGAATGGTAAGTTATTTCTAGTTAAACACGAGAAATCCAAATAAGAAACAAAAGTAGTGACTAGGTTTCTAAACAAACTAAGTAGCCAAGCTATTCGATAGTGAGATGGGTACTCGCCACTGCTCTAAGCCTCGAATATAGAAACAATGGCGTATGAAATGCCTGTTTCCTCCGATCTCACGTCACTGATGAATTTTTTTAATGCATGGATCTTGAAAGCATCCCTTGCGTCTATGAATTGAGTAAGGGTTCATTTAGCAGGATCATTTGTCCATGAAAAATTGCCACAACTTTCATAACAAAGAAGATGTGATAACAAACATACTCCCAATTATAGACTAAAAGGGAAATACAATTAAGCGTTAAATCTGACATACTTTCATGATTCCCTTCCCAAACACTATATCTCGATCATTTATTCAATTTATATGGTTGGATAGATTAAAAGAGAAATAAGGCATTAAATCAACATATCTTTGTGATAATCTAATGATTATTTATGCAATTAATAGGGTGCCAAAGCATTTCCAAGGAACTATCCGATATCATCACATGCACAATATGATGAGATGAGTCTGGAAACAACATGGCAATGAAACTCTCCAAAACTGGGGCTGTCAAAAGGGGCAAACTGATTCAAACCAAAACTTTCAGGCATTTTCGATGCAGATCTCTTTCAGGTCAAAAGAGGGAAAAGAAGAGGAAATCGATTTGAAATCAGCATCAAATACCTGTATAGATGACCGGCGATGGAGGAGACTCCATGATCAGCGAATCCCGAGCAGTGAAAAAGGACGCTCGTCCTTCGAAGCAAGGGGAAAGTATTAGTAATAGCTACTAGCTACTAGCTAGGGCCGTCAAATGGTTTGCTCTTGAAGGTACGACATGGGCCCCAAAGTATCTCCCAAGCCCAAAATTCGAAATGGGCCCCGGTGGACCCGGAACCGGCTCTTCGGTCCGTGCCGTGCTGACCTGGAATTTGGGCCTTCGTGGGTTTTTATGATTGGTAATTTCATTTGGGAATGCCTCTCTCACACGGAGCGACAAAGAAATTATGGGAAGACATATTGAATGGGGCTTCATCATTGGGGCGAGGGGCTTGACGACGAGGGATGTCGGCCGGAGATGGTGGGGCTATGTCGGAAGGGTGTGGTGGTGGCTTGGAAGAAACTAAGCTTCGTTGGTTTTGGGAAGAAGACGGGTTGCAAAAGGGCCGGGCGCACCGGGCCTTGCGGGAACCGGCCTCAACAGACCGAGTTCGATCGCCAAGGATCTAGAAATTCGAATATTTCTTTCCTTTCTAGGGGGAAAAAAGCTTAGGAAATTGACACAATTAGTCGAGGAAAAAAGAAAAACTAGCTGGAATTGGGGTTAAGGGGAGGAAGCTCAACCTCTTCAAACAATAGAGCGTGCAGGCAGGACGCCAAGTTTTCGGACTACCACTGCTGGTCCCTTATGGTCTTCGGACCTATGGATCCAGCACTACGTGCAATTAATGTCTGAATTACTCGATTTTGTTATATAATAATTTAAATCAATAATGCATTTTTTTTTTAATCTACATTGGAAAGAGGATAGTGCATGTGTGCGGTGAAATTTGATAGCATTTAGACAGCAAAGAGGTAAGGCAAGAAGTTTGCACGCGTGGATACGATGGAGCATATATAGTACATGGTAGATTTTTTTCGTTCCTATTTATGTCGTAAGTATCCTATTCATTGATCACTTGAATGTACAATATTGCATTTTACAGCTTCAATATCGTGCGATATCGGCGCATTCGTGGCTCCATTTACTCGTGATTTTTTCCAACATATGCACATACTTTATAGGCATATGTAATTGTTGCAAAAAATAAGTGATCAAATAAATAATAAATGAAACAAGAAAATAAATCAAATATTGAATTTACATGGTTCAATTGATGCGATCTATTCCATTTGGACACGGAACATGCATTATCTAAGTTGACTTCATATTATAATTGGTCAATTTTTCGGTAGGCTTCAGGTCCAACTGCGAGTTTGTTGCCTGTCCAAAAGGTCATAATCAATTAATCTACTAGGTGAAACCTCATCGAATGAAATTGATGATTCTTTGTTGGTCTTCTACTAGATCCAAACTTCCATTCTCTATAATTGAGTTGACCATTTGAAGTGAATAATATATCAGCCATTGATAGAGGAACCATTCCCCCGATACTAATTTACAAGTGCACGTCCTGTTCATGAACTGGCATTCAGTGAAGTATTAACATATTCTTATGACTCATTAAAACATTGATGTTGTTCTTCTTGGCCTTGAGATGGTAGATCTCTCTCTCTCTCTCTCTCTCTCTCTCTCTCTCTCTCTCTCTCTCTCTCTCTCTCTCTCTCTCTCTCTCTCTCTCTCTCTCTCTCTCTCTCTCTCTCTCTCTCTCTCTCTCTCTCTCTCTCTCTCTCTCTCTCTCTCTCTCTCTGTGAAATGCAGAAATCAATGAGAAGAAAGGTTTGATATGCCATGAAGATCTTGAAGATGTTGCATGTCTTGGTTGGTTGTCTAGCTCTGGGAGTTTTCGCTCGTGGGCAACAAAATCCAGGTTCTATCTCTCACATACACGAGTGCTTACAGTGATCATTGAATTGTGAAGAGTTAGAGACGTTAGATAAAAGGGATTTTAGAAAACAGCACGGTGATGATTTAGTGTCTACCTTTCTTTCCATTGGCAATTGACCTTGCAAGCAGAAGACAAAAAATAGTCATACTCAAATTTGTCTTAGAAAATGAGTACTGAGTATATAAGCGGAGTTGAGCTCAAGGAGTTTTAACGTTTTTTAAATTACACATAGCAATAATTTGTACACGACTTTAGGAATTTAGCAAAGTTAAGGCCGTTCTACATTCTCTAAGAAACATCCACAAATCCTCCTTTATAATGGAGTTAGTAGTGTATCATCCTCTAGCTTACTTTATTTTTGCGATTGACATCTCTGTTTTCAAGCTTTTCACAGGTGCCTTTACCATCCGGTTATCCATCAAAACTTCTTTTCAACTAATAATTATCAAGTCAATTCTTACATACGTAATTTTCATTGCTGAAATGTCCTTCTAGTTGATATAGTTGTTAAAAAATTAGATAAAAAAGTTCAGGGGACATTGCAAAGCATCAAGAAATTTATATCACTGTTTAAATTTCGAATTCGTGATGCATGGTGAAAAGCAAGTGACAATTTAGTTCCCCCTCGATTTAGGTTTCATAAGCATCGATTGCGGCGCACCTAATGATTACCATGACGACCAGCTCGACATATACTACAAGGCCGATACGGGGTTTGTAGATTCTGGGACAAACATGCAGTGTCTACCCAGGTCATCTACCAAAACAACCTTCAACAATCAAAGAATCTCAGGACCTTCCCCAATGGAATAAGGAATTGTTACACCTTAATGCCAGATAAAGGAAAGGGCAACACATATTTGGTCAGGGCTTCATTTTGGTATGGGAATTATGATGGGAAGAATCAAACCCCAGCATTTGACCTCTATATTGATGTTAACTATTGGACCACAGTGAACTCTCCATATTATGTAGGCTCAGAGATTATTTACACTCCTCCAAGAGATTACATACAAGTTTGCTTGGTGAATACCGGCTCAGGAGTTCCATTCATATCAGCTCTCGAGTTGCGAATACTGGATAACTCGACATACCAGATCAATTCCGGTGCACTTATAGCCCAATGGAGATATAATTTAGGGAGTATAGACACATACAGGTGATTTTCTTTGTTATTGTCTATGATACTCGGACGTTGACCACATTCATCAGTCTGTAAATGACATGTTGTATACACATTTACTAAACATGCAATTTCACATTATGCAAAGCATGAACAATAGAAAACGTGATGTTATTCCCAAACCAATTTGTGTCGGCTTGTTCATCATCTTGCACTTGTTGTTATGATTATTTGACTGGCATCGGCATTAATAGGCATCCACAAGATGTATGTGATCGCATCTGGAACAATAAGACTTATAGTGGAGGTTTGTCGTCAGTCAGCAACACGACGGTCATCATGACAAGTACAAGCAATGATGCCTATGAAGTTCCACCTGAAGTTTTGATGACCGCCACACAAGCACAAAATGTCACCGATGCTCTAAGTCTGTCCTGGACCTCAGACAACTCCACTATTGTCTGGTATGTGTACTTCCACTTTGTGGAATTGCAACTGCAAAAGGGTCAATTCAGAGAACTTACAGTGTATGTACAAGACACATTCGTGGAAACTGTCATGCTCGAGAACCTAAAGCCGGTGACCATAGTCTCATTGCCCATAACTGGACATAATTTGAGCTTAACTGTTAATGCGACAGCCCGCTCTAGTTTGCCACCGCTCCTCAATGCCGTTGAGTTTTTCACTGTGGTGCAGCTTCTAAATTCGCCAACTTTTCTTGATGATTGTATGTATACATCTATGCTCTCACCTAAGCTCTCACCTAAGTTTTTGCTTGAATACTCTTTGATTTCCTTATGATCGTAGCTCTTTATTTGGTGGTTTAGTCAATGCCATGTATGATATCAAGAAGACATATGTGGTGATCAGAGCAAGCTGGCAAGGTGATCCATGCATTCCTACACAGTACTCATGGAATGGTTTGAATTGTAGCTCTGATAGTTCTCCAAGAATCATCTCATTGTAAGTCTACAAAAACATATTTTCTATGACACAATGCTGCATTGGAATCGCACAAGTCTCGAAATATAAGTTTACTTGACAATGACTATAGTTCAGATTGGTAATACATCATGCGAAGAAAGGAAGATTTTGAAAATTAAGTCTCTAAATTGATGCCTTCCATTTTAAAAGGTTTTTTTTTTTACCGATAAAAAAAAAAAAAAAAAAAACTTTTAAGCGGTGGGATTTTACTCTAATCAAGATAGCTGCTGATGTGCAGGAACCTGAGCTCTAGTGGACTGAAAGGACTTATAGCTACATCGATCTCCAATTTGACAGCAGTTGTATCCCTGTATGCATTAGCAGTTTTTCTTTCATTTTATTTAATTTGAACAGAAAGAGAATGGACGGACACTAGGCCCAAAAAAGGCGACACGCTTCTTTATCATTAGCATGATGTTCATTATTTACCTGACCCTGTTTTATGCATTTCAATAAGTACATGCATATGAAGTTTCTTAGCACTTTTTTGGCTTAAATTCAGGGATTTATCCAACAATTCATTAACTGGGTCCGTGCCAGACTTTTTAGCACAAATGCCGAGCTTGAAAATTCTGTGAGTCACTGAGCTTTTAACGGAAAGATTATGTGTGGTCATCTAGCTCGAGTAAATGGCTATCAACTTCTAATCATGGATATTTGCAGGAATTTAAGTGGAAACAACTTGAATGGCTCTGTTCCTCAAACTCTCTTGAAGAAGAGGACAGATGGATCGTTACTACTTAGGTTCGCTCATTGCCACGCTATCGTAACACTACATTTAATCACTGATTATTATCTATACAATCTGCTTCCTCTTTCTGTATGTTGCTGACCACACTGAAGAATGAACAGGATAAAAGTGATAATTGCTCTTGTGGTTTTCTCTTTGATCAACTTATGTATGTACTATATGCACGGTCGGATATCCAAGAATTCGTGTGCTAATCTTTTTACATTGACATGTACTATCGACGTTTTTTGACAGCTTAGATGGAAATCCAAATCTTTGCCAACAAGACAATTGTCAGACCAGCAATGTGCAGCCAAAGAAAAAGGGCATCTCTATTGCTCCAATCATTGCATCAGTTGCAGCCGCTCTGGTCTTGATTTTAGTGGGAGCTCTCGCAGTATTGTGGATAATCAAAAGAAGACAAATCCAAAGTAACTCTCTTGCGTATTGCCTGCACAAGAAAAATCAAAAGTTTACATGTGATTTTCAAATCCGGGTTGGGTTTTCAACCCCAAACTGGTTAACTGGTCCAATTGCTCATGGCCCTTTCGACAATCGGGCCCGGAAAAAGTGAACATGATAATCTTGCTTCTTTGCATCACTGTTTCACATTAAAAAAACCTATGCATGCATTATTTGTTGATAGTATCATAATCGCGTCAACGCGTACCCACATCTCGTGTAGATTAAGGCACGAATAATTCCTCATTTGGTTGAGGTAACTCGCTTCGCTCTTTCTGGTTCATTTTTCATAACATGGTCTCTTCTTTATTTAAGTCATTACATACTTCTTCAAGAAGATTCTATTTGCAGTTAAGGCATATGATATCAGACCGAAGGTCATAATCTGCTTAACTCTGTTAAGGTTATATAATTTCCTTTTCATTTCTCCAGATGTTACTACTACTACTACAACTACAAACTCTACCAGAGAATCTACTGGGACATTAAGGTTGTCAAAAAATCAACTTTTTACATCCACTGAGATTACAAGAATTACTGATAACTTTGGAACAATAATCGGAGAGGGAGGATTTGGGAAAGTTTACTTGGGCAGACTTGACAATGGCACTAAAGTCGCGGTAAAAATGTTATCTCGATCATCCAAGCAAGGCTACAAGGAGTTTCATGCAGAGGTTCGAAACATTACTGCAACTAGAATCAATATGTCATGTTTTCGATTTTTTGGGTGTTCTACTCATGACAAGCTCTGAAACCTTGATGTGCAGGCGCAACTCCTGATGGTTGTTCACCATAGAAATCTAGTTTCACTTATCGGATATTGCGAAGAATTTGAAAACATGGCTTTGATTTATGAATTCATGTTCCATGGAAATGTTCAGCAACATTTGTCAGGTTTGTCACATATTTCCTTCTCCAAATTCTAACCAGATAAAGCATCACTTGGACTCTCGCTACATGACAGGACAACACATGTCGATTTACATTTTATCTCAACTCTGTTCTTTCATAGTTCAGGCTTTTGGATTAATCGGTCAAGTGACATAGTCATTTATAGCACAATGGAAATGAAATTAACTTTCTCAGCGAATGAATAAGATGGAGAACAGGATTTTATATCTTTTGTGATTGGAATACTTCCTTAATCCTCTACTTTCAAGCAGCACAAAACCCGAATGTTTTGAGTTGGAGCCAGAGACTACAAATCGCAATCGATGCAGCTCAAGGTACATAAAGTAGACTGATGAAATCTTTGTTCACATATCCACAAGTCAAGCAACACGGTACACTTCATTAAGTTTTCTTTTTTGTTGGTGGTGCAGGGTTGGAGTACCTGCATAATGGTTGTAGACCTCCCATTGTCCATAGAGATTTAAAGACGCCCAATATTTTACTAAACGAAAACATGCAAGCGAAGATTGCTGATTTTGGATTATCGAAAGCATTTGCAACAGAGCATGATTCTCACATTTCAACTCACGTAGCAGGAACTTTTGGTTATCTTGATCCAGAGTAAGCAACTTGAACCACCAATTCTGAATACAAAGACCATTCCACCTAGGAAGCAAAATAACTGTACTTATTTAGACCAGCGCCACAGGCCCATACATTTTTTTCGTACATGTTTATGTTGGATACACGTTTGTAGGTACGGTTTTGTAAAGGCAGTCTTGGCAATTATTGTCCTAATCAAAGCAACAATTCCTTTTGAATCCTCAGGTTTTATACATCTGGAAACTTGAGCAAGAAGAGCGATGTGTACAGCTTTGGCGTAGTTTTATTTGAGCTAATCACAGGACGCCCGGCCATTATGAGAAGTCCAGAGGGCAGCAGCATGCACATACTTCACTGGGTGACTCCACTCATAGAAAGAGGGGACATCCAAAGCATTGTCGATCCCAGGTTAAATGGCCAATTCAGCATCAATTCTGCATGGAAAGCGGTGGAAATAGCCATGTCGTGTGTGCCGATTATGGCAGTCCAAAGGCCGGACATGAACCATGTTTTGTCAGAACTAAAAGAAAGCTTGACAGCAGAGATCGGTTCAGGAAGAATTGAGTCTTTTGAGATTACCTCAATTGACGTTGATATCACTCCGAGTGCTCGTTAACCATACTTCATCTCTAAGGTTATCATGTCCATCTTCCTTGTATAAGTTATTACATCGGATTCGAAAACTTTTGTGCAAAGTCTGCGCTTGTGACTTTAAATTGCGAGTGATGCATATTGGGGTTGTTGCTTTTCTAGCTTAGTGAATAAATGAGTGAATGGAGAGTTCACTTCACACTTCGGCCCCTCTTTACAAGGTTACAAACTGTACAGTTATCAAGATGTTGATAGCTAGCCTTGCTCAGCTATCCATGTGAACCCCTGTACAACGCAGCAAAGGAAAAATGAATTTCTTTCGTTGTTATACTATCTGTTTTATGAACCAAAGTCATCTTTTGACAATCTTTGCCACCCACAACCACCAAAGTACTAGCCACCAGGCCACAATGAGGAGCCCAAAGAGCAGCACTCGCGTCACCCAATGGGCGCTGCCTCAAATCGAACAAGAGGATATAGAGAGCATCATGGATCAGAGGCTACACGGGCAGTTCGACACCGCATCTACTTGTTAACTAGTCGAGGCAGCAATGTCGTGTGTGGTCGTGACTGCGAACGAGGGGCCGAACATGAACCCGCATGCTGTTAGAGCTGAAGGAATGCTTGACTCTCTCCAGGCGAGGTACCTGATGAACCGAGGGATTTTGTTCTACTTCACCCTTCACGATCGCTGCTTATGATTTGGATAAATGTCTCTGAAAATGTGCCACGAGACAGTGCCGAATGTGCTCCAAAACCTTCCTTTGGGTTCTGTAATTGTGGACGATGTGATTTTCTTTGATGATATGATAGCATTTCAAGGTTTTGCATGTGCCGTATTCTCCTATGAACTCATAGTGAGAGATGATATTGAAGAAAGGAAACTGCTGCTTTGCACTGAAAGAATCTTTGATTGTACATGTCGGCCGAGTAATCTAACGAATCTTTTACCACATGTCATGTAAGCTAGTAAATTTGTGCACGTGTTGCGTGTCCCCAAAAACAGAAAAAGAAATCAACGAACTCTCTAAATGTTATAGTAAGCCACCATAACATGAGAAAGTTAAATCACCAAATAATGAATTCATAAGAATCCTCAAGGATATTGTTTAAATATACAATGAAAGAGAAATATAGGGCAAGATTCGCTCTGATACCTTCATGTGCCGGCGCAACTCCTGATGCCCTTCATCGTAGAAATCTGGTTTCATTTATCGGAAATTGCAAAGAACTCGAAAGCATGACGTTGATTTACGAATTCATGCGCAATGGAAATGTTTGACCACATTTGTTAGGTTTGTCCAATATTTCTTTTTGCAAATTCTAACTAGATAAATCATCTCTTCAACGCCAGCACGACACGTGTCAAGTTATATATTACCTCAACACTGTCCATTAATAGTTCGGGCTTTTAAATTAATTATTGGTCAAGTTACATATTCATTAATAGCACCATTGAGATAAAATTAACTTTCTCAGCAGATAAGGACAATAGTGAAAGGGCTAGTATCAGCACCTAAAGGGGGGTGAATAGGTGCAAATAAAAATTTTTTCAAGACTTAGTAAAAATAAATTGCCTTTAGAAGATGTCTTTAGAAGATAATAGACTAAGAACGTAATTAGCTTTAAACAGTTATATAAAGCGACGAATTAAAGTAAAGAGTTCAAGGGAAGATAATAGAAACACAAGATTTATAGTGGTTCGGTTTAGATCAAGCCTACGTTCACTCTTCCACACTGACAGCTCACTAGCTGGATTTCACTATGAATCAAATGAGATTTTACAGCTTGTAATCTCAACTTTCACAGTGAAGAATTTCTCCTGGTCTCACACAAAGTATCACTAAGAGTTTCTTTCTTTTGTATACAATTTTGAGCTCGATAAATGAGAAAGCAAAGAACTAGAAAGTTTCAAACTTTGAAATTTTTCTTTCACGCACACCCTCGAACAACTAGAGAGTCCGCCTTAAATACTTCTCCATACCTTCACAACTGTTGGCACTTTCCAAAGGAGTTCTTCCAATCTACACGTTGGACAAAATCAATCAAGGAGATCTCGAGTCGTTTTAGGAATATGATGAGAGCTCATCAATCCTACTCGTCCATACAATCAGGATCTTGATTTTCATAAGTAGAACCTTCCAAGTTTGTTTGCCTTCCAAAGGATTTTCATATCTAAATTGATTCCAATAAGAACAATCAATCAAGTAGATGCTATATCCAGCCATAAGATCTTTCACAAGCCATACGAATCGAATCCTTAAAGGTAATCCCGCATCTGGATAAGTTTTCATTTTTTGGTCTGGAACATGTCAATGAGGGCAAACTTTGAGATTAAAGTCTGGTGGTTTTCAGACTTTGACAATAGAGTTTAGAGTTCTTCATATTATAACACTTGAGTCTACAAGTCTTCAGATTAGTCTTTTGAAAAGGTTTTGTCAACTTCAAAATAATAAAAGAGTTTTCTCTAACAAATAGTGTCCAGGCTTCCACGTCTTTCATGTTTTTGGAATACTCCTTATTTCTCTACTCTCCAGCAGCACACCACCCTAATGTTTTGAGCTAAAGCCAAAGACTACAAATCGCAATTGATGTAGCTCAAGGTACATAAAGTAGATCGATGACATCTTTGTTCATATTTCCACAAGTTGAGTGACACAACACATTTCATCAAGTTTTTTTTGCTGGTGGTGCAGGGTTGGAATACCTGCATAAGGGCTGCAAACCTCCCATTATCCATAGAGATCTCAAGACAGCCAATATTTTGCAAAACAAGAACATGCAGGCGAAGATTTGTGATTTTGGATTATCGAAAGCATTGGTAACAGAGCATGATTCTCATCTTTCAACTCGTCCAGTGGGAACACCTGGTTATCTTGATCTAGAGTCACTGACTCGAAAAACTCTGAATACAAAGACTATTCCACCTAGGAAGCAAAATAAATGTACTAATTTGGACCTGCACGAGAGGCCCATACATCCACTCATACACGTTTATGTTGCATAGACATATGTAAGTACATTTTTTGGTGAAGGCAGCTTTGGCAATTGTTGTTCTAATCAAAGCAATAATTCCTTTTATAGGTTTCATATATCTAGAAACTTGAGCAAGAAGAGCGATGTACGCAGCTTCAACATAGTTTTATTCAAGTTAATCACAGGTCACCCCACCATTATAAGAAGTTCGGAGGGCAGCATGCACATACTTCACTAGGTAATTCCACTCCTAGAAAGTGGGGACATCCAAAGCATTGTCAATTCGAGGTTAAATGACCAATTCAACATTGGTTCAGCACGGAAAGCGGTGGAAATAGCCATGTCATGTGTACCAACGAAAGCGGTCCAAAGGGCACACATAAACCGTGTTCTGTCGGATCTAAAAGAATGGTTGACCGTATAGATCAGTCGAGGAAGAAGCCAAAGAATGGAAAATAGTAAGAGAAGAAGTGATTTTGAGATAACCATAATGAAGCTTGATAGTCCTCCATATGCGTGTAACTATACTTCGTACATAAGTTTATCATGTCCAGATTTTTTTTTGTTCAAATCATCATGTCTAGATTCTTCACGGGAAAATTACCAAAAAAATCTTAAACTTATTACATTTTTGCTAATTTGGTCCTAAACTTTTTAATTGTGCCAATTGACTTATAAATATTTTCACATTTTGTCAATTAAATTCATCCTGCCAATTTTAGCCAAAAATCATTAACGTGGATATCAACCATCCTATATAACATAGCCGACATTGAGATGGACAATTTTAAATTTTTAATATTTTTTTTCGATTTTTTATTCTTTTCTTTTTCATTTTTTTAATTTCTTCTTTTCTCTTTTCCTTCTTTTCTTTTTTTTACGACCCTCACCCACCACAATTATAAAAAAAAAAAAAAGTAAAGAAGGAAAAGAAAATAAAGTTAATAAAAAATGAAAAAATATACGTCGGCGATTTCCGACCAAAATCGGCTAAATCAATTGGAAAAACGTGAAAGGTTTACAACTCAATTAGTACAATTAAAAAATTTAGAACTAAATTGACAAAAGTATAATAAGCTACGACTTTTTGGATAATTTTTCCAATTGTTAAAATAATTTTTTGTCATGAAAAAAGGTAACGCTTGGTGATGAAAATAGCGACTCTTGGTTATAAAAAGAGATAATTTCTACATGAAAAGTAGTAATAGTTTATCATGAAAATTGGTGATAGTGGGGATAAAGTACTTAATTGCCAAGAGATGT
Source organism: Eucalyptus microcorys (assembly GCA_014182515.1). Taxonomy (NCBI): domain Eukaryota; kingdom Viridiplantae; phylum Streptophyta; class Magnoliopsida; order Myrtales; family Myrtaceae; genus Eucalyptus; species Eucalyptus microcorys. The sequence goes on from CM024571.1 coordinate 31,733,338, forward strand.
ATTGATTGGTTATCTATAAATATAACCAAATCATTTATGTTCATTACAACTGTTCAAAATAACAATTTCTTCTTCATAAATTTTTTTCTTCTCTTTTTATATGCACAACTTTGATAACACATTCAAGATAAAATTTCAAGAGAAAAATTGAGTAATTGTTGAACTTGTTTCTCTACCGCTTAGGTGTATATCTTGAAGCTATATTTGTTTCAAGCCCAACAAGAATAATAATAAGGGGTAGATAGTACCTTAAGGACAGTAATCGTCATCACACATCAAAGCGTCAAAGATCTATAAATTATTGCTCTATTTTCATTAGCATTCAAATTTTCCCAATAATCTTGAGATATTATTATTTTTCATGGAGATGGCTGCATCAACTACTCACAATCTTCACAAATAAGCATTATTGAAACTTTTGTTTCGGTTTATATGCTTACATCATCTTTGTCACAACCTACCCTCAGACAATGATTCACATAAAGTTCAATTAATAAATTATTAAGCCTAAACTTATTTTGATCTCTCTCAAGCCTATACCAATTCGCAACTTGAGTTCAAGTTATTGATATGCAAATCAATTTTATTTGGAGTCTTCACTTACCAATTTAAGGTGGGTCAATTAAAAACTCAAGTAATGAATTGAGAAAAACACTTTACATGACACAGTAATTTATTTTTATTTAAAATTAACAATTTTTTAGTATAATGTTGACTCCTATATGTTTCACAAGGAGGTAGAAATATGCTATTTCTAGAAAATATTTTTCGAGAAATCATTTTTTCAGAAAAACAATAATATTTTCCTATGTTGGAGATCTTAAAATAAACTGGAAAATATTTTCCATTGTTTGAAGGAAAAACTTACTTGATTTTTCTAAGTATACATACGCTATTTGGGCGCCAATAATTTGCATGTGGGTACATAAGGAACCTGGCACGAGTACAGGGGTCTTAAGCATGGATACCAACTCTCAGGCACGAGCATGGGCACTAGTCTTGGGTCATCAAGACTAAACCCGAGAACTCAATACTTATGTCTGACTCCCTTATGCCCTTATCCGGGTCTACAAAGGCTAGGCCAAGTCCCCGACACCTAAGCCCGGGCCATCAAAGCCGAGCTATAGACCTTGGCGCCCGGGATGGGGACCCCAAGACGAGGTCAATCGAGGCTGGCCTTTGGACTTCAATACCAGTGCCCACTTCCTAGTCCATCAAGGTTAGGCCTCGAACCCCATGCTCAAAATCCAATCCCCTGCACTTGGACCCGAGTCTATTAAGGTTGGGCTCGGGACCTTAGAGCCAATACCCAAGTCTATCGAGGCTAGGCCTCAGTCCCTAACACCCAAACCTAGCCCCAAAATCAATGGACCATGGCACAAGCTCAAGGGACTTAGGCTTGCGCACTAGAGTCCTAAGCCAACCTTAATGAACTTGGGCTCAAAAGCCAAGGACTGGGGCTTGGGCATCGCGATCAAGGGCCCATCCACACGGTCCATGAACTCAATGCACTCAGTCACGACCCTCTGCCAGGATCGATCCAAACAGTCAACTAGATCGATTGACTCGACCACAAGAATGATCCTCAAATGTCAATGCACACGGTCCATGGACACGATGCAAGGCACGATACACCCAACCTTGATGGACTCTTACAAGGGCATTAAGGATCAAGGCACAGCCTAGATGTACTTGGCTTGAGCTAGCGTTAGTGGACTTGGGCTCAAGTAGAGGACCTCACGCTATCGAGGATTTAAGAAAAAGCATTAGGATGTGTTTTTTTTTTTTGTCTGTCTACTTAAATTTTCAAAAAATAATCTTTGATTCTTTTTTAAAAAATCATTTTTCTAAATCTAAGTTCAGATAAAAAAATATTTCTTTAAATAAAGAAATATTCGTTAATAAATGAAAATTTTTCTGCCAAACAAGCTTGAGCTCCTTAACCCGCGATCCTCTGTATCCTTCCCCGTCCGAAGGTCCCTTGACTTTGAACTTCGCGGGGTTTTGCGCTGACGTCTTCGTCCTCCCCTCGCTCTGAACTCTGCAAGTAAGCCCTAAAGATTCCATTTTTCTGAGATTCTCTCGCCCCCTCCCTCCTTCCATGTCATGCAAGCATCGGAAATGAGAGCCTTGAGAACGCTCTGCACCCACAATCACCTCCTCCATCCCACCTCCAAACCCACATCCCTCGCCTCCTTCAAGCCCCTCCAGAACCCCCGTCTCTACCGCGGTATCCACTCCACGAATCGCCGCCTCCTCTCTCGAGACCCCGGTCTCGCGCCCTTGCCCTCGGGCTCCGAGTCGGAGGCCAGCGACGCCGCCCCCGCTGTCGGCAACGTCTACGACCCTTCTGCCCGCTGGGTCAGAGGCAGCGGCGGGGAAGCTGGGTCGGGTCCCGAGAGCGAGGCAAGGAGCAGGAATGGCGAAATCCCCGAAGAAAGGAAGTATTTTGGAGGTGGTAGGAGCTCGTATGGTGGGAGCGGTAAGAAGGGGAAGAAGAGGAGTTGTTGGGTTTGTTCGGAATGTGGGTACACGGATGGACAGTGGTGGGGTTCGTGCAGGTCGTGCCGTAGCGCCGGGACGATGAAGCAGTTCACGGTGGAGGACAACGGCGGCGGGAGCGAGAAAGTGAGGGGCTTCGAGGTGTCGGAGAATGCGGTGAGGACGTGGCTGCCGCGGCGGGCGGGCGAGGAGCGGCCGCTGCGGTTGACGGATGTGAATAGGGGGTTGAATCAGTTAGAGTGGCGGATTCCTCTGTAAGTTTGTTCTGTTCTTGGAAATTAGTAACTGGTCAGCTTTGGACCCTATATGCAGCTGCTACAGAAGGATAAATAGTTGAAGAAAGTTGTTGTCGAGTTGATTTTATTGTCTTATCTACATTTGACATAATTTACTTGGAAACATCTTTCCAGGAGTTGGATCATAGAGCGTATCTTGTGATTCTGATGAAATTTTTCTGGAATGATAGTATATTTCCTTTTCTTTAGTAATACGAGAGTGATGATATGACCTTTGGTCCTGATGACAATCTGTTGTCTACCTCGATGAAACCATTCATGCTGGTTATTCTAACACATTAGTACTTCTGTTAATTTATTTTGAAAGAAACGTGCATGACACCCTAATTCCTTAAAGTAAATGATCTCTTGGGGTGCTTGATGTTTAGGTATGGACCCTTTGGAGAGGAGGTTTCGAGAGTGCTAGGCGGTGGTCTTGTGCCAGGTTCGACCTACTTTTTTGCTGTATGGTCTGCACGAATCTGCTGCTTTACTAGAACTTTCACTTGAGATGTATGGAAGTTTTGAAGATCTTAATTTTATCAAAGCTATTGATTTTGCTGCATTGTGGCTCTAAAGGTTCCTTAATTTTGGTGGGAGGTGATCCGGGTGTTGGCAAGAGTACCCTGTTGCTACAAGTAATGTACTTAGATGATACATTAAATATTCATAAAATATTTTAAGTTCTGTATATATCTACCTCCCTGTCTAATCATTGTGCCCTACCTTGTCCATCTCATATATTAATACTGGAAGATGGCTGCAATGATTGCCGAAGGGCATGATCTTGGGAGATCAGCTCCAGTAGTATATGTCTCTGGGGAAGAGGTAAATGGATTTTTCATGTTAGCCTTCTGCTGATCTTTGCTGTCATGCATATTCATTCTTGTTGCCAGATCAAATTTGTTATTGCTTTCGGATGGTTTTTCTTGTTTGTAAACATAGGCTCTTGTGCATTTTCTGTCTTAGGATTTCTCTGGCTTGTACCTTAAGAATTAGCCATGAGACAATTTTACTCAAGGAGTCTTGATAGAAATGAGGATATAGATTTTCTCTGATAGGCATGTGCTGTATGTGCTGCTTATCTTTTTTTCTGGCCAACATGTATGTGTCATTGTCATATCACACTTAGAATCTACCTTTTCCCCTTCTGAGGAATCTCTTTGATTTTGTATTAGAGTGTGGAGCAAATTGGAAGCAGAGCTGACCGTCTAAGCATTGGAACTGAAGAACTGTATTTGTACTCAAGCACTGATATTGAGGTGAGTGCAAACTCAGGAATTTTGCACTGAGCAGCTATTCATACCTCTCAAATTGCTTTTACAATTTTGTCCTGATTTTTCATGTGTAAATTGGTTTGGATCCTTGAACTGCCATTAATAACCTGATAGACCCAAAGTTCAATGGGGATGATAATTCCTTAGAAAACAATTGAAACATGTGTTTGTTAAAGGAACCTTTTTATGGGTTGTCTACCTTAAAAAATTTCTCTATGTTTGGATATAGAGAGTCCAGGTCTGTCACAAATTCAAAGGTGCCGATTATGCATCTGCTCTGTGTGAGGCCTGACATGCGTTTTGTTCTGCAGGACATACTAGAAAAAATTCAAGCTCTTTCACCTCGAGCTTTGATTGTTGATTCAATTCAGACAGTTTATCTAAAAGGAGTGGCTGGAAGTGCTGGAGGTCTCTCACAGGTAACATCTTTGCAATCTACCCCCTTGCAAGAGGCGAAATTGGATCTGAATTCAGGAGATGGTGATTGAGTTTAGGGCACTCTAATTTGTTAAGTGATCTCGTGTTGCCAAAAGTGCTTTTGCCTAAAGTTTTTTCACTTCTCTCGTGAGATTGACTGGTATTACTGGCATGTGGTCGTCATCACATATTTAAATGAGCTTTTCTGAAAAATTCTATTGGTTAACCAAGCAACTTTACCCAATATTTAAGAGTACTGATATTGATTGCTTCATCTTGACTATCTTTATAAATGCACCAAGGACAAATGTATGATTGATCTTGACATTGGTGTGTGGCAGGTGAAAGAATGTACATCAGCATTGCTTCGTTTTGCAAAGAAGACAAACATTCCTGTTCTATTGGTATTCAAAATTTATTAGTCTCATCGTTTGTTTTGTACGTGGTAAATTACCCACAAATTTGGACTATTCCTATATGATGTTATAGCATTTATGTCATCCCATACATCTTTAGTGTCTCGGTGATATTCTAGTTGCTGTAAAACCAATCTTTCTGGAAGATTTTGCTTACGTGAGTCCACTCTTATTGATTGTATGCTTCAGATTGGACATGTGACAAAATCTGGAGAAATTGCTGGTCCCAGAGTTTTGGAGCACATTGTGGATGTCGTTTTGTATCTGGAAGTTGGTACCTTTCAACATTTCTTTCGTTGTATTGATAGTGGATTTTCTGAAGCTGTGGCATAACTGTAGCATCTCATTTTAGGTCTTCAGAGTCACTTAATGCATTCTTTTACTGTCATTGAAGTGAGTTGATTCAAACTTAGCAATTCAAGTAATCTTAGCATACAATGGGTCAATGGTCGGGGTAACCTAAAAGAATTATCAGCTACTTCTGGATCGATTTTGTTTCTTGGGGATGGCAACAGTTCATTTCAACAAGTAGTTTCATGTGTTATCTCGTGTATTTCATACAATAATAACTGCAGTGCTTTTTCTCTTTAACGTATCATACTTAGTTTAGGTATGCTACATGTATGAGCTTCTTGACAAGTTAGCGCTTTGCACCATCTTATTAAAACCTCTCTCTTGATTTCTTAGGGAGAGAAGCACTCTACCCATCGTCTGCTGCGATCCGTGAAAAATCGATTTGGGTCCACTGATGAGGTATGCATTCCACTAAGTGTTGTGTTAGCACATGGACCAGAATTCATGCTGTTTTCTTTTCTTTGTTTAGGCAGTTTTGTGTATCTTTGACTTGTTCTTTTGTTTTGAAAGCTGCTTTAGTGAGCAATTTTTTACGTCAAATTTTTGCTTTATTTGTTTGCTTTGGCACACATTTAGATCATGATTACCGAAGTTGATCTCAAACTTTTTCCAGTCATCTTGATACAATTGTGGATAGAAGAAACATTCATCTGCTTGGAAGTGTTCACCGTGGGCGATTATTGCTCCATTTTGGAGCTTCCTTTTGTATGGTTCATAAAAGTACTGCACTCCCCCTTCTCTCTCTCTCTCTCTCTCTCTCTCTCTCTCTCTCTCTCTCTCTCTCACATACACTGCATACTAAGTTAAAGCGTGTTCATGCTAAAAGATTATTGGCGTGTTAAAATATCCCTATTTTGTGAAGCAGAATTGAACTCTCAAGGTGTTGGGACACTTAGATCTTCTTTTCCCCTAATGTAGCTTGGCGTATTTGAAATGTCACAATCGGGACTAGAAGCTGTCTTGAATCCCAGCGAGATCTTATTAAGTGAAGAGCATTCTGAATCAGAAGTCATGGCTGGATTAGCTGTTGCTGTTGTGATGGATGGATCCCGAACCTTTCTTCTTGAAATTCAGGTAGATTTTCCGCAATCAGTTTTCTTTGTCCTACAACAGTCATCATTCACACGTGAAGCTGCTCATCCCAATAGTTAATACTCAGGGTACATCAATGGACTTTAGGTTAGCAAATTTACTTTGGAAAGATCTGAAATTTTCAGAAACATTTATTTTGGACAGGCAAAGTTTATTGACATTTTTTCTTCATCCACGATGCTAATGCCTTGTTCTGGCATCATCCTTGCTGTTGACTCTGCCATGTGTGGTGTTATTTCTTGTCTTCTTCATTCTGACTATTGTAACTTTGCTGTAGGCCTTATGTTTATCAAGCTCTACAGTTTCAAGACAGGTCAATGGCATCCAAGCAAGTAGAGCAGACATGATTATTTCGGTTAGTGACATTTGTTTTTCTTTCTTTCTTCTTTTTTTTTGGGGGGTGCGGGGGTTATGGAAATGAGATATCTCTGAGGACAACCCTCTGCGTAATAAGCTGCATTGTAAACCAAACATTCACCTCTATTTTGTGAGGCCAAGAACTGAGGCTATAAAATTTGTATGTGCTTGTATGCACATGAATTTTAAAGGTGTCTTGTTCACAACCTGGTAAATGGCAGAGAATCAAGCATGAAAGTGTGATGACTGGCCATTTGGCCTTATTTTATTGAGCTGAGCTGAAAGCTTCTGTCCCCTGCATGGAGAAATCGGAAAGTAAAAGCTAACTATTGTTGTGTGTGCTCTTCATAGGTTTTAGTGAAGCAAGCTGGTTTGAAGCTTCAGGAAAATGTGAGATCAATTACGCTTTATCTACCTTTTTTTCTAGTTGTTTATGCCTTCACTACTTGCATACTATCTCCCTCTCATACGTATTACCAGACTTTAGCATCTGACTTAATTCGTCGTACACATACAGCTTCTAAAAAATGTGAGCTACAAAAATAAGGATTCTGAGTATCTTGTGTAATTGTAATTGATATTTCCTCCTCTAGGCCATCTTCTTAAATGTGGTGAGTGGAGTGACATTAACAGAGACGTCTGGTGATCTTGCCGTAGCAGCAGCAATCTGCAGCAGGTGCGCTCTCTGTCATGTTCTTGATGTCCATTATTCGCATGAATGAGAAGTGCAATGCCACTAAACATATGAGCTTTTATGGCATTGATTTCGTTTTCCTGGCACCAATAAATTTAGTGCATCAATGTGTTCATGAACTTTAAATCTTTTTTCTTTCCTTCCCTTTTCCGTTTTCATGCGCTAGCTTTCTTGAGTTTCCCATTCCCTCTGGCGTTGCTTTTATTGGAGAGATTGGCCTCGGCGGCGAGCTTCGCGTGGTAAGATCCAGTTTTCCAAATTTTTCAGTCAACTTATTTCGTTACACCAAGGCAACTGCAATCCCCCCCTCTTCCTTTGTATTTTGATTTTGCCATGTCAATAAGTTCGATGCCGTCCTTTCTAGGTTCCCAGAATTGAGAAGAGGGTGCACACTGTGGCAAAGCTCGGATATAAAATGTGTATCGTCCCAAGGTCAGCTGAGAAGGCTCTCGCAAGTTCATCCTTCGGCGACATGCTCATCGTAGGGTGTCGGAATTTGAAGGAAGTCATAAACGCCGTGTTTACCGCATGAACTGACCGAGGCGAGATCAGTTTGTGATCGATCATTACATACTCATTCGGAGGGATGTGACGTTTACAGATCACACTGGAGTCTCCACCGTCACGTGGTCGAGAAGGTCAGGTCCGTTAAGAGCTTGAAGGGGGGTTTATGATATGGAGGTTGCACTCATTGATATCAGAAGATTAAAAAAAACTCTGGCTGTGAAGTAAAAAATGTGAGTATCTCTATGATATCTTCATTGTCTTTTTTACCGGTACAGTTTACGTATTAGCTCGGGTCTTGTAAAGTGATCAAGGACGTTGTCGAAATGCTTGTTTTGCAACGTATTGTGTAATTTCTGGAATCTTTTACTGCACATTCATGTGTAAAAAAGGTGGCGGTTGAGTTCGATTTCAGATCTCGCCGCTTCTACATGTTTAGAACGTGTCGTGCCTTTTCTTTGAGGGGATCAAGAAAGTGGATTTAGGCGCTATTTATTTTACGAAAAACGAATTATTTTCAAAACATTTTCCTAACATTAATCGTGTATCAATTGAAATAATTAATTAACGAAAAATATTTTCATTACTGATCAAAATTTGTGTTTAAACATTTACGTGAATGGTGGAAGTCTTTTTCACTCATTCATTTTTCATTTTTGTAAGCAATAAAAGTAATTATTTTTTTAAAATATTTCTCAAATCACACATTTTCTGTAAAATAAATATAACCTTAGTTTGACGCAAAGGAAGCCGTCTATATACATCACAGGAGCCCAATGAAAAATAAAATGTGCTCTTTATCGTTATGTAATTGCCCACTAATAAGTAGAATCAAAGGAGCATTGAAAATGTAAGGAATTATGACCTGTTATAAGTCTGATAAAACGACATGAAGAAAAAGCCCATCTCCTTTGTCAGATTGAATTGAAGTTGGATGCCTTTTTTTTCTTTTTCTTTTTTTTTTTCTAATTAAAGCAGATATGAATCGATCTTTTGTCCCTGAAGATTGGGGACCGATCGTGACGGTTTCACGAATAAAACGTGCCCCAAAAAAAGCTTGGCTGAAAAGTCACGAGAATTATCTGTACAACTTTAAAAAAAGAAAAAAGAAAAAAATTATGAAGAGGGTCCTCCATTAATTAAATATTTTCCAGATTTTTGGATAATGTCATAAACGTGATTACTGTCCGAATTACTCGACTTTTTTACTTAACAGTTTAAATCAATAATGCAGATTATTTTTTTTAATCTACACATAAGCCAGAGGATTAGTGCATGTTTCCGGTGAAATTCCAAAGCATTTGGACGGTGAAGAGGTGCGGCAGGAACTCTGTACGTGTGGATATGCCGGAGGATATTCTTGCAGCTACATGGGAGATTTTTTTTAACCCTATTTATGTCATCAGTGTCCTATTCAATTGTCAATTCATCGTACAATTATGTATTTTTAGCCTGTATAGCTTCAAAACACTTAATTTGTAGCGGTCCCGAGATATTTTAAGTTCCAAACACTTCCAAACCAATATTTTCCTCTCCTGATATATATTTCTAAGCTTCAATCTCAGGCCAAAGGTCTAGCATATGCACGAGAGGAAAATCGCGTCTTAATCTAACAATATTTAAAGCAATTGGCGGTGTTTCAACATCATTTTACAATAATTGTCGTATCCTTTGTTTTCCTTTTACGAAATGTCAGTATCGTGCTGGAAAATGGCTACACTTTCTTTTTCTCTTTGTTTTAAAGAAAACATGATGCTAGTTCTAGCCTCAAACTCACTGGTTCAGAAAAATCACATAAGATGGATGGCCAATATTCGATATAAATGTCTCTTGATGCCGAATTCCAAATTTAAAGAGCTCCATTTATGTCATAGGAAACGAATGATTTTGAAGATATTTTTTTCTTTAAAATGATTACTTGCATTACTTTTAATTATTTGCCAATGGAAAATGTCTTCACCGTTCATGGATTATCAAAATAATTTTTATTCCTTCATTTTTATAAACGATGCAACTGATCAGTTTTTAGGAAGTAATGTTCAAATCATTTATTTTTTTAAAAACAAACCTCTTCTGCATTCACAATGCACGTGAAATGTGGATAAGCATATGTATACAGTGAAGATCGATCAGCTATTCAAAAGAAGGCTCAAAATCTCTCAGAGATTATTGTGGGGACGTGGCGTTTCGGGATTTTTGCCTATATAAAGGATAACCAATTCTCGCATGCATGCAAGTCAGTGAGTAGGGCCTTTTCCCTAGTCATCCAGCATCAAGATTGAGAGATAGAGAGAGCAATAAGAGAGCTATGAAACCGGCGAGCCTCCTCCTCCTCTTCCTCGCCATCGCGGTCCCGGCATCGCTGACCCTCGCCGGCGACGTGCCCGACAAGATCCACCCGCTCCGGCCGCAGGCCGGCTCCGGCGGCCACCACATCCCGGGCGTCTCCTGCCTGAGCTGGCGGCTCGCGGTGGAGACCGACAACATCAAGGACTGGGACCTGGTCCCCATGATCTGCGAGAACTACGTCGGGCACTACATGCTCGGCCACCAGTACCGCAAGGACTGCAACGCCGCGGGCTGGGCGGCGTACGACTACGCCAAGGGGCTGACGCTCAAGAAGGACGGGAAGGACGTCTGGATCTTCGACATCGACGAGACCGCCCTCTCCAACCTCCCTTACTACGCCCGCCCCGACAATGCATTCGGGTAAAACTTAAAAAGGGTCTCCTAAGACAGGCATGAATGTGCTAAACGAGAACAACTAGGTGTTTTTTTCTTACGACATTCCGATGATCTCAGGGCGAAGGAGTACAACGAGACGACGTTCAAGGAATGGGAGATAGAGGGCAAAGCGCCCGCCGTGCCGGCGATACTGTACCTGTACAAGAGGCTGCTGAAGTTAGGTTTCAAGATCGTGTTCATCTCCGGCAAGTCCGAGAGCCTGAGGTCCATCACCGTCTACAACATGAAGAAGGTGGGCTACCACACCTGGGAGAAGCTCATCCTCAAGTAAGCCTAAATTTATAATAAAAAAAATAATAAAAAAAAACCTCGTCACTCCCATCTCCGACCTTCTCTCTCTCTCTCTCTCTCTCTACACTCCTCCCCCGAGACTGAACTAAAGAACGGTGAAACGTCCGTCGGCGCAGGCAGACGTCGGAATCCGGGACGACGGCGATGGTGTACAAGTCGAAGAAGAGGAAGGAGCTGGAGGAGGCGGGCTACAGGATCCTGGGGAACATGGGGGACCAGTGGAGCGATCTGATGGGGAGTCACGTCGGGAACCGCACCTTCAAGGTCCCGAATCCGATGTTCTACATCGCCTGAGCCTCCTCCTCGGATTTCTTTTTTTAATGTCGTTCAAAGCTTCGATCGACGTGTGTCTTGTGTCTATGTCTGAGTCTATGCTGCCCCCCGCTTATCTGTGGTATTAAGAAAGGTCCGAACGCTTAGCTAGCGACGCTGGCTAACGCGAGGAGATCCTTTCGTCGGCAACTCAACTTTGTAATGCTTTATGTCTTGTCGTTTATGTTCTAGTTCTAATGGATATTTTGTACTGCGAGATGTGCAGTAATTGTGCCACTGTTTTCTCTTTCTTGCCCTTTTTACGTGCTGAGTCTCGTCGGTTGAGATTTGGTTGAAGTGAATTTAGATAGATAGGAAGATAGATTGGAGGTACATGAGCTAAACTCCATGCCACTGACTCTTTCACTTTCGACAAACTTACGGAACTTTTTCTTTTCCCAGACAAGGCAAACCGATAGATATTGCCGGATGTGTGGACGAGAAACGTCGGCATTATTCTTTAGTAGAGGGGAGAAAAAGGAGGACCGTGTGAGCTGAGGAACCGTACAATCAATATTAAAGTACGGACTCTATATATTTTTTAATTTTATCAATTTAATCCTAAATATTTACAATAAAGTTCTAATCCAATCCATTCAATCAATTTTCATTTAAAATTATTAACATGGTAGTGTGTCATGTGCGAAAATTAGATTATGAAATTGACGATTTTCCAACAAAAATTGATAAGATAGAATAAATTGAAATTTCACGCAAAGATTTATGGCTAAATTTGACAAAACTAAAAAAAAATTACGATCAAATTAGCATATTTGTACTATAAGCTCACGATTAATTGGGTAATTTTCTCCTACACAAGCCTTTTGTGATTTAATCAAAGGATCAATAGTAGATTAATGGAATGTTTACATAAATATCTAGCTCCGATTTCAAAGCATTACATCAATTACTCAAACGGGGACTCAACAACACCCATTAACTTTTAAATAAAAGGCTTTACTAGCATAACAGTCATTAAGGTATCGTGAGAAAAATAATCTATTATGAGCCATAAATTTTTGAAGAAGTGGGTCACACGATAATTTATAATTATCTATAATTTAATTTTTTATGATCTATAATAGACTATTATTTTAATAGTCTATTAAAAATTGACACGTAATTATTTTTTTATATAAAAAAAAGTTGCTGGCAGGTCCATTCTTATCTAGTTATATCGTTTATTTATTATGCCTACAGGAGATTGGGACAGGTCTATTCTGATCCAAATTTAGTTGCGCTCTGGATGAGACAAACGGGACTTCTTTGATCCAACGGTGGAGGACATGGGGTTGCGTTCATATGCGCGGTAGACATGTTTCCACGAAATAATATGGAGGGACGAGGCCGCGCAAACAAAATAGAATTTGACAAACAGGGGACCGCACATTTGAAATAAATTAGGTAGAACCCACATTCCATACGCTAGAAAGTTCAATCCAAAAATTTAAGCCGATAATTGAAGGGAGATCGAATGATACAAATGTCATATACGTATGATTTGAGATGCTTTAACACGATCAACATGTGCGGATGAATATCGCTTTTTTCCATGTCCAAAATGTCTCATTTAAGATGATTGTTGAAGCAAGAAATTAAGTTGGGCAATATCAATCAAGAGGGTAATATTTAAATGTATATGTGGGATATTTGTCTCTTAGCTAATTAATAATTATAAGTTGATTAAAAAAATTAACCCAATATCCTTTTCAACTTAACGTGGACTTCCATTTGTTTTCTGTAGCCATAGGAAAAAAATGACACAAATAAATTTACATGTTGCATGTTTAATGTGCCTTGTCGCGTTGGCTGTATTATAATCAATTAATTGTGAAAAAGCATCAAAGATCTGAGATAGCATATTCCCTTTTCCATCCTCCAGTCAAACAATTCAAATTTTAATAGATGGGAACGCTAGGGCTTCTCTCTCTTCCTCTATAATATTTTTTGGTAACTGCCAGATTTTCCATTTTCATGTAATATATCTATGAATGGAACTATGCACTGACCTTGAATTTACGGTCTAAAATTATTATTATTCACATCGAAAATCTCGTTCAAAGATTTCACATTTTGCAGCTCTCCTAGTCCTGGCACATGGGGCATCTTTTTCGTCCTTCCACCAGGCAATTATATAGACCCTCGAAAATAAAGGCAATCATTGGGTTGAATAATACTTTTTTGACCAATTCCTATCTCATATCTTCAAATTGACTCCAAGCTAACTTCTGCTTTGGAATTGACGATCTCGTGGGACTTGGCAGATTTGCCGATCTTTCTTCCCCCCTTTTTTTCGGTTGGTAGATTGTACTTAATACTGAAAAGATGTGTTTGTTAACGGTGGCAGTGCCTATGTCTATTTTGTAGGAGCCTTAAGAGTCTCCACGATTGATTTTTTTTCCCGTACTGGCCGACTAAACGATATTCCCACAACAATTGGAGTAAAAAACGGGAGAAATAGAAACAACTTTTGAGATAAATAAAAAATAAAAAAAACAAATTCAAGTAACGGTAGAATGGTTTTTCCACGACTTAGGTGGGAAAATATATGGCCATAAAATAAGAGTTAAGTATAACAAAATGGACTGAGTGGCAGAATTGGTAGAATAGAATTTCCCCACTACATCTTCTTCCCAAATTTTGAACTTAAGTGAGTTGCGCTTTTATTGATCACTATATGAATTTGGTTCAAGCTTTCCCTAGCCTTTCTTATCAATAGGAACCGGGAGAAATATTAGATATCCACGGATGATGTCGATGCAGCGCCATAAGTACATTAGATATTTGAAACTATAGTTTCACCATATTTTGCTAACAAATCGAATGCAAAAGGTTTTTTTGTACGCAATGATCAGGGGCGAAAGCGTCTTCGGTGGTTCACATTATTGCACTCCTGAACTTGGAAAGGGTCCTCTGATAAATATTATCGGGGCATGACCATCAACAGTAGTAGCGAACAAAAGGACGATTCACTGGGCGGTTTCGAGGACAGAATCCGAGGCATCCCCGCCACCAATCTTGTCAGACAAGATAACGTGATCCATAAATGTCGTGCTTTCCCATGCTACGGTTCTCGTTTTTCACCACCAACAATTAAACTTATAATCGTTTCTTAAGATGAGGACATCATTGAGAGATCTTGCCCACGGATTTGATTAGCTTGATGAAATTGACTCAAACACAGGGGAAAACAAAAACCAACAAAAAAAAAGGGGGGGGCTACGTCTCGTGATGTTTATGGACATATAATTCTAAGTTCATGTCTTATGGAGAGGCGATGTAGAGCCTATTTAAAGAAGCGTCCTCGTGGTATAGCAAGCCGAAGAATACACCTATTTCTCCCTCTCTCTCGAGGCAAAAAAATGGCGAAAGAAAGTATGTGGGCGTTGCTCATCTTTGTGGCCGCAATCCGAGGCTCGCTCGCCGGAATCCCCAGTGAAATCCACCTCCTCCGGCCGCGGTCGGGCTCCGCCGGAGAGCGCGTGCACGGCCTGTCCTGCCTGAGCTGGAGGCTGGGCGTGGAGACCAACAACATCAAGAATTGGAACACGGTCCCCCGGGAGTGCGAGGGCTACGTGGGTCACTACATGCTGGGGCATCAGTATAGGGAGGACTCGAAGGTGGTGGCGCGCGAGGCCGTGCTCTACGCCAAGAGCCTGACGCTCGCCGGAGACGGCAAGGACGTGTGGGTGTTCGACGTCGACGAGACCTCTCTCTCCAATCTGCCTTACTACGCGAAGCATGGATTCGGGTATGTTACAAATGCATTAAGCTTTTGTTTTCTTTAATTCCTCTTTCATTTTGACGGTCCAAAACAGTAAGAGAAAGTGATTTCGCAAGCCTTGTTAAAGCCCAAAGCATGTGTTTACTTTTTGCCAAAGTTGAAACTTGAGTGGCTGAATAGATTTCTTCGAAGATGTCGGATCCGCGGTTGTTCTCGCCGGGGTAAAAACTGAAAAGCGCCCTTTAGTTACCATCTTAACTACCATTAGTCTATCTGAACTTACTTCGTATAGATTTTTACAGTGAAGACTCTTTCTCTCTATCTGCAAAAAGATTACATTTCGATGATAATGCGGGTTTTGTCGATTGCTCGGCGTCGTTCATGTGCTGGTATCGGGTACTTGGAATGAGCTCGTATACGATAGTCGGCCGTCCTGAGGGGAGAAAAGGATGTATGACGTTGTCGCCTTGAAAAACAATGATGGTGGTCATTGAACAAAGGATAGGTACCATCTATGTTCATATCATTAGACTTAGTCAAAGTATAGTAAAGAAAAGATAAAGAGGAGAGCCACAAGGAGGAGGTAGATGGTAAATGCTGTATGTTTTTAAAAGTATACTCTTGCATAATAATGCTGGTCGAAAATCTTATCCTTTTAGCCTTTTCCTCCCCTTGGAATCCGCAATGATGTAGATGCAAAATGGGTTCTTGGACCACCCGAAAAGCAGAAGCCTCAAAGAGTCCAAAAAAGATAACGCAACATGCTTAATTGGTCCAGAAAGGAGATCTTGCCAAAGTTGTCTCCTTTCTTGCGGATCTTTGAAAATCAACGTGGACGGCGAAATACATATGATATTGCTCTGTAGTTTGTCTGTAACATCGCCAAGTCATAACTTCTACAAGCAAATGAATAAGACATGCATGCACGTAATTATAATGAATTATGCGATGATGCGATTTCTTCTGCCGTTGGATAACCTCAATGTGCAAGACGATCCGCCCCTTCCCGGGTTCGGAAACACTGCATTGATCATGTCGGATTAAAGCTGTAAACTTCGCTGTTTTCCCTGTCATTGGAATTGCCCACATGATTCCCAGTCGACATTGCTGACAAAAGGAGAGACAGCTTCGACTGTTCATGACAGGACATAAAGAACTCAAAAGTAATCTTACGTACTTCTAGGGTTTCTTTTTCATTCCTAGGGAAACACAATCATGTCCATCTCCAATTCGTTGCGCTTTGGTTAGCTTTGTAATCCATTTTCATGTGTAAACTAACCGGTCCAATCATCGAATGCGCAGGGTGGAGCCCTACAACTCGACGCTGTTCAATCAGTGGGTCCTGACCGGCAAAGCACCGGCGCTGCCGGAGACGCTGGAGCTGTACCGGGAGCTGTTGAAACTGGGGATCAAGCCCATCTTCCTCACCGGAAGAACCGAGGACCAGAGGAAGATCACTTCCTCCAATCTCAGGAACGCTGGGTTTCGCAACTGGGAGATGCTCATCCTGAAGTAAGCTCGCCTTCCGACTTCTTTAACCACCTGAAACGCGGCGAAAGAAGCAAGAAAACTATACGAAATTCATCGCTTCATCCTCTATAGACTTAACATGATTGATTAGGGTTACAACTTCATGCCTTAAGTCATTCCGTATCGGAATTGCATTCACCGGTCGTTTGGGTTTGCAGGGGATCGGCTTACTCGGGGACAACGGCGGTGGTGTACAAATCGAGCGAGAGGAGGAAGGTGGAAGAGAGCGGGTACAGAATCGTTGGCAATATCGGAGACCAATGGAGCGACGTGCTCGGAATCCATGCCGGCAACCGAACCTTCAAGTTGCCTGACCCCATGTATTACATTAGTTGATCCCTTTCATCAGTTTCTCTTCATTGATCGGGGCCCATGTAAGTCCATCATTGATGTGATTGACTACCAATAAATCTCTCGAGAGAAAAGACATAGACCTGTCAAAATGGGTTATAAATCAATTTCTTCATCCATATGTGATGACGAGTTAAATATATATAGTTGACAGTATAAATGGGTTTAAAACGTTAAAATCCAAAATAATATGAGTATTAAATGAATTTGCAACTTATTTAGACTCAACCCACTTCTATAAATTTTCTTAGATTTGATTAAATACGAAAGTGTTTTAGCTATCTGAGTCGGATCGAGTATATATTGGGTTACTATATTTGTATTACATAAAAATGAATCAAAATGGGCTAAATGGATTAATCTTGATTGGATCTCAAATTGGACTAAATCAATCCAATTCACGGGCCAAGTATGCATTGATTAGATGTATCTAAACACTCCCTTATCATTTAGACACTTAAATCTCAAGCAATGACAAAGATCTTTTAATAATGTATGCAGGTCACATTTGCTTTATTCTATTCACCCACCCGATAAAAAAAAATTCGGGTTATGTCTCTACTGATTAAGTAATCAAGTAATATTGTATCATTTTTCAGAATTTTGACTCATGCGGAAGTTATATCACGTAACATCGCATTATATTATACGGAACAAAGCTCATTAAATACTTTGGACTCGCTTATTCCATGGGACAACAAATAGTTGGAATTTCGGATCGCAAATATATTGTTCCATTAGGGAAAAGTTGTTGTTCGACTCTAAAGGTCATTTGCTAGAGACATTTCATATATGAAAATTCACTATCACATGAATAAGTTACCACGTATAAAGTCTTGTTTTTCTATGTGAAAAGCGTGAATAGTAAATTTGTTTCCCGTGCTTAACAATTTTTTCCATGACCAAAAGTTAGTTTTCTACATTAAATATAAGAATCACAATGGCCAGGGGATCCACCTCCCAACTAAAGAGTAAAAGATGCATAATTTTATAGATCAGTGTCAAGCCAATGTAAGATATTAGTATCTATCAAATTCGATTTTTCTTTTAGGTGAAAGCCTATATTTTTTTTAGCCTGCCTTTTTTTTTCCAATCCATTCTTTGGATTTTCAATTTGTCTAATCAGTCATTGAAGTTATATACCTCTTTGAATCAAATGTTTTGCGGCTCCAATTTCAAAAGCCTAACGCCAAATATATGTATATATTTCATTATGGACTATCAAAAAATTTAGGAGACTAACTCCGAAAATGAAGACCATGACTAGATTTTGAGCAATGAAATCTCTCAACACGAAATTTGCTTTTGGCTTTTTGCATCGAAAATTTTGCATGCTTCAACGATCATGTCTGCTTTAATTGACTACATTTGGAACTAGAGATATACGACCGGAAAAGTTATCCAAAATAGGAGAGTAATCGAGTCGAGCCAAGTGGATACCTTGTCAAGTTTGAGCTCGACTTGCATACGCAACACAAAAACTAGATCAACTATTAGAATTTGTCCAAAGCTCTACTTGACTATAAAATCGAGATACTCATACTCAACTTAGCTCAACTTAGCTCAAGGTCAATTAATTTATCAGGAACTCAAGCTCGAGCTTTAGCTTGATCCCAATTTTCTAAAGGCTCAAATAATGTGAATATGTTATGTAGTCTTTATTAGAAAATTTGCGGAAAGCCATGATCTCAATGATCATGATCAGTTGCGGAAACGTATGAAATCTATACTAGCTCCAGCCATTAATGATATCAAGAATAGATATGTGGAGCTTGAGCAATCGTGAATGGGCACTTTTAACCAATTGCCCTCTTGACGTTCATGGTGTGCTCTCTAATTATCAGATAATTAGAATAATGAGAATAATAAGAAGGTTTGGCTTAGATGACCTATTTATATGCCCATACAAATTCTAATAGATATACTCTTCCATCAAGACTAATCCTAATATATATGGACAATCTTCATAGTTATTAACTACTAGATTTGGATAATAAATCCTCAATGAAATCTAATGTAGACAAATTTAATTAAACGTGGGATTATTAAATAAAATTATTACAATCTTGAGATATTTGTGCTTGTTTTGACTAATCTAAACATTTTTCAAAGAAAATATTCGACTTGACCAAATGTTAGAATTGATCAAGCTCGAGTTTGACTCAAAATTAAACGAGTCGATCTTGAGTAATCACCCAACCGAGCTAGAGCTACTTGTGAGTACCTTAACTGAATTTTGCTCTTAATTTAAACTCGATTATCCGATCACCAAAATTAAAATTTTAAGAATTTGGCTTGGTTGGTGAAAAAAAATGCCCTATTTCTCTTTTGGGTATTAAAAAAAAAAAGAAGATGCGCTAGCTTAAAAGATAAAATTAGTACCTTTTATTTAGTTTTATACAACAAATCCAATTCCACTAAAAACCTCACGAGGCACGATCCAAAGGGTCGAGGGGCGGAACGTGAACGGCACTCATTCACCAGCGCACCCGAATCATGAGATCACGTCGCCAGGTGGACGGCTGCAGTCTCATCAGGCGGGGCCCGCGCACCGCCCGATGGGACCCCCTCCGCGCCGGTCCACGATGATTGCGGTGCACGTGCATCGCAGGGGATTAATTCCCCATCCCCTATATAAGGCTCTCTCTTTTGAACCGCAGAGAAAGGAGAAGCGAAAGCCAGAAAGAGAGAGAGAGAGAAAGAGAAAGAGAGAGAAAATGTCGTGGCAAACGTACGTGGACGATCACCTGATGTGCGACATCGACGGCCACCACCTCGCCGCCGCGGCCATCGTCGGCCACGACGGGAGCGTGTGGGCGCAGAGCTCCGCATTCCCTCAGGTTGTTCTCCAATCTAGCTAAGCTATGCGCGTGCGTGTTCGCGATCTCCGGTTCGATTTGATCTGCGTTCGATCCCGTCTTGTCGGTTATGGATGCGTGAGCAATGATGAGATCTAGAGCTGCGTTCGTCGTCCGATCTCGTGATGATGATGATGATGATGATGATGCGGTCGAATTGGATTGATCTCTTTGTCGCTTGATATTTGATCATCGTACGCTTGTGTGATCGGAACTGGGGATGTTTCTCTAGGAATCGATGTCCGTTGTGGGAACAGCATGTTGTCCCCTTCTGAGATTGATCTCGATGGTTTCAACATTCTGCATTGCGCAATTATTGGATAATCCGATGCTTGTTGCCCTCCCTTTTTAGCTAACTGTACGATCATTTCGCTTCGTTGTGGTATCGGTTCAATGGACAGAAAGATGTTTAGCGGGTTAGCGGAGCTAAGTTTCTCGTCGATATGCGAGCATTACGCTAGTAATGCAGCTCATGAAGAGTGCATAGATGATCTTTTGGGGGGCCGGCGGGGAATCGGTTTTTTGGGGTTGGTATTTTGTATGTCGCCTTGATAATGCAACTGAATTAAGCGCCTTTCTCTGTATTGAGATGAGATGATAATGTCGCGTCATCCCTTTTCCTTTTCTTTTCTCTAGTTTAAGCCACAGGAGATTGCTGCCATCATGAAAGATTTCGATGAGCCCGGCTCGCTTGCTCCGACGGGGCTACACCTCGGCGGCACAAAATACATGGTTATCCAGGGAGAGGCTGGAGCTGTTATTCGCGGAAAGAAGGTATGCAGGTCTTCTTCTTCTGTTTATGTATTGATAGGAGAATTTGACAGATGCAGGTGGTGCTTGTTTAAAAAAATCTAACTAAACAAGTGATATGAATGAAGCGAATTTGCGATCTTATAACTTGTTACTGGATAAGGGGCCATCACACCTACAATTGATTCCGCATTGTATTTTGAACTTTCACTTCTAAATCATTCCTTCAATGTGCTGGACAATTCATACATCTCGATACTTTATAACCAAAGTGAGCACAAAATTTATTTCAAGTTAAGGTGGGCATGGGAGACACAGTACATGATACTTGAGTTTAAAGCTTGAGAATTTAACTCCAAATCACTTGAATTCTGTGTCCTCGAGTCAAGCAGTGCCACAGTTGTTGAAGCTGATTCCTAACAGGATAGTCAAGCGTGCTAGTGTTTCCATTGATTTGCAGGGTGCCGGTGGCGTTACTGTGAAGAAGACCACCCAAGCTCTGATCTTTGGCATCTATGAGGAACCTTTGACACCAGGACAGTGCAACATGGTTGTTGAGAGGATGGGAGATTACCTGATCGATCAGGGCCTGTAAATCTCTGTGCCGAAGCTTATACTTCTTTACAGATTTTGACTCCACTTTGAGGCTTGCTGTCTTCTTCCTTGCTCCAGCTGAGACAGGGGGAGTAGAGTCAATTGGAATAACCATGTCAGGACTAGAACAGCCTTTCATGTTCAAGTCGTCCTTGCTTTTTCATTATCTATATATATGTCTAGTTGCTCAATTCTTGTAATCATGGCCCCAAGTTTGGTTTTCTAAATGATTCTGAGAATCCATATTATGATGTGATATGAACAGAAAGTTTGTCCATTGTTTTCTGAAATAATGCTTTTCCAGCTTCATTATGATTAGCTAAGTTCCTCATGGCGACGGCAGTAGGCATTGGCGAAACCTCAGGTCAAGCTCGAATTTGCATTCTTTTGAGGGCAATCTAGAGAAGTTTTTGTTCACCAAGGTGGTGGAGGGAAGTTTTCTGGGCATATTCATTTCCTCAGCCAACACAATTACAATTCTTCTTCATAAACTCCATGAAAAAAAAAACAACAGGGATTGCTCCATTTCTTTTGAAAAACCAGTCACGCTGAATGAATCTCCACCAAAGAAATTGTTTTTCCCATTTCCTGCACTTGGGGACTAACTTGAGCTCATCAGATGTCGTCGAGATTGTATTGCACGTTCGTGAATTCGGCTGGATCGCCTCACTGGAGTTGCAATACTGACCCGAGCTTCTCCGGTTCCATCCTCCTGCGACAAGGCAATAGACAAACTTACTTGTCGCGGAAGTCCGTGGAAAATGATGCCATCAATAGCCTATATTAACTAAAAAGTATGACACCACCGTTCTTACCTTTCTTGTCGATATCATCTCAGTAGTAGTAAAGCTTCCGAGCGATGGAGGACTCTCGAGAGGAGAAGAAGAGACTCGATCGGATGCCAAGTGATCCTCTCTTTCTGAATTCTCTGCGAATTCGCAAGTACACTTGATCGGCGACACTCTGAAAGAATGTCCTGAAGTTGAAGGCGAATCATTAGCAAACTTTTTCTTCCTTCTCAAGTACAGCACCAGCACAAATGCAAGAACTGCCGCAGCAAAAACACAAAGAAGAGCTATCGTCACTAATTCAATCCCTATGAACCCTGAAGTAACTTCACCAACTTCATGAGTTTCTTCTAGCAGCAGATTTTCAGTTTCGCTTCCAACTTCTGGTTTGGCAATTCCACTCCCCTGAGGCTCCGAGCTCTTCTTAATCCAATAAAAATTGCTCTCTACGCCTCCGTTTTCTTGTTCGCAGACATCATCATTTTTCTCGAGTCTTGTCTCTGCCGCCTTCGAAGATTCTTCAAGTTCAACTTCAGCCCCCTGCCAAATCCCACCATCTCGTCCCTCCACAGCCTCATCTAGTTCATCGTACTGATAAGAACCCTTCATCACCTCACCCATTTCCATCCACTCAGTGGCATCCCCTATATCGCCTGACGAGTCGACGTCAGTTTGAGCCGCACTGCTTTCATGAAGTTCAACTATCTTTTCAGATACCTCCTCATTTGTAGAACTCAAATTTCCATGCCTTCCTTCAACGTCGCCAATTTCATCTAAAGGAGAAGAAATGCTCTTACTCGACACATCAATTTCAACAAATTCAACAAGCTCCTCAGAAACATCTAAATATGTACGACTGGACCTTCTTTGCCAATCTTCAAAGTCCTGTAACGGAAACGAAATCCTCGTATGACAGATACACACCATCAGCAGCACCAAAACGTGAAGCAAAAGCAGCAATTTGCATAACCATCTCAACCTGCAAACCTGCGGCATCTCCACTCGATTGCCTGCTCCATCAAAGTCGGAATCCTCCTGCTCTTGCTCCGCCGAATCCTCACTCACGGACCCTCCCGAATTGGAACCTATACTCGTGCCGCCAAAACCGTCCATCACTTCCTCCAGTCGACGAAGGACCTCACAGTGCCGTTCCGGGTCGTAGCGGAGGAACTTGGGCCGGGGCGAAAGGTAATTGGTGAAAGGATCATAAGGGCTCGAGACCGGTGTTCCTACACCAGAAGAATCGGACTCAGACTCACCAGGGTATCGAGAGTTCATCCTCATTTCCTGATCGAATCTTTCATATGATCGGCTTCTCGTCACGTTTCCGAATCTTCTCTTTGGTCCACCCAACATCCCTCTCGGCCAAACAAAAACACGAATGCGCACGGAGAGATGTTAATAGAAAAGGGTAATTCGTGGGGGTTCAGAAGCATGAGCGATTGAGGTTTTTGAGGGTGTTGATGAGGAAGCATCGGCTATTGCAGAAAATGTGGGTGCGCCATATCTTGAACCCCATTCTCGCTTGTGTTTTCATGGCAGTTGACAGAAACGAATTGCGTTCTTGACCGTTACTTTCAGATTCGGCTATTGCAGAGAATCCGAGTGCTTTTCAAAATCAAGCCCGGCCCGGGAAAGAACAGTTAAAGCAAATTTCTGGCCAAAAAAATGATGATAAAAAGGGAGATTGAGGATTGGCCCATGCAGGTCTCGAACCTGCGACCTTCGCGTTATTAGCACGATGCTCTAACCAACTGAGCTAATAGGCCAGTTGTTGCTTTCAGATGGATAAGTTTAATCAAATAAAAAAGTAATTTAAAAAAATTAATCATTGAGACCAACCATTGAGCTGGAGTCCAATGATTCTTAAAATTGAGATTAAATAAAACAAATGAAGAGAGGATTTTTTATGGTCCTTAATGTGCTTAAAAGGAAATTTAAAGCAACGAAATTTTGGCTCTAACGACGCCCGGAAAAAAGAATAGGAGATAGTATCTTCACGCACCCCAAAATTTCGCTAGTTTAGACTTTTATGGATGATGTAAAGTTAATTTCGCAGATATTCTCATTGGTGTCGCGCCCATGGCGATGATGTCGATTTTCACTCGTTCACAGGCAGAGCCGAATCGGCCCTAATCGTTGAGTGAGTGAGTTTGTCATTCGAGGATTCGTTCGTGATAGACGAATGGATTCGAGAAAGAAGACGGCGACGACCGAGAACCCAGGATCCAACACGAGTTGTACTCATCACTGGCTTTTTGGAGAAAGCTGCGACGGGTTTTCGTAGCCTGGAAGTGAGAGCCAAATCCACTGGTGAAGTTAGTGCGAAGGATTGTGGATCAACTCGATATGATATAAGAAATGGCATGCTCGACTCGACGTACTGGAGCTCAACTAAGCTTGGCTACATTTAAGTATAAAAAACTCAACATACTTGTTCTTTTATGACTCGATTGAACTCAACTTGGCTCAAAACACTATCACTCGCCCTTTGGGTTTTGTTTAAAATTATATCGAGGGGTGGAACAACGATTACATAATAAAAAGTAATATTACTAGTATATATAATATTATCCGTCACATAAATTAAAAGGAAATCCATATAAAAAAACAAGATACTCAATTAGGCTGACAAGCCAATTGAGTCAAGTATCTTATCTCTTTCGTCATTGAAATAAACATGTTCTATTTAACTTGTCGAATTATTAGTTCTTTCTTAAGTATTATCATTTCACTTGATTAGGAAGTTTAAATACACAATTAACGTTCATGTCAATTTTCTTACTATAATACTACTTGACCTAATGATAGGTTACATATAGACTCTTTGTAAGTTAAACTATTGAAAAACGATTTGCATTATATAGTGTATGCCAATACTTTTTCATTCAAAGGTTGGTAGAATACAATAGAAATCAAAAGTGTGCAGATTCTATATATGTCAGTTGAAATATTTGTAAATCCTCCTGGACAATCAAAGAATACGAATTCTTATATGAATGAACAATAAAAGTGAGAAATCTAATTCGAGAGTTTTGAACTTGGCGTGAACGTACTTGATACATGACGGTTAAAGAATTTGCAAAACCTCCAAGATATATGAATGATGAAAATTTCGATTAGAAAATGTGAGAATCCCAATTCGATACCTTTTGAATCTAGTACAATGTTAAAAAGACAACACTTAATACCATGAGGTATTGAATTATATTTAGCATCTTAATAACTCTTGCTTTAATCAAAATAAAAAGGGCTAGAGAACAACGATAGGAAACCCTAAAAGCGTTTGGACAAACCTCGTCGCCGCGGCTCGTTTATTGACTCGAGAAAGAACATGGGAGGAAGTGAAAAAGAACATTCGCCGTAAAGACAAAACATATAGCTGGCTTCTTTTTACTAGTTAAATTAATGAGTAATAGATAATAATGCCACAATGTATAAAAATAATTAAATGTAAATCATGTTCCAATGTCAATAACATTGATTGGTTAATGATTTCACGTTCCTAACGCAATTAAAATAGAGCTTAGCTTAGCTTAGATTAGAACCGTAGCAATCTTGTAGTCAACGTTGATATTAATTTTTATTTTTCCAACAGAAGGAAAAAAAACAAATTTCTATGTGGAGATAATTCCGGCAATATCTTAATGCAAGATCCACCTTGATTCACGCTTTGATTAGACAATAAACATTAAGCGAATCTTGGAAGAGATGGGTGCTGCTGGTCAAAGAACTTTCAAATGTTTATCCTTTTTTTGTCATTTATTTTTATCAAAAGGTCTATTTATTTAACCGAAAATAAATATTTCGATTTTTTTTTCTCAAAATGATTGTCCTATCATTTTAAGTTATTAGTTAATAAAAAAATCTTTTTATCATCAACAATAATTTATGTCTAATATATTCATGAAAATATTTTTTATTCAATCATTTTTATAAGTGAAATAAGTAATCAATTTTAGAAAAATATTTATTTTTTCTCGAAACAAACGCATCCTAATACATGGTTACTTATTACTCTAAGATAGGGGAAGTGTAAGGAACCATCTGAAGCAATTTCCATTTGGTTGGTTTTACATAAAAACAAACATCCAGGGACAACTCCCAAAACTGAGTAAGAATCTACACAAAAAACACTGCTGGATCTTCGTTCATTGCAGACATCTAAATTGAAGATGACAGCTCTAAATTGAGACATCTATACTATTCGCAAGAGGCGGCGACCGTGGATATTGGTTAACGAATCGCGGTCATTCGAAGATGTCTTAAAACTGAGAGCACGACCGATGCATTCCGATGGCCCTGACGCTGTTCCGGGCGGCGATGATCTCGCTGAGCATGAGCCTCTTCTTCGACCCCTCATCAGGTCTTTGCCTGGGGGCGCTGAGCGACCTCGACTTGGCCTTGAACGACTGAGTGCTCGCCATGTAGCTCGGGAGCTCGGAGCGAGGCCCGTAGTAGCCATCTCCACAAGGGCTCCTAACCAGCGTTGGAGTTCTACACTCGTTGCCGGCGAGGGGCCACTCGGAGTACTGCTTCGAAATGGCATAGTCCAATCC
Source organism: Eucalyptus microcorys (assembly GCA_014182515.1). NCBI lineage: Eukaryota > Viridiplantae > Streptophyta > Magnoliopsida > Myrtales > Myrtaceae > Eucalyptus > Eucalyptus microcorys. Next base: position 31,759,728 of record CM024571.1, read on the forward strand.
ATCGTAGATGCATTCCATCAACGGGCTGTGGATTTGGCAGAATCTCGAACGAGGCTTGAACGTGTCGACCTCGACAATTTTGGGGCTCTCTTCCAAATTGCTCGCGACCTCTGAAGAAGTAGAGAACCTCTTGCTGTGGAATGCACTTCTTGGATCACAAACTTTTTCCTGTAAAATGCAACAGAACACGGTGAGACAGACATTTGAAGCTAATAACCAGAGGGATGTGCTTTGAAAAGATTCTCACCATGGATCTCCTGGGTCGGTTTTCCAAAGAATACCGGTTCTCTTTGTCGAGGGAATGGCGAGCTTGATGCGATCTGACAGCAGCTTGGGCTCGAACTATAGCCTGCATGCTACGCAGAGCGGCAGTAGCCCGCTTCCTGACCAGATAGCCTCTAACAAAGGCTTGCAGCTTAACCAATCCTTTGAGAGCTCGAAGAGCTTTCCGGGCCTGTCACCAATGCATAATTTCATCAAAATATATACCCATTTGAGACGATGCCGACAAATGCTGGACCCAGTGACCGATGTTCACATGGTGAAGCACTGTAAAAGAGCATATTAGACTAACTGGCTTCGACCAAAAAAAAAAAAAAAAAAAAAACACTAACTGGCAAATGCAGAGTCTGAAACAAGAAAAATTGAGAGAAAGATGGAATACGGAGGCTGCAATAGAAAGATGCAAACAACATTCCGAATCGAAAATGTTCGATCTGAATAGTTCAGGCAGAACAGGAGATACTGTTCTATTCATGGAACTCAATCAGTCAAGTCTCAATGGCATGAGATACTGTTCTATTCATAATCGATGTCTCATTTCAACTCACACGTGTGTGTGTTTGAGAGAGATGTGATTTGCCCTGGGCATTCACAACAATTTAAGCATCATAGCATTTTATCAGAACCAGAGAACAACCTACTTTTACCAAATTTAGGTTAAACCCAATTCAAGAGAAACATCTTACAAGAAAACCTCTGAAAGCGGTCTGGATTTTCACTGCAGCCCACCTCTCCCTCCCACCTCTCGGCATGGTCCCTCTGCCATAGCTCGTTAACTTCACGACCGCCGCTGCCGCCTCTGCAGCTGCAACTGCGGCATCAGCAGCCACTGCCGTGGCGGCTGCGACCACAATCGCCTGCTCATTATGCCCGTTCTTCGCCTCCATAACATAAGACTTGAGCCATGCAGCATCCGAGATTGAACTGCTGGGCCGATACTTGTTCAGGACATCAGAATCCTTCCCAGACTTGCTAAAACTCCACCTTTTCGTCTCCTTCTTGTCGCTAGAAACGGAATATGCACTGTCAAGACTGAATTTTTCTCTCCTCATTCCCAATATGGCCTTCAACCATCTTGTAGCTTTTCCCATCTTACTCTGCGGCACTTGATAACTGGTGGAAATTAAAGGTAATCACCTGCAAGTAGAATTGAAGTTGCCAAGCACCAATTGAGAAACAACAAACGCAGGGTCAAAACTCCATGAAGCAACAGCAGAAAATGCAATTCGTTTGTCATGAAAAATTAAAAGAGTGGGATCTGAAGAGAGAGAAAAAGATAAAGATTGGACATGTCTGGTTTGGTGGAAGATAACCTGACAACAACTCGTGAAGAAACTGCATTTGGAGACAAAAGGATGTCACGAAAACCAGAGACTTTTTGACTACTATTTCAATGACACGGTACACGAACAGAGTCAAGAGTCAAGGAGTTATATGGAAAAAAAGCTGATGAGCTCTACTCACCCAAAGAGCTAATTTCCAAAATTTCAAAAAGAGCGCCGAATTTCAGCTGCTAAACTCTCTCTCTTCAGACCGAAAAAAAAAAAAAAATCTCTCTCTCTCTCTATCTCTGCACTGTTTTTCATGTAAAATTATTTCCTTCTTTCAAGTACCAGTGGGGATAATGCCAGCCAGTGGCTGTCGCAGAGAATCTCCCACTCTTTCAGACACCCTGTTTGAGTAGTGTCCTTTCTACCTCGCTTCCCCTTTTAAAGGCTGCATCAAGATCCCCTCTCTCTCTCTCTCTCTCGCTCTCTCTGATTTCCACAGCAATTAAAGCCACACCAACCCAATGGGTTTTTCCATTTTGGGTCCCAAATAATGACCCCCTTCAGTCAAAATTACCTCTGTTGGGTTAGAGAAGATCTTTGATGGAACCTCTGATTTGATGGTTTAGCCTCCTTTTTTCTTGTCTGGAAATAAAAAAAGGGTTCCTTTGTAGATAACTCTGTGGACCAATTTCAAGGAAAAAAGAACATTTCACAATTTGGGCGTAGAAGCTTTCTTTAATCTTGCTTGGCTTCCCCCACGTCTTAAATTAATCCCAGAAGTCCCTGCAAATCTTCTGCACATTTTTACTATTTTATGCAGCAAGAGAAATTGTGATCGGCAGCCATCCATGGTGGTGGGGGATTTTGAAAATGTTGGAGAGTTTCAAATTTTGAATAGTTAGAAAGATTTTGGGGCTATGGGATGAAAATTGAATGATGAAAACGAAAGGGGAAGGTGAAGGTGAATAATGAATTTGGACATCTGGGAGGGGGGAGAGAGACCAAATCGGGCATACTCTTTGTGTATACCGATGAGAATATTGTATGGAAAATGAAAATCTAGATTACATTTAATTCAATCCCCATGGCTTCCTCAGCATTTGAGTTTTTCGAAATCTCTTGAGGGATATTCGAATCTTGGTGTTATCCGAGAGAAGGGAACATTAATGATACCCGTGATCCTATGCTTTGAATTTCTCCATTAATGCTATCTGTCTCCCTGTTCCACAGTGAGCTTTGAAGTTCCTTTTTAAACCTTCTGGTATTCTTAATTTCTTACTCTCCTCTCCTGTTAAAAGGAAAACATAAAATCGCATTAATAAGTGCTCTTAAAACACCATTAAGTATCCGTAATCTAAAATGATTCATCTTTCAAAGGAAAGAGTACACAAATTATGAAAACTGTAAAATTTTCTAGACTGGCCGTACAATAACAAAGTTCAAAGCGACATACTTCTTTTTACTCATCTCCTAAGTTCGTACATAAGTTAGTACCAACAACAAATGAACCGACTTAGTTCCATTTTTGAAATGATTTTCTATGTCGCATAACATGAAAATACCACATCAAACAACTAATGGTGATTTTTGAACGGAGGGTTAATGGGGCCAAACTTGAGACTAGATTGAAAATTGGTTCTTTTTTTAGACAAAAAAGAGTTCGGAGAAATTTGGTACTAGGATTAAAATTTGTTATTTTTCTTTTTCATACATCTTTTAAGATAAAAAGAAGTTAAGGGCAAAAATGAAATTGACCTATAGGGAATTAGGCCCATGAAAATATAGCAATACTTGGACATTTTGCTCAAGGATAAGTAAAAAACAGTCCAAACCGTAAAACCCAATCGAACCAAACAGACAATTCAATTCTTTGAGATATTCACGCTAATCATTGGTGCAAATTTGATACCTTTAGGTGGGAAGATCGTCGAGAGTAGGGGTGTGCATGATTCGGGTGGGTGGTTCCCGATCTAGAATTTGAAATCGCCCGCTAAGAACCGGTTCCGAAAAATTGGAACCGGGAACTGCCCGCTAGTTGCATGGATCCAGTCGAGAATCGGACCGCCGATCCGGTCTGGTTCCCGGGTGGATCCATAGAACCGGTCCAACCCCCATGCCTTCCCCTTTTTAACCTCCCCACATCTACTTATTCTGGCTCTCCCAATCATGGTAGCTTTATTCTCCTCAAGTACTAGCGTCACGGCGACGGTGGTCGCGACTCTCACGCCGCTTTTGTCCCAACCACCACCACCATCTTTGCCACCGCCTTCGCCGTCTCCCGCTCCTCCGTCGACACTGACAATGAGGAGGACAATGGGGACGATGAGCCATTCTTAGACTTGGAGTTTGCCCTAGTCCCCGAAAATGAGGACGATGGGGGGAGGAAGAGGGAAGGTAGAAGTGAGACGAGCCCAACAATGAAGAAGACGATAGTGATAGTGAATGCGGAGGTGGTGACAAGGATGGTGACAACGTGGAGAGAGAGTTCGAGTTCGAGGGGGAAAAAGATAATCAACTCACTGTTTCGCCGAGTTTGAAGTAAGACTCGAAGGGAGATGAATAGATCCAGAGGTGAATTGGAGAGGAAGAAAGAGCTTGGGGAGATTTTGAACTAAGAGAGACGAGATAGAGTAGGAGAATAGTGAATTGAGATAAGATGGTGATTGGAGATCTAAATTTTAGATTTGCTAATTTTGAATTTTTTAATATTAAAAATTAATATATTATTATAATATAACCGGTTTGGTCCAAATGGGCGAGTGGGCGGATCCACCCATGGAACTGGGAACTGGACCGGTACCCACCGGTTCCCATAAATTGGAACCAAGAACCAGACTAGTTCCCTTAAGAACTACCGGTTCCGGGCGGTTCCGGTCCAGTTCTGGGCGGTCCAGGTGGGTCCCAATTCTTTTGCACACCCCTAGTCGAGAGTGAGCCAAAATTTCGAGCCCATCAATATATTAAGTTGAACTTCTTCACTCGAAAGCTTGGTGATTATATATCAACTATGATATATTAACCACTTAACACCACTTCAATTCTTCGTTATGGGACTATTCTTACACTACTCACACATGAATCAAATCAAACCACCAAATCATTTTCATATCTTCCTTAGTTAAAATTTTTGAAGTCGATGCATGAAGTTTTTCTCAATTCATTATTTCCTTTTCTAATATGTAGTCGTGTTCCTCTTACTTTTCTAGGTGGTGTGGTTTTAGAAGTTGGACACATTATCATAGGTTATTGTTTTTAAACTTTAAAAGGTCGGGAAGATATGACCAACACAGTGATCCTTCTTTGCGTGTTATCATATGGCTTCTACGCTTGCTATGAAATATTGGATTAAAGCCTTAACTACTTTGCTCGACTTGCAATTCGTAGACCCAAGATTGATGAGTACTGCAATCCCTCCAAGAAACTAACATTAAGGAAGTCTCCACTCGTATCGTTACTTATTGAAGTTTCAGGATAGTTTTTGTCTTAACTTGGATTTTAAATAGAGAAAAAGCCACCAAAAAAAAAACACTCAAACTATTACATTTACCCCAAACTTTTATTGTAATATTAAAATTCTCAAATTTATACCTATGTAACATAATTACCATCTATCAAGGTTTCGTTAGATGATTTTTCAGCCAAAATAATGTTGTTTTTATTTCACTTAAGCTACTTGACCTCCATGTCAATAAAATTAATTTTTTAGCATCCTTGTAGATAGATTTTTAATGGTTCTCGTTGACAAGATTTTGACGAAAGGTAAATATGTCATATAGGTACAAGCTAGGAAGCACCGATACTCTTTGAGAGTTTGGGAGTTTTCATGTCGTGTCGTGTCGAACACTCCAATATGTATCCGATATTCTTTGACAATCAGTCAAGAGGTGTCAAATAATTCAACACTTAGTCAACCCTCTCGACACTCTCCGACATGCAACTTTGTAATTCTGACACGTGATTCCAACATACGTAAGGTCAATTTATTTATTATTTTGGAATTTATTGGAATGAGATTTATCCCAATCTTTACTAAACCCATTTTTGGAACATAGCTGCACTAAACCACGCCCATTGGACAAACACATTTAGCCCAAATTATAACTCTTTTTAATAAGGGACCTATTTTTCTCATTTTCCTCTCTTCTTTATTTCAATAAACATAGTAACATATGCTTTAAGGAAAAAAAAAACTCAATATTCTTAAAAATTACAAACATTATTAACTATTTCCTAAATTCATAACTATTTGATCACGTAAATGTGTTATATTATATTCTACATCATTATTTGAAGTATTACCTAATCATTTACATCAATAGAATCCATTTTATATAAATTGGAATCCAAATCTAATCCGGCATAATGTGCATCATTCAAGTCATTACTACTATCATAATTTTCACTCGCTTTATTTATAAATAACTAGGCATACTCCTTAACCAAAAAAAAAAAAAATAATAATAACTAGGCATACTCTTTAAAATCTTTCACTTCTTCAATACGCCAAAAGCTCGCTCAATTTTTAATTGTAGTGAGGAGTAGGCACAATTGAACACTTCTTGATAACCTTTCAGTTGAGGATTCGTTGAAACTCAGGCAAATAATAACTAACTTCTTTATATGGCCCCAAATAATCTATGAGATTTGGATATCCAAGATCTACTAAATAATATTTACCTACACTAAGATATTGTAAATTTAATCAGCATATACACATACATATATTAATACATAGAAACCATTAATTAACGAATCTTTTTGAGGATGAGGATATTATAAATCATGTCTCCTAATGGCTTCATAAAAGACATGAGTATTATGAATTGTTCCATTTCAACCAGCCCAAATATAAGTAAATTTCATATGTGCACATGGTCATTATATTTTGCGTCGATGTTTCTTTTCGACTGATAAAACGAAGTTGGTCACTCATAAGTACAATCGCTGGAATATGAATACAATCTATAGCTCCAATATAATATTAAAACAAAGAACACTAATATTACTTGATTTATATTTAGTTCATTTATTTATTGTATAATCATAACTTACCTTAAGATGTTGAGAAAATCTTATATTATTCCTAATTTTCTTAGGAACTTCCTTAAATTGCCAATCGGATGTTGAAGCAAATATGCTTTCATTTCATGTATTTTATCAAAAAGTAAGCTAAATAGTTTACATATGGTTTACCCATAATGCCAAAAGCACTCTTATGTTAATGTGTTACCTATATTATGTCCTAAAATATGAAAAAACAATCCCAGTACTTCTACAAAATCAATATTCTTAGATTCTTGCAAATCATATCGTGTCACTAAGTCATGCATTAAATTTTTAAACACAATTTTATACATTCTAAAGATTCGATAATACCTTTCAAGATTAGCATTAATGCTTATCAAATCTCTTAATCATGCATTTCTTGTATATGATGAAATTATGCACGGTATTTTCTAACCATATGTTACCTGATAAATAGCGTAGGTATGAGTTACCAATATTTCTCTTCCTCTTTTTCATAGTCTTCCCTTTCAAGAGAATTATTCATAACTGGTTAAATATATATATAGATATAACAAATTATCTAGATCATCCATAAACAAAAAGTAATTTATCAATATCATATATATGTAAACTCCACTCAATAAAAAGAACACCAATTAGAAACATGTCTTACGATATAGCGTAAACATGTCTTGCCAACTAGTATAAATAAGTAGTGCAAATAGATCTCACATTACAACAATGTTGCATATGAAAAAATTCAAATAAATAGCTAACATCTTATTGATGATTATGCTATACGAACTTATACTTGAATCATGTGACTTTTTCTTGATCACCATCTAAATTCATGAAGATTTGCCTATTGTCTTTCTTTTTTGAAAAATAATCTAGTGCAAAAAAGGACGGCGGGACACCTGGAGTGCCAAAATTTGGCACAAAGTAATACTTAAGTGCTAAAATTGGAGTAAAATAGATCAGTTAAGTGTCAATGGCAAGAAAATCTGACCAAAACACTGACATGACAATTTTTCGACGAGCCAAGTGTAAAACAACATCGTTTTGTACGCTGACGTGGGGGTAAATAATTAATATAAAAATTAATTAAATTAAATTTTAAACCAAATAATATAAATAAAATATTTATATATAATAAATAAGCGGGAAAAGGTAGCCGGCGGCTAAGGGCTCAGCCCTCGCCGTCTTCGCCAAAAAGGCAGGCCGAGGGTCGGTGACCTTCGTCGGATCTAGGGGAGGGCTGCAACCCTCGCTACAGATCTAGGTAAGGGCTTGTAGGCCCTCGCTGCCGGCCCTTGGTTAAGACTTAGCAACCCCGGCCGACCCTCTCCCACCTTTCTAGCACCGGCCTAGAGGTGGCGATGGTGGCAAGTGCTAAGCCCTCGCCCGCCGACTACCTTCTCCCTCCTTTTTGAAAAAAAGATTTTAAATTAAATTTAATTAATTTTTATATTAAAATTCAATTGTGGCAAAACAACATCATTTTTGTGTTTCTTTGCTGAGTTAGCCTTCCGACAAGCCACATAAACAAGAAAAATTAATAAAAAAGTCTCACGTAAGATTTTTGGCGAGGTTCACTAGATGTGACACTCAAGTGTCCATTCTTTTAAAAAAAAAGTGGCACTCCACTTTCTTAACTTTTGACACTTAAATGTCCCCTTATACCAAGTTTTGGCACTTGAGGTGTTCTTTTACTTGCAAAAAAAATATAAATCTTAATTTTGCTTAATTTCAAGTATAGCTTTCAACGTCTTTATAAGTTCCTTGTAAAGATCAAACTCTCTAGCATAACTCCTACTTTCAATAACTGAACAAATTCTCTTCATTTGCGTTGCTCGCTTATCAACCATATTCAATTTCTTTTGTTTATTTCCTTGATATTGCCTCGCCGAACTCTACAATGTTTTTTTTATTGCTTTAAGGCCGTTCACTAGTCTTTTCACCCATATTCCACTTTATATTAGCATAAATAAATCCTACATAACCATCGATGTCAAATTATATGGCCATAATATCTTCATCAACACATAAGCTTTGTGCATGATTTCATATGATGTTTCCAATAGCAAAAGTATCTCAAAAATTCTATCCAACAAAACTTAAATATTCGAATGTATGCATTTCGTTCTAAAAGCTCTAACCTTAGTATTTTCCTATTATAATAAACATTTTCATGAGTTTTATATTAAAAAAAAAGGGATGAACTTAAAAAAATAACCAAAAAATGAGAAAAAACCTGAATTTTCCTCTCCCAACATTCATCACTCACATCAATGGTATTCTTTTTGGATCTTATTCTAATCATGTTTCCTTTAGGACCAATGTCCTCTATCTTTTTTAATTTTCCTTAAGATTATCAAACTTACTCTTCATTTGACCTTTATCATATTTTTTGCCCATTAAGTCCTCAAATTCCTTAATTATAATTGTCCATCCATCCATTTTGTTATTTGCAGAACAATTGCCATTATCAATTTGTCTATCCCACAACTTATAAAAGGTTTCAACATCTTCAGGGCTCCAAAATGTCTTTTCCTTTAATAAACTTGTCATATATGAATAAATGCAAAATAAACAAATACAATTTAAATTTAATGACAATAAACTTAAATGTTCACATGAGACAATATTCTTAGACATCTTTTTCTCAAACTCAAGAGGTTGCTTGAGTATTACAATAAATTGAAATTGTAATTGGCAAACATAAGTAAACAATTGCTCTTGACAACTTTTTAAAGATGCATGTCTTACTTATAAAGAAAGCTTAAAAAAAACACGGATTACCATCATATAAGTGATAGAAAATATGGCTAGATATAATGCAAGACAATCGAAAACAGATGCAATCTATACTGAACTACTTTTTTCAGTTTTAGATATTTATAACTGATGTATAAAAAAGAATCTTCCTTAAAACATATCTACATCGAAACTCAAGAAAACGACTATTGTTACAACAAAATAAAGGGAATTGTAGAATTCAAATAATTCAAACCAAACGAAATCCAAGAAAAAGTCATCTTGCGGAATGGAGAAAGTCATTTTAGCCTGTCATGCATTCCAAAAAGTGAAACTCACTAGATACTGACAAGACAAAGCCTCCAAATTCGTCTCATACAAGCATCGTATCGGCAATAAAAAATAGTGGCACAACTAATTCCTAGTAACGAACAAATTCACAACTCGATATCTAGTTTAAAAAAAAAAAAAAAGAACCCATAACATCACGAGGTAGAAGAGATGAAAACCCTAACCTGGATTACACTACTAGTAGCACTCTTTGACTTCTGCATCACAGATCAACAAAAGGGTAAGAAAAAAATAAAACCTATAAAACATTTTGTCAGAATTTCAAAAATACAAGTTCGAAATAGCGTAAAAACTTAAAATTCCCTGTGACATTTGGAAATTTTGGTCATATAATTTTCGTTTAAGCTAGTACTTGTCGACGGAAGTAGAATCGGGTTAGGTGGATTACCCGATGGGTTTTGCATGTGAGCTAGATGTGTGAAGGCCTAATGGGCTTAGTTTTGGGCTGAGCGTGGATTGGCGAGAGGAAGATGGGTCGTGAATAAGGCCCAATGAGCTAGACGTGTGCAGAAGGTTTGATTGAGTTGGAAAATGCAGAGATTTTGATCAATATTTGTCTTGCGTGATTTTGAATGATTTCGGATGTTCGATGGTACTTTCTTGTAGTTCAATTAGTGATGTTATGACATATGGAATGATAGACATAAAGATCCTTGGACATTACAAATGATGACTTAAAGATATTCAAAGATATAAGCAATTTCACTAAGTTTTGGCCCATGTCATTAGTGGAGGATCTTAGAATAAAGTTACTTAATTAGGTGTCTAGTGTTTGTGATGTGCCGAATTCTTTGGGTTAGGAGAGGGAATAGTTTTATTTTTGTTCAAGTTAAAATTTGTTTAAGGTATGTAAGTCAAATAGAAAATGACAAATCTAGGATTTTCTTGCAAATAAGACAAACCTACCTTTTCGGTTTTCCCTTTCTCCTACCCACCAGCCGAAATTAGCCTTCATGATTACTCTAAAATCCCTTAGCCAATCTTCTCCTTTGCATGGCTGCAACAAGAGAAAATTCTCAAGGAATGCCATCATTTGCCCCCATCTTTTCCCTTCATTTTCCCTTCTCTTTGATTTCTCTTCTTCTTTCTTTCTCTCACTCGCTCGATGCCCTCTCTCTCTCTCTCTCTCTCTCTCATTTTTCTTCCCTTTCCCTTATTGTTCTTTGAAGAACTAGTGAGCAGAGGAACAACCAATCTTCAAGCTAGCTCATGGAAGCCGTTTTTGTGTCCTAAACTAAGTAAGGGAATAAGCTAGGTATTATACTTCGACATTCTCCCGACACTTAAGGGTGGATTAGCTCAATATAGTGGATTCTCAGCTATAAGATATAGATCCTTGGATAATCTTAGCTTGCATGTGTTCTATGATGTGTGAGAGGTCTTGCATGTAAGTTTTCTCGAAGGTTTTGGGTGCTAAGCTTGCATGAGATACGATTCTAGAAGTTGAGGTTGAATCTCCTTAAGATTTATTCTACTGGACCTCTTACGTTTAATGATTTTGTGGGTTGAAATGTGCTGCGAATTTATGGTAGCTTTCTCTTGAAAAATGTTCTAAACATCTTATCTTACAACATGTATTTTACACGGGATTTTCTGGATTAAAAAAAAAAAAAAAACAAAGTTTTCAGCCTTGTTTCATGCAAATTAGTAACCTATTTTTGTACTAGAATCTGAGACATTTTGGTGTTCAACGAATTTTTATCAACTCATGTGATTTGTTTTTTAAAATGGTTTCTTCATGAAAGTTGTTCAGTACATCTTGAAGTATAAAGTATCTAAATTTTAGAGTAAATGAACAAGTTTTAGGTTTCAAACCAAGCTGGTTTTTAAAACGTGATTTCTGGATACATGAATGGTTTTGGTGACTGTATTGTGCGATTTGCTACTCTTATTGTAGAAAGAAATGGATTAAGCTTTCCACATGAAAAATGTTGTTTTAAATATGTTTTACAACGAATTAAAATTTGGAAATTTTTCAGACTTGTTTGGTTAAGTTTCAAATTTTAATTTTAGAGCCATGCATGTGAGTTTGGTTTTTACTGGTAAGGGTCAGTTGTGGTCTTGTTGTTGTTTCTAATGTTACGCCTACTGAAAAAGACATGTTCTGTGATTGTGGATGAATTTAGCTTGATGAGAACCTGTGCTTGATGGTTGTACATGGGTAGTACTCATCGTGTGTGTGAAATGAAGTGAAATAAGCTTGGAAAGTCGTGTGAAGAGCAATTCTATTTAGTGCATGTTGTTGCATTGCAATCTTGGCACATTGAGCATGTTATGCGGTCGTGTATGTGTGTGCTGGAGGTGTTATAAGTGTGCCATAATGAAATATAGTGATGTGATGAAATGTGTGAATGAACAAGTTTCGAGAGTCTAAAATGACGGCTTGGGAAGTCATGGCTCTCACATTCCTCCAACCCATTTGATGACACACGACGTAAAACCCTGGAAATCACACGTTGAAGGAATGGAAGAAAAACCCAAAAAGCAAAAAAATTAAGAGGAAAAAGCATACCGGTTGTGAACTTGCAAAAGAGGAGTTGCGAGCGCAAGGGAACTTCAGGAGGATTCGCAAGGGAGTAAGAAAGAGCGAACATGAGGGGTAGGGAGCAAGACATAAGTAAGAGAGAGCGAGCATGAGTTGTTTTCTAGAGGAGCCTCGAGGGAGAAGAGAGCGAAACGAACTCTATGTTTTGTTTTTTCAAAAAGGGGCTAAACTTGGATTTCTAATGATTTTTTGAGGGCAAAAAAGGAACTTCACGAACTTGCATTAATAGAGCCCCTCGGTATTTTGAAAATGCTGAAAGCTTAATGCTAGTTCTTTGGCTAACTGAGTTTTTTCTCTTCTTCCGACACGCAAGTCCAAAATGTGGATTGCTTTTTTTTTTTCTTTAAGTTTTATGGATTATTGGAATTAAGTTGAATTTGTCAAATTGAAATAATGAATGATAATAACAAATCATGGATCAATATTTTTAGTGTAAATTCATCTAGGTTATTTTTTATTATTTATTTATTTGTAAATTTGAATTAAATTAATTTGATTAAAATAATCATAAAAAAAATAACTTATAATGTATATATATAAATATACATTTAATATATAACGTATCCCAACGTGTCTGAATTCTCTATTTTTTGAGAAACCACGTGTCGATTTGTCATGTCATTGCGTCCTCCATGGCGTGTCGGTGTTGGTGCTACTTAGGGTACAAGTTTAGAATTTTTTATATCACTGAAAATAGTTTAGGTAAATGTATCATAGTTGGCATGATTTAGGGTTTTTTTGTGGTTTTTACCCTTTTAAATATAATACTACCAGCAAATGAAAATCTTGATAAGCCAAACAAAGCAAAAAGGAACAATTTATGTGGTTTTGAATCAAATCAAATCACCTAGTTCAATTTCAATATACTAAGGCTGTGTTTAGTCATCCAGATTAAGATAGCATAGGATAAAGGGGGATTTGAAATCCTCCAAATATCTTCTAATTTGTAGAAATATCCTTGGTGCAACTTACGTTAGGATTTAAAATCTTTGAAAACCTACAATTTAAAATAGAATAGATAATCTTTTAAAATCTTTCTTATTTGAAAATCTTTGAATATCCCATGTCTGAGGGACTCCTTATATGTGATGACTCAAAACCTCTCGACCACTGAAGCAGTCTCTAGGAAATTGATCTCGAGGGCTTGATTACTATCAACAAATGCGACCTCTCCCATTTAGCAAAATTGTGAACTAAAGGCGATAATGATCTATCTTTGGCGTATGAACACCTAATTCATAGTGATGAAAATGAGGGATCAAAGACGGTGTACAAAGATGAACTAAGAGATGATTTGGTGATGGTGGAAAAGCTAGAAAACCGATTGAGAAAAAGAGAGCCCTAGCCTTCTAAGCGAGCCGCGAGTAAAAGCATCGACAAGATACTTGAGGACGCCAGAGTGAAGGATCGCCATGGTGGACAACCTTTAGAGTGCTAGTGAGGTGCCACCAGTGAGTCTCACATGGATGGGGTTTTCCTAATGTGTGGAAATTACTAAGTTAATTTTTAAAATTTTGTATCCAATTTGGATTATCTCACCCTTTATGCCATATCTTATTTGGCAGTTTATCCAGATGTATCTAGGAATATCTACTTTGGAGAACGTCATGAAACATTAGAGAAAATCATCCTATCTAGATTCAAATTCGGATCATCAAATGCAACCTAAATGTTTTGATTTGGTGAAGCTTCTTGAAAAATTGTTTAATACAGTTCGGTCCAGTCTGGATAGGATCCATCCCAAGTGAGCATAAAAGGTAACTAATGACACCCAAATCCTATTTAGGCCTATGGGCCACCAAGCTCATTAACATGGATCATCCTCCTTGGAGCTAAATGTACAGCCCGACCCATTCATGCTAGCCTCAATTATACAATAAAACGGATTAATCGTTTATTAAGATTACAAAAAAAAGAAGAAATTTCCCCAAATTTGAATCCAAAGAGACGAGGTAAATCATTATCTCCATTAACAATGTCAAGGAAGTGGCAATTCAACAACTTTTTTTTTTTTTTCGTTTCTCGTCTGTCATATCCGAGTCCCTCCCATTATTCGAATTGATTATTAAATAAAGTGCATTTGTCTTCCTCGCTAATTTCGGGATCGAACCATTATATATTACTTATATAATTACGCCAGCACATAGGACCTTTTTATGACTTAAATTAAATTCGTCCATCAAGCATTATATTTTTAGATAAGATTAATATTACGAAAAATCATAAATTGATATATTTGTGACAAATTTATTTTAAATTAATTTTTTGACCCAAAACTAGTAGACTTGTAATAATTTACCTCAAACTAATTTTTTTAACCACAAACTCAAAATTTGTACATTTATGACAAATTTATCGTCCATTAATTTCAACAAACGAATGGTAAATCTCAAACTGGTATCATCAATTGACACGTATTATATGACTCAACAATTCGATAGTAAATTTAATGGAAATTGACAGAGGATAAATTTGTCATAGGTATAACAATTTTGAATAGGTATCAATTTAGAGTTTTTCGTGATATTAACCCTTTTAGATAATCGGTTAAAGTCTAGTTCAAAGAGCAAGTAAAATTTTCGCATCTGAAAAGAGAGTGTAGATGGCTTTCGTCTTTGGATAGTAGCACAAATGATCCAAGAACTTTGATTAATGTGTAATATGATTCCTGAACTTTTAATTGGTGCAATATAACCTCTGAACTTTAGTCTAATATGTAATGTCATTCCTGAATTTTTAATTTGTTCAATATAATTCATATAGATATTTAAAAGTCTAGGGGTGACATAAAACATGCATTGAACAAATCAAATGTGCATGGATGACATTATATATTGTACCAAAATTCGTTTACCACATTAAAGAAATTAAAAATTCGAGATGATATTGCATATCGGACAAAAATTCGGGGATTATTTACATCATTTTCCATTATGTTTTCACCAATCAAATCAGGCGCGAGGCATTATAAAAAATAATAATAATAATAGAAAAGAAACCGACCACGTGATGATTTTTATTGGTGGGGAAAGGGCCGGCGAACGAGAGAGGCCGTTTGGAGTCAAAGGCATTTGGCAAACCTTCCGCGTGAAGCCGACGTTACCGTACAGTGCTCCCCACCTCCCCCCACTCAATAATAATAATAATAAATTAATTATTATTTTTTCATCCAGATTAAATATCCAAGAAAAAACAGTTCACGTTGTTTTGTCTGTTTAGGGCAAATTAGGATCGTGTTTCATGTGATTGCCCGTGCTGAAATACAAATATCTGGAATATTCCAAGCATTTCGAGATTAAATAAAAATAGAAATGCGAGATCTACCAAAATTTATGGATTGTCGAGTGTTGGGAATGGAAGTCATCGGCGCAAGCGAATGTCATGCAGCCGAATTTGAATTTTTTCGAGTTCGAAGCATTGATGACTTGATTAATACATTGAACTGCAATTTTATCTTATTTGGTTATTCACTAAAGTCACTAATGCGCACACGAGAAAAAAATTCTAAGGATTCGGACAAATAGAAAACAAAATCAAAAGAATCCCTTCAAATTTCTTGACTTTCCATCGAAGTTGTATAGTTAAATGAATATTTCAACCATCGAAAAGTCATTAAACAATTGTATGCATATGCATGTACGGATTTTTTTTTAGTAAATATAAATACCTCTTGTTCAATAAAACCAAATCGCACATCGTAGAAGGAAGATAGGAAAAAAGATCAATTAAAGATCTTAAATAGATACAATCTTGTGAAACAAAATCCTTGATCGCTCCAAATTAAATAAAAGCAAGATGGTATTTTTTCAAGTTTTCCCATCAAATTTAAGGAACCAATATCATCCGGACTTTGAAAATCACGCGAAAATATTAAACAAATCCGCGTTGGAAACCCAAAAATATGCATCTCATAAAATTTCAAATTAAGTTTCCGACCGGAAAATAAGATCAATCAAAAATTAAAAAAAGGGGCAAAATTAATCCGTATTTCAATAAAAGAAGAAGAAGAAGAAGAAGGAGGAGTAGAAGTATTTATACGCACGAATTAAAAGAAAAAAAAGGAAAGAATCACAAAAATCACCGATGCCACCGTCTCCCGATATTTAAAAAAACAAAAATATCATCTCTCTCTCTCTCGTTTTCTCTTTCCTCAAGTTGGAAAAATCAACTCTCTTTTCTCTCTCCTCTCTCGCTTTCTCTCTCTATCTGCATCTTCCCCGACGCGATTTCGGACTGCGAATCCTCATCCTCTGCTTCGCCATTCGCCCTTCTCCCTCTCGAATTGGGTAAAGATTCCGCTTCTTCTTCCCCCTTTCCCCCTTTCCTCTTTTGGGTTCCTCCGCTGCTGTGCCGATTCGCGGTCGGTCTGCGTTCTCCGCTAGGGTTTCGGCTTTTCTTGATCCGCTCCGGTTCCGCGCTTGTTCCTTCTTATTCCATCTTGGCGGGCCCCCTTTCTCTCGATGGGACCGGAAAGTCGGAGCCTTTGGTCCTCCCTCGATTCCTTTCTGTTCCGATCGGGGCTCGATTCCGGCGATTCCGGCGATTTCGGCGATCGCCGATCGATCCTTCGGTTCTAGGTCTTCTGGGTATCTGCCGGAATTGGTCGGGGCGTGTTCTTGGGGGATAAAGGGGAGATTTTGTGCTTTTTTTCTTCTTTGGTGTCTCTTTTCGTCGATTGGGACGGTTCTTGGCCCGATTGGGGTTCCGCCTTTTTGCGTTCGATTCGTCTCAGATGGTGAGCTCGGAGGGTTTGGGGGCATCGCCGCCGCCGGCGATGGCGACGACGGCGACGGCCGCGAAGCAATTCGGGGTCACGAAACCGATATCGGTGTTGGGGCCCACCGAGGTCGATGTTCAGAGAAGCATGGAGTTGGAGAAGGTTGGATTTTTTGTTTTCTTGGCGTCTTGTGTTTGGTTCGGCGTTTGCGAATTTCTTTCTTTTTTTCTCACTGGGATTTCGCTTGGGCGCGCAGTTTTTGGTCGATGCTGGGCTCTATGAGAGCGAAGAGGAGGCTCTGAAGAGACAGATGGTTCTCGATCGGATTGGGCAGGTAAATTGTGGGTTGTACGTGATTAGGATATTGGGGATGCTGTTGCTTGGTTTGAGTTTACATCTGCGTATTGAGGTCTTGTTGCGGGAGATTTCTATGATTCGCAGTTAAATTGATATTGCATAGGAGGAGCTGTTGTTGGTTAATCTTTTTTTTTTTTTTTTTTTTTTTCTGCCAAGTTGGACGATTTTAGTGAAAGCAGTTAGGCCATTGTGTGTTACTTTTACGTGCTAAACACAAGCATGGAATGGGATTTGTAAATTCTTTTAGTATCTAAATCTGGAATTGTTGGTTCAAGTGTCTATGCGTCCTGAGGAACAACAGAGTCCATTTAGGATCCATCGATAGTTTCGTGTTTTATGCTAGTAACTTATGTGGCAGGGAGCTTTATAGATGAGGCCTGAATTTGTTTTTCTTGGATGATTGCATCATAGACATGGTTCTTGGAGAAGGTGAACAATACGGGAGATGATTGCAGAAGTTTCTGTTCTCAATCTACATACTAAAAATTTTCTTGAGATGCTTTTTTCTCTCTGTGGAGGCAGCCTTTCATTTAAGAGGAAAATTGCTTTTGGCCAGCTGAAGGGTGTAATAATGTTAAATTGAGTTCACTCCAAAGTGAAAGAGCTGGCAACTTTGCTCAAGAAATTGATGTTACATCAAAACCTGTTCCGCTACAGGATTTAACGATTGCATTGGTTTCATGCCAAAGATAAAACGATGGGCATTTTGCTTAATAATCTGTTGTGTTGCATCAAGCCTAGGTGGAGAGAAGCTGAATTTGCTCTAATATTGAAAGGCCAAAATATCTTTTTGGATTTTAGGGTCAGAATAAATTCTTCTTCTTTTTTTTCGGGAAAGAAAACAAAGAAATTGTCTTCTGCAAATTGAAGCATGTGATAGTTATTTTGTTTATTTGGCACTTGCAATGGATTATCTATATTTGTTAGTTTGATGAGTCTTCTTTTTTTTGTGGATTGCTAATGGTAATACTTTTGGAGTTTTTACTCGCTGGTACTCATTGTTGTTTACACTTTGTGTTTCTGATGGTTTTTCTTACTCTGTATGAGTAAATGATATAATAATAGAGAAAGTTTCAGGATCTCCTAGTTCGCTGTTGGTAATATTTGTTGGTCCAACTGTTTTTGGATACTGAGCTTCTCGCGAGTTCAAGAGGATTCAAGCATTCCTGTAATATGTGAAAGTACTGTCTGTGGTATAAAGTCTCCTAAGTTTGTTTATTTGTGCTGTCAATGCTTTCTTTGTCCATTTTCAGATTGTAAAAGATTGGGTGAAGCAACTAACTCGTCTACGCGGGTACTCGGATCAAATGGTGGAGGATGCAAATGCTGTTATTTTTACTTTTGGTTCTTATAGGCTTGGGGTAAGGTTCTTTCGTTTGGTTCATTTACTCCTTATATGGTTTTACAAAAGCAGTTTCCTGGTCATTTCTCACCTTGTTATTTACCCTTGGTTTCAATATCAAAATCTTCAGTAATTTTCCTCTTGTAAGAGGGTTCTCTGCGGTAGCATAATATTGTTTCTTTTTTGCATTACCGCATGTGTGCAGTGTGCAGCCTGTGGTGCCCCGTTCTGACAGTAAGAGGGAGACTGCTTCTTGATTTTTAGTTTTTGGTTGATTTTAGTGACATAAGTAGTAGGATTCCCTTTTTGAAAATTTTTGTTTATTAATTAATGATTGATGGTATAGTTGCAATGCTGAGTGTTGTTCTTTGCCTTTATGTTGTGGGGAAAAATAATTCAAACTTTTCTTTTTATGCAGGTACATGGCCCTGGTGCTGACATAGACACTTTGTGTGTTGGGCCATCCTATGTGAATCGAGAGGTAATTTAATTTGTTCATCTACTTGTTTATCTGCTCCATCCTCATTTTTACATATATCTAATTCAGTTTTTTAACCCTCATCAGGAGGATTTCTTCTTCATATTGCATGACATCCTGGCACAGATAGAAGAAGTGACGGAATTACAGCCAGTTCCCAATGCTCATGTGCCTGTAATGAAATTTAAGTTTGATGGGATATCAATCGACCTTCTTTATGCAAGCATTTCGCTACTGGTTGTGCCAGATGTGAGTGGAGATTATCCTTGTTCTCCTTATGAACTTTATAACTGTTTCTCTTACTTTATGATCAAAGTTGAGTCCTCAAAACTTTTTGGGGATCCGCCTACACGTCGTAGTCCTCTGTGTTTTCTGTGGCAGTTCAAAATCCCTGAGTTCCTGATGTGTATGCACTGAAATGTTGACTATTAGGTCTTTCATGCTTGATTGCATGCAAACATTAGCATAGATGTGGATAATGTGATGTCTGTGGGCTTCAGTTTGCTGTAGCTGTATCAAATTAAGCTATAATAATTACGACATGGATAGTGGATGCTAAATACATGTAACTTGCATTTTCAGAATGCCCTGCTGCAATTTCTCTCTTGTTTGGTTTTTTCCCTGTGCCTCTGTTGTGGTGCAGCCTCCTTATGTCAAACAGGCAGGGTAATGATTATGAATGTGAGACATGTTTATATGTGCAAAATGCTAGGACTAGAATCTTCAATGTGTTGGATTAACTTGTGAAGGGAACTGAGTGGGAGACATAGTTATTGGAGATCTTTCCTTTGTCAATTTTCAACTAGTTTTCAACCTCTGTATTTTGTATGCTGCATGGATCCTCCTCTTTTTTGTGCTTCTTTCATCAGAGATGATATTCTGGCCTTACGCTTCATTTCTTGACTTTCTTTTTCATGGGAATCACCTTTCTACAGGATTTTGACATCTCCCAAGTATCTGTTCTGTATGATGTTGATGAACCTACTGTTCGAAGTCTCAATGGGTGCAGGGTTGCAGATCAAATTCTGAAGCTTGTTCCGAATGCTGAGGTACAAAGATGTGTACTACTTTTTTTTCTTGGTGGTTTGATTTATTTGAGTCTCTTTCCCTGTTTATCAGTATTATGTCGCTTTTATGTGTGTCAATTATGTGTAGAATTTTCGGACTACACTCCGCTGTCTAAAGCTTTGGGCTAAAAGGCGTGGCGTCTATTCCAATGTGAGTATTCTCCTTTTATTTACATACAGCAATGGATCAACAAACTAGTGTCAGGTTTTTCTTGTTCAGTTTATCTGATCTCTCTGTCTCTCTCTCTCTCGATCTTTTAATATGTAGGTGACTGGATTTCTTGGTGGTGTCAACTGGGCATTGCTTGTAGCTCGTGTGTGCCAGCTTTATCCTAACGCGATCCCTAGTATGTTAGTTTCACGGTTTTTCAGAGTTTATACACAGTGGCATTGGCCAAACCCCGTTATGTTATGCCCAATTGAAGAGGATGAACTTGGCTTTTCTGTTTGGGATCCACGTAAAAATCCTCGTGACAGGACCCATCATATGCCTATCATAACACCTGCATATCCTTGTATGAATTCTAGTTATAATGTCTCAACCAGTACTCTGCGTGTTATGATGGAACAGTTCCAATTTGGCAACAAGATATGTGAGGTATGCATATACCAGTATCTTGCTCACATAGGTTGGTTAGTTTTCTGATATATTCTGATGTCCTTCTGTGTTGTACCTTCTTTTTTTTTTTTCAGGAGATAGAATTGAATAAGGCCCAGTGGAGCGCACTATTTGAGCCTTATATGTTCTTCGAAAGCTATAAAAATTATTTGCAGGTCGATGTAGTTGCTGCAGATGCAGATGACTTGCGTTCTTGGAAAGGCTGGGTGGAATCAAGGCTTAGGCAGTTGACTTTGATGGTAGTCTCCATCCTCTTTCACTGGGAATAGAGAGTTCAACCTGATGCACTCCTATATGTGCATCCGTTATGAACTGATGAGATAAAATAGAATGGCAACTTTTATGTTACTTCTTGTTCACTTTTTTTCTGTTGTTTTGCAGATTGAACGGGACACATATGGGAAGTTGCAATGCCATCCATACCCTCATGAGTATGTTGATACATCGAAGCAATGTGCACATACGGCTTTTTTCATGGGTTTGCAGAGGAAACAGGGGGAGAAAGTTCAGGAAGGTCAGCAGTTTGACATACGTGGGACGGTTGATGAATTTAGGCACTCCGTAAATATGTATGTGTTCTGGAAACTGGGGATGGACATATATGTGTCTCATGTTCGCAGAAGACAGATTCCTTCTTATGTGTTTCCTGATGGATATAAGCGAGCCCGATCTAGAATTTCAACCCAGCATCAAGGTGAAAAAGCTTCCTCAGAAGATGCTGATGTGTGCAAGGGTGAATCAGCTGAGAGAGACCTTAAAAAGAAGGAAAGCCCTGTAGGGGAGGATGTGAAGCAAAGTAGTTTGAAGAAACGCAGATCTCTCAGTCCACACACATGTGGTTCAGTATCACCTGAAATTGTTACTGACAAACCCCGCAACCTGTCTCAGGAGAATTCTATATTAGGTTTAGTGGGAAAGGGAGAGATTTCTGAGTTGAACACGACATCGCAGGTTGGCAAAAGTTGCGACTTTCAGTCTATTAACTTTAGTGCTAATACTGGGTCCATCAACCAAGAGCTGAAAGTAGCTGAGGTTGATGAACAGTCAAAGTTAGAAAATGCCGAAGGTGGCTGTGCTTCTAATTTCAGTGCTGTTAGAGTGCTTGCAAGTGAGGTGGGTTCATGTGAGGGAATGCGGCTTGACTCTACCTTCGGAAGCAGTGAGGGGAATAATGGGAGTGCTGAGGTTAGCATTGATGGTAGTATCAATCTGGGGTCTTCTCGAAGTGATTCATGTGAGGCAGATTCGAACTTGTCTTTGGAGGTTGGATGTGCCGAGTTCGCAGGAGGCTTGCGAGAAGAATTGGAGGTTTTAAATTTAAACTCTCTTCTGCATTTTTAGTTTTTGTGTTCTCTTTTCTCTGTTTTGCCCTTTTCATTTAGAGCTGATTATACAGTACCTGGGCCTCTATCAGGACAATATCTGTCCATCTAAGTGACTCATTCAAGTTGCATTACCTTCTTGGAGTCTCATTTTTCCTTTCTTTTTTGGTGTTGTTTTATTTACTGAGTTATTTTCCTTTTCATCTCTTGTTTTGTGTGTTGTGAAGCCAAATGCGGTGGTTGGGCTGGCACTTCAGCCGAGGGGCGGCATGGACCCAGAGCTGCAAAAGCCAGTGATAAGGTTCATGCGTTTTTTTATTAAATTTTTTGCAGCAATCTCTACTTTTTGGCACCACGATTGTCTTTACATAGTGCCCTTTCTGGTGGTTTAGCTCAATGGCAGGTTGAGATTACATGAGCAGCTTTGAAGGGATTGAAATTGTGAATCAACTGATAAAAGTTCTTGGCTGTGAGGCCATTCAGAAAGACCAAAGGAGACAGAAAGCCAGCAGTTTCTGGTAAGTACGTACTAATTGCTGGCTTTCATTTGTTTCTTTTTCAGGCGCATTGGTACCTTCATATTGTGAAGCAAACTTCAACCAAAAAATCAAAAAAAAAAAAAGGGAAGCGAATTTGTCTTCAAACGTGATGTGAAGTGTGAACTGCAGCTTTCAGAGCAAAGCTCTGCGGTTTGATCTGTACAGTTCTAATTTTAGACCGAAGCGCTTGCACTTGATGCTCTCACTGATTATTCCAGCATTCTGTCAAGTATGGGAAAATGTCGCGAAATATGCTGGACTTGTTCGGTGGGTTTTTCTTTCTATAGAAGGTGGTTTTGTTTATGAGGATTGAGGATCTCTGCTATATGGACAACGAGATGCTTCAGTAGGTTAGTGTGTGTAGCAGGTTTCGATGTTCTACTCTGTTTCCGAGTCATTGTACACTACTGACGTGTAATGGAAGGGATATTTAGCCTCTCTCTCTCTCTCTCTCTCTCTCTCTCTCTCTCTCTCGCCTCTCTCTCTCTCTGATTTGACTGGGTGGCCTTTTAGCGTTAAAAGTTTACTGATGATCCGGCATGCAGCGTGAACAGTTTTGTTTTACCTCGACCGATATACAGTTAGAAAACACAGCACCGTTACATGGCAAGAATTACCTATTGACCCTTTGAACTGTTGTGTCTGAAGTTTCTTTTGACACCGGCACAAGTTGTCTCTGAAGTTGTTCTTGCTCGATTTTACTTGAGAACATCGGGAGGAGATTTCACAAGGTTTATTTGGGGAAAAGCGCTATGTCAAAGCAATCGAATTTGGTAGTAGCAGAAAGGTTTGGAGGTTTCGACATGTTTGCTTGGAGGTAGAAGGCTCTATAGCTATTGGAAGAGTCTGTAGTCCTCCATTTATGGGATGGAAGGATGGATATCCCCGTTCTTTTGTAGTAACTTTTCCTCTTTCGAAATTGGGCTTTTGCCCATACGAGAGTTTGCAGAATTTATGCACAAGTCGGCACGAAAGCACGGCATGAATTCAACATGACATGCTATGACTCTTCTTGAGCCATTACTCGCTAGTCTTTATAGGCAATCAAATCAGTTCACATGACCATGCACTTGCAATGTTGTGTTAGACAGAGGTGCATGACAACGATTTAGGGTAAATGACGAATTTGTATTCAGTTTTTTTATGCCGAGTTCCCATCGATAAAGCAGCTCTACTTTGACTTGGCATCACGTTGCCTGCCTCTCTCTCTTTCTCTCTCTCTCTCCCCAAATATTTCTTTATTTGCGCAATCAGCCCCCCAAATTTCAGGGATTTTGTCAAACCCCCCGCCCTCTTGTCTGAACGATTTTCAGGTGGGCTATCTCCATCACCCCTGCCCCTACGTTTGCCCCGGTGGAGGAGGAAAAGTGTTGGAACAAATGGATTTTTAGTCATCCATCTCTTCCATTTTTCTAACCTAAAGTCGTACGCAGCAGTTTGGTTATCGTTATAGTCTTATGTGTCCGATTGAGGATGTCAAGTTTTTTTATTAGTCTTTCTGGGTTCTCCGTGCGGTTCGTGTGCCCAGGCCAGATTAAACAAAATTTAGTGCTACAAAATATATTATCGGAAAAATTATTGCTTGTCGTTATGCTTTCTAAGTCCTCTATAAAATTTCAGGTCTCGCTATCTTTGAATCGGTAATTGAAAATTGCGTCCGGATGATGTTTATTTGAAGATAATGGAACGTTTTAAGATTGAATTTCGTGAGGATTTCGCACTACCCTTGTCACAAGATTCCCACTGTTATCGCTGCAATGATTAAGGAAACAGTGGGAAAAGGATAGCTCTCTCCTTCCGTCCTTGTCTTTAAGACAATTGACGCCTGGTTTGTCTCTTCCCAAAGACTCCCACCAACACAAACCACTTCAAGGGTCGTCTGTCTACAAAAGCTGTGCAGTTGTTTTCGCTCAGCAATTTAGGCACGTCCCAATTTAAATTCGGCCAGCAATGTTCAATGAAAGGAACCTCTCCCCAAAACAAGAAAATCTTTAAGATTGATACAGGAAAATATAAAAGGAAAGAATTTGACTAAGACGTTCACCAACCGAAACGCACACGTGGGGGCGCGCACGAACGAATGATTCCTTTCGGCATGGAGACCATTGCTTGAGAGTTTTGTCCCTCAAGTTAGGCAACAAGCAACCAAAAGGACCCCACCTCTTTCTCTGTGTGGAGTGCATTTTCAAAGTTTTCAAGCCATTGTTGTTTAATTGCCTGCGGGGGCATTGACTCTCGGCACCTAACCCAAAAAAGAAAACAGCTCCTTCATCCCCTAAATTGAGCTCATCAGGAAGCCCTGCCAAAGCAAATTTAAAAGTACAGATGTTGAACTCCCGTTTGCATAAAATGAATAACAGATCGTCCTTGAGAGAGAACCGAAGAAAGAGCAGAGTTGAGAGTCCATGGAAGATCACTTTGCAGTGGAGGAGGGTCTTTTTGAGATCAAAAGGATCGAAAAGGGCATGCCTCTTGTTCACTTCTCATCACTCTATTCGTGCCCAAAAGGAGGCTTTGAGTGGTAGTGATTTCAGTCTACAGGGAATTAAAGAAACAGACAACATATGGAGGATTGGATGTTGAAGATGATGGCCAATTTTTTTAATTTCTTTTTTTTTTTGGGTCAAAAGATGATGACCAATTTGTGTGAAGCTGTTTCCGTGCAGTCCTCTTGACACGTCTCAGCTCTAGTGCGGCCGCAACACGCTCCATACATGTGAGTCTCCTATATCAAATGCTGGAATGATTGAGAATTAGAAATAAAAACCAATGCATCAGGAGGATCGGATGATATTCCGAGTTGTCGATGAGCCATGGAAGATTAGTCGTGCCTGCACTTACCTTATCAATTCATGGACATGTTCAATCAATGTTTAATTAAATCTATGATCTCTCTCGGAGCATCTGAAACTGAGCACTAAATTGGACAAAGACACAGACCATGTTATCCTCAGTCATTGACCTAGTTAAAACTAACCTTAGATGAATGTATCAAAGATTACTTTCATTTTCTTAGCATAAAAAAAGCGGCATGTGCATTAAAATGTTCTGACCGACCTGTTCGTCAACAACCTTAGCCTTCCTCAAGTAAATCACTCAGATATTTAAGACTGGACAACTGTTGCAACGTGATGTTTTAGTCCAACGACGGGTGAGAAAAGGCATTCGTACAGCAGAGGTTAGAGGTCAAACGACGCTTGTTTGGCATCAGAAAAATTTCCCCCCATTGAAAACTTAGCACGTCAAAGTCAAATGTAATGGTCAGTTAAGACATAAAGCACTTCTTTGGATTCAGAACCAATTGCGGTGCTTGAATAAGAGGAGGCTTCAACCAATTGTTCTCTCTCCTAACTTGAACCCCAACTGCATGAATTGGCATTAAAGATTTCTAATTGAAGAAGCAAAAAGAGGGATTGGAGAGTATCTGAAAATCTCACATAACGTAGCATTCAATATTACATGAACCCAAAACCAGTTCCTGCTGTCTTTTTACAAAACCAAGAGGATCTGCAACAAGAGCAAACCCAAACGACCCTCTTGAATCGACTTTGCTTCGGAAATTCTACGCAGTTAGCTCACAGATAATTTTACTTCTCATTGATCAAAGATCTCAAGTCAAATGTCAAAACATGAACACAGATGGTCTCTCTTTCTCTTCCTCAGGAAATCCTTCATGAAAAAATCATCTGATTAGTCCTTCATTTCAAGGCTATTCTTGTCATGCTTGGTGCCAACTGAGACAAAAAATAAACACCAAAATATTTATTAGATCTCAACATAGATCAAGAATTTTCAGTCCCTGTATACCTACAAAGCACAAACTTACGGAACAGCGCAGAAACTTCAGAGCTTTTCAGCACCCGCAATCGCTTGACGGTGGATACAAACATGCTGCAAAACCATACATGCAGCAATATATTAGAATATTAACAAGATGGTACTCCTCTGTACATTAATATCACAGAACAAGCCAACTTCCAAATGCGCGAATTAAAGAATCCAATTCTCTTCGTGTCCATAAACGAAAATCCACTACATCGAGCTCCGAGTGCACCTAAACCGAAAATTCATCCTAGAATAGGCAAGAGGACAGCGATGCGGGTGAAAATTCCACACGCAATGTCCGGAGTTCACTAAATGACATCAAAAACATGAAACGACGAGCCCACTAATGGATTCATGTTAAGCCCTGTAATATAAAAATGAGAGGGAGAATATTAATCTCAATGCATCAGATCCATCCACCAAGAGATTTAAGATGCTTACTGCCATGGCACATCCCCAACAAGCATCCTGTCTCCTTCATTATCCTCATAAACAAGAGTATATTCCCCTCTCCCATCCAATACCCCTGTAATTGGTTTCTCTTCCTCTTGCTTCTTGTTGATTCCACCAGCTGAGGAATCTCTTTGGGCTGGATAATAAGAAGAAGAACAAAAACCAAGGAACATCGTCAGCTAATCTTCTTCTTGACCCCTAAAAAATCAATAAATGGAACATGTATTACAATATTCCTTTATGACAAAATTGAAGGATTTTATATAGGTATCCACAATGGTTATAACCTGCAAGGAGGACTCTGAAGAGTTCATCAACAGCAGATGAGAGCTTCTCATAGCTATCATAGGCTTTAAGATCAACCTTCCTTCCGATGGGAACACCATCCATGTTGATCTTCACAAACATGCCCTTCTTTTCACAGGTTTCGACAGGTTTGTCTTCCCTGCCAACCTTGCTTGGGGTCTCATTCTGAGGCTCAGGAGATGGTTTGGTGGAACTGCCGCTGGTTATGTTTTTCCTGAATGAACGAATTGGAGGCCAACCAACCACTGGACCAGGCGCAGTTCTGCTTTCAAGAACATCCAGAGATAGCAACCAAAAAGACAGAAGCAAAGCCAAATAAGTCAGAACGACTTTGTCGCTAGAAGATGAGTATTTTTCAGACAAGAGCAAATGAAGCAATCGGAAGCAGATGCGAGCAAAAAAATAAAAAAAAAAAAATATATATATATATCTTTTGACAGAGATTAATATGTTTAAGAATCTGTAAATACCAATCAAATATCTTTTTTCTCTAGAGTTGATAAACGCAGAAAAAAGAAAAACGAAAAACTCATCTGCGACAATCTTTACATGTAAACATCCTTTTTAACCCTTTTGACAGATGCAGAGAACACATAGCAGGGAAAAGGCAAAACTTGCAAGAAAAAGGATGAAAGAGGGAAAAGCCTGAGTTGCCAGAAAAGCTACAAAAAACCGTCATTACTTAAAAAACAGCAATAAAAGGAGCCACCTTAGCAGGCATCGACGAAGAATCATCATGTCATAGGTTTAAGATAAAATTAATGCTGTGTTCCCAACACGAATAATTTCGAGTACCTTTTCTGAGAGACAGAGGGAACAGCTGTATTTGCAGCAGAGGCAGAGGCAGAGGCAGAGGCCTGTGAAAACGCCTTCTTCATTCCTGAATCTTGTAAGTTCAACCCTTTATTGTTGCAGTTGGGCTGTGAAGTCTCCTTTGGCAAGAAAGGCAAGTTCTTGCTCTGAGAGATTGTTGATGGGAACTGGTAATATGGCCTGGGTGGCTTCATCTCCTCTTGGTCTTGCAGTTTTTGGCAATTCTCTTTGTAACTCGTACCAGGCCATGGAGATGCCAGAGCTTCTGAGGAGCCAAACTTGCGGGCTTGATGTCCACCATTGTTGGCGGCGATTTGTGTGGAGGCCATGGAAGGGAAGTGGCCGAAGGGAAGGAGAGCCTCGTCCCTTCTCTTGTTGTTCATGTCCTGTTTTAGGTTGCACCAGTCATCAGTGCCTGGTGGACCAAGCCTGAGCTCCAGCTTTTTCTCTTCTGAAGAACCACGAGCTTTGGCTTCATCAATCATCACATGCCATTCTCTCTTATGAGGCATCAAATCCAGCAGCTGAGGATTGGCCACCCCATTTCCTGAAACTCCTTCCATATGCTACCCACCCAGAAGAGAGACTTAAAGTGACCTGTTGAACGAGGGGGGGAAAGTGCTTGTTTCGCTGAAACAGAGAACAAACCAGCAAAGTCAAATGAGAATAATTCGCATGGAGGTTGGATTTCTACAAGCAAGAGTAACTTCAACCCCAAAACCACATGGATTAAGCTAAGAAACAACGGAGGGAACAAGCCAAAGCCAAATAGAAACTTTCAGACTTACCTATCCTAGGAATTGTAGGTAATCAGCCAGAGCAAAGAGTGACGAAGACCCACATCCTCAAAACCAGCCAAAAGCATTAACCAGGTAGCAAGAACGAGACAGCCTTACAAGAGACTCAAACCACTCGAGGGAAACACCAGGAGCACAAACTGAAAAAACCACCCATCTCTCAGCTTCTTATAACCAACCCCAGAAGAAAATACAAAAACCCCACCAAGCCAAAAGCTAAAAAAACTAATAATGATCAACACTCTCCCAAAAGCAAGTAAAGAGAGCTACGATAGGGAGGAATGATACACCACTTTGTTTTAAATTATTGGCACGCTTAGTGGGTTTACCTCCTCTCTCCCTCTCTCTCTCTCCCTCTCCCTCTTATCTTTATGCGAGATAGGATGGTATATTGTAAAGGAAAGGTGATTTTTTAAGATGAAGAAGAAGGGGGGCAAGAGGAAAGTGAGAGGAACAGAAGATGATAAAGATTCCCTTTGCCCGAAAAACCCAGAACAGGGAAAAAAATGGAATTTTGAGAGCACTACGCACGCAACCACCCGGCCCTCGTCCCCTAAATAAAACGCTGGATTGTTCAGCTCAACAAGCAAAGCGTGCTGCGTCTGACCACCCCCTTTAAAAGGGCCCTAAAAAGATGACCTCTCTCTCTCCTCCCCTGTTCCGGACCCAGAGAGAAAAGAAGAAAAAGTAAAAGGATCCGCCCTTTTCACCACTCTTTTCCTTTTCTTCTTTTTTCAAAATCTCCACACACCCTGTCTACAGTACACTCTACCACACATTCCCGGACACGAGCTAACTTCTCCACGCACACTAGTCCAAAGTCTTCACAGGGGTGGAGATTATGGGGAGGGAAGCGGACAGGTGTGAAAGCTACTTGTTAGTTGAGAAGTCCGAGTAAATCAAGCAAAGATTGTTTGTTTTCTTCCCGAGAGAGAGACACAATACTGTTTCTGTTTTCTAACATCTCTTGCTTTTTCTTGAAAAATCCTGTCCTCTGAGCGATTCGGCATCTTGGTCTTACTGCCATGACACGGCGTAAGTCCACCCTGTTAGACGGATTAAATTAAGGCAAAGGTGGGATTTTGGGGGGGATAAGAGAGTCGCTTGCGGATGAATTCAATTGGGAAGTTCGCATTTTTTTAAAGGATCGCAAGAAATCTTGATGGAGAAGAAGCACTTCTTGGCCTCCGCTCATTGGCAGGGAGGAACGAGTAAAGAGAGATTTGCTTCAGCCGCATTCTTCGAGCGCGGGAGAACTTGTGCAGCAAGAAAATGCAAGAAAATCAGAGGTTCCGGGTTGAGTGTAATCAGACCTGCCGATTACATCTTGATCACATGTCGGCGATGAACGCACCAGGGACGCACAAGTTTGGATATATTTAAAATCTCGATTTACATAATATCTAGATAGCCCGTCTTTGCAGAAATAATAAAAGAATCAGTAATGATGAAATGGCCGAACTACAAATGCATTTTGCTTGGTCAACTTGCATCGGTTATATCAATATTATTTTTTGTCCTACACATTGATGGATCAAAAAAAAGGGTTGCGCAAATAGGGTCCGAGCTCCAACGCATGCAAAACTAAAAATTTTGGTGAATAAGATCATTCCATTGGAAAATAATAGTTTCCATCCCATGAGTGCTCGTGTCAAAATACTTTAATGTCAATTGTGTACCTTATATTGATATTGTCAAAATTGGGTAGTTAGAATAAATTTCGTGGGAAATATGGACAGTATGGGGGAGTCTCATCTCATTTGATGAAGACAAAAGGACAGCAGTATCCTTCAGAAGAAAAGGTTGCATGTCATTTTGCAATAAAAAATGTTGGACGAAATCAATAGATGGTGAGATATTTGACGAGCTTGTCTGTACCAAATTCGATTGTGCAAAAAATAGTTAGTAATAATAGTTAGTAATACTTACTATGCAAGAAAGTTGAGTAGATTTTCTTATTTTTCTCTCGCCATTTGCAATTACCGTATCTCCCAAGGAGTCTCGCCAAAGAAATAAGATGTGGTTTCGATATGATCCAAGATTCGATTTTTATCGAGTGCTCTCCATGTTGGAATTGTCACTTTCCAAATTGTAAACATGAGAATGTCTAGTAAATTATATAGGCGGAAAAATTGATAGAAAAAAAAAAATTGTCTAGGTAATCGAGCTATGATAAGTATATGATGCGTGCTGATACGTTGGTCCATCTTTCATCTGTCAAACCATTCATAAAAAAGCATGGTGCCCCCATTTAGTTTGACTTCCATGGTTAATTTTAGCTTTTTATTTCAATTATATTCGCCTTCTTTTTATTGTTCACGAGAAAAAGAGATTAGTTGGTTTGACAAAACAATGGGCGTCTCTTAAATAGATTAGCGGTCCTCTATACAGATTACAATGTAAGCCGACTCCACTACTTGACTCTTACATCGCCTTTACTCTTTTAATGATTACGTCTTTAACGACAGCACCCGAGATTCTTGGCTCCACTACTTAACAGTTGTCGTCTCCATCTAACGGTTACATCACGCGCGTTTCTTTAATAGTTGACTCTTTATCTCGATACTTAATCATTCATCGATATCTCCGTCGACTAAAACTGGATTCTCTCACCGACGAATCATAATTTGTTGACGAACGGTGCTTAACACTTAACAATCTCCAATTTCCGTTTCTCCCTTAATTGGCCTCCACCGATCGAGTTACCGACTAAGCACTTGGACATTTTTTTGGTGTCAACAGGCGCGTAGAGGTAAGATAAGCAGCAGAGATTTGAGGGAAAAAACATAGTGTAACATTTTGATTTTAACTTAGAAGTGTGATTAGAACTAGGTGACATCAACATTCAAGATGGTTGGCTGCTTAGACATTTTTATGGGGATTTCTTCTTCTTCCTTTTTTCACAAAGCTTGATGAGAATAGTTTAATTAAAAACTTTAATGAGGCGATTAACATTAATTTCCCATGTCGACGCGATGGCCGGCTATCGTTCGGGCCACGTTTTAAAACATGATTTCCTCCATGTACTCATAATCACCCACATTTCCTAAATTTCTACATCTTTTTTCTCTGACGTGCGTATGCTTATCTTTTTGCTTGTCAGAGACCCCGCCACTTCATTTTTATATATTTTTCATATGCATATATTATCTATATCCATTTTCTCAATTTCTTTGATAGCTACTCATCATCCCCAACCACTAACATAAAATTCAAAGAGACATTTATATAATATAAAGTTTTTCTTCTCTTTTTTTTTGTTTTTGCCAAATTGGTCGCCACCCTACATCCATATCATCCTCCCTCTTTTGAGACTTTGCATATGTTTGCCCCCTCTTTTGATTGAATCCCTACCCTCACGCGCCGCATATGTGTACTTCCTTGCAATGATATTTCATGATCAACCGACGAATAATTGATGACAAAATCATCACCCCCATAGCTAGAATCTTGTGAGCTTCATTCCCTTTAATTTTCTATTTTTGTTTTTCATTTATAAGATCTTAAAAGCGGGTCCTCAATGATTTTCCAAAAGAGATAGGGTAAAAGTCAAGATAATGATTTCTTGAGATTTGAAAGTAATAATTATAAGGATCTCTGATTGACGATTAAGATGTACCGAGCGTAAATAGGTTGATATGTGTTAAAAATTCCATCCTGCTAATCATTTGGCCATCTAGTGTGTCAGGCTATAACTGAATTCAGTCAAAACGAATGGTGCGCAATGATGTGTGTTAGAAATTTTGTCGTGTTTTAGTTGTTTGACAACTTTCGGCAAGAATTGAATGATGAATGCTGTGAGATTTCCAACGCATGCTTTAAGAAATGTCTAGTAGATTATGGAAAAACAAACATGAATGAACATACATTTTAAATTCCCCGATTAATCATGAGGTAAAATGAAAAAATCGAAGATTCGTGATGGCCAATGCAAATTCCTCGATGCTCTAAAGAGCCAAAGTGCATGTGGACCCGAAATCTTGGAAAAAAACTAGGAGTGCAATCAATTGCCATGATCAAATAGATTCTTATGTTCTTTGAATCTGCCTCGCATTTGCATACCATATATTGCAGCAAGAAACTAACTAATTTAAAGTAGGAACAAGGTCATTGGTCATCGAGACCCATCATGTCCAAAAAAATTCAGCCGAAAATGAAAAGGAAAAATTGCTTGATTTGATCACTCCTGTCCTGAAGACCCTTTTTTGAGGTTTTTTCTCTTTAGTTATTGGTCAAGAAATCAGACCAAGTCCCATGGTGGTGCATCGGTGTGTTTTCCTTTTCCATAGCTTTCCACAAGGAAGAAAAAAAGAGAAAGGGCAGATCTTCAACATTGGACGACCGAGTTCGATCATCATTTCGAAAGCTCTTTTCCCCGCATCGAATCATGAAAAAAGGAGGGCTTCTGGGTTTCTACAGCCCTGATGATTAGGGTTTTAAGGAGGTTTCCTCGCACATTCGAACCTTTAATTATGACTATGGACGACCGGGGGTCAAGATATCACATTGAAAGCGTGAAGAATCGCTCCCCCATCTTTAGTTAACCAGGATGAGAATCATCCACGTAAGAATGATCAAAAAGATCAGTCGCCATATTTCTTAATTAGGCATGCTAATCCGAGATCATTGGTTGTTGTGACCAAACTTGGGTTAACCCTTATCTCGTCGCGCCACAATAATTTATATTTTCGTGTGGCACTTTGTCAGCAAAGTTGATGTTACAGGAAGGTTCTACTTCTAACCCCATCCATCGTGGAGATTAAAAAAATGTTTTAAGCGTAAACTGATTTGCGGGCGGCAAGACTTTTAGTGCGCTGATCCTTTAAGGCTGATTAAGATCATTGAAAATCTTCCGTGATCTAATACACTCAAAAAGTCCCATCTCCTTCTTTACACCTCCCTCTGAGAGACCCTTTTTGGCCCTCGTGCATGACATTCTTTTCGAGTGACGCCTTCCCCTATACTCGTCGACAAACGGTAATTAAGGGTACGTTGCCTGTGCAAGCGAAGTAAAAAACATTCCCGTCTTCCATCATCGGGGCTCTGTCGAGTCTAGTACGCTCAATTTCCACCATGGCCCTCTTTTCTCTGTCTCGTATCGCCGAAAGACAGTATCCCATGGTCGCAAGACGAAAGACGGAAAGGAAAGTCGAAGAAGTGAGATACGCGTTTGATGTTTGTGAGCATAGAGAACTGTAGCGAGGTCGGCATTGGAGGCAAATTGGAGAATCTCTTGACGTTTGTCGTTTGGGATATGATTCAAAAAGGAGCCCTCATCGTGCATCACTTCCCTCTGAGCGATTTAGAAAGTGCTCCTTGTCAAGTCCATCTATCTAGTCTTGGCAAGAAAAGCCGTTATGCCCGGAGTCACCCGAATGTGAACACTTCATGCGCCGCGAAAGCCAAGAGATTTACTATTTCCATGAGGTTCATATTTTGTACCTTTGGCCAAAAGATAGCGCCCATTGCGAGTGAAAAAGCAATCATGCCTAGGTCCACCTCTTCTGTTTGCTGCAGGATTGATCTTTGTCTCTAATCGCCAATCTCTTTCTAACCCTCGAATCTCGCCCATTGTTTCTCAAGGAAAATACATGTTAGGTGCGTTCAAAATATGACGTTTCAATACACTCGGCTTAAGAGTAATGAATATAGCTGTTGTTGCTTAATAGAAATGGAGAATTGCGTAACCACTTGATATACATCTTGGGATAAGCTTGAGAACAACTTGCAAGACCTTGAAAAAGATGGATTTTGAGGTCGAAGAAGGCCTCGGTTGAGCTCTGCCAAGATGATGAGACATAGCAGGGCTTTGTACTTTTCTACATCATATTCATGGATTTCTTAACAACATTTAGACTATTGATGATATGTGAATTCTAGTTTTTGAGCATGCTCTTTGGATTTTTGTGTTTATTTGAACACCCTTAAAAACTTATCAAAGGTCACATCCTATTCAAATTTTTCACTTTTTCATCTCTGTCCATTATGCGAAAGGGATTATTTATCGTTTACTTGTCATATCATTTATCTATCACACTCAAATGTAAATGACGTGTGTGGCGAAAAGGAAGATAAATGGCGAGAAGAG
Organism: Eucalyptus microcorys; assembly: GCA_014182515.1. Classification (NCBI taxonomy): domain Eukaryota; kingdom Viridiplantae; phylum Streptophyta; class Magnoliopsida; order Myrtales; family Myrtaceae; genus Eucalyptus; species Eucalyptus microcorys. The sequence goes on from CM024571.1 coordinate 31,794,664, forward strand.
TTACTTCCATTTCCCATTGATTAGACACCAAGAAGATGTTGATCAAGATAAATCCTAGTACAAACTTTTGGTTATTACGTCCTTCTTGAGCCTCGGTTACCCATCTTGATGTCCACCAAGAACACAGGTGGAACGCAAAGGAAAAACCCAAACGAAAGCCACAAGAAAAAAGGGCACTACACTAAGCCTTGTGATGATGAAGAGGGGCCCCAAGCTGGCAACTTTCCTTAAAATCGAAACGTGGGCAATTTAATGTGGACAATGTATCGGAACCTTGTTGGGACAGTCCTTAATGTCCTCAACTCACGAAGAGAGACATATAGATGTCGTTCTCAACTGTAGCAATCCCAACCACCTATCTAGCATTAACAAAAAGAAGAACCTCTCTTCATCAACTCCTTCCATCTCTGGTGTTTTGACCCTACCCTTTTGCCCTTTGGGTCCTAAAGTAAAAGTTCTTGAGGACCCTCCAAGCTTTAAAGCGAAAAAGCTCACCCCAAGCCCTAGCTTTCTTGGTCAATCTTGAAGGGCGATTTCTCAGTCCATATATGGATGACACACGTAAAGATTTCAAAGGCCATAAGAATACGCGATCTGCCCGTCTAGAGGTTTGACTGTTTTTCGGTCCGGGGACCTCACCGAATTGTTAAATTACTTTTAATGTGGGTACGCATTGGCCATCCCCTCACATCATTTGGGGCAAATATATCATGTATATTTTTGTGCATAATCTGTTTATACAAGTAGCCGATCCATTAAATGGAATGATTGAGGTATTCGGACTCCAGTTGAGTGGGAACATGTGGCACGGTTGTATGTTTGTGCCAGTTGCAAAATACACGAAATGCTACGGATCTATATGATTTTGTACATGGAGTCGGAAAAATGAGGAATAAGATGAGCAATGCTTAAATATCTGCAGTTTAACAGTATAGGAGTTTTGAGGAGATGAAACTTAACTCGAATGCAGCCACCATGACACAAGCGATTCATTCGAAAATTTTAAGCCATCACATGGAAAAGGTGTATCGAACACGAGGTTAAAATGAATCCCATGAGTAACGGCAGAAACACAAATCAAAATCGACTTGATTTCAGAAAAAAAATTCCACCTTACAAACGCTAAGATTGGTTATTTCGAACGGTTGGTGAAATATATTAAAAAGAACTCTCTTTTCGCTTCGAGACATCTCATGATCAATCAGTAAGATGGATAATGTCAACACGTTCACGCAACGGTCTTATGTACGAAATCGTAATCAGTTCCTCCAAAATTTCATGCCCATGTTATCAGATTCTGCTATTTTTATAAGATTACAAGTTGTGTTGGGTGGTGCTGTTGAGACTTGATTGACTGGCTGCAAGCTTAGTAATTGGGCCTAACAAAGGCCTCTGCTTATCCCAAAGATCTGCGAGGCCCAGAAGGAGTCCGCTCGCATCGGGCCTCTCGGCCCATCTCACACTCAAACCCAGAGATATCCATCAGTATCGTCTGCCATCTTCGTTTTGAATTGCTTTTCCCTTTTCATTAATGAAAGATGTACGCAATACACTTACAGAATGTCCACATCACTTTGTGCTCGTAATTAGTCTGCACATTCTAAACAAAGTCATCTGCCGTCAGCGTCATTGCCCGCTCAACTTCGCACAACGACTGTTCGATAACTAAGAACCGTCCTGCATCGGCTATGGAGTTTAACAAAGCTCCTTGACTGTGGTTTGAATGAAACGATGTGGAACGCATTAGGGGCCAGATCAATTATGATGCTCCAGAAATGAGTAAATGAGCAGAAAAGAGAAAAGGGTAATAATCTCTTTGCAAGTCTCTTCTTAGAGATGAAATTATTAATTATGGAAGCCGTGCAAAAGCTCCTCTTTTTTTCTTCAACTATGGTCTCGAGGAATGTCATCAATGTCATAATTTATAATTGTTAGGGGAGGGCCCCATAGGAGATGAGACTTGGGTTTTTAGACTTGGATATAGCTCATTAGCATGCAAGTGAATAGCCTGAAAAGAGAGCCATCATTTTGGATTAGTGTCGAGGGCTTTTGTAGAGCACAAAAAGTGTAGCCACTAGGTGAAGTGATTTCTGGTTGTCAATCAGCCCTTTTCCTATGCTGAAGCTAAAAGCTTGGTCCCCATCGATCCTCGCGATTTTTGCTTTGGTATATCGAATCTAGGGGTGTGTCGAAGAACTTGTGGAAAGTGCAGGATCGGCACCGACATGGCCAATTAGATTTCACAATGGGTTTCTAGTAATTTAAAACAGAAAGAGAAGAAGTTGATAAATTCAAGAAGAAGATAAAATGGAACCAAATAGCTCAAACAAGAGTTGGTAACTCAAACTTAATTTGTTTTTGTTTGACTGAAGTTAATAAGCCACTCTATGATTTAGGTTTATAATTTTATATGAGAAGTTGATGCTAAATCAGTAAAGTGCATGCTATAAAAATTGGCAATTTCATAAAAGTGTTGATATTTGACTAACAAATTACTTGGGAAAAAAAAGCCACCGGTCATTTGCTTTTACCATTTTTGTACTTACCAACACTAATCAAAATTCACACACACACAAAAAAACCCACATTTTTAGGCATGGGACAGAGTTCTAGTTATAGACATGTTGTCGATAGTGAGAATTTTGGTTATATTTATAGAGCAAGAAATAATTCCCATACTATAGTACCAAAATTAGTAGGGAAATTGTCTGATTAGTCATAAAGTATAGATGCTATTTAGTTCCAAATTTTGTTATTTTGTCAATTTAGTTTGAGACCTTGAAATTGATCATATGGACTACATTGAAATTTCACACAAATGATTAGAACTAAAATGATATATGTATAATAAGTTTAGTTTTTTATTAGACGATTTTCCCCAAAATTAACAATAAAGGATACATAGTTTTACCAATTAAGCAAACTATTTTGGCCTCGAAAATCCCAAAAAAGAAGGTGCCCAAAATTGGATCATGTCAAGCTAGTAATATATTGCAAATATTACAGCCATACGCAAGCGAATGAGGTTGGACACAGCATGCTTTACCCGCAACTCCAGTCTGGATGAGGGTCCACCAATCACTATATAAAAACACAGAAAAAAGGAACATCATTAAAAGAAGAATTAATAATCAGCTATATTATATAGCTAGAGCCTAGAGCAGCCCACCATATGAATAAAAATCATAATAAATTTAGCATACTATGTAATTAGAGAAGCTATTTTCATGGAATTAAACTCGATAATAATAATAAAGAAATGAATAAGAGAGTCTCGGGGACATGCACATGCACGCTACGTTGGACTGGGGCCCCACGTGTCCCTGCTAAACCTTTTTGGTGTTATCGATATTGTTAAAAGAGATTAGGTTTTCTAAAATGGCAGTTCATGCGTATACTTACTCCCTCGTCCTTCCTCCTACTCCAACTAATATCACGTGTCTAGCAATAATTGTTGTTATTATTAGAGAAAATGACACAAGTGACCCTCAAAACTTTGTCCCCAATGAGAAGTATGGTTCCTAACTTTAGTCCAATATTTAATATCGTCCATAAACTTTAAATTTATTCAATATCGTTCGTAAACTTTTAGTGCGTTTTCAATATATTCCCTGTACTATATAGAAATGCTCGATATTGTCCATGAACTTGAATTAACGAAAAATAATATCAAACATTTACCAAAAGTCTGTGAGCTAGATTGAAAGTGTACAAAAGTTTAGGGATTACAATTAATAAATTAAAATTTCAGAATTAACATTGAAAAATGGATAATGTTAAAAGTCAAACATTTACCAAAATCTATTTACCAAAAGTCTGTGAGCTAAATTGAAAGTGTAAAAAAAGTTTAGGGATTACAATTAATAAATTAAAATTTCAGAAATGAGATCACACATTGGATTAAATTTTATGGACGACATTGAACATGTTAAAAGTTTATGAACCATATTACATATTAAATCAAAATTTAAAATTTATAAATGTAATTATCCCCTATTATTTTTGTCATTTATAATTATTAAACTAGCCTAGGTGGTTTTGGGCAATGATAGCATAAATCATGGTCTGTCAGTATTAGGCGAGCTCATCTCGTGATTAGAATTAGGTACAGGTCCACCAACCGAGCAAAAGGATCAGAGAGGTTAAGCTCCAAAAGACTCAATAGTTACCGCAAGAGACATAAAACTTTTAACTTTTGCACATGTATGTCTGGACGGATGAAAATGCATATCGACATCGTTTCGTTCTCCTTACAATGTGAATTGACCAAGCGATCGGCGGCAAACCAAGACGCGAACGTCATCACTCTTTGGGTATCGATATCATTTCATTCCTCGTCGACTCAATAATGCATTGAATCTAGAACTCACCTGTTAAAACGGGTTTTTGTTTTTTTAAACCTAGAATTTATCCTACATACCTTAGAATTCAAAATTTATCCCCTCACAAATTTCAGAGTCAAGTCAGGTTTTATTTTTATTGTTAATTGAAAAATTGCAATCAACCATCGTTTTTAATAACTACCACTTTCTGCTATAATCTACTAATCACAACTTATATTTAGATGCATGAAGAATATTAACTATTAACAAAATAAAAATCTCAATCATAAAATTGAAACTTAGATTAGTGGTTCCAGATTATGGACTCATCAATGGACATATCTTGCGATGTATAGACAAGAAAAAAAAAACGCAAAACTCGTTTCATGCTTTACTTATCTAGAATCTAGAATTTACCTATCGAAATAGATTCCTTAATTTTTTAAAATCTGAAACCTATTTTGCATATCTTGAAATTTGAGACCAAATAGATTCCCACCGGTTTGATTCTCCAATTTCAAATTCTATCCAAGAGTCATACTTACTCCTAGTTTTGCACAAGAAAAGAAGGGGCACTCTCAATACCCGTTGGTTCTATGTCTGTCGTTTGCAATCTCATTGCCAACGAGATACATGATGAGACACATTCAAGATGAATTGTACCACACTCAAACTCAGAACTTTACATCCAATCTCATTCCATTATTCAAAATGCTCTCTCCCTCTCCCCCTCTTCAAAAGGGCAATGGCAACCTTGCTTCAACACATCATGATAAAAGGACTCTGGACTTCATCTGACAACAAAATTCTCTCCGCCTCAGCAAAAAACTATTGAGAAATAGTATCCACACCACAAGTAACCCAAACTTTTTTTCTTTTTTCTTTTTTGGTCAGATGGTAACCCATGAATTAGAACAGCGAGAAAAAAGGGCATTTTTAGGAGTAATCAGTCACCACTGTCCGACAGAGAGAAGACCTGTGCCTGAAAAAGAGGAGAGAGAGATTAAGGAATTGAGGTTAAGATTAATTAAAGAGTTAAATTAAGCGAAAGATGGCTTTTTTGGGGGCGGTGGGGCCTGGGTGGTGGAGGGGGAGAAGAGTATATTTTGGCGTTTCCTCCAGGTGCATTAGATCTGCGTGTCTCCCGAAGGACATTATCATAATCTTTTTCCATCTTCTTACAGTTGTCTCCAGCCCCCACGTGCGGTCCCGCCTCCCGTCAAATTCCCGAGTCCCTGATTTTCTCCGACATTTCCACGCCGCTTCAATTAATCGGTCCCCACCGACGACTGAAAATGAAGCCAAAAGAAGAAATTGAGTTGAAATGAGATCTTTGCAAGCCAAGCAACATTGGATATGTTTGATTAATTTCCCGGCAGTCCTACTAACCATAGAGTATTCAACATGGTCCACGATGCCGCATAAATTTTTTCTCAATTGTTCCATTTCATTCGATAGATTTATTCATTAAGAAAAAGCACAAGTTATAAATACTTTATTTAAGACATTATTTGAAAGATATAATCCGAGTCCATTGAGTATAAGGTTTTCTTGCAAGTGCAAAAGAATGAAATTGCCATGTTGCTAATAGAAATAAAAAGTTACTGAAGGGGGTTTAAGGTTCGGATGAAGACTATCGAGATTTAAATTTGAATTTACATTAAAAAAAGAAAGAATAGTTTCCGCACAAAATTCGACATGGGAGAGGAAAAAAGAGCCGACAAACCGGGTTTCTATCTACGTGTCATGCTCTTTAGTTTTTCATAACGACGTGCAATTTGAAAATGTTATTAGAACATAGGATGAACTTCCTAATATTGCTTGACAATATGGTGGGAGATGGCGACAAGCAACAGGGATTTGCAGCCCTCGTTGCCTGGTTCTCTCTCTATCTGTCTTTTCTTTTGTTAATTTTGGATTTTTTAAAATTTATTTTAAGTAAAAATTGTATGAAAAATCAGATTTAGATTAAAATTATATCGTTTTAGTCACGTCATCACATATGAAACAGGAAATATTCAAAAGAATCACGTCAATATTTCCTATTAGTTAAATCGAACAGACTTAACAGAAGAATTGATAAATTTTAATATTCGATTATATTTTTTTTATAAATTTTATAATTTAATCGCACTATCATAATAAATTTCAAAATTTCTTTATACACGTGTGGGCCAATTAAAATCAACCGTCCTTTGTTGCTCCTAGTACTTAGTAGTAGGAGTAGTGCTAGTAGTGTCGGCTACCGGGGGTCGCAGCCTTTCCGTCAACGTCTTTTTTTCCCTCTGTTTGACCCGCCAATTCAACGATTAATCGGCAACGCAGCGTGGGGCCCAACCGTCCTATTCATTTTCTTTTTACATTTTCATTTTTTAATTTTATTTTCGGCATATATCATTTTTTTTTCCAATATTTTTCGCAGTTCGTGCCCCCACTATTCCCAAAACCCACTCCCACCCATGTCCCACCCCTAAACTACTCCGAAATCAATCCCGTGAAACTTCCCAAGATGTTCACCCACATGTTAAGAAATTACCCCTTTTTTAAATTGAATTTTTCCTGGCCTTTTTGCTCCCTTTTTTAAAATTGATTTTTCTCATTAAATTTGTTTTTCTTATGCCCCTTCCTCTATCTCTATTTTCATGACAAGAGAGATGCTTCACTCCTTTTCTTGCTCTCGTGCTTAGGAGAAGACCCTTCTAAATCGCAGATTTAAGAGAGCTTACCCTTTTTTTTCCCATTTAATTTCGTATTTTAGTACAGCGACCGACTCAAATAAAGAAATTCCGTCATTTTTAAAGTAATTTTTTTCCAAGAACCCTTTTTTTAACAAATGGGTCATAATGGAGATTGCTTCTGTTCATTCAAGGACCTGCTGTTTTGGTCAGTAAAAGCTCCATCTTACGTTTATTTTTTTTATTTCAGCGACTATACATTATGATGTGAAAAATAAATAAAAAATTGTCCTTTATTAATTTTATACCTTGCTCAATATAATATGATGTGAAAAAAAAGGGAGAAAACAGAAAAAAAAAAAAAAAAGGGAGAAAACAGAGATATTTGAAGATGCTAGGCTGGGAGAGAGCGAGATCCGGGTCAAGACAGCAAATGGGACACGATCTCAAAAGCCTTTGCATAACTTGTAGGCAACGGAACTTCTCCCCCCACCAAAAAAAGAAAAAGAAAAAAGAATCCACCATCTCGCTAAATCCACAATAAAGAAAGAGACTTTAGCAGAAATTTTCTTGGAAAAAATTTCCAAGAAAATTTTTCAAGAAATGGGTCGTGATCAAGAAGACAGCGGGCGGATTCCTACTCCAGCACGAGAGATCGTGGAAATATCTGTTGTATCCCCGCAGTCGGGTTCGTCCTCCTGTCCAAAGTTTCCCCACGTCGCTTTCCCTTTTTCACTGTCGTGTGCTGCGAACAGTTTCGGCAGCATAGAGAGAGAAAGAGAGAGAGAGAGAGAGAGAGAGGCAGAGTCGGCAGGAAAGAAGAAAATGCGTAAAAGGAAAATGAGAGAAAGTGCTCTGCTCTCATGAGTCCCTTCCTTATTCCTTTCTTCGTCTGTCCTTCCACGGTCCCCAAAAGCCTCCACCCAGCAAGGATCCTCTCTTGTTCTGGCAAAATCTTTCTGCAGAGGCTCCGGTCTTTCCATACTTCATCTTCCCCTGTTTCCTGGGTTTCGCTCCCTCCCCTGCTTCTTGACGATTCTTGATTGTGGGAGCCTCCGGGAGCTCTGGAGAACCCACCAAGTTTCAGCATCGGTTTCTCAGTTTCACTTCCACTGTTCGGCTTCTTCCCTGTCCTGTGCAAATTCACCTCAAATTTCATGCACCGCGTCCCTGAAGTTGACATCTTTCGCCAAGCTTAGCCTTCCCCACTCGACGAAAGCATGTATCTTTCGCAGGCGCGTCTTCTGGTTCCCCTCCTCTGCTTGCTCCTCCACATTGATCCTCTCGGCTCCTACACGACGCCCATGAACTGTACGGACACATCTCGCCTCTGCACGTCGTTTCTGGCCTTCAAGCCCGAGCAGAACGAGACTTTCGGCGTGATCCAGTCCATGTTCGACGTATTGCCGGCGGACGTAACCGTGGAAAACTCCAATCTCGACTACGTATTCGTGAGGAAGAACTGTTCTTGCTTGTCGACGCCGAGGAAATACGCCACCAACACCACCTACACCATGAAATCCGACCAAGGGTATGTCTACGACACCGTGATTGAGGCCTACGACGGGCTCGCGCTCTTGCCGAATTCGACGCGGAGAGCGAAGGCCGGCGCGGTCGTGTCTCTGAGGTTGTTCTGTGGGTGTTCGAGTGGCTTGTGGAATTACTTAATGAGTTACGTGATGAAGGATGGGGATAGTGTGGAGTCATTAGCCAGTAGGTTTGGTGTGAGCATGGACAGCATTGAGCAAGTGAATGGGATTAGTAACCCAGACAATTTCACGGTCGGTGAACTCTACTACATACCCCTCAATTCAGGTAATTTCTCGTGTTTTAATCTGATTTTGGCTCTGAAGCATGAGGGGTAAAGTGGGGGGGGTGAACCGTTTCGGAACGCGGTTAGATTGTTGTGTTTTGAGTCAGCGACGATGGCGAATTCTGCCTGACGTTTGTCCATTCGATTGGGGAAATTGACTTTAATTCGCGGATAGTGGCTATCCGGTGGGATGCATAGGAGTCGTAGTCATGTTCTCGGCCAATTTCCAAATGATGAAGTTGTTTTTCGCCTTAAGTTTCTTGCACATGTTTCAAGCTTGTGGTCGGGAGTGGTAGCAGTTATTTCCTGTGTGAAATCCTGGTTCGCAGGTTATACCAACACAGTGTCTAATTACTTTGAGCTAAACACAATGTAATGAAACTTTTACAGGCTGAGCTAATGTGTGTGAGGATGTTGCCTTATCTCTCGATCTGGGCTTAGGACTAAATAATCTGATTCGCTGTATTAAGTAAGATCCACCTGCGATTTTCTGATTAGGATTTTGATTTGTTTCCAGTCTTTGGTTATGCATTGAAAATTTCACTCTGTAGACCTTATGGTCGCCCTTTGTTGTTAACTTCATTGTTTGATTCAATACTGCAGTTCCTGGTGAGCCTTATCCTTTGGAGAATGATGTTACTCCGGCCCCTGCTCCGGCACCATCTGTGGTGAGCATTTCAGGTGTGTATAATGTATCTGAGTCAAGTGTTGGGCTCTGCATTTAGGTAGGCTATTCCATGTTTCCTTTTCCTGTTTATTTTCTATGTCTTCTAGTTGTGAACATGGGAGAATAAACATGGGGGTGGATCACTTAGAACTGGATTTATTCAAAATAATTTTTGTGCACGATGCTGATTTAATTGAGCATTAAGAAAACTGCAGATTATCTTCACATATTGCATATACCGTTAGAAAGTTCAACCCAAAAGCTTGAGCTTATAGGTGTAGAGATACCACATGAGGAGCATTTATGATCCGTTGTCAAGCGATGTTGGGCAACACCTCCTCTCACACTCAAGTCGGATTATGAGCTACGCGTGGAATTTTGACTACGCACATTCCATTCACATGGAATCTTTTTACCCCACACCTACGCACATTCATATGGAATCTTTAATTGGCTTTGATACTATATTCAAAAGTCCAACCCAAGTGGAGGGATACCACATGAATATAAAGAGCATTTGGGATTCGTTGTCAAGCGATGTGGGACAATATTTCAACATCCACTTCACGAATAGATATGCTTGATATGAATGCCAACTTTATTCTTTTTCCATTTTGCAATTGAGGATCAGAAATCTGCTGTGGAAGCAACTGTGAATTGTTCACTCTATTTGATCTTACGGGGAGCATCCTCTTACAAATCTTTTCATCCATGTGGCATTCCCTTTTCATGCATATCACTCCTAACTTCTTTCTGAAGTCAAACATTGACTTTGGGCTTCCTAGAAACAAGAATTTCATGTAATTACCTCCTATTTGTTTGCAGACGGCAAAGAGCATCACAAGGCTCATGTATCATACGGCTGGATAATAGGGAGCTTGGGGATTGGTCTTGTTGTTATTGTAGTATGCGTTGTTGTTTTCATTTCATTGAGGTCATCAAGCTGCTTCACTGAAGCCCAAGGAAACCGTGGAAAGGATCATGATGAAAAAGGTCAACATAAGTTTCATATACTTCGGAATCCAAGTTTCCTTTGTGGTTCAGGAAGATATATCTGCTGCAAACCAGGAGATTGGAGGCAAACCAATGGGGAACCCAGTACTCACCAGATAGATCTTCCAAAAGGTGCAGTACTTTCAGTCATCTCTGCAACTTACGCCATACACTACCCCTAGAGTTGAACACCACGAAAGTGCTTGCACTTTTTCTAGATTTCTTTTGAACTTTAGCGCATAAATTTGCAAAATATGATTATGCTGAAAGTTGTCTTCACCATCTTTCCCAGTTTAATTGAAATGATGTCATAAGTTATTTGCTATTCTCTCAGCTTCAATTGCCCAATTGAATGATGTGGATTGGAGACTTTTCTTTTATTTAAATTATTTCAACCTTCTTTTTCTCTATTGCACTAAGTTCGCTCAATCAATTATTTTGCCCATACCTTCTTCAAGTCTTTGTGGTAATTTTTTCCATTCATATGCTAAGATGCTTCTCTGTATTTTGCAGTTCTGGGAACTGATGTATTTGATGTTGAGAAGCCTGAAGTTTTCAGTTATGAAGAGGTCACGTTATCAGCTGATGGATTCTCCGACGCTAGCCTTCTTGGCCATGGTACATATGGTTCTGTATATCACGGAGTCTTGCATGACCAGGTACACAACCACCTATTCTTAATAACAAATTTCTTCACTCATAGGGTAATGTTCTTTACCTGAGAGCTTTCTTGTCTGTTAAATTCTTTTAGGAAGTTGCAATCAAAAGAATGACTGCTACAAAAACAAGAGAATTTCTAGCGGAGATGAAGGTTTTATGCAAAGTCCATCATGCAAATTTGGTAAGGTCCTTTCTTCATCTAAATAAAGGAAACATTATTTCCTGTCTGAATCTTGTTCATCAGTTTGAAGATGGTCCTGTTTTGGTTTCTGCAGGTGGAATTGATTGGTTATGCAGCCACCAATGATGAGTTATTCCTTATTTATGAGTATTCGCAGAAGGGTTCACTGAAGAATCACTTACATGACCCACAAAGCAAAGGTAACATTGTGCTTAATGCCTTATGCCCGTGCATGCACCTCATTGGGTACTTTCTGCTTGATGATATATTCTTGTCGTCTATCAACCTTACTTGGAGAAGGAAGTAGAAGATTTGGTTCTTGTTCATTCTGATGTGCTAAATATGTTCTTATACATTTCAGCTTAGACCTGTCTGTTTGAGTTTTTGATGATTTGCAAATACTGTCGCTAGGTCAAACATCTCTTTCATGGATTATGAGGGTGCAGATTGTGCTTGATGCTGCTAGAGGTCTAGAATACATTCATGAGCATGCCAAGAATCATTATGTTCATCGAGATATCAAGACCAGCAACATTTTACTTGATGGTTCCTTTAGGGCAAAGGTATTTTTGTTTTTTATTCTCTTAGTGAGATCCAGTGGCCATTTGATGCATCTTTGCTGACTTAAGTGCTTTCCTCTTGCTTCTGTTAGATATCAGATTTCGGTTTGGCAAAGCTTGTTGGAAAAACCGGTGAAGGAGAGGCCAGCGTCACAAAAGTTGTTGGCACATTTGGTTACTTGGCTCCGGAGTAAGATTTCAAACTTTTATGTGGCGACTCTGTCCCTCCTTAGTTAGCTGTGTATTAATGTTGTTGGTGGTTTTAGGTATTTGAGTAATGGCCTTGCCACTACCAAGAGTGACGTATACGCATTCGGTGTTGTCCTTTTCGAGATCATATCTGGAAAGGAGGCCACAATACGCACTGAAGGCACAGGGACAAAAAGTACAGAAAGACGTTCATTGGCGTCCATTGTAAGTTCTCATGGAAAGTTCTCCAGCACATATTCAGTCATGATATACAGTCCGCCCAATCCTTAGATTATATTATACAATTGAATAGAGATTTTAATCTTCTTCCTGAAATTGGTCTCAAGTCATCATTCTGTTGGCTTGCCCATTGGGCACGACTCAATGTAGGAAAATATGCAGAAATGTCTTGATATTGTTCTGCAGAACGAAAGAAAGATGACCTTGAATTGTACTAATCATAATGCTAACACAACTGCAGATGTTGGCAGCTCTTAGGAACACACCGGACTCCATGAACATGTCGAGTCTGAAAGACTGCATCGATCCCAATCTGATGGATTTGTATCCCCACGACTGTGTATACAAGGTAATATGCAGTGGCTTTTTGCGATCCTATACAAGTTCTTTATCAGGCATTACTAGCGTCACAAATAGTGTAAAGCCATGAAGCATCACCATGACATCACAAGATCACTATACATGGTCTAGAAAAGAATTCCGAATTCTTTTTGTGCCTAACTAGGCTCAAGAACTTCAAGCAACAGAGTATGTGCTTGGGATGGTTTTCTCATAGAAACTTTTGGTGGGCTCTTCTTGTTAGATGGCCATGTTGGCGAGGCAATGTGTGGAAGACGATCCCATCCTAAGGCCAGACATGAAGCAAGTCGTGATCACCCTTTCTCAAATCCTCTTGTCGTCGGTGGAGTGGGAAGCTACTCTCGCTGGTAACAGCCAAGTGTTCAGTGGCCTCGTCCAAGGAAGATAGTGAGGGTTTCGAAAAGTCTCTATTGGCTTAAGGCCACCTCCCTGTGACTTGTAGCCGTGCGTGTATACAAAATGCGGATCCGGACGGTTGTTTCTATACGTCCTATTTTTCGTTCTTGCGAGTCTCTACTTTTTTGTTCTCCATCTAGGTGCATTGCCATTCGGAAGTATAAATCTTTTTTGGCAGGAAAATTAGTTCCAGTTCTACTGTAAATTGTAACTGTGAAGTGAGGATGAAGTGAGGACAAATTGCGCTGCTTATTTTTCAATAGATCTGTTCTGTTTTGTTGATGTGAATATTCACTATCAAGTGAGTTCAAATCTGGTTCTCGACCCATATCGCCGTTTCTACTTTATGCGGATTCTCAGTGTCCTCGGATTACTTTCAGACAGAAACAGCGCTTGGGGATTCATTTGGTAAAAAGTTGACAATGACATGCGGTTTAGAGGATTGAAGGAATATGCTAATTGTTCAGAGTAGATCCACCATGTACAATCTATTCCAGTGATTATCATATACACTAGAATTATTCAGTTGATGTACTATCTAGGCCATTCTCATCACCTCTCCATCCCAGTGTGATGGCCAGAGTGCCTGTGATTTACTTGCAAAGTGAAGCTAACACTCGGCGTGGCGGATCAAACGACCTCCGAGCATGAAGGACGGCCCAGTTGTCCACCAGCAAGACGTCGCCTTTCTTCCAGGGAATCGCGACGCACTCTTCTTCGAGGATGTTGAGACAGTCATGAATCACGTCACCGGGCAAGGGACTGCCGTCACCAAATGTCACTGCCTTCACGGGGTCATTCCTCGCGTCTTCCCAGCCAGTGTATGCCGCCACCATGCTGTTGAACCAGATCTTGCGGTTCCGCGACTCGTCGAGTTTGATTGCTGGGATCGGACCCATGATCGACTTGACGCCGTCTTCTGTCCACTCCAGCTTCATACCCAACCGAGCAGCCCTAGCAAAATGTTTATGAGAGGTTAAAATGAGAATGTCCTCCTTAAACCATTGCTGATAAACATGTCCAGATTAAGCAGGTTACTGAAAGTGTTACAACAACCCTCCAGACCACCCTCCACAAATTTTGAGAAAACAAACGATATGCGACGAACTCATAATTCAATCACAAAGGCGGCTCAATTAGTTGTTTGCTTAGTTGAATCGGGTCTCCACAACCATGAAAGTTCTAAGTCTGCACAAACCTCTTCTCGGCTAAGCTCTTGTCATCGGTCAAGAACGTCGATTTCCAGCCACGGCCGATCGGGGAAGATGGATCGTCCTCTTCCCCTAGCACCCGCGTGTAGATCAACCCGTGCTCTTCGAGCCGCTGCACGAAATCTGGGTACTTCTCTCTCATCCGTTCGTAGACGACATGGCTGAGCACGATGGGCGTCTCCCCGCCGCTCGCCGGCTCGACCTCGCAGAAGAAGAACAGCTTGGATGGGAATTCAGGAACCTGTCGACGATCGGATCCAGCTCATTAAACAAGGACCAACGTACTATCAAGGAACTGATACTACTAAACTTCACATGCTACACAGATTGCAAGAATATAACATCATAGTAATTGGAACAAGAACAAAGCTGAAATTTTTTCAGGAAAAAAACTGATCTTTATTCAATGTTTCTACTTTCCCAGAAAATGTCAATGGTTGAACAGAGCACTCGATGAAATCTAAACTCGAATCACGCTGAAACTGGAAGTGAGAAGACCTCGCCACGATCCAATATGTCGATCCAAGAACCCGCAAAAAGTCTCAGACCCAGTGATCTAAAAGTAGTAAGGAGCAAGAAATGGGTCGGGGGAAGAGAGAGAGAGAGAGAGAGAGAGAGCCTTGCCTGAGCCATCTCGTGGTGGAAGGGGATCTTCTGATCGGGCGGTGACTCGTTGGCCGTGAAGACTCGGCCGACGACGTTGGTCCGCGGGGCGGCGCCCCCGACGTAAGGCAGCTCCTCGTACCCGAACGCCTCGACGACGGCGTTGAAGTCGGCGGCGGAGCCCACCGGGAACCCCCGGAGCAGCAGCGTCCCGGCCTCCCGGACCAGCGACTCGAGGTACGGCTTCTGGGTCTTGATCGCCTGGGTCAGCAAGGACAGCGAAGGCGGCGAAGTGATCCCAGCGCTCGGAACCAGGACCGACGGGAAAAGGACGCCGCCGTACGATCGCTGGTGAGGCAGGCGGGCCTCCGCGAAAACGTTCGGCTCCGCCATGGCCAAAGCTCGGGGCTTTCCTTACTGGTTTCGCGATGGTGCTGGATGGAGGATGACGAAGGAGGTCTGCGCTGGTCGTTTCCTCCCCCTCCCCCACCTGGACGGGATCTGCGACCAGGTTCAGAAATTTCGCCCCCCCGGGGGAGATCGATCATCTGGGCCCTGGCGATCGTGATGGGCTCGAGCAGGGCCCGGCCCACGATCTCCGGCCCGATCCAGAGACATTTCTAGCGAGGATTCGACGTGATGTTTGCCCGCCTGCTCGAGAATTCGAAAAAAGGCACGAACTTTCGGTCGATCTCAGAGAGAGAGAGAGAGAGAGATGCAGAGGAGCCGAGCGCGGTCGGGGAGGAAGGCGCTGAAGGAACTGCCCAACAACTGCGGCAATGGCTGCACGACCGGCGGCGGCGGCGCGAAGGCCGCCGGGGAGAAGTGCGGTTCCAAAACGTCCGTGGGTATGAGCAAGAAATCGGTCCCTCCGTCCGCGCCGCCCGTGGGAATCGACGACTGCAAGACCGAGGATGGAGTGCGAGAAGAAGGAGGCGGCGGCGGGGACTCGCTCGACCGCTTGCTGCTTGTCCAGTCCGATCTCTCCGGCGTCGTGCGCCAGGTATTTTTGATGAGAAAGATGATTCCTTTTTTTTTCTTGGCCTTTCCCGTTGTGCGGGGGAAACGTTAGGTTTGGCTGTGACCCATTTGGCTTCGGTCGTGGATTCTAGTTGGGTAGTGGTTTTGGAGTGGTTTATTGGTCGAATTCGGATTTTTCCTGTAATTTCCTCTGGTGTCGATTGCTGTTGGGTCTCGCTGTGTGGTGATATGACTGGAAGAAAGTGGACCAGAAATCAAGTGGTATGTGATGATGAAAATAGGCTGCTTTTTGGGGCTCCTCATTTGTGATTAGTCTTCAAGGTTTCAATGCCTGACAATGCGATTCATGTTTTCGGAGTGTATGTGGAGGATGACAGTGCGAGGTTCGGATTTGCAGAGCATTGAATTGTTGGGGAGGATGAGGGTGGAATCTGCAGTGTGATGAATTTGCTTGAAATCTGCAGTGGAGCATTGTATGATGTTTGACTGGAATGTTTATGAACCATTTCCTTGCTTCACCTGAAAAACGTACTTATCAACGATTTTTTTTTTTTTTTTTCTGCTTTTCTTCATGGAGAGGTTCATTGGGATGTTCTCATCGGGTTGCTCTATTGACAGTCAGGATATAGTTAACCGAGCGATGAGTTTTGCATATAAAGATATATATTGCCATCTCCATTATTAGACTCTTTCCTTTTGGTAATTAGTGATTGCGTTCCATGTTTTTTCCCAGATCGATGAACTAGTAGCCCAAGCATTTAAACTTGAAGATATGAGCAAGCAGGGAAAAAAGGAAGTTGAGTCTTTGGCACTCTTCCTGTCCGAAATGCTGTCTTCATTGAAGGTCTGACTGTCGGGATTTCTTTTGGTAGAATTCTGTTAATATATTGTATTCCCTAGTCAGGCTGCTGAAAATATTTGTCTGCAGCCATGGCCTTCCAGATTGCAGAAGGCTTTCTCCAGTCCTCCCGTTGAGCCTACAAATGTGGTAGAACCGTCTCCAGCAGTCTTAGCTTCTCCTGTCCAAGACGACAAAAGCATTGTGGTTCAAAGTCCAGAGCAAGCC
Source organism: Eucalyptus microcorys (assembly GCA_014182515.1). Classification (NCBI taxonomy): domain Eukaryota; kingdom Viridiplantae; phylum Streptophyta; class Magnoliopsida; order Myrtales; family Myrtaceae; genus Eucalyptus; species Eucalyptus microcorys. The sequence continues at coordinate 31,811,581 of CM024571.1, forward strand.
AAAATGGATTCGCTGATTTCTCCTTCTCCCTTTGTATCCTGGCATGCTAATTGTACTGTCGAAAGAGGTAGGCAAGTGTTCATGCTCACACCTTTGCCAATATCAAGAGCATTGTCATCCAAATGCCAGGAATCATCTAGATCTCTACTGGACAAGATAACTTCGGCCACTGCTCCACCACCTTCACTTACCATACCTCAAGAAATTAAAGATGACTCACTAAAAGGTGTGGCTATACATCCAACGCCAAATAAACCCGTTGATACTCTTGTGAGGAGGAAGGACAACACTGAAGAGCTGGGTTTTGTTTCTCCAATGGTGCTATCAAAGAGGGACTGCTCCATGCTCATGATGACGCCTTGCTTCAAGCTGTCACCACCAAAGTCCTGTTCATTGCTCGAACCCATCTCTGAATCTTCTCACTGGGGAAATCTTAATCTTCGTAAGTCAACTCCATTTCCTGTGGGAGTCAATAATTACAGTGCATCAGAATTGTCGGAATCATCTGGAGACGGAGCTCCAGAAGGTCTGGCCGCAAGGTATCCAGAGCTTCTGGGGATACGACAGGATATTAAACTGGGAATTAGAAAGGAGAAAAAGGCGTCTTCACCAGATTGGTTTATGTCTCCCCCCAAGTCTTGTATTTTGATGGAGCCCCCTGATGAGAAACAGCTGACAATCGCAACCACTAATGGCCAGTTCACAGAAACTGTGCCTCTTCTGGCCCAGCAAGCCGACTCTCTTTTATCACAAGGAAATACTGTTCTAGAAAGCCATCTAGCAATTGAGAAATCCAGAAAGCAAGGTTATATGTCTCAAAAACTTTCTAAAAAAAAGGATCTTAGTAACACACGCCATTTGCCTATGAAAATGTATGGAATGATTTTGTTTTTTTTTTTTTTTTTTTTTGGCAGAACCTGTTGGCAGCACCATGGCACTCGTTGAAAATACTCCAGTTTGGAAGGAACCGGAGAGTATTCTGATGGGCAAAAGACCCGGCGAAACTACACTTAAGAGAGAACTGTGGACGAAGTTTGAAGCGGCATCTGCTTATGATTTCCGGGTCAACTGCTCTACACCATTAGAGACAGAAGGGAAAGGATTTCTTGATAGATTAGATGAGGTTTCCCTTGATGGAGGAAGTCCAGCAGCGGAGGCCTTCAGCTGACATAAAGTATCCCTGGAAATTTTGACTTGTAAATTGGGTGTCTGTATTTTTTTGCTTCGATGGCCTTTACTGGGGGATTTTATGCCTCCACAGCATGAAATTCAGGGCGAGAAAACATGAGATGACGAGAACAGCCATGTATCGGCTGTCTCAGATTTTGCTCCTACTGTATCTTGCAGGGTTCTTGGTCAACAAATGGGATGCGTTACCTGTTTACGGTTTCATGTACAATTTTTGACAGTTTGATCAATCATGATGGCATTTTCTTTTGGATGCCCCTGAAGAGAGAAGTATTATTCCTGTTGCAAATAGTTGTAGGCACTGCAACTAAGGGGCAGATCGGAACCGTGGCGGTTCTTGAATTTTTATGTATAACTCATTGGCAAAAGCAAAACTGTGCAAAAGCTCTAGTTGGAAAGATGTAGATGAATCCCATGGCGTGCCCTGTAATGTCTGTTCCCATGAATGTTCTGTCTTGATAACATCATTTCTCATGATTTCCCCAATACTAGTTTTTGCTTTTCTCAACTGTGTGGGGAATGAGTTAGGAATTCTCCAGAAACACGGTCATGTTCTCACTTCTCAGTAAAGGTGATCTGATTCGTTTCAATTACTACAATACAATCCTTAAGACTGAGGCTGTCAATTTGTTTCTTTCCTGGCCTTCAATGCACAGGCTCCTTGGATGCTCAAGTTCTGTTTGCCCTCAAATCTAGCTCACAAGATGATATGTACTCTCCATTCTATAGCTATTAAAGAGCTGCAAGTGAATGCTATGGAGCTGTAAGCAAATAATAATTTATAGAAAAAGGAAAATTAAGAGGTTCTAGCCAATTTACAAAATTGGAAAGAAAACAGAGGGCAGATTAGCTTAAAATCTCTGATCATAACCTTCCTGACTCATTTCTGGGAAAAGAAGAGAACAGCTTAGAGTCCAAATCCTGCCCAAAACTTGTGATATAAGTGATCTTGAAATGGTCTATATCAGGTAGAATCATCGTGGTGGGAAGACTCGATTGATTTCAACGAATGAACTTCCTGTTGACTTTAATGTGTATTAGGGGCTAAATTTGCCCCCAAGAATGAAAGGGGAAAATAGAGGAGGGGCATAGAATTAACAAGCACACATATATTGGATCCAAATAAGAGTCTGGATGTAAATCAGTCAAAATAATAGCATACATGATTACAGATGAATAAAATAAATATGATTAACTATCTATCTATGCCTATCTAACTGGGCCTCTACAGACCATAAAAGCATAATATTGAGGAAAACAAGATGTCTCAAGCAGGGAAAAGATGAGACACCTATGTACCATACCCTTTCCGAAAATTAAACTGCTTTGATTGGGCTGTTCTTGCTATTGCTTATATCTGGTGAAGCAACTGGAGCATTAGCATGAAAAGCTGATTGGCGCAAGGGCTCACCAAGCAACTTCAAAGAGAGAACTGGACGATCCTTAAAGCCATTCTGAGTCTCTAAGAGACTCAACTGAGACATACCAAATAGTTCATCTACATTGACGGGTTCCTTATGAAGCAAGGGAATTGGCTTCAGGACCTGATGATGAGATATCTCTGCAGTCTTATTTTCCACAGAGGTTATATTGGATGGCCAGATTGAAAGAGGTACTTGTTCGTAATAAATTGGGAAATGTCCAGGAATGGTAGACGGAAACACATCAGATGCCATTGCAGTTTTGGCAACATCTTTGACTGTTTCATGAGAAGAGGTTTCCATTGGCTTAGATTCTGAGGCCAGTGAGAGATCCAGCGAAGGCATTGAATCTGGTTGATCAGAATCTCTTGCAAAAGGAGGAGGCAGGGTTGTTTCCTTTGGTATTAGTGGACGATCGGTGGCCTAAAATCACAAAATTGATTAATCAAAATAGTGCAGCATGAAGTACTGTAAAATGACAAAACTTGAATAGACAGAAAAATGCAAGACAAGTCAACCTTGAATGGTAAACGTAGATCGAGCTACTAGTGAAGTTTCTCCCTGGCGACTAGAAATCTAAAGATAGATATATTCCATTCTTCCAAACTTCATAATTTCTAATGATTGAATTTTTAAGGACACACGTAAACAGACAATTCACTTTTGCTATTGAGGTATCTTCATAAAAGCACTTCTTGGCAGTTCGTCCGTTATTGTTGCAAGGGTTCAACAGATGATGTGCTTCACTGAGTTAAAGCTGAACATCGGAAGCGCCTTAAGGTTTCGTGGAATACATGGAAAAAGCGGGCATGTTGTAGAAGGAAAATCATACCATCTCTGGAGCCATGTCAAAGAGGCTGGAGCGTCTCTTTCTACGGCCAGCAGTAGTCTGCCGAATGAAGTACTTCTGGGCATGGCTAGCCACTTGAGTAGGAGTTCTTGACGTGACATAATTGCGCGCTATCCCACGCCAGTCACCTTTTCCTAGTTTCTGCAGACCGATCAAAAAAAGTCGGTGTTCCTCCTCTGTCCAAGGGACACCTAGAAAACCAAATCCAACATGGGTCAGATGTCGCACAATACTTCACCTAGTGCCCCATTCAAAAAACTTTTGACCAAAGAGCAAGTTCATTCACAATCAAGCAGGTCATAGCATGTAGCAATACCAAGTTACCAACAATTAGCCTTGCAGATTCAACGTGGATGGCATCTCAAAGAACGCTTAATTGATAGTAAAAAGACAGGAAATGGTTTGCAGCTGTTACTGCAAATACAAACGCGGTGTGTAAACAAGATTCTTGTCTGTAAACAACATTCTTGCTTGACAAAAACGCAGTCAAAATGGAATATCTACGATTGACTTCCCCCCCAGGCCACTGATTCTGCAATCTAAATTGCTGCCGGACTCAGAATGAGATCGATCTGCCGTCATAAAATCTAATGTAAAAACGGGCACGATTCCTTTACATCCATGAAAACACTAGAAAAGGATCTTTATAGACGTAAACGACATCTTCCTCTCTTTTGCCGAACATCACAAACAATAAAGAACAAAAGGGCCGAAAAAGCAGAGCTGTCGGTGCAAGAAAACAAACTGGAAAAAGCTCTTTCGCGTAATCGAAAACACAGAACTAGTACGCTATAATGCAAACGATAGGTGGCAATGACAAAGCCATCGCATCGGTCCGAAGATAGAGAACACGATATTTCCTCTGCAACATCAAGCGTTTTCCTCTTTCCCTTCTCATTTTTGTGGTCGTGATGCGTCAAAATGTGATCTTTAATCTCATCACCATTGTTTACCATAGCCACACAAAAGCCAAAGAAACAGCATGAATCACCACCAATCAATTCGCATCCATGCACTATTCCGGTAGGTAAAAATCACATCTTTTTCAGCGCTAGTTTGAAAAGAATAAATTTTTTGCATCTGCGGCATCTCAGCATTTCGATGCCGACGAATCACACACGGAAGGCGCGACGTCCACCGTCGAACCGGACGAACGCGAGCCGCACCATACATCAGGCCAGGACGTGCGTACCTTTCTTCCTCTCCCCGCGGCGATCGGACGCGCAGGCCCCCTGCGCGGGATCGTCGGACAAGTACCCGTCCGGGTCGCGCTGCTGGTGGTGGTCGTAGTGGTGGTGGTCGCCCGACGGCGGCGACCCTGCGGCCTGCAACGGCGACGGGGACGGCGACGGCGACGGCGAAGGCGAAGGCGACGGCGAGGAGGAGGAGGGGAGGAGGAGGTGGTGCGACGAGAGGCTGCTGGTGCTGGCGCTCTTCTTGATGATCGAGCCGTCCGTCAGCCTCACCCCGAAGAGCCTCACGCCGCCGCCGCCGCCCCGCCGCCGCCGCCGCCCGCGGGCGGGGCAGGTCCGGGAGTTGTGGCCGTTGTGGCTGCAGTGGGAGCACCGCCGCGTCATGGCGAGCCCGACCCGACCCGACCCGAACCGAAACCCGAAACCCGATCGTCGCTTCGTGTCCGCGCGAGTGAAGAATGAATGGGAAAAACGCGGGGCGGATGGCATTTTGCCGAGGTTCGTTTAAAGGGGGGCCGGGGTCGCGAAATGACCATTTTGGGCTTCCGCCTGCGCACGCGCGTGGGCATCTTTTGCAGGGGTAGTTTTGGTGTTTCCCGTGTGGACGCCCCTGCGATATTTAGAATTTTTACGATGTATCGTTTCCAACGGACGGGGAAAAAAAGGTGAAAAAGGAAAATAATTAGTTTGAAAAAATAAAAAAATAAAAGATCATTTTTTTACGGGGGCGTGTTTCTTTTTTTAGTCGTAAAGGAAAACGCACGTGAAAGGCATTTCTCGAGAAAGATAATTTAGCTTTTTGCATTTGTCCGGCGATGTGCTGAAAATAGGGCGAGGCAGAAAAACGTTTTCGGGCGCGCAGATCTCGTTCGGCGCATTAAAATGAGTGTTTTTTTTTTCTTAAGATACCCGTTAGCCTCTATTTAGAAAGAAAGTTCGTTTTTTTCTAATTTCAAGCACCGATGTTTTCTTTAACTTTCGATATCATTTTGATTAATTATTTTCAGCGAATCAAACACGTGAACATCCGGAAAATTATTCATGGGAAGTTCTTTCATTGAAAAAAATAAAATGGTAATTTTTTTTTATATTTTTGAAATTTCAAAAAGATGGTCCTTGTGAGAAATTTCCCTTCAATTATTTCAAGTAATTCGATTTTGCAAGTTGTAACTCGTTTTATCATATGAAAATAGTTGAAGGATTCACTATATTTGCTTCCAAATATCTAATTGAATAAAAGCATAGGATTTATATGAGTTGTGACCATATGCGTTGAATGTCTAGATACCATCCGATTGAGTCTTATCATCCAATTTTGTTGATTTTGCTAAGCATTATATTTAACTAATTACTGTCTCATCAAAATGTTCTCATTTAAGAAAAGTCATTGACAAAATTGAAGGTCATAAGTCGTCGATCCAATCAGATAATATGATTTCATTTAAAGCAGGACGAGTACGACTTCTATTTCAACACAAGCATCATGTCGCTTATCGATCGGCATCAGAGCAGCCTAAAATTCTTTATTCCCCTCGGACCGTCCTACTCTTTGATTGGTTATGAGTAATTGTGCATTTGAAATCAAAGAAAATAAAACTTGGAAAGAAGAAAATTCTTACATTTTCCCCAAACATATCGAACCAAATTGGACCGTACGAGAATAAATTTCGCTTGGTGACGTGGAATTTTCAGTCACGTCTTCCATCAAAATCAAATCGATGGCCACAAAAAAAAAAACCAAACAGGTGCTTGTAATCGATTGGAGGTCACCCGCAATCATGACCAAGGAGGCATGTACTTTCTCCACAAACATCGCGCCACGTGGAGGGAAAGGGGGCCCCACCTCCCCCCTCTTTTCGTGGGGTTTGAGGAAGATCTCACCGGACCACCCGACCACCGTACACGTGTCCAGTGGGCCATCTTCCTCATCCGCAAGGAAGAATAATATCTATCTGCTCCTCCAAATTTTTATCCAAATCTTTGCCAAAATGTCCTTTTCGCTTCTTATCTATGCAAGCCCTCTTCGATCCGATCTAACAGGGACCCTTTTGATCATCTAAAGACATAGCCGTAACTTATAAAAAAGGACAGTGACAGACGTATGATTGAAATAATCAGGGCACGGCACTCCTAATTTTCCTAGCTCCAAAGAGTACGTCGCCTAAAATTAGAAAATATAATCATGAGTCGGTATTGCTGACATGTGGAAAGGACCACACCCATTATTAAAACCTGATGCGAATAGACATTTAAAGCTCTTATGCAAAAATGGTCCCAAGTACCAAGTTTCTCTCGTTGCATGGGAAGGCGAATGGACCGTTGTACAGGAGAAACGATGTTGTTGGCTAGGTTTATTGATATCCAATACATTCTCCCCTTTATTGTTTTATTTTATTTAAATGTCTAGTCGAAGATTATCTAATCATTTAATATGTCAAGTACCAATTACATCTAAAAATCAGCCAATTGCGCATATGGAGAACGAGTCACGAGAGATTAGGAAGTTAGGAAGCAAAGTCAAAGTTGGCTCCCGGATATCACGTTCCCTCCAATCCAAGACGCGCCGAAAAGCTGCCCACTTTAACTTATCTCTTTACCCGGAAAGAAGAGAAAGATAAGAAGATAATATAAACGTTCATTATCTTCAATCCAACGCTATCTTGCTGGAATCTCTGAAAACGACCCCTCCTCTTCTTTGCAGCTTACTGAATTTTAAAAGAAGAAGAAGAAGATGAAGACGTGACACGATAATTATCGGTGGAAATCGTACTACTTGCATGCAAAGCCAAGTTGCATGGCGTTCACACCTCCCACGAGCAGGAATCGGTTCGGACAAACCCTTCCTTGATCTCCAACCAGATCGAATCTTTTTGTCCTTTCCTCGTGATCCATACGGCATCGGGCCGTGCTCCAGCGGGGTCAACAATGGCCAGCTCCCACGTTGGGAACGCCTCGAAAGTGCCCGTGAAAGGGAGAGGGGAGCGTCTTTTCTTGGCTTTGGCTTGGCTTGGCTTGGTTTGGCTTTGGATTTTACTACTTTTTCACCGGTGTAGTGCACGACCATCAGTATTCGGCACGAGAAAAATACAGGGCTAAACCCGATTGCCGATCTGAGAAGGCTTTAATTTAGTTGGCTAGGATTAGTTTGTCGTATCCCGATCGATGATGCCATCGTCTTGCGCATCCACCGGGCGCGACAAAGGCAGTGACATCCGCTAAAACATCGTCACTGGTTTACACATTTGGTACCGGGATGCTGTCATACAAAACATTCGCAACAAGAACAGACTGAAATAACCTTTCAGGCGCGTATGTTGTCAGAACTGTCTTTCCTTGAACCGATCCAGCCCGAGCTACAGCAATATTCGAGATTTGGTTCGTGGTCATGTCTGCCAAACTTGGAACATAATAAATCACACAAGTCCTGAACTTTTCCCCCCCCCCTTAGTAGTCAGATATATAGTTATCATGATCCCCTCTTTCATCTTTCGCTATCGTATAACCTATATTCTTCCTGTTTCCTTTCATAGAGCGTCTCTGAGGCAAAACAGACAGACCAATAAATAGTATGCTCCGACAGCAAACTCGAAGTGGCAAAACTTCGGCATCTCTCATGGGTTCACCGATAATTTCGGTAGGTAGGGCTGTACATGCAGCTCTCCGCATACTTCACCAGATCTTCCGGTTGAGGAAGGCGAGTCGCCAAACCTGAAAAAGATTTTTCCTCCAGTTAGTTCACGACGACGTATTAATGCATTATGAAAAAAATCCTAGGTAGTTGTAAAGAGCACTCACCCAGTTCGTAAGCTTTGGCAGCCACATTGGCCGCAATATGTGCAGAAATATTTCTGATATTTGCGAAAGGCGGGTAGATGAGTCCCTTGTCATAATTTTCCTGAGTCACCTCTGCAGCCAGGGCCTCAGCTGTTCCCAAGTATTTAAAAAAAAAAAAAAAATACTCAGAAAAGAAAAGAGCTACAAAAATTGAGATTTCGAAAAGACTGTATTTGAAATTGCAAGTACAGAACACCGAGATAAGAGCACTCACATGCAGCCAAAAGCATATCATCGTGAACCCGAATTGCGCCAGACATTATCAAGCCCAGCCCAAGTCCAGGAAAGATATAGGCATTATTTGCCTAAAGAAGAGAAATAGCAAAAATGAGTCAGCCTTTCGATGACCCTCATGCATCTGTACGTGACGGTGAATTTATATGTATCAAACCTGGCCAGGGACATAAACCTTCCCTCCATACTCAACAGGAGGAAATGGGCTTCCACTTGCAAAGATGGCACGGCCCTGCAGGTGGTAATCAGGTGGTAACATCAACGGTCATATTCGATCCATCGTAACACAAACAAACATATACTTGTTAGTTGCTAAAGAATCACATTATGAACCAGAAGAGAAAAATAGAGATTAATGATAGATTTGTAGGCTTCGATATAAAAGTTACGTTTTTTAAGTTACCTGACTCCATGCGTACGCTTCTTCTGCCGTACATTCTGATTGTGAAGTCGGGTTTGAAAGAGCAAGAATTATTGGTTTCTGCAGTCACCCAAATGATTAAATTCCAGCCACTCAAGTTTACAGAGAAGATCCTTCAAATACAAATGAATATACACTGATTAGAAATTACCTGATTTATAGCAGCCATGGCCTCAACCACTTCTTTGGTGAACGTTCTTCCCACTCCAGATGTTCCAATCAGCACGGTTGGCTTGATTGACTGACGAGGTCAAAGAAGTGAGGTGAGTAAAAAATCCCATACATAAAGGAAAGGACCATTTCCAACCACACATGAGCATTTATTTTTTGCACGTGCGTGTGCGTGTGCGTGTGCGCGTGAGTGACACATAGAGAGAGAGAGAGAGAGAGAGAGAGAGAGAGAGCACACTTTTACAGCATCCACGAGTTCCTTAATGGGTTCATGCTCATGAGCCCAGGGCTTCTTGAAGTGCTGCAGAGACTCCTTTCGGGAGCTAACAATCAGTCCCTGAGAAATTATTCATCACTTTGTCAACTCATAGCCAATGGACTGGACTAAAGAATAACTAAAAGCAATTTGGTTCACATGATAAGCAAAATGATGTGTTTCACTACCTTTGAGTCGACAAGCCATATGTTCTTACGAGTCTCTTCCAAAGGAGCACCCGTCTGCATATAGCAGAGTGAAAAACCCTCAGCAATTTAGAATTGTTTTCGGTCCAAAATCCTTTAATCAAGATTCGAAAGAATATATGGATAAATAATTTGATCTAGCGGATAAACCTGTTTTGACATCTCAAGGGCTATGAGTTCTGCTATTCCAGTACCAGCCTGCAAACACAATCAATTATGCTGAGACAGTTACATGGGATGACATGATACAACTGGATTAGAAAACGTGTGGTATGTTTTTTACCTCCCTTTTCCAGAAAAAAATGTAAATGTTCAAATATTGCTGCAAATATGCTAAATTCCAAATAGTTGAGTCTCAACAGAAATCAGCAAGACTAATAGACTAGCAGGTCTAAGTATGAAAACAGTCACATTGTGAGAAAAAGGGAAAAAGGGGGAGGGGGGTCTTTTCCTTTCCTAAGGCAGCTTAAACAGCATTTTTCTAGTCTCTTTTGTCAATTGTTCCAGGATGTCCTTTCACTCAACAATTAGAAGGGCATCAAACAAACGCAAGTGTGATAAGCACAGGTTGGATCCAACCTCTCCAGCTCCCAGGAATAAGAACTTATGATCAGCTAACGTTCCGCCAACTAATTTTTGAGCTGCTATAAGCCCAGCAAGGACCACTGATGCCGTTCCCTGTGGAGAAAAGAAATTATAAGCATGCAATTAAGGTATTTTAAACAGACTCCTCCATTCCGCCATGTTATGCACATTACCTGAATATCATCGTTGAAAACAAGATGAGTTGTGCCATACTTCTCGAGTAGATCAAATGCATTATGGTTTGCGAAGTCTTCAAACTGCAAAACATTTAGCAGAATCAGTGAACAGTCTACACAGATCATCTAGTACTGCAAATTTCCACAGCACAACCTGGATAAGGACTTTTTCCCCGTAGTTCTGCTTGACTGCACTCATGAATTCATGTAGAAGCTCAGCATACTCCTAGGGAAATGAAAGGCCAGCATCAGTCAGTAAAACAGTGCGACGCATTATGACAACCAAACTCCAAGTAGCTCAAAGAAAGCAATCGAAACAATTTAGAACCTGTCCAGTAGCCCTCCTCTGCCTGAGCCCAATGTAGAACTCGTCGTTTAACAGTTTCTCATTATTTGTCCCCACATCAATGGTCACAGGTAAGCACTGTGCAGGAAGGTACATGGTAACTTTCAACTAATAGGCGATTGAATCAAAATTAATGAGATTGCATGTAACAGGAGGAAAAAAGTTTATTTTATTCCAGTGGAAGTACAATGAGTGGATACAAGGTCACAATTAGCATTAGCAAGTAACTATATCCAGCTGGACAAAATTTTGATTGAAATCTTTTTCAGACAACTTATGATTCAGTGGCAACTTACCGCTGAAGGACGGACTCCTCCAAGAGCAGTGTATAATGAAAGCTTTCCCACTGGTATCCCCATTCCCTGAAAGCATATTTGAATAATTATGAATAATGTGGGTTCTCAGAGAGAGAAAGAACTTTGTTCACCTAACCAAGTTACACGTCCACCACCAAACTTATCAAGAGTTGCCCTCACAAAGATAGTAGACATAGATCATACCTGGCAACCAAGATCTCCAAGTCCCAAGATCCGCTCACCATCGGTCACAACAATAACCTGAATACTCCTCTCCGGCCAATTCTTCAAAACCTCAAGAATCCTCCCCCTAGCAAAAGATAACCCGCCATTCAACACTTTCACAGAATGTCAACAAAATATGCACCAGGAATACATAAGAACCCTCAAAATAAAGTGACACGGACAGTTAAGCTCACTTTTCTTTCAAGCTAATAAACAGGCCCTGAGGACGCCTGAAGATGCTCCCATATTTTTGGCAAGCTTCACCAACAGTTGGAGTGTAGACAACAGGCAGTAGCTCCTCAACATTTTCTATGAGAAGCTTGTAAAATAGCCTTTCATTCATTTCCTGCAAAGGTGGTAAATTTGCAAGCATTAACTATCTGTTTCATCACGACACTACTCCATGAGGAAACTACTTTCATTTGATATCGGGAAAGTTGTGTATGAAGAAGACTTAATGCATCAAATTATAAACCAATAACTCATTTTTGGAAATTGAGTATGTTCCGAATTAGTTTTTAGCTATTTTTAAAGTTGAAATATGAATATAAGTGGACAATTACCTGAAGATCCATCATGGCCATGTACTTCTGCAAGGGAACTTGATATTGGCGAATGTTGTGCATCATTTTCTTCACCTGGTGAGTAGAATAGGCAGACAAAAAAAAAAAAAAAAAAAAAAAATGCAAGGTAATAAATAACTTTGTCAACGATAGTGATAAAAATAAAAACCGATAAAATTAAAAACATATTGCTTTCTATGGTAAGGCTTATCTGATAACCTGAAGATCCTGAGAAACAACTGTTGGGGGAAGGAGGCCGCGCAGATAGTGTGCATCCCTTTCTTTCTCAGCAAAGGCCAGTCCTTTATTATGGTGTGGATCTCGCAATAAACTATATCCACTGAACCCAAAAGATGGGGAAAAAGTATATCAGGATAAAGCCGAAGGAAAAAAAAGAATATCGAGCAATGAATCACAAATGACCATACAACTTCAGGAAGGAACTATGGTTATAATCAAAAGACCAGCAAAGCAAACTACAGAAAAGTGACTTGGAAGGATTACGGTAATTAAAAAGGAAAGAATGAATGAATAAAATCTCAGACAGTATAAAGCAATAAAGAATTTTAGACCTCTCAACAATGAATTTTAGACCTCTCAACAACCCTAACCAATTTTACCATGAGTTATCCCAGTATGTTTTTGTAATATCTTAAGAATATTTTTTTCACAAAAATTGACCAGCTTGGAATGTTGAAGCCATGGAGTCACTAATCAACCAACTTCTCAGACCATTGTACATACTCAAATGGCATTATAAAAAGAAACCAATACGAGACAATCCACACATTAAATTTGTGGTGTGGAAATCAGACAATTATAACTTATAAGAACTAATATACCATGTCAGAAGAAAAAAACATGTTTACTAGAGGCATTGAATTTATCATATGGTAAGAGCCAATGTATAAGCGTAGTTACTAATCTACCTGCTTTGGGCAAATGAAAGCAGAACATAATCAACCCATTAGAGAACAGCCAATGGAAAGGAAGTTTTATATGATACATGGCAGTGTGATCCATACATGAATCATTTTAGAGGAAAAAAACATGGAACTCAAGCCTAGGAGCCTAAAGTCATAAGGGGACAAAACAGCACTGAACGCCTTATCCAGAAACAGGATAACTAGAAAAATGACAGAACACTCTAAAGTCTCCCATCATTCCACCAGACCACGCAAATTGAAGAGAAATCGAAAGATAACATTTGAATAAGGCTTCAATAAAAGAAGAATTTTCTAAAATAATCATACAAACAATGCAGTTCAAATCCACGCAATTTTTTTTTTTTATTCCTTCAAATATAACTTACGATGCAAAGGCCAAAGCAACAAAAACATCAATCTACAATCTTTTTACATGAAACACCAATCACATGACAAACACACGCGCACACACATCAGCGCACATCCAAGAAATGTAAACTTCTGCGATACCTAGCCACAGACACAGTCCAGGGAGTCACGAGCTGATCCTCCGTGGCGCTATCTTCACCGTACACGTCCTTGACGCCGCCACCGACGGTGGACTCTGGGTCGACGATGGGCGAAGATGAAGTATGGTCCTTCATTTCCTTCGAAGTGCTATCCACCAAAACGCTGCCGCTTCGTTCGCTGGTTGCTCTCCCTTTCTGATCCTGATTCGAGCGGAAGCAACGACCTTCACGAAAGCTGGGGGTCGCCCTCTCTGCCTCTGGGCATTTACACCCGACCCATTAACGCCCGAGTTGCTCTGTGACGAAAGAACCAGCAGCAAATTGTTCAAATTTCCCACGAAAGTTTCAATTGTGGCGATCGAAGAGGATGAATTAAGCGCTCAAATATCGACGGAAATCCCAAAGAAGTCGCGCAATGCAGAAGAGGGGACAAAGCAGTGAAGGAACTCATATTTCGTGAAAACCGATGTGGATGAAAACATTCGAAACGAAGAAAAAGTTTCAAGAAATCTCCGAAACGAACTCGCGATTCACGAGTTAAAGCAGCTGACAAGACCAGAAAATGAAAGAAAAAAACAAAAAGCCAACCAACGACAAGAACAGCAAAACACGTCGTGACGAGAAAGGTTCGAACTTTAGCTCAAAGATTGCAAAATCAATGCAGACCCAGATGTGAAAATCCACCGAAGATCGGAACTCGATGCTTGAAAAGGCAAAGGAGACGAAGAAACCGGGGACAGAATAATCAGACAAGCGAATTACCAGGAAAGAGGAGCAGTTTAAGGAGCTCATGACGGAATAGCTGTCGGGAAGAGGAGAGAGTCTTCCGCTCCCGCGTAGATATATGCGCGAGAGAGAGAGAAGCGGGCGAAAGAGGAAGAATGGAAGAAAGGGTCTCGCTCCCCCTTCTTGAGCACCTCCCCTTGCCTCCTTCTCTCTCCTCTCTCTCTCTTCTTTCTCTCTCCTCTGTAAATCAGGTGGCGACTGGAGAGGGAAGAAGAAACGAAATTTCGCAAGAAAGCTGGCTATTATACCCGGCTACTCCTCCCTTCCATTTTATTTATTTATTATTATTTTTTTGGTCCAACAATTTTATTTTATTTCATTTTTGGTCGGACTTTTATTTTACATTAGTTGAACTTTCGAGCAAGGGATATTCCCAAAATCACAACTTTTTGTGGGCACCCGTAAAAAATTGTGTGAGGAAGCTTGGAGATTTATCGGCTGCAATAATGCTGGGTTTTACCAACTCAATTAATGGCAAATTCCATGTAAAATCTAATCTCTTCGATTGGTTTTTCAAATAAATACATCATCGAGACTTAAATACATTTAGAATTAAAATTTAGTATGACTATCAAGTCAAATCTCTCTCGAGAGAGCTTTACTAAGTATAAGTCAATCTTGAATATTAAACTCGATCGAGCTCATATAAATTTTTTAAACTATTGATTGGATTTGATTTTTTTTTTTCTTAATTTTTTTAATGTTTTTGCTTTGGGTCATGCAATTAGGCGAATTAGTTTTGACAAAGAGTGGAACTTGAATCATACTCTTAATCGTTTTCAAAATATGGAGAAAGTGCTTCCTTTACAAGCAGACGATGCATCTGCCTACAAAGGGTCAATTTGTACACGTTGACAGTTGAGTTTTAGCAGCAATCTGACAATATGCATTGTTTTGCTATAACAAGACCAACTTACCATATCAATATATGTGAAATCAGTTTTTTTTTTTTTTTTTTTTGTTATAACTAAGCTGCATAATATCTGTGAAATCAATTTTTTTGTTATTTAGTCCATTTGCAGTGAAAAGTTCTCCTTGAGAATGAGAAATCAGAAGGTCCTTTTCCATCTTGCAGGACCTTCCAACGATTTGAGAGCGTATAAAATACAGTGACGGAAAATAATATGTGGGAAGCGCTTTTTTTATTGTCATTATGTGGCGTCTCGATCCATATTAATCACACAAACTAATGATTATTTTTTCAACCCAAACCAAGAAAATATTTCATTTCGAAATTAATAAAAATGGTATTGATAAAAAACTAATTTCTGGCAATCTAGTTTCAAGAAAAGCTAATTCACTGGCTCAAAATCAAAGATCTTTTTTTTTTTTTTTTCCCTTTTAGGTATTTCGGTGGCTATATTTACAGTTTCAAGTTTGAATTATATACTAGATCAGTCAAACATGCATCGCATCGCATTGCATGTTGTCAATTAAAAATGCGTACATACGGATCTGTTTTCATGTATAGGAATTATATAAGGACCATATTTAATTCATTGGGAAATAAACATAAACATATGGTGGGAGTTTGTCCTTTGTTTTCTTCAGCATGATTGAGAACTCCCTCTACGAAAGATTATTCCGGATTTTGTCAACAAGTTGACGATGATGTCTCAACCGTACCTCTTGGATTAAGACCGCAATCAGACAATGACCGGTTCATATGGAATTTGTGGCGCATTGGAGATTCTTATTTTCTTTTTCGAAGTAGAATTTCTGGCGCTGTCGATGCATGGATATTTAGCATCGAAGGCCTTGTCTTCTATGTAGAATTTCAAGTCAACCTCTCTGTCACCAGGTTTTCTTGGCT
This sequence comes from Eucalyptus microcorys, assembly GCA_014182515.1. NCBI lineage: Eukaryota > Viridiplantae > Streptophyta > Magnoliopsida > Myrtales > Myrtaceae > Eucalyptus > Eucalyptus microcorys. Next base: position 31,827,580 of record CM024571.1, read on the forward strand.
ATTTGTCATGCACAGGTCAGGACAATCTTCCCTATTTGTTGGGCATTAATTAGATTTGGAACAAAATTACATCATCCCAAGATTGATTTATGTGATTTATTTTTTTTCCCGGAATTTATGTGATGAATAGGTTTTTACCCTGTCATTTAGGAAATTATTTTTATGAATCAGTCTAACTGTATATGGCAGCTTGTGCATTATCTATTTCTGAATGCACTTGGTATTTACTTTTCTTAAATAATGCAATTATTAGGCCATTGGAGGACTTTCACACGTGAGATAACAAAATCGCATTTCATAAATTGAACATGCTTGCGTGCACACACCTAGTAGATATCGGAGATCCTTAAAAATTAAAATCGAGAATCAAATCTTATGTCAAATCTTATGTAAAATCAAAGTTCTTGCATGGCCCTCATTTTCAAGATAGAACAGCTCACGAGGATTGTCTTTATTAGGACAAACATAGACATGAATTTCAAACGTAAAGCACGTGGTATACGAAAGCAAGAGATTTGTAAAATCATTACCCAAATATATCAAATTTTCACAGACATAAAAACTAATCTACTCGTTACTTTTCTATATTGGCAAAAAAAAAAAAAAAAAAAAAAAAACATATTTTAGTCATGAGAAGAGTGAACATCAGATTAGTTGGAAATTGGTTTTCTTATATGGAATTGAAAGACAAAAAGAAACATCAAGAAAATGCATAGTTTTCTTGTTACCACTATTTGCAATTATATCTCCATGACTATGTTGACAAGTAATCCAAGGTCCATAGCACAAGAGATCCCACCAATTAACATACATTGTGCACTCCGCCCTCTTTGGAGTCCCCACAAAGCATGTCAATGATGGCGAACACTATCGGCCATTCAAATCCCACCCAACAGTTAGGACAATAATAACATCACCTGCATTGCATGGCCCAAAAAGTATTGAGCATCATTTAAGGGATTGTTTGGCAAATGAGCAATTATATCTGGTTGTGGCCGCGGCGCATTTTTTTATATTTTATTTTATAAAAATGGTCATGTTAACTAGTATCCTGAGATCACATGTTAACATCAATCCATGTTAAAAAAAAAGGAGGGAATAAAACAATTTCTTTTTTACCTTTTATTCAAGATTTAGAAAGATGTGAAATAGTTATATAAGGATCTACACGTGTCGATTTATATATACTTGAAAAGCTTTTCGATGTTTTGTGTCGAATAAGAATCATTAAAAATGTGCATGCGGGAATATATATAAAAGTGAAAATTAAAAGTGATTAGCTAGGTCTTTCTAGGATGCTAAAATGATAATAATCTTATAGAAACGCCAAAACGTGTTTTTTCCACGATCATGGACTTCTTCCTAAGATTGGTGAGATTTTGGTTGTTTCTTGGTTGGCGAAATTAGGGGTCGGTCGAGAGTAGGTGAGTAGGTGAGGCGACATCTATAGTTGAAGGGGAAAAGAAAAAAACGATGGTCAAATGGGAAGTGCTACATCATCTAGGTCAACCAATTACATCTCTCCTTTTGTTCATTACTTTATAGTGACTTTCTTGATGGCATCAAATTACATTCCAAATTGGCGATCTGACTTTTTCTAGGTGATGTTACTATAAATTGACGTGTGCCATCTGAACATCGTTGTTCTAAAAATGTCAAGGGTGATTTTCGGCGTGTGTTCCATTAGTGTGCATGTCGACTGTAAAGCCAGAACTATGTTGTCAAAGGCGTAGTCATGTCAAAAGCATGAGTCGGGAAAGAATGAAGTGACATATACATGGAAATTGATGTTAATTAGCTAAGTGATGCGGCTCATTAATCATGGCTAGTTAAAAAATAATTCGTTAAAAAAATCATGAACCTATCATACAATGATTTGATTATATCAATTTAGTCCTAAAATTTTTAAAAATTTATTAATATAGTCATTTTGACCAATTTGGGGAAATTGCTAACATAAAATTCCAATCGGTGCCAACATTGATGGTTTTTATATATTTTTAAATTTCCTAATTTTTCTTTTTATTTTCTCTTCTTTTCTTTCCTTTTCCTTTTTTTTTTTTTTTTTTTTTTCTCATTTTCCTTTGCCAACTAGGGTCTTGGCAATGGAAAAAAAAAAGAAGAAAAAAATAATAATATAATAAAATCCATAAATTTTTAAAAAAATTGCAAAAAATTGTTTATGTCAGTATTGGTCATGCACGTAAAGTGGTCAATATTCATGTAAGTGCTTTTCAATCAAAATTTACCGAAAATATTATATTGATAAATTATTAGAAGGTTGAAAATCAAATTTGTATAATTAAAAGATTTAAAATTGAATTAACTACCTAAAGGGTATTCTCGATCTTGTCTTATTTATTGGTGACCATTAGCATTTCAGCGTCATGTTTTCACAATGGAAAACTTTTAACAATATTTATGTTATCATTATGAAAGAGTATGGAAAAAGAAGAAGAAGAAGAAACTTTGGGATCGTGGAATCACAAAATCTAGGGCTTTTTGGACAATTCCCTCTGATTATTTGTGGCTGGTACCTTCAAGTCTCTGATGCTTAGCATCACGATTTTTAATAGGATGGCATTCGATAAATCGCACTAATGGAAATTCATGTACTTATACTAGGTGTGGCTCTTTTGACCTTCTTTGTTGCACAAAACATGTGTTGCGGATACTTTTACTAGCGTGATGTCATGAATTTCATTTATCATCCGACATAACCTTTTGAGATTGTAGGTCGAAGAGGAAGTGCACAATTTACCACAAGAACACTACACTGAGCAATATGAATCTAATTTAAGATGTCATATATGCTCGTGGATGGGTAAGATCAAGTGCATTTGTCTCTCTCTCTCTTTAGTTTTCAATTCTAGATCAAATTGTTGCTAGAAACTAATTGCATACTTAACATAAAAAGGGAGAGTTCCTCTCTTTGTTATGTGTGGAGAACTCCAAAAATCAACCCGAATATTTTCAACAAGAAAGTCAACCAATTAGTCTTAAATTTATTATATAAATGTCAATTCAGTTTTAAATATTTCAATTTGGCTATCCATCATGTTAATGATTTCTAGCAAAATTAGCCTAGAGGGCTATATTGAAATCGCAAAAAAAATTAGAATTAAATTGATAAAATTAATAAATTTAGAACCAAATTAACATTCATTTAATAAATTCATGACTAATCAGACAATTTTCTGTATTTTTCCTGCAAGAAAACAAGATACAGAATCTGCAAATTTTATCTGCAAGGTGGTCCCAAGTTTGGTGGATTATCGACTGTGAAATTTGAAGCTGAAGGTAAAGATTCAAAATGAGAGAGAGAGAGAGAGAGAGAGAGAGAGAGAGAGAGAGTAGGTGGTGGTGGAGGAAGGAGAGCCGCGTCGACTCGCTGCATCTCTTGGAAAAAGAAATATTGTTATTATTATTATTAGGGTTTGGGTCCAAACACGTGGGCCATCTCCCTCCATTTTCTTTTGCTAGTGGCAGCCACGCGCTTCGCTTTTACATTCTCATTTTCCCCCGTTTAATCAAAAGAATATTTCGATTTTCGAAGTACTTATTTGGCATAACGCGAATAAATCGACGTACTAAAAATTTCGAATTCATTATTTATTACCTTTCTTAATTAGTGCCTTAGGAGCGTTTTCTAACGAAACCTTTCGGATTTTGATGCCTCGTCTATTATTCTGTTCTCCTCTAAGATGCCGCGATGTAGAGAAAAAAATAAAGACGATGGAGAATTGACGAAAGAAAGAAATGGATGTAGATGAACTAATTCTAATTAGTCCCATGAAGATATTTATATATTCACAAGGCGGAATTATTTCGTGTGGTAAGGTGGGTACTTTTCGGCTTCCTCTTCTGAAATTCCAAAATAATGAATTTTCAAGAAAACTTTTCAGAAAAAGTCCCGTGTGTTAATTCATATTGATATTGAAATGCTTGAAAATGCTCGAGATGAAATAATAATCAATTTTGCAGAATGTGAGATAAAAAGGTAAAGTAAAAATCAATCCAAACGATCACACGAAATAATTTTCGAATGAGTAGTTGAGATTCAACAACACGTTTCTTAAAGATTTTCTTCATGCCTTTTTTTTTTTTTTTTTTTTTTTTCAATTTTTTGGTTTTTTGATGTTACAATTTAGTTTAAGGAAAATGATTGATGTCCAAAAGTCAATTGAGGTATCCTCGTCCACAAGATGCCGTGACCCGCTTTTGGATGAATAGACGTCAATCACCTCATCCGAGTTTCCCCGGCCTGGCCTCTTCACTTGGTTGTACCTTGCCGGAAATGGTTACTCGGGATTGGCATCGCGACCATCTAAGGGGACCCCCCACCTCCCATTGGGAGGTTTGTGCGCAGGTGGGCCCAACGGGCCGGAATATTTTTCGAGACCCGGATCCCGGCTTCTACTCGGACTTTTTCGGTGGTCAAAACCTTTTAAGATTTTACTTAGGACCTAATCATCTCATCCATATGTGCACAAGGATCTCTTGATCTAGGGGAGAACATGGGGGTGGTCCGGCCACTCCATGCCGGCGTTGGTCCCGAACCAATCATGAAGCGACACACCACGTAAAGCCACATTAACGAGCGGGAGCTGGCTGCGACTTCCGCACAAAAAACCTTCCTCTCTCGCTAGACCTGTACGCAATTATTTCGTTGCTGCCCCCACCTTCTTTTTCCAACAGTTTTGTGGCAATTGATCATATTCTTACAATTTTCCTTGAACATGAATCTTGACTTTTCCAAAGAGGAAATAGGAAAAGTTCCATGAACGTGATTCTAGGGAGATGCAGAGAGAATTATCAAAAAAAAATCTTAAATTTATTATAATTTTTTTAATTTAGTTCTAAATCTTTTGTAATTGTATTCAATTCGATAATTCGGCTAATTTTATCAAAGCCGATACTAACGTGGACAATTTTCAATAGCATTTTATTTTTTTCGAATTTTTCTTTTCTTTTTCCTTTTATCTTTCTCTTCTTCCTTCTTTTTCCTTTTTCCCCACAATGGCCGGCAATTGAAAAAAAAAAAAAAATTTAAGAAAAATTATTAAAAATTGTTTACGTCAACATCGGCCAGCTTTCATGTTAGACCGGCCGGTCAAAATTGGCCAGATTTAACCAATTAAAAGATTTATGATTGAATTGGCAAAATAAAATGTTTAGGATTAAATTGACATAATTGCAATAGATTTAAGACTTTTTTGATAATTTTCTTGAAGATCTTGCAACCAGCAAACGGCAGCTATGTTAAGTTCCCTCAAACAGCAAATATGGCCCTTGCAGATTCGACCCATAAGTCAAGCTTATCTGATAAATGTTTTTTTTTTTTTTTCTGTTAAAATTTATTTTTGCTAAAATGCGCTTGATAACACGTTCCAAAAGTTGCATCGAATCTGTCGATCTTACTACCTTTGCAATCGTAAGTTAGTGAAAGTCGGTGACTTCTGTTTTTCGTTGCCGTTCCGAAACAAGGTTTGATTATTCTAGAAATTCATTCTTTGGTTCACACCACTCTTTTGCAAGCTTTTATTTGCAGATTACATCCTATTCCTTGGTAAGCTCTTGAAGTTCGCAAGAAGCAAGAATGCATAATTTCAGGATTGGCGTTTTCCTCCATAATATCCAAAAAAAAAAAAAAAAAAATGGAGATTGAAACAGGAGGTGGACTTCCTCACAGATTTTTCAGGCAAGGAAATCACTTTTAGTGATGAATTTTAAGGGAAAATGATGATAACGACGTATACATGCTTTCATCTAATATCTCAAACTTTTAGAATAGTTGGCAATGATCCTACAATATGTCATATGATCTGAGTTCGAATTTTTTTTAGCCCTATTTGTCTTACCAATTAAACTTTCACGCTTAGTACTAGGCAAAAGATCAGACTAAGTGTGAGGGAGAGTGTGCCTTCATCTAACAACAGTGATTTCACAAAATCTCATAGCTTTAAATAGTATTTTGTCTCACTTAATCATTTTTGCTTCAATTACTTGTTCTGAAATAAAGCATACTTTCCTCAAATGTCACCAAGGTAATAAGCCTTGGTCTTAACAGTTGCGCTTTATACACTATACTTGCTAACTTTACAGTTTACGTACTGATTATGTATAGCCTGCACCAGATACCGTGGCCTAGTCTTTCTCTAGGAATCAATCAGTCCCACGCACAATCTTGCCACACTGCGTTTCGTGCCAACGTTGTACAGGATAATCAGAGGAAGAGCTTGCCTTCGTCTTGAAGAGCATCATCCTAGCCTCATCTCTTCTGGAAGTTGAGTGCTTTGATGCAAAAAGCAAACATGGTAGCAAAGAAGGCTGCGAAAGCAACCAGGACTACAGCAACGGGTCCCATGAAGTCTGGGTCATACCCGAAAGTTTCTTGAATGTATTGCTTGATGGGTTGGTCAGCTTGGCCAGGGATTTTGATCGTGTGCTCAACGTCACCATACTGGGACACTATGCATCCATACACGGTCCATGCCACGGGACAGATCCAGTAGTACCACACCCACCATTTCGGTATCCTCTGAAAAAGAATTCAGAACAAATTGTTATGTCCTGAGTGAATAGCATGACCAGAAGGTCGTAAAAGAGTTGAAACTTTGAGGACTAAAAAGGAACCCACTGGTCTTGGGATGAAGAATCCGGAGAAAAGATTGAAAAGACCATAGAAAGCGGCGGCGAAGATGGCGGCGACTTGCTGGTTGGGCGTAAGGGAGACTGTCATCATGCCATAGTATGTGAAGTAGAGAAAGGAGAAGAAGCAGATGAAGAAGAACCAGAAGAATTTTGCCACCGTCCACTCGAAGCAGACCATTGCATACACAATCACCGTGTAATATGTGGTCTGAAAGAGCACGTACGGCAGTTCGCATATCACCTGTGCGTAGCAAATCGCTAAAGTTTAATGAATTGGAAGATGTATCGCGACAGAGAATTGAGGTATAGCTTGGTAATTAATTTCCACCTGTGCGAGCGCATAAGGTACAGCAGAATACATTCCAGCCGCCCTTTCTCGATAAAACACGGTTCTCTCAACAGCTATCACGGGCTGTACGGTTGCGGCATTATTAATGCCAATGAATATGATGGCAGAGTACATAGCTCCCACAATCATGATCAGATCAAACTGATCTTCCCTGGAATTGTGAAATAATGCAGCAAGTATGAATAGATGAAAGAGCGAATATTAACCTTGATGTTTTTTGAAAAACCATATTGCTGAAAGTTCACTCAGTAGGACAAGGAGGTACGTACCGTCTGGTGCCGACCCTCCAGAAAATTGTCCCAACCATTAGAGCAGCTGCTAACGTGAAAATGTATCTCACAAGGTTATAGTCAGGACTTCTCCAATAAGTCCACCATTGTTTCCAAAGACAAGATTTGAACTGTCCCCATGAGGACTGCGAGTATTGTGTTGGGAAATACAGATCCTTCGCCCCTGGAGGCGGTGTACTCAGCTCATTCACTAGTTCCTTGTTCCTCCTGCACAAAGGCATAAAATGTTAGCAGGTCGGTGGCACAGTTTACATTGACAACATGAAAAGGATTTAGTTTGATCTCAAGTCTTGGTACTTTACTTACTTAAACAAGGATGATGAATTGTAATGCTCAGCAAAGTCCATCTGGAGCCGTATTTCAGCTGCTATCGAGCTCACCTCGAGCATCCACGTTGCGGGATTGTACTTCTCCTTGATTTTCGGGACTCCGGGAATACACTGAAATAAGCGAAGAGGAGGGTGAGACCAGATGTTTCTGCCTTGTCTTGTCAATAGGTATCATACCAGATGCGTTGAAAGGATTTTGTATAAGTGTACAAGATTAGTACCTCAAAGTATTCAACGACCTTGTGGGAATTCCAACCGAGGGGTCCTGAATATATCACTTGCCCGCCTCTCTTCATCAACAGCAGCTGAAGCAAAAGTAGTCTAGTTAAATTTAAAAACTTCTATTAGTCACTGCTTGCTTTTACAGGAAGGAAAAAAAAAAGTTTCAAATTAGGGACCTCATCAAAGGCTTCAAAGATGTCGATGCTAGGCTGGTGAATCGTGCAGACCACGGTCCGACCAGTATCCACCGTGTTCCTCACCGTCCTCATAACAATGGCAGCAGCTCGTGCATCAAGACCTGATGTTGGCTCATCCATGAATATTATGGATGGATTGCCGACAAGCTCTACTGCTATAGTCAATCTTTTCCGTTGTTCTGTCGACAAACCCGTAATTCCTGGAAGACCAACTAGTGCATCCTTGAGATTATCCAATTCTACCAATTCCATCACTTCATCGACAAACATCTGACACCACAAACATTTCAAGATAAAATTGTCAAATGTCACTGACTTCATGGTACTGTTTTAAAAATCTTTCTATCCCAACTTGAATAAATAGGTGAAAGGCTGATAACGAATGTATTTATACCATTTTGTCTGCTTTCCCAATTTCTTTTGGTAGACGTAGGAAAGCCGAGTAGATCAAAGACTCTCTCACGGTGACCTGTGGCGAGTGAATATCGTTTTGTTCACAGTACCCCGAAATTCGGGCAAAGGTTTCTTGTTTCTTGGGAAATCCCGAAATTCTAATGTCACCTTCAATGTAGCCACCCGTCTTCCGCCCTGCTAAAACATCCATTAAGGTAGTCTTTCCAGCTCCGCTTACTCCCATTAGTGCAGTCAACACTCCAGGTCTAAATGCACCTGTTACTTCCCTGAGTAACTGGAGTTTGTCATCCGTGACCCCTTGTTCCTTCATTTCCTGTTGAATAAAGCTCACAACATTGGGTACTTGAGTAGCTCCGCCATCTCAAATCACTATACATTACGTCATGTTGACTCAAAACAAGCATGAAAGCTAGAGATTACATACCGGAGGCATGTCTACATAATAATTTATGCTATCAAACGACATTGCTAGAGCACTGAAAGGCAGAACCATTCCTCTCTTTGGAGCAACACCTCTTGCCACTTCATGTTTGGAATCTGCATTTCTGCTCACTCCACTACCATTTGTTTGGCTACTCATCCTTTGGAGCTCCGTGCCTCCTGAAAGATTCATAAGCAAATGCTCAAATGAAAACTGGTAAGATTTTCTTGGGAAGGAGAGTGATTCGTCCTCTGTGTTTTTGTTTACCTGTGTCGTTGCCATCAAATGTAGATAAGGGTCCACTAAAAGATTCTCTCATAATCGAAGAAAGTCTCCTCATTCTAGATTCTTCCTTCGATTCTGATTGTTTGTCCTCTTTATCTTTGTCTGCTTCTGCAGATGTTGTAGCCTGAGGTTTTCCAAAGGCTGCAGTACCATGTATCCCAGTAAACAAGAGAGTTAAAAAGCTGATGCCTTCTGAGGGAGTATGTCAGGGGAAATGGAAACTCAGTACTTTTTACACGTTGGGCAAGAGCTTACGATTTAGGTACATGAGCGCAAGGGTAAAGAGCACATTCAAGATAACGACAAATCCAGCGAGAGCTGCTGCACCAATCCAGTACCAATTCTCACTGGAGAGATCATAAGTCTTGAGCACTGCCAAACCTAAAGTTGTATTACCGCTGCTAGCCTGTAAGACAACTGATATTATGTCGGTTTCTTGTTAAGGAACAAAAAGTTTGACGGTGACAAATGCTGTCTTTGGTCATGCTTCTTTTAAGATATGTTAATTAAGTAAGCAAAAACCTTAAAACTATGAAACATAAGCAGAACAAAATGTCTCAGTCAAATTGCTGAAATGACTCAGAACTAACAGCAGGCCCTGAAATGCTAATTTAACAGAACATCAGAGGAGAGTAGGAGACTTACCGGTTTATTCATCCAACGAGGAGCAAACATCTCATTCACAGTCAGGGCATTGAAAGCATAAGTTAAAGGTGATGCCCAGTAACCCCATCCCCACCAATGAGGTATACTACCTGCCACATCCGAACAAGCTCTTAGTTTTCTGCTATTGCGCCACCTTCCTTGCTAAGTACTAATAAGCACCATTCTTTTAACTGAGTACTCTGTCCTTTTCCTTTTATGGAGCTCTTACCTCGAGGAATGATGAAACCTCCAAGCATAAACACAAGGAGGAGCATTAAATTACCGCCTGTACTAGCAATAACCATGTTCCTACAAGTGCCTGCAATGAATCGAAATAGCCCAGCAGACATTTGTTGGACCAAGAATATCAATAGAAATTGCTTGAAGAACCTGCAAGTAGTAAAACCACAGTATGGTCATTCAGTACATACTTTGAGGCGTCATTCCTTGAAGTCTACCATGATTAATGAAGTTCATCATTGTGCGGTAAGATTCAGGGCAATGCAATCTTGCCTTAAGTAAGAAAGAATTGCAGCTATCTCTAATAAAGATTCACATTGTGCAATACATAGCTGTGACGTCCCAGAGTAACTGCAACTCGATACAAAGTCTGCCTGCTTTACTTGTAAACAGTATCGAATTTCAGGTAATTGATACATTCTAGCAGGAAAAGTGAAACTAAGCGATTCTTCCAAACTAAGTGACCTAAGAAAATTTCCTCAATCAAGAAGAAGCTCATGAGAAATATCATTACTTTGATGTCTAAAACTGAGAGAAACTAGCTTATTAGATCGAATGAGCAGTAGACTTTTTGGGGGTAGATTGTTAAGATCCAAAGTCAGGAAGGATACTTCAAACTACCCCAAAACTTTAGGGCGAGCGAGAAGCAATTGGACCCTTGCAACTTATGGTGATAAAGTCAGGGTTCCGTGTGACGCTTCTGCAGCTTCAGCTCACATACCTGCTAGCTTCAGGTGCGAATCCCACGGAATAGTACGTAATGGCCATCCAAACGACGGACTCCAACACGGACATGGGAATTGTGAGCAAGAAATTAGGCAATGTGAAGGTCCAAGGAGGGTGCAACAGAAGGTCTCTCTGCTTGTAGAAAACTGGAAGCCTCATAATAGCAATGCTCAGCTCAGCAAAACCATTGAACGTGTTGATGATCATCGCAAACAGGATAGCGCCAATATATAGTTGCCCATCCATTTCGTTCCGAGTGTGCATCCTGCTCCTGATGAACACCGTCGATGTAATGACTGCTACGATAATGATCTGGACAGTCTTGAAAATGTACACGAACGCGTTTTTGTTTATCAGGAGCCATTCCTTGTTGAAACAGGCCTTAACTAGCTCCATAATAGGGACCGAGTATTTTGTGAAGACTAGAGCTGCTTGGTGATTCCTGCTCCTATCGAACGGCATGGAGAGCTCATTGGCAAGCCTCATGCCGACATGAAATTGCTCGAGTCTATTCGCGAACTCGCTGACTGATATGTACTTGTAGGGTTTCGTTTTGTCTGCCCAGTATTGCTCTTGGTCCTTTCTCGAGGTAACCTGTTGTAGTAACGCACATCAAGCTAGACCATCAGATTCATAGGGGCGACGATATCAGAAATGACGTGATAACATCACTTTACCTAATATACACGATTTAAAAGCAGCCAGAGTCTAGCACAGTTTCAAAGTGTTTAACACTAATTCACATAAACTTCCTAGACACCGACCTGACCCGACCAGTGATCATCGTACCATATAATGACACTCAAATTCGGAGCACACCACGCAGCAAAAGCTATTAAATTAAGCATCTCATTATTGCTGATTTTTTTTTTTTTTTACCTCTTGCAAGAAATCAGCAGCACCCTTTCTCTCAGGACACCTGAACCCGCATTGCTCGAAGAAGTCAAGAACGTGTTCTCGTGGTCCCTGGTACACAATCTGACCTTCTGATAAGAGAATGATATCGTCAAACAAATTGAATGTCTCTGGTGCAGGTTGCAGCAACGACATCAAGATTGTGGCATCAGTGAGATGTGCCACTTGTTGCAGGCATTTCACAATCTGGTACGTCGTCGAACTGTCAAGGCCGGTTGATATCTCATCCATGAACAATGTTTTTGTAGGCCCAACAATCATCTCTCCTGTATTTACACGAATTTGAGCATATTTGTTACTTCTTTCGACAAGGCTTGTTGCTTAACATTGCTTCATGGATATTATCTTTTCGCACTGCATGCTCACAGTAAAAGTGTCATGACTTCTTATTCAAGCTCCGTAAATATGGAATGCAAAATCGAAAGCTAAAGGATTTTTACTAAGGGATGCTAAAAGTAAAACCTGTTGTTAGTCTTTTCTTCTGTCCGCCAGATATCCCACGCTGCATCTCGTCGCCGACAATTGTATCTCGACATATGTCGAGCCCTAAGATCTGTTTCATTCATGTAACAGGAAAAAAAAAAAAACATAAGAAAAGAGGTAGACATAGTGAGACTGGAAGAGGCCACTTATGTAGAGAAACTGATCAGTATCTTTGAGGGTTCACCAACTTTATCAATTCATGCGGAGTAAGGCTGACTCAGTTTCTGACTGCACGTTTGATTTGAAAAAAAGTCAAAAGTCTCCACAGTTTTACCAAGATGAACACGTTCTTGATTACCAATTTGCTGGAATCTTAACAAAAAGAAAATTGAATCTTCCAAAAGGAAGGTGGAAAGAGAAAAGGACATAAATTTAAGTTTTTATCTTGTTGGTGGACCGGTTCATAATCTACTTAGTTTAAATGTCTGTATAAATAAACCAACAAAAAGGTCTAGAATCAAATAGAACGGCTTGGCTGGCTTGCAAGTAAACACTCGACCAAGTCAAGAAAAAAAGAGACCGTGCTTCCACCAAGCATAAATCCAAAATTTGTCAGAAAGCAACGTGCTTACCTTCAAGGTGTAATCTGTGATTAGGTTGCTCTCAACACCTTCAATTGCTGTTGCCTATAAGTGAAATTGATAATTCAATCGTTAAGAATCACTAACTTTGTAATATGAAAATGAAGTGACCAGGAAATCAAAACAAGTTCAAGTTCAAGAAGAGATATTGAACTCAATTACCTTCATGAAAAGATCAACCTCCGGCTCTGGGAAAATCCCAGCAACTTTTTCCCTTCTGGCAAGCTCAGAAAGCAGCTCTGTGACAGTAAGACCAATTATGCTTGTGTTTGATTACTAATTCATTGACGGTTCATATATATTGAGACATACGAATAATTTGATAGTTACTTGATAAAATCAAAATTACCATATCTTGTTCCAACCCCCTGGCACCTTGCAGAGAAATCTAGGGTTTCTTTCACGGTCAACACGCCCAAATGCACATCATTTTGGCTGATATATGCAGATGTCTTTTGAGGCACGAATTCATCGAGCCTGTACCCATTGTATGATATTTCCCCTCCAACCTGCTCAATCAGGGCAATTTCACAATTTACTCTTCAGCCTCACATTTATTACATTAATCGATTAGTAAATCCTCAATAGGGTCAAGAGAGTTTATCTGAGTTCATCCCATACCTTCAAGGTGGGGTCCAGTTTTCCTGCTAGAGCCAGCAAAAGAGTAGTCTTCCCTGAGGATGGTGGGCCTAATAGAAGGGCCATCCTATAATTAAATCATAACATATGTTAAACCAAGAAATTAGTTTTTTAAGAACCGATCCGAACCAATTTATTAAATCATAACAATATTTCCCCTAATTAAGAAGAATTTTTTCTTTTGGGGGGTGCCTTTGGTTCACCTTGATGGCTTGACAATACCAGAGACATCTTTGAGGATGGTGAGTTTTGTCTTCTTGGCCCATCTAATTCCCACCAAACCAAGAGCAGATTCAGCCATGTTTAGGGCAACATTGGCGAGCGTTGGAAGAGCTCTGCTTCCGATGCAACAATCTGCCTCCACATTTAGATGCTCAAATCTCACCTCCACCGTCGGAAGTTGGATACCTACTCTGCAAGTAATCATCCAAATCAATCGACAATTAGACAAACATTCAACGATAATTCACATTAATTCATGATAAATTAAATTGGCTGAGTTGACTACTCCTTGTCCTTGTCAGCTGACCTTGGGAACAAGGTGGGACGTCAGCTATTGAATGATAAACAAAATTAACAGAGAAGGCTATGAATGTCGCTTTCTCGTCCCTTTGTAACCCCAACAGAAGTGCTTGTATTAAATATTTATTCTAAAGTTGATTTCGCTGTCGTTTTGTTGGGGAAAAAATTGGACTAGTTGAATATGCAAAGGAAATACGCCCTAGAAAGTAATATACTATCGCTCTCATCTTCCCCCCTTCCCTCACCAGATCCAGCAGTCCTGGTCCACGTGCATGAGCTGTGTGCTTTTACAATAAACCCAAACAGCATGGCAATAAAAACCCAAAAATCTGAGTCAACGATATGAGTTATCACATCAGGGGGTTGGTGGTGCTCATGAGGCCAGCCATTTTTTTTGCTCATGTTCATCCGCATTGCTGGAATATATCACTAAAAGAAAACAAAAGAAAATGAGAGAGAACCCATGTAATTGCAAAACATTATTCCCGGACAGCCTCGTTTTAATTTATCATTTAAAAAGCATGGCTGAGGAAACTAGGGCCAATTATATGGTGAAGCATTTTACTTGCATCCAATTTGAAAATGAAAAGGAACCTACTTGTCAATCCTGTTTCTAAGCTTCCTCAAGAACCTCTCATTATCTTCTTCAGCCACTTTGAAGATCCTATCAATGAACTGTTGCCTATCATTCAGGTCCATCTTACTCACATCCACCACCAACTTCTGTTCGCGGTTCTGCTCATCATTCTCAATGGAAGTTTGGAAGATGCTTGTTCGTAGCCGGTCATACGTTGGCAATCTCTCAATCGCAGCCCATTTGAGAGCTTCCTCGTCTTCATCGATGTGGCTAGTCCGACTTGATTGCCTAGCACCAGAGAACACGGTGTCCATGCCCCAGTAAGTCCTGCTCCCACTCCAGCTTAGGCTCCGGCTCATGTTTTGGCTCGTTTGCCTCCAGGATCGCACTCGTTCGAATCCCTCCATGTTTCCTAGAACTGTTCCTCGTATTCTGACTCTTGTTCTGTATCAAGTAAGCAAAATCTTGGCGCAAAATTCTAATTAAGAGCTAATTTGCTAACTTCAGAAGTTTGAATGAATAGACGGATGATCAAATGAGTCATGCTTAGCGCCGCTAGTGCTCAGTCGAAGCTCATGAAAGAAAGAAAGCATGCATACCAGAAAAACCAATTTTAATTACGTAGTTTAACCAAAGAAAATAGAAAAGAAAAAGAAAGAACAAAGAGAAACATTCACCTCAATTTCTCAAGAAGAGCTTACGAGGCCAAGGCACTTCCTCATAAATCAAAACAAAGCTCGTTGCTCTTCTTCATCTTCTTAGAGAGAGAGAGAGACCAAATGATGGAGGTCTGCAGAACTAATGCAAGTGAACAAGCAAGCGGCATCCTTGAAGATTGGTGTACATATATACAAATGATCAAAAAAGAGAACAGATTCTACTCAGGGAAGTGTGTACATAAAACCTCCATCTTTACCAACTTCAGCGGGCATGATTAGAGACAATAATATTTGGACAAATATATTTCGATGAACATGTATATGGAAGAAAACAATAATAAAAAAAACATATTTTCTGCTAGTTGATCTGTCACCTTCAACATCTGATTGTTAGGGATTATATTTCTAGTGTCAAAGATGCTTATTATTGTGCCAGCGCTTCAAATAATTTAGTAATGAATCATTTGTTAGAATATACAAATAATAATTTGATGCGAAAACTCATAATAAACAGTGATCTTTGATCTTCATGATTTTCACCAATAGATGAATACATACCTTTATCCATAGCGTTACCCTTTTGATGATAATCGTTGTGGAAAACCGAAGAATACGAGCCAAATGAAAAAATCCGATTTCTCTCCCTTAACCAACTAAACTTTAATATATTTAATTGATGGAGGAGAGAATACTAAATGCTTTTTTGTTATTGTTGTTCATATGGGTGGAGAGAGGACCGAACTCTATTTATACGTTCTTTGAATAGGTGCCTTCCATCAAAGCGTCTTTTCAACTTTCATAAAAGTCGTACCTCTTCATTTTATTAGAGTCGTAACTTCTCATAACCAATATTTATTATTTTTATAGCATAACAATAATTATTAAACCATATAATAAATCATATCATGTGGGCCACAATAATTCTTACATCATTTAGTTATTTGATTGCAACATGTTCCAACCTCCATCCTTCATGCTAAGGTCGATCCGGTTATTCATGGTGCTGGCGCAAATTGTACTAAGTTTGATTTCGCTTCGCCTGCTAATAACCTTGTCGAAATCATGCTAATAGGTTAAATGGCAGAAATGGTTAATCATCGTTCCTAAATCTATTCAGATTAAATAAAGTCGAAGACTTCTTTCCTATATTTCCAAATTTGGGTACTTTATTCCAAATATCCGGCAGAAAACCAAGTTATTCTCGTGATTAGATTATTGTGTAAATCGATGGTAGCTTGGTGACGAGTGAACCCAGCAAAAGATTCCTCTAGATAATCGGAATCTCCCTTGTGATAGTAAATCGATGGCAACTTAGTGATAAGTGAACCCAGCAAAAGATTCCTCCAGATAATCGGAATCTCTCTTGTGATAAACAAGATTAGGGAGGTTAATTATAAGTAAAGAAAAATCAACTGGGGACATCATGCCGTACTTGGGTCATCATATGCACGTTTTGGCTTATTGAAGATGATGAAAAGACTAATGCGAACTTAAGAGTAAGAGAGAGAGCACATACTCTCCTAATACCCGTGCGATGCATGGGCAAGTAATACTATTGCTTCTTCAATACTCGTTTGATTGACCTCGATCTTGACTAGAATTATGTGTTGCGCACAGTCAAATGACCGTCGGTGGAATAGAATAAAGCACATATCCGCATATTTTGGACGCTGATTTGATCGGTAGTGTTTTTAAATCATTACGGAAGAAAACTGCATATATCCTCGCCTTTGGATAGATGAATAGGTTTTGGAACACATAATAACTCCAGTTAGCCCTGTAATTTATGATGAAGTGTTTATATCATACAATTAATTATTATCTTAAAACTAACGGTGTCTAACTTCGTCAACGATATTACTTAGTTGTATAATTCATTAAAGTAGAGAAAGATACTTGCACAAAAGCAATTCTACCTTCGGAGGTTTTAAAATCCTTATCCATTTTTCATTACTTATGTAGTTACCCACGTAATGAAACTAAATTAGATGCACGAGATCGAAACAAATATTAAGTTAACATGATCCTTGAGTTAATCAATTCGATAGACCTTGCTCGAGTCTACACTAAACTGCGATCGATTTCTATGGCCAAAATTGAAAAAAATGTGAGATAAGCAAGCAATATTTTTCATTCCCGTAACATGCAAAATTTTCACAGTTTTGTTGGAATTATCATATTTTTTCTCTGAATTTCCTTGATTCTTACATGCCAGAACTTTCATGGAACATGAATATCGACCTTTTCATGAAGGAAAAAGAGTGAGGGAATCCATTAATATGATGCTAGGAAGATGTTGCGTCTGTATCTATAAATTTCCCCCGGAAAGCAACTGTGATCTTTTCAAAATTTGACCAATTATGCAAGTTTATCTACGAAAATGTCTTTACATTTTGCGCATTATCCTCTAAACTTGCTAACTTCTACGTTTTTCTATGCATCTGAAGCCAGTACGCGGTCACAGCCTAATCTTTCTCTCAAAATCAATCAATGCCTTGCAGAATCTTACCGGGCTGCATTTTGTGTCCATGTTTTACATGTACATGATCAGAGCAAGAACTTGCCTTCACCTTCAAGAGTGTTGGAAATATATCTTGAAGATTCCGTTGATTACGATTTAGTCAATAGTGGATTAGTTTTGGTAAATAGGAAAATAGAGATTCATTTATTATTTTTTCCTGTTTTATTCCTTTGTCTCTTACACTATAAGTTTTCCAATGTATTGTAAATGTAATACAATGAATATACACATAGAGAAAGCTTCTTCTCAAGACTACGTTACATTTTCTGTCATGGTATCAGAGCCGACATTCTTGGCCTAGCTTCCGCACATTCTTGAATTGCCACCGTTCCTTTTCTGGCCTGCTGTTGCATGATCTTTACCTGCAAAACAGACCAGCAAAACGGTCAGGAATTCAATTTTTTGTGCCATGACGAATAATGTTGAGAACTCCTCGACAGAGGAGACACCTACCTCAGATCCGCCTGTTTCCCTTGGCGAAGACCGAACTTCTGTTCGACCATCAGAGGAAACTCTTTCTGCAAGGTTGATTCCAACTCTTCCTCCAGCGTATGGACAGGCATGGACCCAGTATCCGATTGGCTCGTCGCCACAGGTATGGACTCAGTATCCCTTCGGACCGTCGCCATCTGTAATGGGACCAATAGAAGCATCGGGTCAGACAATCCAAGCACAGGGATCCGGATCTGTTCCGGGTCAAGGAATCGGATATGTTCCGATTCAAGGAATCGGATCTATCCCGGGTCAAGGGACGAATCCCTACCCGAGATTTCAACCCGGATACGCGCCGCCGGGTCACGAATCCGGATCCAATCCGGGTCAAGGGACGAATCCCTACTCGGGATTCCAACCCGGATATGCGCCGCTGCTCTTTCCGATTGGCAGCGGCGGCCGGCTTGAACCTGGTGACCCTCTCTACACATCGCCAGCTGACGGACCCGAATTGAAGCTCATCGGGATGCAACTTACCGGAGCAGAGAACTACACGGCTTGGGCTAGGGATCTCCGGCGCGCCCTTGTCACCAAAGACAAGGACGGCTTCCTCGATGGAGCCGTTCCTTTTCCGACCGACGAGCGACTTCAACGGCAGTGGCGCAAGTGCAACCAACTGGTTCACACATGGCTCGGTAACTGTCTCACACCGGAAATCGCCACTAGACTTCCACCTACCGAAGATTCTAGAACCCTCTGGGACAGCATCCGCGAGATGTATGGACGCCTCGACCGAGCGAAGCTGTTCACCGTCACTCAAGCTCTGTCGGAGTTGAAGCAGGGGAACCTCTCGGTTACCTCCTGCTTCAACCGCCTCTCTGCTCTATGGAATGAGCTTGAGGCCGCCGAAGAACGCCTCGAGGGGCCTGAAGAAACCTTACAACAGTACCGTAAAATCAAAGATAGAGAGAAAATGACGAGATTCTTACTAATTCTCAATGAATCCTTCTCGGCTTTCCGGTCACAGATCCTCGCGATGGACCCTCCACCACCGCTCGGCCGCATTTACCAGTTGGCCGTCCAAGAGGAGCATCATCGGATGGCCGCCGCTGATCATGCTCGGGTAGGCGAAGGCATGAGCCTCGCTGTCCTTCCCTTCGGCAAGGGAACCTCCAGTGGAACCCCCACAGATCTGGAGAGAAAGATCGTGGCTGCGGCTGCGACGAGGAGAACTAGAGGAAACCCTAAAATCGTGCGATCCGACGGCTCGGATCTAAGATCAGGAATGGATGGTTGGGATCGCCGGTCCAGAATGGACGGCTTAGATAGACACGCTGGATCCGACGGCTGGGATCTCGGGCGCTGAACGGATGGACGAGATCGACACGCTGGATCGGACGGCCATCACTTATCCGCGGCTTCAACAGAATCGGACGGCTGGGATCGTGCCACGTCAGCAAGAACGATTAGTGGGCAAAATTCTCAAAATTCCAGATTTAAAAATAAATATTGCAGCTACTGTAAACGACCGCATCATACTATTGAAACGTGTTGGAAGCTGCATGGAAAACCTAATGACAAGGACAAAAAGAGAGAATCCATAGTTTCTCAAGTTTTTGCACAAAAGCCATATGGATCACCTCACCGGATGATCACCCAAGAACAATATCGAATATTGTAGAAATGCTGGATCAACTCAAGACTAGCGATAAAGGTGCAGGATTCTCGGTACTTTCCTATACAACAAGAATTCTTTTTCGTTGATGTATGGATTATCGATTCAGGTGCTAATGACCACATAATATGCAACAAAAATCTATTTTCTCACACATATAAAATGCCGAATCCCCTATCACGGTGCGTCTTCCAAATGGGAACATTACAAATGTTACCAAAACCGGCACTTGTACATCTTGGTCAAAATTTAATCCTGAAAAATGTCCTATATATTCCAGAATTTGAATTCAATCTTTTGTCTGTCTCAAGAGTATGTGAGGATAACTCTTGTCATGCCACATTCAATTCAGACAATTGTCTTTTTCAGGACCATTCGACTGGCAGAGTGATGGCCTTAGGTAGTATGGTAGAGGGACTCTATTTCTGGAACAATTCACCAAGAGATTTAGAATTATTGAATAAGCATGCTTCTTGTAATGCCTTCAGTTCAAATAAAAATCTCATTTCTCATCAACGATTGGGTCACAGTGCTTCTTTTCCTCATCCAAAATGTCCAATATGTTCTTTAGCTAAACAATCTCGAGCATCTTTTTCCGAAAAGTACATCTCGTGCAACAAATTCTTTTTCTTTACTTCATATGGACATTTGGGGACCTTATCATACTCCTCACCGTGACGGATCTCGATTCTTCCTGACAATTGTTGATGACTACACTCGAGCCACATGGGTTTTATCTTATGCAATCAAAAAGCCATACTTTTAGCCATTTATCAAGTTTTCTTTCCATAATTAAAAATCAGTTTGGTAAATCTGTACAAAAAATCCATACAGATAATGGACGTGAATTTTTCACTTCTGATTGCAACACATTATTATCTTCCCATGGTATTCTTCATGAAAGTTCCTACACTTACACTCCACAACAAAATGGAGTCGTTGAGCGCAAACATAGGCATCTGTTAGAGGTTGCCCGTGCTCTAAAATACCAAGCTTCCATTCCAGAAGATTTTTGGGGAGATTGTGTGGTCACAGCAGCCTACTTGATCAATCGCATGCCAACTCGAATTCTTAATGGTAGGACCCCTTTTGAGATGCTTTACAATAAACAGCCTGATAATAATCATCTTAAAGTATTTGGTTGTTTATGTTATACAACAAATGTGGGTCCTCGAGATAAAATGGGTCCTCGAGCTACTCAATGTGTTTTCATGGGATATTCCTCTCTTCAGAAAGGATATCGAGTTATGGAGATCTCTATAGGGACTTTCTTCATTAGCAGGGATGTTATCTTCCATGAGGATGTATTTCCATTTGAGGAAATGGTTTCTTCATCATCGTCCTTCTCAGGGCACGGCAGACAATTTTTGTCCGATGAATCTTTATCCTCCGCATCAGGGTGTCTTATCGCACTAGGACCACCCACATCATTAGGACCTTCTCCGTCTGTATCAATGGAATCTACACCTTCAGAAGCAATATCGCCAAGTTTATCTGAGGACATTCCCCAATCTCCTTTAACAACAACTGCCTCACCAGTTATCCCTGAATCATCGGATCCTACAGCACATATCATCGAACAGCCTCGACGATCCGGACGACACACTCGTCCACCTACATGGACCAAGGATTATATATGTTCTGCCAGGAGTTCTTCAGGTATACAATACCCTATTGCCTCATATGTGTCATTTAATCAGTTATCGTCGGGACATATGTGTTGTATCGATCGTATATCCGAAGAACGAGAACCATCCTCATTCGCCGAGGCAGACGAGATCCTAGATGGCGACACCCGATGGAATCCGAACTTACTTGCTCTAATGGAGAATCACACTGGACATTGTCCCTTTGCCGCCAAGAAGGAAACCGATTGGCTGCAAGTGGGTTTATAAGATCAAATTCAAGGCAGATGGTTCTATTGAGCGCTATAAGGCTCGATTGGTTGCCAAGGGATTCACTCAAAAGAAGGTTTTGATTACCATGAGACTTTTCTCCAAAGTAGCTAAAGAAGTCACCGTACGTTCCTTCTTGTCCGTTGCAGCCATACGGAATTGGTCTCTCCATCAGATGGATGTGCATAATGCTTTTCTCCACGGTGATCTAGATGAAGAAATTTACATGGATATTCCTCAAGGATTACGCAGACAGGGGGAGTCTCGGGTATGTCATCTTCGCAAATCCTTATATGGATTAAAACAGGCATCTAGACAATGGTATGCTAAATTCACTGCTGCACTAACCAATGCAGGTTTTAAGCATTCTAAGTATGATTATGCCTTGTTTACACGTACTACAAAAGACTCATCAATTTATTTGTTGATATATGTCGATGACATACTTGTCATGGGTAATAATGATTCTGATGTTGCCAAGTTCAAAAGGTATTTGCACTCCACTTTCCACATCAAAGATTTGGGACCACCAAAATACTTTCTCAGCATCGAGATTGCTCGATCCAATGAAGGAATTTGCCTCGGTTAAAGGAAATTCATCTTGGAGATCGTTTCAAAGCAGGTTTATCGGGATGTAAACCAGCGGTCATCCCATTGAGCGAAAGTCAAGTTGACGACACATGAATATGACATTAGTTCCCCTTCAACCATTAAGGACTCAGTGCTCAAAGATCCTTCTGAATATCAGCGACTTGTCGGAAAGTTGATATATCTTACAATGACAAGACCTGACATATCGTATGCCGTACAAATACTCAATCAGTTCATGCATATGCCAAAGCAATCACATATGGATGTGGCGTTGAAGGTTGTGAAGTATCTCAAGGGATGTCCAGGCCTTGGTATACTTCTATCTCGTGACTGCAATATGAAGATGACAGCTTTTTGCGACACAGATTATGCCACCTGTCCAATGACCAGAAGATCTATTACTGGTTTTTGCATAAAGCTGGGAAAGTCATTGATTTCTTGGAAGACAAAGAAGCAGTCAACTGTCTCACTATCATCTGCAGAATCAGAGTATCGGGCTATGGCAAAGACTACCTGTGAAATAGTCTAGATACGAGGACTTCTCTTGGATCTTGGAATACAGGTCAGTGGACCAACTGAATTGTTCTGCGATAATGATGCTGCACTCAAATTAGCAGCAAATCCAGTTTTTCATGAAAGAACAAAACACATAGAAGTGAATTGTCATTTCACTCGGGATAGAATCAAAGATGGAGTCCTCCTGACAAAAGGAATTGGAACAACGGAGCAACCTGCGGACGTCTTCACTAAAGCGTTATGTCGAAAACAACATAGGTACCTATTGAGCAAGCTAGGTATCCTTGACATCTACAGCCACCAGCTTGAGGGGGAGTGTTGGAAATATATCTTGAAGATTCCGTTGATTACGATTTAGTCAATAGTGGATTAGTTTTGGTAAATAGGAAAATAGAGATTCATTTATTATTTTTTCCTGTTTTATTCCTTTGTCTCTTACACTATAAGTTTTCCAATGTATTGTAAATGTAATACAATGAATATACACATAGAGAAAGCTTCTTCTCAAGACTACGTTACATTTTCTGTCAAAGAGCATCAACATAGCCTCATCTCATCTGGAAGTTGAGTGCTTTGATGCAATAAGCAAACATGAAGAAGAAGGCTGCAAAAGCAACCAGGACTACAGCAACAGGTCCCATGAAATTTGGGTCATACCCGAAAGTTTCTTGAATGTATTGCTTGATGGGTTGGTCAGCTTGGCCAGGGATTTTGATCGTGTGCTCGACATCACCATACTGGGACACTATGCATCCATACACGGTCCATGCCACGGGACAGATCCAGTAGTACCACACCCACCATTTTGGTATCCTCTGAAAAGAATTGAGAACAAATTGACATGTTCAGCGTGGGCATGTATGACCCAATGGTAATAAAAGATTGAGGAGTAAAGTGAACTCACTGGTCTTGGAATGAAGAATCCAGAAAAAAGATTGAAAAGACCGTAGAAAGCAGTGGCGAAGATGGTGGCGACTTGCTGGTTGGGCGTGAGGGAAACTGTCATCATGCCGTAGTATGTGAAGTAGAGGAAGGAGAAGAAGCAGATGAAGAAGAAGCAGAAGAATTTTTGTCACTGTCCACTCGAAGCAGACCATTGCATACACAATCACCGTGCAATATGCGGTCTGAAAGAGCACATACGGCAATTCACATATCACCTGCACATAGCGGATTGCTAAAGTTTGTATGAATTGAGTGACGATGTATCGCCAATAAAGAATTGAGTTATAACTTAGCAGTGGATTCTACCTGTGCCATTGCATAAGGCAGAGGAGAATACATTCCAGCCGCTCTTTCTCGATGAAACACAGTTCTCTCGACAGCTATCACGGGTTGTACAGTAGAACAATTATTAATGCCGACAAACAAGACCGCAGTGTACATAGCTCCAATAATCGTGGTCAGATCAGACTGATCTTCCCTGGACAGTGATATGACGAAGCAAAGCATAAATTGGATGAAACATCAATTTTAACCTCGCAGTTCTAAGAAAGACCACATCGTCGAAAGTTTACTCAGTGGGGCATGAAGGCACGTACCTTCTGGTGCCGGCCCTCCAGAAAATTGTCCCCACCCTTAGGGCGCACGCTAATGTGAAACAGTATCTCACAAGGTTATAGTCAGGACTTCTCCAGTAAGTCCACCATTGTTTCCACAGACAAGATTTGAACTGTCCCCATGAGGACTGTGAGTATTGGGTCGGGAAATACAGATCCTTGGCTCCTGGAGGTGGCGTACTCATCTCCTTCTCTAGTTCCTTGTTCCTCCTGCACAGAGGCGTATAATTTTAGCAGGTCAGCAACAAAGTTTTCATTGAAAACATGGAAAGGATTTAGTTTGATCTCAAGTCTCAGAACTTTACTTGCTTGAACAAGGATGACGATTTGTAATGCTCAGCAAAGTCCATCTTGAGCTGCATTTCAGCTGCTATTGAGCTCACCTCGAGCATCCAAGTTGCCGGATTGTATTTCTCCTTGATTTTCGGGACTCCAGGAATAGACTGAAATTAGTATATAGGATAGTGAGACCACATGTTTCTGACTTGTCAATATGTATCACACCAGATGTGTAAAAAGAAATTTGTACACCAGAATATATCGCTTGCCCTCCTCTCTTCATCAGCAGTAGCTGAAGCAAAGATAATCCAGTTAAATACATGTATTTTTAGTAGTCATTGCTCGCTTGTACAGAACGAAAGGAGCAGAAGTTTCAAATTAGTTACCTCATCAAAGGCTTCAAAGATGTCAATGCTAGGTGGGTGAATGGTGCAGATTACGGTCCGACCGGTGTCCACTCTGTTCCTCACCGTCCTCATAACAATAGCGGCAGCTCGTGCATCAAGACCTGATGTTGGCTCATCCATGAATACTATGGGTGGATTAGCAACAAGCTCTACTGCTATAGCCAATCTTTTCCTCTGTTCTGTAGACCCGTAATTCCTGGAAGACCAACTAGTGCATCCTTTAGATTATCCAATTCTACCAATTCCATCACTTCATCG
The DNA here is from genome assembly GCA_014182515.1 of Eucalyptus microcorys. NCBI lineage: Eukaryota > Viridiplantae > Streptophyta > Magnoliopsida > Myrtales > Myrtaceae > Eucalyptus > Eucalyptus microcorys. Next base: position 31,852,861 of record CM024571.1, read on the forward strand.
ACAAAAATCTGGCAGCACAACAATTTCAAGATAAAATTACTAAATTTGACCAACATCGAATTATTGTTCTTATAGTCTTTCTATCACAACTTCAATAAATAGGCGAAGGCTAAAATTAAATATACTCATACCATTTTTCTTCTTTCGCGACTTCTTTTGGTAGACTTAGGAAAGCTGAATAGATTAAAGACTCTCTCACGGTGACTTGTGGTGAGTGAATATCATTTTGTTCACAGTATCCTGAAATTCTGGCAAAGGTTTCTTGTTTCTTGGGAAATCCTGAAATTCTGATGTCGCCTTCAATGTAGCCACCCGTCTTCTGCCCAGCTAAAACATCCATGAAGGTAGTCTTTCCAGCTCCGCTTACTCCCGTTAGTGGATTCAAAACTGCAGGTCTGAATGCACCTGTTACTTTGCTGAGTAACTGGAGTTTGTCATCCGTGATCCCTTGTTCGTTCATTTCCTGTTGAATAAAGCTTACACAATGAGTACTTGAGTAGGTCCGCAATCTGAAATCACTATAGATTATGTGATTTTGACTTAAGACAAGCACGGAAGGTAAAGATTACATACCGGAGGCATGTCTACATAATAATTTACACTATCAAAGGACATTGCTAGAGGAGCGAAAGGCAGAACAATTCCTCTCTTCGCAGCAACACCTCTTTGTGATCCAAGATAGGAATCTGCATTTCTGCTCAGGCCATTGTTTTTTGTTCGGCTACTTATCCTTTGAAGCTCCATGCCTCCTGAAATATTCAGAAGCAAATGGTCATAACACAACAGGTAATATTTTCTCGGGAAGGAGTACCTTGCTGTCTGAATTTTTATTTACTTGTGTTGTTCCCATCGAATGTAGATAAGGGCCCACTAAAAGACTCTCTCATAATCGAAGAAAGTCTCCTAATTCTAGATTTGTCCTTTTGATTCTGATTGTTCGTCCTCCTCATCTTTGTCTGTTTCTTCATATATTGCTGCTTGAGGTTTTCCAGGGGCTGCAGTATTATGTATCTTATTAAACAAGAGACTAAAAAGGTTGAAACCCTCTGACACAGTTATGTCAGGGGAAACAAAAGTCAGAACTTCCTATGTGTTGAGCTAGAGCTTACGACTTAGGTACGTGAGGGCAAGTGTATAGAGCACATTCAAGAGAATTACGAATCCAATAAGACCTGATGCACCAATCCAATACCAATTTTCACTGGAGAGACCATAGGTCTTGAGCACTGCCAAACCTAAAGCCGAATTACCGTTGCTAGTCTGCAAGACAACTGATTATTTGTTGTTTTTTTTGGTAAAAGTAAGTAATCAACTGATTATTTGTTGGTTTCTTGTAAAGATGAAAAAGGAACAAAAGATGTACATGTCCCTAATTCAAAGGACAAGTTTAACAGTGATAAATGCTGATAATTGCTATACTTTGGTCGTGCTTTCTTTTACCATATGTTAAATACTTAATGAAAAAGCTCAAAACTATGAAACATAAGTAGAACAAAATGTTTAGTTCTGTGTAATTACAGCAATTTGACTGATAGCAGGCCTGGAAATACTAATTCAACGGAACATAAGTAGAAAGTGATTGCATACTTAACGTTTCGCTTACCTTCAAGGTGTAATCTGTAATGAAACTGCTCTCAACACCTTTCATGGCTGTGGCCTGTGAGGAAAATAATAATTCAATCATCAGGAATCAAGAATTTCTTAATATTAAAATGCGGTGACCACGGGATTAAAAGTAGTTTGAAAGCTGAAGAGATATTGAACTTCATTACCTTCATAAAAAGATCAACCTCTGGCTCTGGGAAAATCCCAGCATCTTTTTCCCCCTTTGCTAGCTCAGAGAGCAGCTCTGTGACAAGAGAAACCAATTTACTAAAATACAATCATGGGTCATATATATTTAAACAAACTTCTTAACAAAAAAGAATACGTTAATAATTCGATAATTATTTGATAAAATCTAAATTTACCATATCTAGTTCCAACTCCTTGGCACCTTGCAGAGAAATCTAGGGTTTCTTTCACGCTCAACACACCCAAATGCGCATCATTTTGGCTGATATATGCAGATGTCTTTTGCGGCACAAATTCATTGACCCTGTACCCATTGTATGATATTTCCCCTCCAACCTGCTCAATCATGACAATTTCACAATCTATTTTTCGGCCTCACACTTATCATATTAATCAGTTTATAAATCCTCAATAGGGTCAAGAGAGTTTATCCAAGTTCAGTCTATACCTTCAAGGTTGTGTCCAATTTTTCTGCCGGAGCCAGCAAAAGTGTAGTCTTCCTTGAGGATGGTGGACCTAATAGGAGGGTCATCCTGTAATTAAGTCCCAAGAAATGTCCAACCAAGAAGTCAGTGTTTTAAAAACACAATCCGAACCGATTAATTAAATCCTAACAATAATTTCCTTAATTAAGTAGAATTCTTTTTTGGGGGGGTGTCCTTTGGTTCACCTTGATGGCTTGACAATGCCAGAGACATCTTTGAGGATGGTGAGTTTTGTTCTCTTGGCCCGTCTAATCCCAGCCAATCCGAGAGCTGATTCAGCCATGTTTAGGGCAACATTGGTGAGTGTTGGAAGAGCTCTGCTTCCGACGTAACAACCTGCTACCACATTTAGATGCTCAAATCTCACCTCCACCGTCGGAAGTTGGATCCCCACCCTGCAAACAATCATTCAAGTCAAATCAATCACAAGAAAAATATTCAAATGTAATTCACATTAATTCATGATTAATTAATTGGCTGAGTTGACTACTTCTTTTCCTTATGGGCCTAGTCCTTAGCAGCTGACCTTGTCAACAGGGTGGGATGTCAGTCATTCTATTACAAACAAAGTCAATCGGCGGCACATACATCAGTAAATTATATATGGAGAAGCATGACCCGGCCTTAACTAAATCACAATGTGCATATCTTAAAATATTCATATGGGTTGATAAAGAAGGCGATGCATGTCACTTTCTCGTCCCTTTTTACAACCGACAGAAGTGCTTGTACTAAACACTTGTTTTTGTTCACACACAAAAAATACCAACTTTTTATTATTATGTGCTAGTGATAGTCTAAGCCAATGAGAGTAAATAAATGTCGACAAGTTAAAAAGCATTGACGACCAAGCAAGTTATCTCGGGATGAAGTCATCAACTAATAGACATGTAACCGCTTACTAGCGATATTTTCGAATATTTGAGTTTCTTGTGGATAACTTCTTGTAATATAGATAGAATGACAAAATTATTCATCTAAATTTAGTATCCATGTAGAAATGAGAAGTCATGGCAATGTGAAGATATGAAATCGAAAGCTTCCGGAGGTGTGAAGGCTGGCCAAAACAACTCATGAGCAGTTATATTGTGAACAGTTATGAGCAGTCAAATTCTAACGAAACAGTACTATTACACAAATCAAAAGTCCTGATATGCATGAGTTAATAAAGAAGGCAACGCATGTCACTCTCATCCCTTCACCTCTAGTAGTCTGGATATGCACATGAGCTCTATGCATTCACAATCAACACAAAATCGTGGCAATAAAAAGCCAAAATTTGAACCAACGATATGACTTATCAAATCGACACAAAGACAAAAAGTTTAGGACTTTTTTGGCACTTTTCCCCAAAACAAAGCACACTGTTCTTCCTCTTCTTCTTGAGAGAGAGAGAGAGAGAGAGAGAGAGAGAGAGAGAGAGAGAGAGAGAGACCAAATGATGGAGATCTGGAGAACTAATGCAAGTGAACATACAGGCGGCATCCTTCATAACTAGGCCTCAGTTCTCAAACGTCTTGGCTTGACTTGCTATGTCCGTTAGTGAGAGACCATGTCCACTCCTTGCATTAGCGATCAGCGTTGCCTCCTACAACGAGTGAAACGAGTCAAATCCTTGACCAAAATGTAGGTGGGATAAGAATAATCCTCCAATGATATTTCAGGTTTTCGTGGGCCAGATGAAGTAGGTGACGATGCATGGAGATTGGTATACATTTGACATGTCCAGGAGGTGTCTGGTGCGGCAGAGGGAATCTAGTATAATAAGCTCCACGTTTCATCAAGGTCATATATTCTCCTAAGGGAAGTGTGTAAACAAAAGCCTCCATCTTTACCAACTTCAGTGGGCATGATTAGAGACAAATCATATTTGGACAAACATATTTTGATAAACATGTATACGGAGGATAAATGATGATTAAAAAGAACATAATTACGCTAGTTAATCTCTTGCCTTCAACATCTGATTGTTAGGGATTATATTTTTAGTGTTGAAGATGCTAATTTATTATGCTAAGGCTCCAAATAATCTAGTGATGAGTCGTTCAGTTGTTGATGGTGTTGGCGCGAATTGTCCTTTGTTTGATTTTGCTTTGCGCGCTGATAACCTTGTTGAAATCGTGCTATTAAGTTAAATAGCAGAAGTGGTTACTCATCGTTCCTGAATCTATTCAATAAAGAAAGTCGAAGGCTTCTTTGTTCCAAATATCGGGCGAAAAACCGAGTTCTCTTGTAGTTAGATCATTGTGTAAACCGAGATTTCCTAACGTATTATGGCCACCCCCGACCGGACAATGGAGGTCAAAGATGGCGACTTAATGACAAGGGAAGACGGCAAAAGATTCCTCTAAATAATCCAAATTCTCTTGTAATAAACAAGATTAGGGAGGTTAATCATAAGTAAAGCAAAAACAGCTGAGGACATCATGCCGTACTCGGGGCATCATGTGCACCTTTTGATTTATTTAAGAAAAGAGTAACGCTAAGTAGATGGAATACACATAGAGCAAGAGAAAGAGAGCATAATCTCCTAAAATCAGGAAAAGAAAATTAGAAGTATCAGGATTTTTGTACAACGCTCACTTTGATACCAAATTTTTTTGTCAAATCACTTAAGTGCCACTGTTTTTAAAAAAACAATTACTAAGTGTCAACTTTAAATTGAAACGCTGAAAATCCGATGTAACAATATCCTAACATTTCTTTCCATTGACATAGCCTGTCGGTGGCCCAGTCAGCATTAATAGCCCTCAATGACATTGTTTGACACATGATTGCCCTTAAATTCAACCTTTCTTCAAATCCTAACCTCACAATCATGGATCTGGGACAAAATTAATAACTGAAACTTGCAAAAGAGGTCTATTGCTTCATTTGTGTGATTTCGCCTCATTTAAATTCCAATTTTTACAATGCGATTTTTGAGGAAGGAGATGGAGTTAGGGGAGAAGAGGAGGACGACGTCGCCCTTGCAGATGTCCATGGCGGAAAGGCAGGAGGTGAGGTAGTAGTCAGAGCGTTAGAGCTCGCGAAAGGGGATGTGGAGGCCGGAGGAGGCATCATTGAAGACCGTGGAGCTGCGTTGCGAATAGGAAGAGATGAAGGTGGTCTTGTTGAGGGAGAGGATGGGCAAGACGGGAATGAGTTGTGCTTTCTGTAGAAGGTGGAGTTGGAGCTATAGAAATTGCTTTTCGGGTCGATTTGCAGTGGGTTGGTCGCCATTGATGATGAATTTTTTCTTCCTGAGAGCTTGACCTTTAAGCCAAGTGATCTCTATTCTTGGATGAGAAAGAGAGTTTTAAGCCAAGTCCTCAGATAGCCATGTAGACATTAGACTTTCGTTAAAAAAAAGGCCACACGGGACGAATGGTTGGAATTCGTCATGAGGCATTTAAGTAATCTTTTTTTTTTTCCTGGTTTGACACTTAAGTGATTCGGTGAGAAATTTTAGCACTAAAGTAATCGTTGTACAAAAATTATGGACTTTTAGCATAGGCATGTGATACTATTTCATCTTCGTTACTAGTTGCTTGACCTTGATCTTTATCAAAATTATATGTTGCGCATGGTAAAATAATCATTGGTAGAACAAACCAAATATCTGCGTATTTCATATGCTAATTTGATCGGTAGATTGTATCTAAATCATTATGGAAAAAACCTATGTAGCACCGATACTCTCCGGGAGCTTTTGTGTCATATTCGACACTCCGACACACTCCGACACGTCCCGACACGGGGTCAACGAGTGTCGAAAAATCCGACATGTGGTCAACTCTCTCCGACACGCGAGTCCAGAATTCTGACACACGATTCCGACACGCATGGGGTCAATTTTAGAATTTTCTAATACTTGAGGGGTCAAAATATAAATATACAAAAAAGAAGTAATAAAAAATGCTATAAATATACACGCACGAGATCAATTTTTTTTTTTAGAATTGTTTTATTTTTTTAAAGGTCTTTTACTATGAAATAAGTAATAAAAAATGCTATATATGATAAATAAATGAATTTAAAAATATCATTTCAGCATTTTTCTTTAAACAATGTTTTTTTCCTCTAAGTTTTATGTATTATTGTATCAAATTAAAATGATGAATGATATTATTTAATATTTTTTGTGTAAATTAATTCTAGGCTATTATTATTATTATTTATTCATGTATTTATTTATAAAAATATATTTAATATACAACGTGTCGGAACGTGTCGGAACGTGTCGGAATTCTCTATTTTTAAGAAATGACGTGTCGGCGTATCGCGTCGTATTGTGTCGCGTATCGCGTGTTCGTGTCGGTGCTACATACGAAAAAACTACATATACCCTTGCCTTTGGATATCCAGGTCATGTTATCTCTCTTGTCTGTCTTTGACAGATGAATAGGTTTTGGAATGCATAATGACTCCGGCTAGTCCTGTGATTTATGAAGTGTATATAGAATACAATGAATTATTATATTAAAGTAAAAGTGTCTAACTTCATTGACGATATTAATTGTATAATTCATTAAAGTAGAGAAAGATGCTTGCAGAAAACAATTCTAACTTCCGAGATTTGAAAATCCTTATCCATTTTTCATTACTTATGTAGTAACCCACGTAATGCATGCAACACGAACTAAATTAGATGTATGAAATCAAAACTAGTTTAAGTTAACATGATCGATCATTGAGTTATTCAATTTGATAGATCTTGTTGAACTCTACTTTAAACTGCGATCGAGATGAGCAAGCAAATTATTTTCATTCGCATAACATGCAATATATTCACGGTTTTGTTGCAATTATCTTATTGTTTCCCTGAATTTTCCTGATTCTTAAATGCCAGAATTTTCATGAAACATTAATATATTTTTTTTTTGGTAAAAGTAAGCAATATATTGGGGAAGCCAAACTGTACAAACGAGACAGCTACAAAACTTACACTCATGAAGAACAGGCTCTAAATGAGTGAAAGGAAGCCGCAAGAAAAGCCAAACGGCTACAACAAGAATAACAAAGAAAGGCCCAGGCGGCAAGCACAATGGACAGCCAAAGGCAACCAAACCGGCCAAAAAACTCTAAGTCTGATCCCTAGAGAAGATAATGGAGTGAGGGAATCCATTAATACGATACTGGGAAGATATTGCGACTATATCTATGAAGTTCGCCCAGAAAGCAACTGTAATCTTTTCAAATTTGACCAATTTTGCAAGTTTGTCTAAGAAAATGTCCCCCTACATACGCGCATTATCCTCTAACCTTGCTAACTTCTGCATTTTTATGTGTCTGAAGCCTGTACCGAATACCGTAGCCTAATCTCTATCAAAAATCAATCCAAGCCTCGCAGAACCTTACCGGGCTGCATTTTATGTCGATGTTTTACATGTACATGATGATCAGAGCAAGAGCTCGACTTCATCTTCAAGAGCATCGTCATAGCCTCATCTCGTCTGGAAGTTTAGTGCTTTGATGCAATAAGCATACATGAAGGCAAAGAAAACTGTGAAAGCAACCAGGACTCCAGCAACAGGTCCCATGAAGTTTGGATCATATCCGAAATTATCTTGAATGTATTGCTTGATGGGTTGGTCATCTTGGCCAGGGACTTGGATCTTGTGCTCGACGTCACCATACTGTGACACTATGCATCCATACACGGTCCATGCCACGGGACAGATCCAGTAGTACCACACCCACCATTTCGGTATCCTCTGAAAAAGAATTAAGAACAAATTGTTATGTCCTGAGCAAGAAAGTATATGACCAGATGGTCATAAAAGAGTTGAAACTAAACTTTTGAGGACTAAAAGGAACCCACTGGTCTTGGGATGAAGAATCCGGAGAAAAGATTGAAAAGACCATAGAAAGCGGCAGCGAAGATGGCGGCTACTTGCTGGTTGGGCGTGAGGGCTACTGTCATCATGCCATAGTATGTGAAGTAGAGAAAGGAGAAGAAGCAGATGAAGAAGAACCAGAAGAATTTTGCCACCGTCCACTCGAAGCAGACCATTGCATACACAATCACCGTGTAATATGTGGTCTGAAAGAGTACGTACGGCAGTTCGCATATCACCTGCGCATAGCAAATCGCTAGAGTTTAATGAATTGGAAGATGTATCACGACAAAGAATCGAGGTATAACTAAGTAATTAATTTCCACCTGTGCAAGCGCATAAGGCAGAGCAGAATACATTCCAGCCGCTCTTTCTCGATAAAACACGGTTCTCTCAACAGCTACCACGGGTTGTACGGTTGAACAATTATTAATGCCGACAAATAAGACGGCAGCGTACATAGCTCCAATAATCGTGGTCAGATCGCCCTGATTATCCCTGGAAAGTGATGTAATGAAGCAAGCATGAATCAGATGAAAGATCGAATTTTAGCCTCGATGTTCTATGAAAAACCCTGACGCAGAAAGTTTACTCCTTAGGATATGGAGGCACGTACCTCTTGGTGCCGACCTTCCAGAAAATTGTCCCTACCATTAGGGCACTTGCTAATGTGAAAAAGTTTCTCACAAGGTTATAGTCCGGACTTCTCCAATAAGTCCACCATTGTTTCCAAAGACAAGATTTGAACTGTCCCCATGAGGACTGCGAGTATTGCGTCAGGAAATACAGATCCTTCGCCCCTGGAGGTGGTGTACTTAGCTCATTCACTAGTTCCTTGTTCCTCCTGCACAAAGGCATAAAATGTTAGCAGGCCAGTGACAAAGTTTTCATTGACAACATGAAAAGGATTTAGTTTGATCTCAGTCTCAGCACTTCACTTACTTGAACAAGGACGATGATTTGTAATGCTCAGCAAAGTCCATCTTCAGCCGTATTTCAGCTGCTATCGAGCTCACCTCGAGCATATACGTTGCAGGATTGTACTTCTCCTTGATTTTTGGGACTCCAGGAATAGACTGAAATTTGGCAAAAAGGAGCATTAGACCAGAGGTTTCTGCTTTTTCTTCTCAATACGTACCATATGAGGTGTAAAAGGAAATTTGTGTTAGTATACAAGATTAGTACCTCAAAGTATTCGACGACCTTGTGGGAATTCCGACCCAGTGGTCCGTAATATATCACTTGCCCTCCTCTCTTCATTAGCAGCAGCTGAAACAGAGGTAATTCAGTTAAATTAATGACCTTTTATGTCATTACTTGCTTGTACAGGAAGAAAGAAACAAAAGTTTCAAATTAGTTACCTCATCAAATGCTTCGAAAATGTCGATGCTAGGCTGGTGAATTGTGCAGACCACAGTCCGTCCAGTATCTACTGTGTTCCTCACCGTTCTCATTACAATAGCCGCAGCTCGTGCATCAAGACCTGATGTTGGCTCATCCATGAATATAATAGATGGATTAGCGACAAGCTCTACGGCTATCGTCAATCTTTTCCTTTGTTCTGTCGATAAACCCGTAATTCCTGGAAGACCAACTAGTGCATCCTTGAGACTATCTAATTCTACCAATTCCATCACTTCATCAACAAAAATCTGGCAGCACAACAATTTCAAGATAGAATTACTAAATGTCAGTCTTTCTGTCACAACTTGAACAAATAGGCAAAAGGCCGAAATAGAATGTAGTCGTACCATTTTTTCTTCTTTCCCAACTTCTTTTGGTAGACGTAGGAAAGCTGAGTAGATTAAAGATTCCCTCACGGTGACTTGTGGTGAGTGAATATCGTTTTGCTCACAATATCCCGAAATTCTGGCGAAGGTTTCTTGTTTCTTGGAAAATCCTGAAATTTTGATGTCGCCTTCAATATAGCCACCCGTCTTCCGCCCTGCTAAAACATCCATTAAGGTAGTCTTTCCAGCTCCGCTTACTCCCATTAGTGCAGTCAACACTCCAGGTCTAAATGCACCTGTTACTTCCCTGAGTAACTGGAGTTTGTCATCCGTGACCCCTTGTTCCTTCATTTCCTGTTGGATAAAGCTCACAACGTTGAGTTCTTGACTAGCTCTCGCCATCTCAAATCACTATAAATTATGTAATGTTGACGTAAGACATGCACGAAAGGTAAAGACTACATACCGGAGGCATGTCTACGTAATAATTTACGCTATCAAAGGACATTGCTAGAGGAGCGAATGGCAGAACCATTCCACTCTTTGCAGCAACGCCTCTTGCTGATTCAAGATTGGAATAAGCATTTCTGCTCTCGCCATTGGCATTTGTTCGGCTACTCATCCTTCGGAGCTCCATGCCTCCTGAAATATTCAGAAGCAAATGGTATATCAAATACGGTAACATTTTCTCAGGAAGGAGTAATTTGTCCTCTGTAGTTTTATTTACTTGTGTTGTTCCCATCGAATGTAGATAAGGGCCCACTAAAAGGCTCTCTCATAATCGAAGAAAGTCTCCTCATTCTAGATTTGTCCTTCAATTCTGACTGCTCTTCTTCCTCATCGTTGTCTGCTTCTTCAGATATTGTAGCTTGAGGCTTTCCAAAAGCTGCAGTTTCATGCATCTTATTAGACAAGAGACTCACAAAATCAACACTCTCGGAGGGAGATGTCAGGAGAAACAAAACTCGGAACTTTTTATGCATGGAGCTAGAGCTTACGATTTAGGTACGTGAGTGTAAGGGTATAGAGAACATTCAAGAGAATTATGAATCCAATTAGAGCTGATGCACCAATCCAATACCAATTCTCATTGGACAGACCATAGATGTTGAGCAATGCCAAACCCAAAGTTGTATTACCGCCGGTAGCCTGTAAAACAACTGATTATTTCATAGTGCACGTTTGACAGTGATAAATGGTATACTTTAGCTGTGCTTCTTCTTAACATATGTCAATTAAGTTGGCAAAAAGCTTGGAACAATGAAATTTCTTTAGAACAAAATGTCTTAGTCAAATTGCTGTAATGACACATAGCAGGCCTACTTCGATAGAACACGGGAAAATAATAGGAGATTTACCAGTTTATTCATCCAACGAGGAGCAAACATCTCATTCACAGCCATGGCATTGAAAGCATAAGTTAAAGGTGATGCCCAGTAACCCCACTTCCACCATTTAGGTATATTACCTGCCACAGACAAACAAGCTTTTAGCTCTCTGCTATTACTCCACCTTACTTGCTAAGTACGAGTGAGCACCTCTAACAAGTAGTCTATGTGTCCTTTTCATTTAATGGAACACTTACCATGAGGAATAATGAAACCTCCAAGCAAAAACACGAGGAGTAGCATTAAAGCACCGCCTGTACTAGCGATGATCACAGTCCTACAAGCACCTGAAATGAATCGAAATAGCCCAGCAGCCATTTGTTGAATCAAGAATATCAATAGAAGTTGCTTGAAGAACCTGCAAGTAGTAAAATCACAGAATGATCATTCGATATTTTACTTTGAAGCATCATTCCTTAGAGTCTACCATGATTAATGAAGTTCATCATTGTGCAGGAAGATTCAGGGTCACTTGCAATTTTGCCTTAAGTAGGGAAAGAATTGCAGCTATCTCCAATAAAGATTCAACTTGTGCAATATATGGCCGTGACGTCCCAGAGTAACCAATACAAATTCTGCCCGCTTTATCAATGAACAGTTGCAAATTCAGTTAAGACGATATATTCTTGTAGGAAAAGCAACACAAAGTGATTCTTCCAAACTAAGTTACCTAAGCTATTTTCGTCAATCAAGAAGAAGCTCTTGAGAAATATCATTATTTGGATGGCTAAAACTGGGTGAGAAACTTGCTTATCAGATTAATGATTTGTAGACTTTTTAGGGTTAGATTTTTGAAGAGCCACAGTCAGGAAGGACATTGAACTCCCCCCAAAACTTTGGGGCTTGAAACTTATGGTGATCTCACTGAAGGTTCCTTGTGATGCTTCTGCAACTTCAGTTCACATACCTGCTAGCTTCTGGAGCAAATCCCATGGAATAGTACGTAATGGCCAGCCAAACCACAGACTCCACCACGGACATGGGAATTGTGAGCAAGAAATTAGGCAACGTGAAGGTCCAAGGAGGGTGAAACAGAAGGTCTCTCTGCTTGTAGAAAACTGGAAGCCTCTGAATAGCCATGCTCAGCTCAGCAAAACCGTTGAACATGTTGATGACCATCGAGAACAGGAGAGCACCAATATACAGCATCCCATCCATTTCATTCTGAGTGTGCATCCTGCTCCTGATGAACACTGTCGAACCAATGACTGCCAAGATCATGCTCTGGACGGTCTTGAAAATGTACACAAAAGCGTTTTTCTTTATCAGCAGCCATTCCCTGTCAAAACAGGCTTTAACTAGCTCCATCATTGGGACAGAGAATTTCGTGAAGGCTAGAGCCGCTTGGTGATTCCTCCTCCTATCAAACGGGATGGAGAGCTCATTGTCGAGCCTCATGCCGACATGAAATTGCTTGAATCTGTCGGCGAACTCCCTGACTGATATGTACTGGTATGGTCTGGTTTTGTCTGCCCAGTATTGCTCTTGGTCCTTTCTCGAGGTAACCTGTTATGGCACACATCGAGCTAGACCATCAGATTCACAGGGGTGACAATATCAGATGTGACGTGATAACATGGTTTACATTATATACAGGTTTAAAAGCAGCCTAAAGTCTAGCACCGTCCGAACGTGTTCAACTCTAATTTAAATGAAATTCTTGGCACAGACCTGACCCGCCCAATAATGACACTCAAAGTTGGAACAAAATTCAGCACAGCTATTCAAGCTTTCCATTATTGTTTATTTCTTTTACCTCTTGCAAGAAATCAGCAGTACCCTTTCTCTCAGGGCACCTGAAACCGCATCGCTCGAAGAACTCAAGAACGTGTTCTCGTGGTCCCTGGTACACAATCTGGCCTTCTGATAAGAAAATGATATCGTCAAACAAATCGAATGTCTCAGGTGCAGGTTGCAGCAATGACATTAAGATTGTAGCATCAGTGAGATGTGCCACTTGTTGCAGGCATTTCACAATCTGGTACGTCGTCGAACTGTCAAGGCCGGTTGATATCTCATCCATGAACAATGTTTTTGTAGGCCCAACAATCATCTCTCCTGCATTTACATGAATTTGAGCATATTTGTTACTTCTTCCATAATGATCTTGCAAGTATCTTTTCACCGGGCACGCTCACAGTAATTTGTGATGACTTCTCATTCAAGCTCTATAAATATGGACATGGAGTCGATAATCAGAAGGATTTTTATTAAGAAATGCTTAAAGTAAAACCTGTTGTTACTCTTTTCTTCTGTCCACCGGATATCCCACGCTGCATTTCGTCTCCGACAATCGTGTCTCGACATATGTCAAGCCCTAAGATCTGTTTCATATATTGATGGAAACAGAACAAAAAAAGAAATTACCAATTTGCTGGGAATTTTAACAAACAGGAAAATACATCTTCCAAAACCACGGTGAGAAAGTGAAAAGGACATAAATTCACTTATTTTCACATTGGTAGACAGATTGATAATTTTTTTTTTTTTTTGGGGTCATAGACAGATTGATAATCTAGTCGGTTCAAATGTCTGTATAAACCAACAAAAAGGTCTTGAATCAAATAAACAAGCTTGGCCATGTTGAAGAATAGTTATAAATATCAGTAAGTAGGGGTTTTCGGATGTCTTTCATATTCTATAAATAGAGCTATCTATGTGCTCTTTTATTAAGTTAATTGAATAAAGATGTAGTTTTTATCGATTCTCTTATCCTCTTTCTTTAAAATCCTAGAATATTTATGGGCCTACTTGCAAGTAAACACTCGACTAAGTGAAGAAATTGAAGAAAAAGAAAAGAAAAGAAAAGAAGACTCTGCTTCCAACTAGCATAAAATCCGAAAGTTGCCAGAAAATGACATGTATACTCTACGTTTCGCTTACCTTCAATGTATAATCTGTAATTAAACTGCTCTCAACCCCTTCCATGGCTGTGGCCTGTAAGTGAAATTAATAATTCAATCATCAAGAATCAGGAATTACTTAATATTAAAATGCAGTGACGATGAAATTAAAATTAGTTTGAAAACTAAAGAGATATTAAACTTCATTACCTTCATGAAAAGATCAACCTCCGGCTCTGGAAATATCCCAGCATCTTTTTCCCTCTGCGCAAGCTCAGAGAGCAGCTCTGTAACAGTACAGACCAATTAAACTTGTGTTCGATTACTAAAACACAATAATGGATCATATATATTTAAACGTGCTTATAAAAGAAAAAGAATACATTAATTATTCAATAATTATTAATTAGAATCAAAATTACCATATCTAGTTCCAACTCCTTGGCATCTTGCAGAGAAATCTAGGGTTTCTTTCACGGTCATTACACCCAAATGCACATCATTTTGGCTGATATATGCAGATGTCTTTTGAGGCACAAATTCACTGAGCCTGTACCCATTGTATGATGTTTCCCCTTCAACCTGCTCAATCATTACAATTTCACAAATTACTTTTCAGCCTCACACTTGTCATATTAATCAATTTATAAATCCTCATTTGGTCCAGCCTAAGGACCTTAAACAAAGGCCCCGGAAATGGAACTCCCTCCGGGTTACCAAGGGTTATGTTCCCACTGGAATTCCCGCGCACAACAACTTGGAAATAAGTTGGGGAATTCCACTAGTGATCCCGTGAAGCCCACATGGTAACCATCCCGTTCACGGTTCAGGGAAATGACCCAGTCCGGGGAGGAAACTCCCCGGGGTGCACGCGCGCGAGGTCAAGAGATTTTATCTGAGTTCAGTCTTATACCTTCAACGTTGGGTCCAATCTTCCTGCCAGAGCCAGCAAAAGGGTAGTCTTCCCTGAGGATGGTGGGCCTAATAGAAGGGTCATCCTGTAATTAAATCATAAAAAAATGTTAAACCGAGAAATTACTGTTTTAGGAACCGATCCAAACCGATTAATTAAATCCTACCAATTAATTTCCCTAATTAAGCAAAATTCTTTTTTTTTTTTAAGGGGTGGCCTTTATTTCACCTTGATGGCTTGACAACGCCAGAGACATCTTTAAGGATGGTGAGTTTTGTCCTCTTGGCCCGTCCAATCCCAGCTAAACCAAGAACTGACTCAGCCATGTTTAGGGCAACATTGGTGAGTGTTGGAAGAGCTCTGCTTCCGATGTAACAATCTGCTTCCACATTTAGATGCTCAAATCTCACCTCCGCCTTCGGAAGTTGGATCCCTACCCTGCAAATAATCAGCCAAATCAAATCAATTACAATACAAATATTCAAATGTAATACACATTAATTCATGAATAATTAATTGGTTGAGTTGACTAGTTCTTGTTCCCAGGAGTCTCCTCCTAATTAGCTGACCTTGTCAACAACGTGTGATGTCGACCATTGAATTATTAACAAAATTAATCGGCCGCATATATATCAAGAAGTCACATATGGAGAAGCACGACTCTGCCTTAGCTAAATGACAATGTACAATATTTTAAAATAGTCACTTGAAATTGACTCGTTAGATTATTGAACCCAATTATTTAAGTTAATAATAGGTGGAGAGAAATCATATACGTAGATATTATATATATATAGCTTACAAATTAACAGTATCGGACACTTTAATGCGCGTCACTTTCTCTTTTTTTCCTCACCTACCACAGATCCACCAAGCCTCGTATGCATATGAGCTTCATGCATTCATAATGGATGCAAACAACATGGCAATGAAAAAAACATGAAATTGAGTCAACGATATGAGTTATCGAATCAGATGGTTGGTGGTGCACATGGGGCAGCCACTATTATTTGCTCATGTTCATCTGCATAGCTGGAAGAGATCGGATAACGATAACAAAAAAAAGTTTTATGATTTATCATGATAAACTTTTCTGCAATATCTACTATGGTTACGAATCTTCATGGAAAAAATGAAGAAAAAGAAAATGAGAAAGAGCCCTCGTAATTGCAAGACATTGTTTCCAGACTTTATTATTTATCATTAGTAAAAATGGCTGAGAAAACAAGGGCATTAGTATAGATTAGAATAAAATGGCAAATATTTGGTGAAGCATTTTATTTAAATTCAATTGAAATTTGAAAGTGAACTTACTTATCAATCCTGTTTCTGAACTTTTTCAAGAACCTCTCATTATCTTCTTCAGCCACTTTGAAGATCCTATCAATGAACTGTTGCTTATCACTCAGGTCCATCTTCCTCACATCCACCACCAACTTCTGTTCGCGGTTCTGCTCGTCGTTCTCCACAAAAGTTTGGAAGATGCTCGTCCGTAGCCGGTCATACGTCGGCAACCTCTCGATCGCAGCCCACTTGAGAGCCTCTTCGTCTTCGTCGATGCGGCTCGTCCGTCTCGATTGTCGAGAACCGGCAAACACATCTTCCATGCCCCAGTTAGTCCTGCTCATGCTCCTGCTGATGCTCCGGCTCATGCTCCGGCTCATGTTACGGCTCATGTTTTGGCTCCTTTGCCTCCACGACCTCCCCCGTTCGAATCCCTCCATATTAACTAGCACTATTCCTCTTCTTCTTCTATGCTTATTCTTGTTCTGTATCAAGTCAGTGGCAGCAAAATCTTCATATACAAATTTTAATTAATAGACACCGCTTCTATGTCGACTTTGAATTTTGAATGAATAGACATACGACCAAATGAGCCTTGCTCAGTGCTGCTAGTGCAAAGTCGAAGCTCATGAGAAGAAGCAAGCATGCATATCAGCAAAAACATTTTTACTGTGCATTTTCCCACATAAAATAGAAAAGAAAAGCAGAAACGTTCACCTCAAATTCTCGAGAACAGCTTATGAGGCTAAGGCACTTCTCATGGACCAAAACGAATCTTCTTGTTCTTCTTCTTTATAGAGAGAGAGAGAGAGAGAGAGATGATGCTGGTCTAGAAAACTCATACAAGTGACTATATATTGTACAAGAGGCGGCCTTTATGCATTCATGTACATATGTATAAATGACCGATGAAAGTATGTGATCCTCCGTACTCACACGTCTTGACTTCGTCAACGATTTTACTTAGCCAAACACCAAGCCCATACCTCGCATTAGCAAGCAACTGTGCCTTTTATAATTATTAAACGGGTCAATTCCCTCATCCGTTGAACCAAAAGTAGGTGGGAGGAAAGAGCTGTCCTCAAATGATATTCCTGGTTTTACTAGGCCAAATCAGCCATGTGATGTCACATGAAGCTTCGTTCGAGCTTGATATGTCTAGGAGATGTTTGGTGAGCCAGAGCAAAACAATTCTATAAGCCTCGACTTGGTCAATTATGGTGTCCAGAAGAATTTATAAACAAAGCGCCTCCACCTCTACCGACTTCATTCGGCGATCATGCATGAATCAGGAAGGTGACATGGTGGCATGATACTTGGTCAAAACATGTTTCCATGATTAGGTAACCGAGTAAGACAAGCTACATACATGGCAAAAGGTTATGAAAAACACGGTCTTGGATTGAAACCTACACTAATGATGGATCGATGAAGTTTTGCCACCATAACCATCCACTCCGCCAAACAAAATTAAAGAGCTGGGTGATGGATTATGAGCTTGACATGCTTTGTTCCAAGTCCGTCCGCTGAATTATCCAGCAAAAAGCGAGTTATTCCTGTAATTAGATCACATGTAAACTGTGATTTCCAGACGTATCATAACCACCCCACGACCGAACAATCAAGGGGATGAAGATGGCAACTTAATGACAAGTGAAACCGGCTAAAAAATTCTCTATGGAAAATGATCAAAAAAAGTCCTAGACCTATTATAATCGTGCGAATTTGATCACAAACCTCTCAATTTGGTCACTTTAGTCATAAATATTTTGATCATTTGTCAATTTACTCATAAACTTATGACAATTTTCCAATTTAGTTTTAAACATTTTGACTGCCGCCAGAAGTGAAACCTATTGTTTGTCCAAAATTGGCCGAATGATAAAATTGAAATCTATTGTTTATCCAAAATTGGTCAAATTAACTAAATTGACAAATCGTTAAAAAACTTGTGACTAAATTGGTCGAATTGAAATGTTTAGAATTGAATTGATACAAGTGTAATAAGTTGAGAAATGCCTTGGTAATTTTCCCGAATCATCTAAATCATCCAAATTAGGGGGCTGAAAGACAAGAATAATGGGGTTAACCCGTGCCATGCACATTGTCATATACTCTTTGCTAGAATAAAGCAGATATTCGTGTCTTTCGGACACTCGTTTTATCAGTAGAGTCCATCTAAATCGTCAAGTGAGATCCTGTTTTTTGTCCTCGACAAATGAATAGGTCTTGGTACACGTCATAACTCCAATTAGCCCTCTCATCTTAAGTTAATGGTGTCTAGCTTCATTGACGATAATACTTAATCATATGATACATAAAGTTGAGAAGGAGACTTACGCAAATGCTATTCTAACTTCCGAGGTTTGAAAATCTTTATCTATTTCCCAATTCTCATGTGAGATCAAGACTAGCACGTAGTTAACGTGATCATTGCAAATGTTGGCAAACCATTGGTTATTTCTGAATTGATTGATTCCCAACTCTCTCCTACACAGTGTGAACAATCTTTGCAGGCTCTTCTCGAAGATCATGACTAAGTTAGCCCCATGCTAATGTATATTTGACATAAACACCTCCACTTCCTATGTTTTTTTGAGTGAAAAACTAGACCAAACATAACTCATCTTCTTCTGTCTAAAGGATTCTCTTGCTGAGTTTGCAATTTCCAATGTCAAAAGTAACATGAACAACATGTCGATTGGGTCCTGTTACCTGAAGTATAGTGGCTTTATAGTCCCACTATGCAATTATCTGCTATTTGATTTCCTTTGGTGAATAAGAGTATGTGAATCACTACAAATTCAGGATATCTATGTGACTCAAATAAGAGTATGCTTTTAATAGAAAAAAATATTTTCCGTTGGTCAAATTGAACGGAGTCAATGAAGAGATTTGATTGCATTAACTTGACAAATTTTAATACTCGATTATACTTTTCTGTAAGTTTTAGAATCAATTGTACCTTCACTCTCTTTGGATACACTTATCCCTAGATAAATCTACATGTCTCTTCCAGGTTTTATTAGCTGGAGAGTGCTTGGAGTCGATTTCGGCAATTTCAGTAGGATGTTTTTTCCTTCTTCCATGCTCAGCACTAGGAAAAAGTGACGCATGCTATGTTAGTTTCGTGGATCCGAAGAAGGCAGCGGTTATCTGAACTTGGTCAAGACTTGAAACGAGAGTTCAATAACGACCTTTTCTCTTTCTCACCTTCCTTTTGGAAGATTCCTTCTTTCTCACCTTCCTTTTGGAAGATTCCTTTCCCTTTTTGTTAAGATTTCCAGCAAATTGGTTGCCAAGAACATGTTCGCCATGATATACCTTAGGACACCTGGACTTTTTAAAAAAAATAATATGTGCAATCAGAAACTCAACCAGCCTTTTTTTTTTCTTTTTTCTTTTAGGGTCGGAAAGATGCTTAATTGAAATACTAACCCGAAGACGAATTACAAGCATTTCCAAAGTCAAGACATAAAATTAATCAAAGAGAATGAGGGGATAAGTAACCTAGTTAGGCCTTGGCAACTCAGTCCGTGGCCCGATTTGATTCTTGAGGTTCAAACTTGATGGTAATTTCTCCTAGTTGGGACATCAACTCACGGCAGTCCAGCAGAATGGACCGGGAGGCCCATGGTATCTCTGCTTGGCCCAACACTTCTTTCACAACTGATAAGTTATCACTAACTAGTTCCACTTGCGGATCAGTTTGAAGTACTTCGCTCAGGTTTGACGCATGTGCTTTGCTTCAGCCATAACTGGGCTTCTCTTGCAGCTGGGGTTTCAACGATTGAAGCCGAGGGAGCATGGATCTTCCTTGCAAAGCCATCGATGAGCAGTCCGTTGCTGTTTCTACAGATTCTCATGACCAAGCCCTCCATCGTAGAGCAGCACCAGGAGTTGTTAACATTCAATATCAGGGATCGAGGTGATGGCGGAGTCCATTGCTTCGTTGGAGGGTTGATCTCAGATTCTCTGCCTGCTGTGTTCCGATTCCATTTTTCGAACAGCTTGATCATGGAAAGAACTTCACCCACGATCAAGTTTAAATTGGGTTTTCTATCCTGGAATATGAAAGCATTTCTCGCCTTCCAGATCAGCTAGAACACCTACAAATAGAGCTTTAGCTCGTGGAGCTACTCCAGAGGTAAGGTAATCATAAACCCATTTATCAATTCGAGTTATATATATCAGGGAAGTAGCAACTCCAATCCTTGGATCCATATGTCCTTTGTCCAAGCACATAAGGTGAAGAGGTGTTTCTCTGCAGGATTTTTTCAAATTGATGAGCCATCAATGAGGTGCCTACATCGGGAGTGACAAAATTTGGCATAAGAGGATATTTAAGTGCCACAAATTCTAAAAAATACATGCCAAAATCGGAGAAAAATGAAAAATGAAAAACTTAAAGTGCCTACAATGAAAAATTCCAATCAAATTGCTAACATGGCATTTTTTCCAACCAAATAAATGCAAACGACATCATTTTTGGTGCTGACATGGGTTTAGATAAGTCCAAAACGGCATTATTTTGATGTTAATATGACCTCAAAATTAAATTTTAATATAAATATTAATAAAATAATTTCAAAAAAAAGAAGAAGAAGAAGAAGAAGAAGAAGAAGAAGAAGAAGAAGAAGATCTACAGCAACATTTGGCGAGGGCTTACACAGCCCTCGCTTCCACTACTCTACCATCATTGGGAAAGGCCGACAACGTTGGGGCGAGGATTGGCTAGAGTCACTAACCCCTAGATAGTGGTTGGAGACTCGAGTTGACTGCTAGTAAGGGCTTGCAGGCCCTCACCAAATATAGGGGAGGCCACGACTCTCACCCCATATCTATGCAAGGGCCTCCAGGCGACGGTTGACTAAGGTCTCTAGCCACTGCCTAGGGGCCAGCAACCCCTGCCAACCCTTGCCCCACCATTGCCAAGCCTTTTCAACAATGGTGGGGTAGCAGCAACAAGGACTGAGGCCCTTGCCAAAACTGTTTCTCCCATTTTTTTTCAAAAATTTAGTTTTTACTTTATTTTTAATTAACATCAAATTAATATTTAGGGGCAAAATGACGTCATTTTGTACCTTCATTACTGAGTTAGCTTTCAACGAGCCATGTAGACCACATATATTATTTAATTGTCCCATTTTTTTAAAAAAGTGACACTTGAAGTATACATTTTAGAACTTTTGACACTAAAGTGTCCACATGTGCCATGTTTTGATACTCCCAATACTTTGTCCACCGTCAATGGTACTAATCAGTTTCTCTACATAAGTGGCCTCTTCCAATATCACTATGTCTATGTCTTTTTTTTTTTTTTTCGCTTACTTAAATGCCACATCAAGGTAAAATCGATAACTTAAGTGTTATTTCTGGTAAATTGTCCCGCATGTTTTTTTTTTTTGAATTTTTTTATTAATTGTTTACATCAGTGTCGATGATACCACCTAAGATAACCAACATTCATATCGGATTTTCCAACGAGGCAAATCGCCAATGCACTTAAGTGTTCAATTTTTAAAATTTGTGGCATTTAAATTGGCAATTTTATAAAAGTAATGGAACTTCTAGTGTAATTATTCCGTAATTCATAAGATTTAACGTACATGACTGATTAAGCGACAAAGCTTATACTAAAGATGCCCGTGGGACCGCCATCTCATTTTTGTTTGGATGTTGCCCTATCCCTTCAATCCTTCCAACAACAGATATATGTCTTTTTGAAGAAGCAAAAAAAATAAAAAATAAAACAGAGAGAGAGAGAACTCTGAGCTTTACTGATTACTGCAACTGAAAAAGCGAGCATAATGCTAGAATCCTTCATTCTCAAGCATACAACAAATTTGTAGCCAAACCAGTCAATATATGCTGTACTATTTCATCTCAGCTGATTTGTAATACCGGTGTATAGTTTCATCTATAATTGGACAAATCTGTAGCCAAAACTTAGTCAATATATGTTATATTATTAAACCTCCTTGGAGCCAAACCAATTTGTAATACCAGTATACTATTTCATCTATTTGGATAATACGAATTACCCTGGACAACTTGCCACGCTCAACAGATGGGTCTTGTTCAGCTTCAGGACTAGGAAGGCAGGATCCGGATGTCCAAGTTTATAAAGACACCATCGCAGCCCAGGCAGCTCATCAACCCTGTGTCGGCCGCAGTGACAATTCCTCATTGTAGATTTAGGAGACTCCCTGCCAATTCGCCTCCAGCAAGAGATCTGGCAAAGTGGCTATCTCCTGCGCATGCTCGAGGACTGAGGCTCATCCATGCCGGCCAAACCTATCGATCTGATGATCTTCATCGCCTCTGCCAACTGGACAGACCTATTCGATCCTCCCTGCACACGGAGAATACGAGCCCCTTCCTCCACCCTCTTTAAGCCCTCGGTTTCTACAGCCACAGACAACTGGAATTGAGAGTGCACGCTTGTCGATGACACTCTCTCATGGACGATGCCGAGAAGCTCGTTCTCGTCAAGGAATCCACTATTCCTAGCTTTTGTATCTCCTTAGAAGTGGCTTACACGAACCTTCCTCTAATCAGAAAGTACTCAACTACATCATGGGCGAACGAATTCGTCAGCACAATCATGCTAGCCAAACAAGCATCGCCTTTTCGATAAAAATGGTGCCTCCGCAGAATCTGAGGGTTTTCTCATCCCTATGTGATGCACCGAGTTTTGAAGAAGAGGAAAGAGAGGGAAGAAGAAAAAGGACAAAAGTGAGATTCTAGAAAGTTCAATCTGAAGAATGGACAAAGATAGAAAGAGATGGGAAGTGTATGACACCGGTGAAAGCGTTAGCCTTGTAATGCATCAAAGATGGAGTGGGCAAGCACGTGAATTGCCAGTGAATAC
Organism: Eucalyptus microcorys; assembly: GCA_014182515.1. Lineage (NCBI taxonomy): Eukaryota > Viridiplantae > Streptophyta > Magnoliopsida > Myrtales > Myrtaceae > Eucalyptus > Eucalyptus microcorys. Next base: position 31,875,991 of record CM024571.1, read on the forward strand.
ATAAGTGGCCATATACTAGCCATTTCTACTTTAGATTATTGATATTATCGATAGTGAATATACTATAGATTAGATATATATCAATGTATGACGGATCGATTGTTTGGGACCAGGATTGTGAATCCTCACTTATTCACTTGGATTATAGAAGAAGATTTTCTAGAGAGAATGCTTTCTATTGCTCAATTATTTTGATTAATACAAATGAAAGAATGGCATCTCTATTTATACAAGAGTCCCACAAATTATAGCCACTGATGGCTTTTGGCTTTTCGATCTAGCAATGGGGACCGCATCTCTCCATCTATTACCTATCGACATCTATATCAAGAATGATCTAGAATTCAATACATTTACCATATCACCTATTCTCAAGAATGTTCCGAAAAAACCTTGGTGAATTGATTGGTCTTCTTGGATCGAACACAGTCACGAGAAACCTCGAGACTATGACAAATGCATCCAAATATATAGTTTGAGGCTTGAACCAGTTTGGGTCAATCTACACAATTATTGAACAGATTGTTCCATATTCAGGGAATCCTATGGACTGACATGTTGCTCTGGGCTTCCATCACTTCTACTCATCCTTGACAATTGAGGGAAAAGTAAGCGCGGCTGATAAAAATCGGTTCTTCACTGTTGCCACGTCAAAATTGAATGAATTTCTCACTTATACCTTTCTCTCATGTCAATTTGCACGCAAATGATACGATATTTATGTCGCAATATATTCTTCTCCTCTCTTTTCCCTTACCAGTATTCAAATAGCATTATGACTCGACTTTTGAATCCACTCTATTTGAATACATTCTCTCTTTCCTTTTCAACCGACTATCTTTCTTATTTTTCTCGATGGATTGAAAAATGTCATATGGTGCTACTGGTGGGGGAACAAAAAAGGCTAAGCCTGAGAAGTGATCTTTATCAGGTCACTGATGCATAGGTCTTCAGTACTCGGTGCAATCCACTCCATTTTCAATGCAGCACTACCACCCAGTCATATCATCTCAGTTTATCCCATTAAATCAGAAAAGATAGCATAGGTCAACTACAGTACTAATACTAATAGAGTACAAAACCCAACTACAACAATTCCAGTTCCCAGTTGATTGATCTGTAGCCTTTTCCACTCTATATACAAAATTGAGAATGACAAGGAAACATGCTCATTATTTCTTTGTACTTTGAAAATTGAGCAGGGTTTTCCCAATTGAAAAACAATTAAAGGGTCTTACTAAATTTTTTCTACGTCTTGACAATATGTAAAATGCATTGAGAATTTTTTAGTAGCCTTGCAATCCCCCACCTCGTTTCAATGATCCTTCCGCTTCTTACCCGTGACCGTCCTCTGATCAAAATTTTAGGAGTTCATGAAACCGTCCTCCCATAGCAGATCGATGCTAAATAGAGATTCTTTGCCCATTTCTCCTGCATGGGCAGCACTTGATCCAGTTAGCAACTAGCGTAAGGAATGTCTTAAAACACAGCGAGAGACGTGAACTGAAAAGTTTGGAGACAAGGCACCTTGACATGTGTGCTCGGAAAAGCGGAAGTTCGAAGAGTCTCCTGGGTCTCATCCGTGGGTTTTCTTCTTGGTATACTGAGAACGAATGCAGCCTGATCCCATGTCGCAGCTGTTGCTGTTATACGATATCCAGAGTCCCATCGCCGATGAATACCCTCACTGGGATAAAGGAAATCCAGTTCGACCACCTGAATAAAAAATGGTTATATTAGCTACTTATGAATGTTTTTAAAAAAAAAAAAAAAAACAAGCAGAATTTTTCACCATCTACAAGACCTGATCTGAGAATCCAGCACCGCGAGACATAACTATTGCCCATCTACTACCAGCTGTACCCATAGATGTCACGTAGAAACCCTCCTTCCACTTTTTGTTGATCCACTTGAATGGAAACGAATCACTTACTTTGTAGGACTGCTGCAGATACTGTGTACCTGGCGAAGCAAATTAAATTTTTCATGAAACATTCAAGCAGGTATGACTGTATGAGACTAATGTTAAGAACCATATACCTTTTGACATCACTACCAAAGAACTCCCGTTAGTAGATCCCCCTATCGCACTGATATAGTAGTTCTTTTCCCATTGCTCCATTATCCATTCCTAAAACAAAAAAGCATGGTAAGCAAATTCTTTCAGATCACCAATGAAATTGCACTTTTGTACAAGAGAATAAAGAGAGATGGGGACAAAAATCTGGGAAGGGAGGGACAGAAATATCTACAAGAAAGAGCTATACCTTGTGAAGGAAATAAGATGAAAATTCATGAACTTGTGAAGTAAACCCGGTGCCGGCATCCATAATTAGGGCCCAGAGGTTTTGGCAGGAGGCAACACTACTGATAAATAAGCCATCTTCATTTCCTTTGTCAATGTGCTGGCTGAGCCTGTTGTCTGCTACGTTGTAGTGATACCTACAGAGAATGGTTAAACCCTCAACCTCAAAAAATGTACATACAATTACTTGAAAGGTCCACATTTTTTCCACAAAAATACTACTGCAAATAAAAATAAAAGGAAACAGAGCAGAGATGAATGAATCAAAGAAATCTAAAACAAGACATCAAGTCACTGGAAAAGTTGAAATTTTCAAGTGAGCATATCCACTACCTTTGCTTCATAGGACGCCGCGCATTATAAACACTAATCCACTGAGTAGCTGGCATACCCAATCGGATCTTCTTCTTTGGTTGTCCATCTTCGTCTTCATCCTCCTCCAGGGTCAACCGTCCTCTCTTCTGACCCACTTGAATTACAAGCTTCAGAACAGACGGTAAAGTCAGATATATATATATATATATATAGAGAGAGAGAGAGAGAGAGAGAGAGAGAGAGAGAGAGGCAGAACAAGACACTTGAAAGAACAATGAACAGGCTAAAATATGTAGAGATTAAGTCGAACCAAGAAGAACTTTAACCACCTTTTGAGCACCCTCTGTATTGATAGGTCTGACATCCGGATTTGGTCCAATGATCCCATCAAAAAGAGAAATGTATCTTGCATATTTTGGTTCTTCGTCAAACTTCAAGTTAACCACATGTTCAACAAACTGTCGGAATGGCAGTGGACAGAAGCAACACAGAGTCTCTGGAGATGTTGCCATCTTCTTCTTGCAAACAAGGAACCCCTTATTCTCTCCCTAAAATGAAACACCAGAATCACATCTATTGTCAAACTCAAAGAGGGGCAACTTGCTATCAGCCAGAAACAGAAAGACAAACCTGATATCCTTGCCATGGCAAACGACCTCGAAGGAGGAAAATCAGAGTGTAGGCAAGAGATTCGAGATCATCTCTCCTACTTGCAGTTCTTCCTAAATGAGCATGTACACTGGCATAGCGCACAGTTCCCCTGCCAAGACAACACCATTGAAGTAAGTTGCAATTGGGAACACAATCAGAGATTTAAGGGGCTCAATAGACAAAGCTACATCAATTCATCTTATTCTTATTTCCACACTCAATTATTCCCCAAGTACCTGAAAACATCTGGTCTTTGGTCATACTCTACATGGAGACCTGTTGAATTATCCCGCCATCTTGTAGCTAATAGAGAAAATGATATTATACATTAGCCAGTTATAGAACACTGATGGAACAATAAAATTCAGACAATGAGCATTCAAGAAGGTACCTAATCCAAGATCAACTAGGAATAGCTTCTTCTCATCAGGAGTTCCAGGAGTACCTAGCAGAAAATTCTCAGGCTTTACATCACCATGAATGTACCTGGAAGTTGGAGAGGTAATATTTTTTGAGCCAAAATATAAGACTGCCGTTGATATAAGGGATTTTTTTTTTTTTTTTTTGGAAGGGGGGGGTAGATTCCTGAAAAGTACATAATCCAAAACTAAAGAGGCAAAAGGCAGGTGTTGTGCAGTAGATTTTTCAGGATAAGTTGTTAATCCTCTACAGGCTAAATCAGATCAGACAGGAGAAAGTAAATGATTCCTGACATTATCCACAGTAGCCGACAAAAACATCTGTCAATGACAATGAAATGACACTCAAAACCAAATATGCAATGCTCGATCACTCATCCACGTGAACTCATGAAGCCTCTACAGTGCTAGAAACACAGTAGAAAATCTCACTTATACATACTAAAAGCAACAACCGTAAGGTGGGAAACAGAATGCTTACCCTCTTGTGTGCAACTTCTCCAATATGGAAATCGCTTCAATGGCTATGCATGCCACCATTTCAGTGGACATTCTAGAGTAATAAATACAATCAAGTTAGCAATTAAAAAGGATTGATTCAAGACAATATACACCATAAGATCATAGGGCTAATTTTGAACAAACTCACGAGTGAGAATTATTATTCCACACGTCCCACAAGCTTGGCCCGAGCATATCCATTACCTACAGGCAATCATTAATATGCTTAACGGACTATTACAACTTAAAAGACGACGGGAGAAAATATCTGATGCTGCAAACCAGAAAGGAAATAGCAGCTTACCATGACATAGAAATCACCCTGTCGACCCTTGTAATGTACTCTTGGTACACCATGACTACCACCGAGAGTGCTGTGTACATATGCCATAAAAAAAAATTGTGAAGTTTAATAACAGGACGTGACAAAAAGGAGTAAAAATATAATAGGACAAGGATACTCACTTGTAGACTTGCCATTCATGAGGGGGGCCATAGCTGCATCCTTTGCTGCTTCTATGCTCAAATTTCAATGCCACCTGTGAAAGAAAAATGTTAACTGAATCATAAGAAGAAAGATATGCACACCATAGCAATCAAAACTGGAGCAACATATGCACCTCTACAGCTCCTGGCCCTGTGGTAATATCGCTTGCACTTCCAGCAGAAACACGTCGGCCAACATAGACTTGGCCAAAACCACCTTTTCCCAATTTTCTGTCTATTCTGTACACTGGGGAACCACCAACTTGGACCTGAGATAGAATTTATGAATATTTCCAATAGAAAATACATAGATAGTGCATGCGCACGACAGTGCCCCAGAATAAGAACTGATGCTAAAGAAACTACTGACTCATACAGGGAGGGAATCCTAGATTTCCAGCATTAACAGAAAAGGTTCACTATCAAGAAGTGATGGTGTAAACTATAGCTGATTCTACCATTTGCAAATTTGAATCACCAATGTGAACAGATAAAAAGCTGATGCTATCACTTAACAAAATTTATTAACCAATCATATCATTACCAATCGGATATTACCATCAATTTCCAGGTATTCCCAGCAAAAAGTTATCGACCTAGCAGTTCTATCGTTCAATCGCAACAATCCATGTTGACCGTGTGCAGAAGACACGGCATCAAGTATCACATTCATGGCAATAAGAATCGGGTAACCAACTCTGCTGAAAACAAAAGCCCTGGATAATCTCACATACAAAGCTAATTTGCAAGTATACCTTCTCCGGAAGCGGAGCAGTGCTTCCCTCCTCCTCGGCCGCATTTGCCTTCCCACCGCTCCGTCCCTTGCTATTGAATTCATCCATTGGCTTCTCACCCACCTCCTCCCTCTCTTCTCCGCCGCCACCACCACCACCGCCGGCGGTTCTCAATCCCACTTCCGACAACCTATTCTGCTGTCTCTCCTCCTCAGCGACCACGGCAGCCAAATTCTCAGCAGCAGCTCCCTTCGCCCGCCGGGCGCTCTTCTTCGGTTGCGCGACCGCAACCGCCGCCGCCGCCGCCGCACGCCGCCTCCTCGTCCGCGTGGCGATTCCCTCGTCGGCTTCAAGATTCCGTCGGTTCTCCGCCGCTCGGCCCTTGGACGCGCCGCCACGCGGTACCGGCATCTTTCATTCTCCGATTCTCATACCCGCACGACTGCGTCCCCTCCCAAGAAAGAAAGCGCCAAAGCTCCGGTCTTTCTCCCCCACTCCCTTCCGCTCACTTCGACAACCGACCGACCGACCGGAAGAGGCGCGCGAAAAGGAGAGACCTTTACAGCGAATTCAGGCCGAAAGGGCGGAACTTTCGATCGACCCGGCAATCGATCGAGCTAGAAGAGACCGAAAATCAAAGAAGGTGGGGGTAAAACAAGACGGACGAGAACTGAGGTTCCGGCGCCAAATCGAGCGAACGATGCATCAGGAAAGCCGGAATCGGCGACGAATTGCGGGAACTGCTAACCTTTTCCGGCGGAGGAGGATGAGGAATTCGGCGTCCATGGGAGCTTGATCATCGATTGGGGTTTCAGAGATTGGGAATCGGAATTAGAGAGAGAAAGAGAGAAAGAGAGAGAGAGAAGGGGGAATATGTTAGTTTGTCACGCATTGGAGTGACGAGGGAATGTCCAAATAAGGAAATTCATCACGTGGGTTGTTCCTGGCCGTCCGATGATGGGGTGTCCCCACGCAGCCCCAGCACTCAGACCGTTGATTATAACATCGAGGAACATTTGTTTTCTTTTAACGACCTTTTAATGCTGTAGCGTTTTCTGAAAATATTTTCTACAAAAAATCATCTTTTAAGAATATGTAACTATTTTTCGATATTTAGTTAAGATTCAAAAATAAGGTGCAAAATATTTTTTGTTGTTTGATAAAAAAAAATACCTTTTCTTTATATACTTTTTTAAAATAATTTTATTATTATTATTATTATTATTATTATTATTATTATTATTTTTTAAATCGATTTAAATTTATTTGTATTTAAAAAATCAAATTTTGAATTCTTTTTCTTTTTCTTTTTCTTTTCTTTCTTTTTATCTTATTCTTCGATTGCCGGCTAACGCAACAACCAGCGATTGGCTGAAGAGGAAGGTGGAAAAAGTAAAAGAGAAAATAATTTTAAAAATAATTTTAAAAATAATTTTTTTTTTTTTAAAAAGAAAAAAAGAAAGAAAATGAGCTAGTAATGTATGAGATGAGAGAGAGTGAGTAAGGAAAATATTTTCCCAAACTTGTAAGTTATTTTCGCTGAAATGAATAAAGTCTAAGCGTAGGTCGCATTTACCTTTTTCTGTAACATGATTCTTCTATGAATTACAGTAACAGGATTGTTTTATGAATTACACTGCGCATCCTTCAATTTTATGGAAGTGGGTATTATCAGTGATCACTGGCAAAAAAACCTTTAGAAAAACAATTATGATGATGGGTCGTTAGTCGATATCTATCTATCTATCCAAGCCCGAGAGTTTTGTAGCACGTAAAATGAGTGATAAGTGATAACATGATTGACGAAAAAAATGACTTGTCGTGGACATGTTTACCATCAACATACGCACAAAATTTTAGATGCTAACGGGTTGTAATATTTCTAGAAATCGTTCATGAACACTTCTATTGCTCGAGAGTTGGAGGCACACATGTTTTGTCTAATCGCCCAATTGAGCAATTTAATCACTTTTATCTTATGGTGATTTCTAAATATGATCATCGTGTATTTTTTTTTGGTCAAAAGTAGATGTTGCATTCATTCATGGAATCATCGTATATTGATTTATATTTAAGATGCACACTCGCGTAAGTTGACAAAGCGATCACTAATCTCTCCTCCTTAATTATAAATATATAAGCGTTTAGTGATGTTTAGTCTATTCAGAGCATGTTCATTCTCCACCAACATAGTCAAAGTTAGTTACAGGGTAGGACGATTATAAATTTATATTTATAGCTATTGTCTTCATTAGCTGAATGACAACAAAATGTCATGAGGCTTATCTAATCTGAAAACCTATATTGTCAAATAACGAAGGAAAAATCTTTTTGCTATCTTGAAAATTTGCCATTTGGAGCTACAAATGTTTTGTCTAATCACCCAATTGAACAATCTCGCCACTTTTTTTCACCTCATGATTATTATTAACTATGATTAAAAGACAATCTTATATCAACTTTTCTTTGAGATGCATACCCATGTAAGTCAACAAAATGATCGTTAATCTCTTTTACTTAATTATAAACCTATACAGCATTTAATCATGTTTAGTCTATTCAGAGCATATTCATTCTCCACGAATAAGGTCGAAGTTGGTTGCCAGTTAGAAAATTCATAACCATTGTCCATATTACCTGAATGACAGCAAACACTAACGAGATTCATCCTATCTGGAAAACCCATGCTGTCAAATAACAAAACAAAAAAACTTCCTGCCGTCTCGAAAATCCGCTATTTGGAGTTCTTATCCCATCTCATCCGGTTTTATCCTCTTTTATCTTAATCCTACCTGCTCAAGAACCAAACAAAAACCCATAAATAGACGTCTCCTTTTCCTCTATATAAGCTTCCCTTGCCCTTTGAACTTTTGCTTCATCCAATCAAAAGCATCTAGAAAGGAGAGAAAAAGGTATTGTTTGGGGCATGAAGTAAAGGGGGTTACGTGACAAAGCCGGCTCTTTGGATTTTCCAAAGTTTCAAACCCCCCCGTTCGGGGGACTTTCCACGCCTTGACAAATTCTACTGCTTTTGCCTTCAGAAGAACGTTAGCTTGCGCGACTCTCTCTTGGCTTTTCGTCAGAAGAAAGGAGAGAACTTCCCGAGCAGCCCTTCTCTTGTTTCTTTCAAAAGGGTTCCTTTCCTCGAGCTCTGCTTCGTCGCCTTTCGTGGAGAAGAGGGCATACGTTATCCAGGTAAATCTCTTGTTTCTGTCTATAATTTGATGGATCAGTTGCTGCAGATTAAGGTCTTGATGTTCATCAATACGGTGGCGCTTTTGCTCTTTCCTGGGTTTGAAATGCAGAAAATGGTCTGGAGTCTATCTATTCTGTTAGCTTTCGAACATCATAAATTATGTCTGTGCAATTTATAATCAGCTGTGATCATTTGAGGGAGAGACAGAGAGAAGAGAGCATTCGAGCATGCCGGTTTCGTTCTCAAGTTCATCATCACAAAGTCAGAGCATTAGATAGGACTGTATGAGCAGGTCTTCTTTAAGTATGTCCTGCATTGATTTTTGTTAAGCTGGGAACAGATTTATCTTATGCTTGGCACAATTAGTTTCGGCTAGAGTCTGAGCGATGAATTCAGTTGAAATGATTAATGTTTGGTTAAACCCGAATGAAATTACGAGGTTGGTCTTCCGGTTCGTGATAGTTTGACTCATCTGTTCATCAACTATTCTTTTTTTTTTTTTGGCCCATTAAGTCATCGTGTTGACCTCTCTTTGCCTGGAATCTGCTTCTATTTCCAGTGATCCGATTCAAATTCGAAGGAACAGAACATGATGGCTAACCAATCCGGCAACGACAATCACGGACAGAGGGCAGGACGATCTAGGAGGGTATTCCAATTTGCTATTGCCACGATGTTTAGCATCTGGCTGCTCTTTCAGATCAATCATCAATTCGACAGTCAAAGACATCGCCAGAACGAAGAGAACATAAGCATCCCGGACTCGGGCACGCTTCTTTTAGGCCGTAAGGTGAATCTTGGATTCATGGCAGGAGGTCTTGTACCATATAACGAGGAGCACTCTTACCGCGGCGACAATGATATAGCTGGCGAAAGCGAAAAGACTGAGAAGCCGATAGGAGAGGCAAGGGAGGGTCTGATTCGTGAAGAGAGCGTCGGTTTTCCGAAATTGATTGTAGAAGTAATCGGCGATGGTAGAGTTCGAGATATAGGGGCAGTGACTTACGAAGGCAATGTCTTTGCGGATGAGAACGGAGTACCACCCTATGTGAGCGGTGTGTATGCAATGAAATCCGAAGACGACAATGCGTCTGCAGGACTTGAAACGCTATGACATCCTACCACAAGAGATCGGCCGAAACGAGACGACGATTCACTGCAGAAACAACGGAATCCTGAGATGATCTTCGTGATCTCCAGATGCCAAATATAATCTATAATGGGGATTCGTCTCGATAAGTCGGTGTGTACTATGTAATGAAAGGTATCTAGAGATAGAAAAGCTTTTTCAAACTCAAAACGGCCGAACATTCCCTCCACCGCAGCCTTCTTTTTGAAATTATGTAAGTTGTGAATATATATGGAGACTGTAATGAAAATAAATAAGTTACATATGTGTAAACTCAAAGGCTTTCTGATCAATTTCGAATAACACCAATAGACGAATACAACAGAGATGCACGTAGAGTTTGAAATCGACCCAACTATATACAAATCGTAATTTAAGTCAATTGCATTCGCACGAGGTGAACACAACCGGAAATGACTCGAAGAAGGAATGATCAATCAGACCCATATCGAACAAGGCCAGGCTCTGCAATTCTTGCTGAAATGTGAAGTTGCCTTCTGCAAATCGTGCAACATCATGATCCTGTGGAATTTCAATTGGACCAGTAGTTATCAAGAGCCCGGCCAGGCTTCAAACCGGGCCGCCTTCTTTGAGAAACCCGATTCTTATATCCTGAAGATTGATTGGGTCGACCCAGCCCGCTAATAATTTTTTTTTTCTTTTTTGGGGTAATATAAGATGAGAAAGTAATTGTCAAAAGTGTCTCCATTTGGGCATTGAAACTTGGGGCGTGTCCACAGGACACACAACGTGGGCACACGCATGATCCCCGGAATCCTGTCCAGCTAAGGTTGTTTGAATAGCATGATCGAAATAGGGACTCAGTCCGAACGTGTAAATGCATGTTATGATAGTGTCAAATCCACCGTCCTTTCCCCCAAAAAAAGGAAGAAGAAGAAGAATTCATGACCAAAAAATTAGATCGTTTTGTTCTCTAGTTATACTAATCAAAGCAATCGTCGAATCGCTTTGAGGCGGAGTAGTTGCTCTATAGTGCTTCCTTTTCCTGTGGCATTAGTAGATAAGTTGCAAAATGAAATATCACTCTTTTCAGTGACTTACAAAGGGAAAATTGCACCTAGGATACCTAGCATGAATGAACATTACCCCCATCCCATCATAACACTTAATATGAGTCTTGTCTTTACTTAGGATACCCAACATGAATGTACATTAGATTCATCCCATCATAGCACTCTATGAGTCTCGTCAATACTTGGTTATTTTACATAGAATCCAGGCTAAGGCGTGAAATTCAAAACCGGTCCGTGAGAAAAAGACATTTATCTAAAATTTCATGAGTGTCGACAACTACATTATCGTGATGAAAATTTTCAATGAATAGGTAGACAAGGGTCGTAGCCCTCGCTAGCCTCCGAAGCCCACTACTCGAACTTCTCATCAAATTTCGAGCTCCTAATGATCTAGTATATAGTTCAGAATCTGTGATGTATGCATATCAAATTTTTTCCGTGCAAGGACAAAAATTTTCCAATTCACCGTGGAATCAAGACATTGGACTCCATGAACCCTCCTCTAAAGTCTCACTTGCGCATGCCTACCTTCCTATAGACATTTTTGAGGTCCTAAATAACTTAATGTAGCTATTGACTTTAAAAATATCTAGACCGCTATTAGCTCGGTCCGGGCCGGGCCGGGCCGGGGGCCGGGCACGGGCCCGGTCTACTGAGAGAGTGCACTGCACAACGGGGCAAGTAGACATCACGTGATGCTCACGTGAGTCCGGAGCACGTGCGCCCATGTTCGGGGCGAACAGCGTTTAGACATGGGGAGCACAACGCACGTGCGAGGAAGCACGACCGGAAAGTGGGCAAACCCCCCCGGGCCGCGGAAACCGGGCAACCGACACGTGGAATTTGACCGGGACGCGCCCCGCGGGGGGCTTTTCGGTCTTTTGAGCCCCGCTTATTTAATTTTATTTTCGCTTTCTTTTTTTTCCGAGCGCTTAAAGAAAAAACATCACATGATCGCTGACACCACCACCACCTCCCGTCACGTGCTGCGTGGACCCCACGACGCCCCTCTTTCTAACGAAATATATTTCCACCGGAAAAGTTAATGAACCCTGGAAAAAAATAATTAAAAAAAGATATAGAGAGAGAGAGAGAGAGGGAGATCATGTTGGGCGACTTTCCTTCTAACTTCACTCCGGAAATTAAGAAAATATGATAAATATTAAATTAATGGGCGGTTGATTAGGTTAATGAGTAAAATGTTAAATTGCTAAAATAACCTTATCCGGTTACCAGAGTCAATTAACCTCGGGATCAGGGCATGCATGCGTATCCCTCCCTCTGTCTCGATTGGTCCACATCTCAACAACCTCCATATTACGGTTCAATCGAATTGTACAAATTAAATTATGATAGTAGACTGAACCACTACGGTATATGTTAAATATACCCTCCATTTTACATTTGTCTCATTTAGCTAAGACAAAGTCAATGCGTACAGATAAAAAAAAATGTTGGTGGTCTACCCTTGCTCATAACAACTGCATTAACTCGTTTCAAAAGATCGTTCATTTTTTTACTTACATTTTGTATTAGGGAGAAATTTTACCGTGAGAATGCAAAAGATGGTTTCGAGACATTTAAAACTCTTTGCCGTGTGGGCCTTTTTTTAATTATAAATGTATCGAAATAAAAATGTGTTTTCAAAATAATCAATACATTTATTCTGTCGATTGAAGAGACTCGTGAGGAGAAATAAATTAGCGACTTATGGTATTGTATTAAGGCATTATTTGTGCTGCTTTTGCACCTCCTATCCTGATGCTACTTCATAATCCTTTTTGGGAAATGGACATGGAGCATGAAGTTGTCCCCTATGCATTTAATTGTCGAAACTGAAAAACTGAATGGATTTATCCAAAGGAATAGCATGTATCCCCACATATATCATGAATTTCTTGCTATCTCCTATCATTCAATTTCATATTTTTTTACACAAGAAGGGACAAAAGCATTTACTATAGTACGAAATTTACCAATCTCAATAACCATTCAATATGAAATTCTAAACATTCACATAGTATTTTCACTCTCCTCGCACCAATTTTTTCCCCCCCTTTTTTTTCCAACTCCCATTTTTGCTCATCCCAAAAGCCGAGATTCCTAGGATTACGGATGAGAAACTCGGCCGTAATTCTTGCAAGGAGGCCAAAAAAAATCGAAAAAAAAAAAAGATCAAGAATCTCCTTATCCATGGGGCCACGTGGATGAGATCATGACCGTCGTTTTTAACTAATTTTTTCTTTAAATTAACCGGGTCGAGCTGTAAGTATCGTGCCTAAACGTGGGGTAGAGAATATAATAAGCGGAATGATTGGCCCAAAGGGTGGTCAGAAGGTACAGTTAATCAAGTAATTATTTTTTTCTCCCCCAATATATGTATTTTTAAATTATCAGACCCAGTGGCGATTTTTAGAAAAAAAAAAAAAAAAAAAGTGCACGAGTCCCGAGGAGACGGAAAATTCTTATAAATATGTGGAGCAGAGGAATCCGGCTGTAAACTTGGACGCAAATGGAGGAACAACACCCTCCCGGCGACAAAACCTGCCGGATCGATTCTTTAGGGGTTGAATTTTGAAACCCCCCTCCATTTTTTCAGTATTAATCATAATTTTTCCTTTCCTCTTTTTTTTTTTTTTTATTAATTGTAAATAATTTGTAATTAATTAGCCCGAGTTAATCAATTTTTTAAATTACATCATTAATGGCTAGCTTTTGCTAGATGATGATGATGATGATGATGATGATGATGCCTGCAACACCCAGCCTCCCTCTATCTCTCATCAGTATTTTTTAGCTGTGTTGTCTGTAAACCCTGCGTTTTTCATCAAGATAGCTGCTGCTGCTGCTATTATTGTATGGCGACAGCCTGCTAATGAGCCAGCTAAAATTTAATCACCTTTTAAACCACCCCCAAAAGATATGACCCATAAAAAAAAAATAAAAAAAAACCCCACCAAAAAAAGTTATGGGGCTAATTTATTACGTGGAAATTATGTTGCCTGGGATTGTAATTCACATGACTCTTTACTTATCTTGCTTGGTCAACAATATATAGCACGTCATTATAGGTGAAATCTCGAAGGAAAAAAAACTTAAGTGAACGAAATTTTTTTTTTTTAAATTCGGTATTTTAGATTCATAAGTTCTTGTAATTTAATTGACTAGTGAACCTCATGTCGCTATTTTTAACAGATTGAGCACACTAAATACAATGGATTGAACCTTCGATATAATTTACTTCGTTTCGCATCCATCTAGGTTGAATTGAATCGGGTCGGTTCCGTGATTACGAATGACTTCTTAATGATATTTACGGGAGCAAATTATGGTTAGAGCAAATTATAAAGAGTGACGTTGCTGCTGTTTGAAATGCGGTTAGTCCATTGACTTTTTGGGCGAACTAAATGGCTAATCACCAAATTAGGGATTCCACCTTTGAATCTCTCATTACCTTCCTTTCCGGGCAGAGGTTAAAAATCCTCTTTGCCAACTCTTGACAGCATGAACTCCAATCACATTAACCCAAACCACCCCACAAAAGAAAAAAGAAAAAAAATGAATTTTTTGAAAGATAATATCTGTTCCAAATAAAGCCTGTCTCAATAATGATTTTTTTTCACTTGCCAAAAAAAGGAAAAAGCTAATTTGTTTAATTACCTTTACAGAACCTGCAAGTCACTCCCCCCATTAATAACATATCCAACCCCTCTCCTCTCCTCTCCTATCCCTGCATGCAAAGAAGAGATTTCGCCCCCGTTTTCCCGTTATTTACGCCTCTGCCCCTCCTCCCCCTCCTCAAAACCCAACGCTCTCCTCCGCTCTCACTCTCCATCCCAGCTCACCTTCGTTCTCTCCACCTCTCCCTTTCTCTCTCTAAAATCTCGCAGACCCTCTCTCTCTCTCTCTCTCTCTCTCTCTACATTTGAGCGCGACCCCCCCCTGAAGGAGGGACAACCCTTTCGCCGGACGATGAAGATGGAGGTGTCGGAGTACTTTGTCGGGGGCTACCCCGGCGAGTTCTCCCCGGAGAAGAAGGGCGGGGAGCAATTCGCCGTCGACGACCTCCTCGACTTCTCCAACGAGGACGCCGCGATGATGACCGCCGCCGACGGCTTCTTCGACGGCGTCGGCACCAACTCGGCAGACTCCTCCACCGTCACCGCCGTCGACAGCAGCTGCAATTCCTCCATCTCCTGCGGCGACAACACCCTCTCCGGCAGCTTCGGGTCCCGGAGCTTCGGGGACTCCAGCTTCGCGGGCGAGCTCTGCGTTCCGGTACGAAAAAGCCCTCGAGCTTTACAGCCAAAATTGCGAATCACATTGCCCCATTTGCTCAAATTCAATTCAGAACTAGAGGATAAATAAACAGACGGGTTTTGAGAAGAAAAGACGCAATTTTTTACGTAAAAATTCCTGCTTTTTCGTTTGAATTCACGAACCTGGATCGTCGCCATGTTCTTGCATCTTAATTCCATTGAATTGAGTTTGCATTCTGCAGGGATTCACGTCTTCATTAGAATTGCAACTTCTTCGATTTCGAAATGAAAAAAGTTATCGCCTTTTGCAGATATAATATTGATAGATTAACAAAATGCGACACGATCCCGTCGTTGCAATTTGAAAAAATCTGTGAATGATAATTGCAAGGAAATCACCAGAAAAGAGCTAAAACAGCGGTGGATCGAGCTTTATTTTCTGAATGGTTTTGGTCATTTGTTGCAGTACGATGACTTGGCGGAGCTTGAATGGCTGTCGAATTTCGTGGAGGACTCGTTCTCGACTAAGCAGAACCTCCAACAGCCCCTCCACTTCATTCCCGGATCCAAAACGCCCACCCCGGAATCGTCCTGCTCCGACGCCCTGGCCCGGCCGGAGGTCCTCGACCTCAAGCCCGCCGCCGCCATTGCCGCCGCCAATGCCGCCAATGCCGCCGACGCCAATGCCGGCCCCTCGATTTTCCTCCCGGAGACGCCCCTCCCCTCCAAGTCCCGGAGCAAGCGGTCCCGCGCCGCCCCTTGCGACTGGACCACCCGCCTCCTCCACCTGTCCCCCGTCAAGCCGCCCAAGACCGCCCCGGCATCCATGAAGAAGCGGGAGGGCCCGGACGGGGACCCGGACTCGGTGCCCCGGAGGTGCCTCCACTGCGCGTCCGAGAAGACGCCCCAGTGGAGGACGGGCCCCATGGGGCCGAAGACGCTGTGCAACGCCTGCGGGGTCCGGTTCAAGTCCGGCCGCCTGGTGCCCGAGTACCGGCCCGCCGCGAGCCCGACCTTCGTGTCTGCGAAGCACTCGAATTCGCACCGCAAGGTCCTGGAGCTCCGGAGGCAGAAGGAGCTCCACAGGCCGCACCACCATCACCACCACCACCACCAGCCGCAGCAGTACTTTGGTCAGAGCCCCATGTTCGGCATGTCGGCTGGGGCCGACGAGTTCTTGATCAACCACTGCGGCGGCGGACCCGCTTACCGGCATATGATCTAGCATGCCGCCGCCGTCCAGTAGAAAATAATCTCACCTAAAAGTGGAGTGGGAAGAAGAAGGAGAAAAGCTTGTAGCTTGCTAATGCTAACTTAAATCAGTCCTTAGTTTATGTTCAATTTTGGTCTTTTAGATGTAGATTGATAAATGAGAGGAAAAATTGGGGGTGGGGAAAAAAAGATTGTACTTTTGCTCTTAAGGATGAAAATTTGATTTTTTTTTTTTTTCCTAAAATTCTTGTGTTGACGCTCTTGGCAAAATTGGCAAATTTTGGCAATCAATCGCTCTTGAGATTTTAACCCTATAAGGGCAGAGCAGGTGGCGGGGGAATTTTGGATCGGTGTTGGGTCGCTTTTGTGGCATCAATTGAACGTGATGAGTCGATGAAACGTCGTGGTCCGGCTCGAGCGATTGCCCAACTGCCCCATTCCTCACATGAATAGGTTCGCTAGCTCCCTCGACATCGAACCAATTGCCTTAAGTCGATCACGAAATGAGGCTTCCACTCGGGGCTGGTCTAATCTTCAGTTGTGCATATGATGTCGGCATGAGTTGCCGGTGAGAAGGCAAGTTTTCCATTTTAAGGAATTCCTTTTATGAAAAAGAGAACACGAAATGATGTGAAGTACAATATAGTAGTATCGAACCAACTAGATTGATATAATATTTATATAATAGGAATAATCTATTGACAATATTAGTATGATAGAGTATCTAAATCATTTGGAGCACTACTCTATGAGTTTTATAAACGACAAATAATAACGTCGCACGGAGGAATATGATTTTGGCTCGAGAATAGAAATAGTTAGGCTTGCCTAAATTTCAAGGTTGCAATAGGGTGCCTTTTCTTCAATATCAAGTTACAAAGACAATTTTTTGTTTTGGGGGCACATGGACGATGAGCAAGTTAACAGGAGAGAAGCATGGCCTTTTGTCTCTCCCTTTTTTTTTTCCTTTTTTTTTTTTTATATATCTTTTAAAGAGAAATCAACTCCTTGTCAAGATAAATAGGAGAAGCATGGATTTCAGCGACATCTGAACGTACCATCTGATGTCAAATGCGATGAAGTTTTGTGAAAAAAATGTGGGAACAAATCGAGAAAAGGGAAGATAGAATCAATCAATTAATTAAGAATGTATTAACATATATTTAAATATATATTTTTGTTATGGTGGGGTAAAATTTTGGCTGCTTGGCTTGCAAAATGGTGCACGCAGAGAGGGGGCCATGTGGGAATGACACATATATAATAGAGAATTAGGCACTTGCATCGGGGTGATATCAAATTGTCCACTTGACTCTCGACACTTGCCTCCTCCTCATGGACCAACTTCATCATGTGACCTTCCGTCATTTTATTATTCTAATTATTATTATAATTATCATTACTATTGTCTTGACCTTGATTTCAATGAAATATATTATTTCTCGATTATTTGATCAAGGGAGGCCTTTCTCATACCGATAAGCTATTTAGTATCCAATCGAGGAGATTATTGGGGTCAAACGTATCTCGTATTCTATGGGCATGAGCAAGCCACGATTCACGTGTCAAACTACGTGCTGATGCTACATGTGTCGAGCTTTATTTTCATGATTTATATGGCTATCATCAACACTTTACAAAGAGAGTCGCATAGGTTTAGGTCCGCTCTTGCAAATTTGCCTTCCACTCTAGAACTCTTTCTGGTTTCTCATCCTCTCATCACATGCAACGTACCTCGTATTTTCAATATTAAATATATGTAATTCAATGCGCTTACTGCATAAGATAAGCCCTAAAGCAAAGGAGATGATTCTTTGATGATTCTTTGGCCAAGCAAAATAAATAAAAAGAAAAAAACACTCCATTATATTAAGTTTTCTCTAGTATTTAATTCCTGAAAAGAGAGGTGGCAAAAGCTAACCATACCTCCATTTGAGTCGAGAAGTGGTACTTTTGTACGGGGCCTAGTATAGATCTCAAGTACATATTGACCTGTAAATAGCCTTTCTTCCTTTTAAATCGTCAAGATGTGCGTGTGCTTCATCATTCTCTACAGCTCTACTGGCCTAGGCAAATCGAAATGATCTTTGAAAAACCAGTCATTAGAGACCTCGGAAACCCATTAGCTCCGCTCATGTCATGTTTAGCAAGATTAAACGAGCGTCGGATTTAAAAGAAATATCTTCAACCAGATCCTAATTCTTTCGAATAGAAGACTGCATGTATATAAGATCATGGTATGCATCATGCATTTTTTAAATAAGAGACATGGAATATCTTCAATATCAAGACAGCTTTGGTAAGTTACGCAAATGAAATAATTGTTCAAACCCTAGTGCTTAAGTAGTCGTGGAATGGAGCATTATAACACTTCCCTTCCTCATGAACATAGCACCTCACTCCTGCGAAAACATTTATTATTTGTCGACATCGATTTTTCTAATGACAATTGTAATTTGGTACGCCTCACGACTAAAGGGCAACTGAAGTTGGTGGGACAGGAAGAAGGCTTAGGATGCTACTCGGATTCGATTACAGATCGATGGAATTTTGACGGTGTAATTATCAAGAAAAAGAAGGCCTTCTTTTGAACAGAAAAAGAAAGGAAAAGCAAGAAAAGAAACCCAAGAAAAGGAGCCACTCGCCAACAAAGTACATATTCCCATGCATTGATAAACTTAGTTTCTGGAGAGATCATCAGATGGGGACTTATGGCGGTACGTAGTTCCAACTCGCTAGTCGACATGCATGGCTGCCTTCTTTTCTGTTGTCTTGCAGCTTTGTTTCAGGCATTTTTTCATCAACAAAATAGACAGGAAAACCGTGCATGTGTTGGGTACATTGTCCATATGACTATCTACCTGTCTCTCCATCATCCATGTTGGTTTCGATCAAAAGATGCAATGATTCTTGTCTTGTCCCCCTCCCTTTCTTCTTTGCACTCGATGATATATTTGCTTTCTCTCTTCCCCTCTTTTCCTCCCATATAAAGCTTAATCTTCCTTCTATTTTCAGATATTCTGCTTTATTCTTATCAATAGGACCCTCTTCTTTTAAGTTACTTACTCATTTGTGATGAGAACTTTCCATTGGCATCTGATGGAGAATTGCAAGAGGGGGGAGGGACGAGCATATGGCATTTCACATGATTGGAGCTAATGGCAATGGCATGGTGGGTCATTGATTCTGAGCATAACATACTATCTACAAGAGAAAGTTTCTAACTCAAAGATGAAATCGCACGACAATATAACATATGAGCGCTTTGTAAGAACCTCTCGAATTTAATTTACAATAACAAAATCCCAAAGGTAGGTTCCATGACAAAGTTGATAAGAAAAAAGTCACAATATTAAGGAATGACTTGATGGCCACACGACATTTACATGAAGGTTCTTCCTCGTGTTTGATGAAGCATGGTACACGTTTTGTTCTCTACGAGAGCAAATTCTCCTTGTAAGTGAAGCAAACTAAAAGCCCGATTTAATTTTATACATGCCTATTTTGGGAGAATATAACCCCTTTTTTTCAAATATTTTGCCAAAGGGAAGAATATATAAGCAATGAGGATATATTTCTAGAGAAGCAAAACATTCTTTTGCATGTGCCCAAAAAAGGAAGAGAATGAAAAAAAGGAGGGAACTTGCTAGGGTTTCCTCAATCAGAAATTTGAGAGCATCAAGATGAGATCAAATTAAGTGGCACAGTCCAAAAGGGAGCAAAAAGAGGGGGAGGAGATAGAGAATAGCTGTAAACGAGAAGTGAAAGAACACCCACATGCCACTGAGTGGGGAGAGACTTTGATTGGGGTGTTGAGCATTCTCCACTGAAATGAGCATATGCACGAAGTAGAGTACAGCAGAAGAAAGAAACAAGAATATTAAAATGGCTGTAATGGGCAAGTAATGGCAAAGAGACATGGATGGCCAATTCCCTAATTCTCTTGTCTATCTCTCTTTTTCCTTTTTTTTTTTATTATTTATAACTTTGGCCCCAAAAGATTACAATAATATAACAATTGGCTTGGGAAAAAGTTGCAGTCCCATATGAGCTCATTCATCTGTCCCTCCCTTTCACGTGGGCTACGCACACAGATAAAACTTTGCACATAGGATTAGGTTCTCCTGGGGGAGTGGGTAGAAGATCAATTCATCTGCCCAATTCCTACATTATACACATACATATATAGCCCTCCGTCAAATTTTAGGTGGATGATGGCCAAAGAACTTACAGACATTCATGGTGAATTTTATTGAAAGAAAGGGAATCTGCGGAGAGACAGCTCATTGTGGAAGATAGGATTAGCAAAAGTTTGCAGAGTTTGCAGAGCTTATGTAGGCTGAGCGCGCACGTGTGTTATAGGAAAGAATCCGATAACCTAATGACAAAGTTGAAAAGATGAGTTCAGCAACTGCCTCAAAGATTAGCTAGGGAAGCACATGGCTTAGCCAAAAAGCCAGTTGGAGCTACAGTGTTTAGTCATCTTATAGGCTTCCCTTCAGATCCCTGTAGGAGAAGCAAAAAAGCAAGGTTGGGGCTGGCACCGTTTGACCACCTTGGAATCTGTCAAAAGGTGCATGCTTCTTCCTTTGACCCCCATCTATAAGCACAATTGCCGCTTATGCACTAGGCTACTAGCCATGCAATAATGAGGAATGATATATATTTCCTTTTGTACCAGTCAATCATCAGGATTATTTTGTGTTCTCTCTCTCTCTCCACGCAACGAATCGATGTCAATATGAGAAAACATTACCCTAGAATGAGTCTTCTAGTATTTCTACGTGTTTGTGTAGTCATATGCTTGGTGCTTTCATTGCTGAGTCATTTGAGTCGAGAGTTAGTGTTTTAATTTATGTTTTGTCTAGGAAATGTTGGTACTTTCTTGAAAATAAAAGATGTCTTGGAAGTTGACTAGTTTGGAGGGCCGTTTCAATTTGAGTCTATGTGAGGAATTTATTAAGGGAAAATTTTAAAGAAGAGCTTGAAATATTTTCATTTCTTAAATAAAGGCTTGGAGTGCTATTATTTTTTCAATTAAGAATCTGAAGTGATTATAGTTATTTTAAATAAGGGCCCGATCTCACTCGGAAGACAAAATATTCCAACTAATTTGGGGTACTTTCATCCAAACACAATTTTAAAAAAGATAAAAGTTCTTTTTAAAAAAAAAAAAAAACAAAAATATAGCCAGTGGGACGATGGCAATGGTTGGTGGGTTGCGGCACCTGGGTGAGGGCTAAGCCCTCACCAAATTCGAGAGAGGGCACTCTCTCCCAAATGTGAGGCAAGAGCCCAAGCTCTAGCGACCCGTTAGCCATCGCCACTACCCTATCGGCAATGGGGCAGTGGCCACGGGTGGAGGGCATGTGCACACGCGTGTGTGTTCTCTCTCTTTTTTTAGTTTGTTTTTTATGGAAAGAAAAAAATATATATAAACAAGGACAAAAATTAAATGATGAAATTTCTTCACCAATCAATGAGTTTAGACTTATCTTTGAAACTAATATGATCATTTTAGACTCTTATTTAAAATAAAGTCCACTTTAGACCATCATTTGAGAAAATGAGAGCACTTTTGGCCCTTATTTGAAATAATGTCAACTTCAAGCTCTTATTTAAGAAAATAATGACACTTTAAACTCTTATTTGAAATTTTCTCGATTATTAAAAAAATCTTAAATCTATTATACTTGTATTAATTCAGTTATAAATCTTTTAATTGTGTCAATTTAGTCATAAATATTTTGATGATTGACCAATTCTAAAACTTTTGATGATCTATTAATTTAGTCTTTTGACTAATTTTGATCATAAAATACGAACGTGGATGATTTTTGAAAAATTTTCAATTTATATTATTTTTTTTCCTTTTCCTCATTTTCTTCCGGCTCTTAGCCAATAAGGTTGCTAGTCGACCATCGCTTGATTTGGCCAAGGGTATCGAGTCCTCGCTTGTGGTCTACGAGGGCATGGAGGACCTCACCCATGGTCGATGAGGGTTGCAATGCCCTCGCCTAGACCAACTTGCGACCAGTAAGGGTCAACCAGCTACCTCACCGGCCAAGAAATGGAAAAACAAAAAGAGGAAAAGAAAAAAGAAAAAGAAAAAAAAATTCAAAAACATTATCTACGTTAGCACTAATCATGCCATGTAAGACAATTAGTGCTAATTAGACTGCATTTTCCAACCATGGTTGGAAGGACTAAATTAACAAATTGTTAGAATGTTTAAGACTAAATTGTACAATTGAAAGATTTAAGAATAAATTGGTCAAATTAAAAAAATTAAGATTGAATTAATACATGTTTGATAGATTTAAAACTTTTTTGATAATTTTCTTGTCTATGTGAACCCTCCTAGGCCTTCTTGAGTGTGAGAGTGTTTTGTTATGATTAATAAGATATTAGATTTGATCCCCTCGATGAAAGTATTTCAAGATTTCGTATTTCTTTGGTGGACTTCATTGACTAGTGACGTTACATGCCCCATAGCCTAGAGTGGATTCCTTAGGCGGTGAGCAATTAGCATATATGTTGTTATATTAGGAAAGTACCAAAAAGTCCTAAACTATCACATCGATACCAATTCAGTTTTAAACATTTTAATCGGATCAATTTAGTCATAAATATTTTTATATTGATACTAGTTTAATTCATTTGGCAACTTAGGTCGGAGATCAGTGACGTGAATGCCGGTGATCCTATGTGGTATCGTCGGTGCTAATGTGAACATTTTTAAATGATTTTTTACTATTTTTTTTTATTTTTCCTTTTTTCTTTCCTTTTTTTTTTCCCTTTCTTTAGACTGTAACCGGTACTAGCCATTGTCAGTGACCGACCATAGGTGGGGGCTAGTGAGGGTTGCCCTAGTCAAATATGGCGAGGGTGAGACCCTTGTGGCCTTGGCAAGGGCGGCCCTTGTTGGATCGGACAAGGGCATGACCCTCACCGCTTGGGCAAGGGTCGCCCTCATTGAATGAGGGCGAGACCTCCCGCCCTCACCCAAGCCGCCTAAGAAAAAATAAGAAAAGGAAAATAAAAAATAAAAAAAAAATTAGTAAAAAAATTATTTTAAAATGTCCACATCGCTAAAGGATCGCTGGCATATACATCACTGGTTTCCAATCTAAATTGACTTGATGTACATAATTAATACAGTATGAAAAGATTTATAATTAAATTGGTCAAATCAAAAGATTTAGAACTGAATTAATATAAATACAATATGTTTAAGACTTTTTTGTACTTTTCCCTTGTTGTATTTTGATTTCTTTCTCAATCTTCGATGACTCCTTGTATCACACTGCAATTCAAATAAGAGCAGTGTCTCATCCCTAACGACCTAGTCCGGACCGAACGAACGTCATCCGTTCACATATACACACGACACATCAATGACGCATAGACATTACCGACTACCTGTACGGTTTTTTGGTCCAAGTTACTCAGGCACACCAGCCACAAGTTGTTGTGATGGACTTGAGGTGAGGGATGAATAGCTTCATGAGCTACGACCCTTCACCGGATCAAGTGAAAATGATGGCGAAGATGGAAGTGGTTGGAGAGAGATAGGCGCAACGAGAGGGCACGGGATGCGAGTGACAGGCCAGTTCACATCGACCCGTGAGCATCAACAAATGGGAATCGCTGCATCGATATCCCATTAAAGTCAAATCGACCCGTGAGCATCAACAAATAGGAATCGCTGTATCGATCCTAAGAACTTACCGCAGCAAGTTCCTATATATAGCGGAAGCCTCCGGGAGAGTTTTGAAGGAGACAGAGATGATATTGCCGGGCGTGTGATGGCTATGGTAACCCGCTCTTCATGCCAATCGAGTGTCTTGCTGGGTTTGTGATCTTGCCAACATGGCTAGTACTTGTTGCCCCATTGAGATGGAGCCTCGCACCCTGAGCCAGGGCCAGCTCAACCATGCCCGGGTACTTCCCTGAACTCTTGCTTCTGTCGCTACCTCATTCGAGGTTCGAGCCGATGCGCTATGTGCGCGAGAGCCCCTATAGAGAACACTCGAGTTGCCGACCGAGCCAAAGCCGAGTCGATCGAGATAGTCCGCCTCTTGCATAGAGAGTCATGTCTTCTGTTGTCTAGTGTTTGATGACATTGAATGGATCTCTTGTTCTGTTTGAAGGAAAGTACAGTGGCTGATGGTTCTCTTTCTATTGAGCAGGAAGTTGCAGCTGACGTAGTTCAGAAGATGGAACCGGAGAAAGCCACAACAATATTCACCGAGGCAAGTCTCGAACTCTAAATCGATGTATTCGATGTATTCAATCTAGCACAAAAAGTGACATGTGTTTGGTAAATATGTTACATGTATTAAACTTAATTTATATCATTATATATGGTGGGAATCACGTGGAACCACTAGATTTAACGGTCTATATTTAATTTAGCATGCGTGCTATACTCGTTTAATACTTGCTTTAAAGTGTGCCGAGGAGCATTCCAATTGTCCATTCTCAAACAAGAGTGTTTGTACGAGGGTTGATCGGCATCAGGACTTCTATGCTCTTTCTTCGTACTAGATCTCTTCCAAATGAAATGACACGACATGTTCGACCCTTGTAGGGATTGAAGCCGACCGACCCCACGAAGGACATGCAGCGATCGGCCGAGAACAGAGAGGAAGTCGCCGGCGAGGTGATTGAGTCGCAAAAGCAAGCGGCGAAATGCATCGAGAAGCCTTGCCAGTGCTCGTGCGTGCCGGCGTTGAGCGAATCTCCGGACCAACTCCAGCTCAAGGAGCCTCTTTCAGCACCGTTCTGATGATTCTCCTGCAATCGGGATTTCTGTACTTGAATAATCAACGAGGATCTTGTTCGACATGTTGTGTTTCGGACGATGAAATTGGTTGTAATATACATTTGGTTGTTGAAAAGAGCTTTCGATAATAATGAGTATGTGGAATCTTTTCACTGTGGAAGTTTTCCATGGCGGAGAAAATTTGCTGAGCATAAGGGAAAAAGGAAATTAGATAATTGCAATTAAAGGAAAACGAGAATGAAGATGATTATAATTCGAGTTTGTTCTCCAAATATTACTAATTTTTAGCCTACTTAATTTGCCATGCCGGTATTACCAAATTTATAGCCTCTTGCTTAAAATAAGTGCTCTCGAAGTCTTAAAGCTTTTTGTAAAATGAAATTGGGTTACAACTCACGTTGATCCTTTTTTCGATGATAGTAAGGCGATGGGAAGAGCCTATTGTTAATTTTTTTCTTTTATTTACAAATAAAAAATAGTATATTTTAATTTAATTTAATTTAATTAAGATTTTGATTTAAAAATTAGGATTTAGACTGAAACGAATCTTTTTAATATTATTTTTACTGTATTAATAAGGTTAATGCTGCACAAGAACGAGAAAATAATAGAAAAAGTCACGTAAGTATTTTTCATTAATCAAGTTGAGTAGAATTAATTAAAGGGCTCAATTGCACCCATTTATAATTCAAATCTACTTTTTATAAATTTTATGACTCATTTATACTTTCATAACAAATTTTATGATTTTTAGTACGCTTGTTTTTATAGCTTATAGACCTATGTTGATAAAGAAAATGTTTATCCAAATTTAGCTAATATAATCGTCAGACCACGCCAAGGTACAAAGCAAATAAGACACGTGGAACCCACGTGGACGTGTGCGGAAAAATTTAGCTAATAAAGATAATTTTAGAAGTACACCATACAAAATTTAACCAATGTCGATGAGAAAATTTTATCCATGTAAATTTATGAGGTTTTTTCATTTCAATTTCGTCGAATTTGATAGAGAAAAGACTTTGATTAGAAATTTTTTGAAATTTGGATGCTTCGATTGGACGCCAAAATTTAAAAAGTATAAAGCAATTAATTAGGAAAGAGCGTGGATTTTTCCTTTAAATTATGAGGTTATATCATTTCAATTTCGCCGAATTTGATAGAGAAAAGACTCTGATTAGAAAATTTATGAAATTTGAATGCTTCGATTAGACGCCAAAAATTAAAAGTATAAAGCAATTAACAAGGAAGGAGCGTGGATTTTTCCTTTAAATGTCCGGTCAAAAAAAGGCCCGCTTCATTTCAAAATGAAAGGAATAATAAATTAAATTTGCGTTCGAACGCGTTGTCATCTTCCTTTGAGCTAGGGTTTCGGATTCCCCCTCTCCCTTCCGACGAGAGATTGCCGGAGAGAGCCGCTCCGGCGACCCAGACCGCCGTCAAGCAGTTCAGGTAAGCTCCGGTCATCGCTTTCGTCTGAAAATCGCATGTGCACGGTCGTCGTTGCTCGTCTATGGCGCTGTGTAAGGACTGTGCACGATGATTCGTCGTAGTAGTTTGCGAGCCAGGACATATTTCGACCACCGTTAGGTTGCTTTCGTGAGCTGGGTTTGATCTTTTTCGTACCGTGTTAACGTTTCCGAACGACCCATTTCGGTGGGTGAAGTGAAGCATCCTCAATTCAAGAGATTCCAATTTCTTTTTACCGTTTTTGTCTGGCAATATCAAGATTCTAAACCGTAGAACTCATGGGTGGAGCTTATGTATTAGTGTTCTTGTTCTTGTTCTTGTGGGTGATTTCTTTTTGGTGTTCTGGGATTCAAGCTAAGACAGCGGACTGAATAAGTTGCTGGTGATGGTCAGGGAAATTACTAGAGGCGCCATAAGATGAGCAGTACGGTGCAGAGAACTCCCCGGTCGGGTGGACGGTCGATGTTTTTCCAAGATTTGGCGACTCCTGTTTCCGCCAGGAGGGGGAAATTTTCGACCCCTGGCCAGGCTGCCGCAGTGTCCGCTCTTTGGCGAGAAAATTTCGGGGCTTCGGACCTTCCGCCGCCTCCCGTTTACACCTTGGAAGATCGATCTGATTTCTCGCCGGAGTCTGGCATTCCTGACTATCCAATGTCCCCAGAGATCAAGTCTGACCCGAGAACCCCGGCTCAGAGCTCTGGCCGGGACTTCTCCACTCCTCTTAAAAATAAATCTGAGGCAAGCACTTCGTATGTTCTCAAGAGTGGGCAGCAAAACCAACAGAGTTCGGGGAATTTGAATTGGTGGTCACCTGCAAAGAGTCCTGGTGAGCCGGAGGATAAAGGGAAAGGTTCACCGGTTGAGGGTGTTGTTCAGCCTGGTGCACTTATCACTCTTCCACCTCCAAGGGAAGTTGCTAGGCCAGAGATGCAGAAAAATTGCTTGCCTGCAGGGAACCTTGATGAGGAAGAATGGATTACTGTTTATGGGTAATGTCCTCATTTCCTTAATTTTTAAATAAATTTCTTATAAGTTCTATGAATTGGATAGCTGTCTAGATTTTTGTCTTTGTATATCGCATGTTCCTTACAGTTGCCTAATGTGTTGTGGCTTGCTGCTGTTTATCAGTCTTATCTATCTCGTGCCATATTTGCTTCGTTGTTTGAGAACCTGATGGTAAATGACATTAGGAGTGAATTTGAAGTACTTTTTAATTCCTTAGGTCCATCTTTGTAAAGGATCTGGTGAGTGGTGCCGCATTACTTTTTGCATTTACTGGATTTAGATGTGGGCTATGCACCTATGTGTGATCTTTTTTCCAATTCATCGAGCTTTCAGTAGTTTTGCAGTCACCAGTCAATGATCTGATGGATCAGAATGTGTAGTGCAAAAATCATTTTGAAGCTTCGATCATTGAAGCTTTATACATGATCCACTTCCAATATCAAAAAACTCTTTCAAGAATTCTCATTTGCTCTAGCTCGCAATCTTGAAGTTCATTTTTTTTTGTACCATCCAAGAGTAGTTACTAGTAACTGTCACATCTTTTCTCAAAGGTATCATTGCATTGTCAAGCATGTTCCCTAGGTTTGCTGCCATGAGCAGAGTAGATGTCTTAGGCAAATTGCTCCTGTAGTTGCCGTCTGTGAAGAAATGGCATGATACTCTTCTATCCTTTTTTCTGGTATTTTACTTGAAATATGGAACTGAGCATAAACTGAAATAGCTTGAAGGGTGGTCTTAACTGAGAGGCATATGATGTTTTTTGAGCCGGCAGTGACTGCAAGTATAATTAGGTTGCAAAAGTGTAGAAGAGACTGAGAATGGCTGCTAGAATAGTATAACAGTAAAAATGAGAGAAGTTGTAACTAGAATCTTTTTTGCATAGCTTTTTCGAAGCAAGTGTGGGCATAAGAGAATAGAAAGGACTGTGGATGTAGGTAGATGCTATTGTATTTGAACATTAAAGTTATGCATGGATTCTGACAATTAAAAGTAAAGATCAATGAGAACCAATAAACTGAGGAAGTCTTGAGAAGATAAGGAAAGCTTGTTTGTGTTCGGCAATGCTGGAATATGAATATATAGGAATTGCTAAAGAAGTGACGAATGATACTCCGGATTTTTAGCATTGTTCCATGTGGTGACTTGTGCAGGTGCATGATCTGAGAATCAAAGTTAATCTGTTTCATTACTGCGCTTGGTTCAAGTTGCAAGCCTTGGTACTTGCTTTGGATAATTGGGATTCATTTGTGGATGGTAGCAATTAGGCTATGCCTCTGCATTTTGCTGGAAACTTGCATAATGAAATTGTTATACATACGCTTCAAATGCTAGCAGCATGTTGTTTGGAAACTAGTGGTCCCGAGTTTCCTTTGTCTTTTTTTCAAAGGGTATTCTTGGGTCCATTTTAAGAGATATTTTTGTTTCCAGATTTTCTCCAGGTGATACCAATGTAGTACTGAGAGAGTTTGAAAAATGCGGTGTTATATTGAAACATATTCCCGGCCCAAGAGAGGCAAACTGGATGCATATTCTTTATCAGGTTGGTGTCCCTGTAAACTCCTCATGTATTGGTAGCACTGCCGATGACGTTTTATTGCACTTGTGAAGCTCCCTTCTTTCCTGTGCAGAACCGCGCTGATGCTCAGAAGGCACTCAACAAGAACGGGATGCAAATAAATGGTGTACTTATTGTTGGTGTGAAGCCTGTCGATCCTATGCAACGGCAAGCTTTGAATGAGAGACTCAACAATCAAGGCTTCATGCCATTGCCTCCACCAATTAATGGAAGTAGAGATTTGGTTCCTCGTAGATCATCTCCTCACCCATACTATCTTCAAAATGGCACTTCTAGCAAGAATCAGTCAGGAGGTGCCATTGCTTCGCCTGCCAAGTCTGTGGTTTCCAAAATAATGGATTTGATGTTTGGGGTTTAGGCAAGCGACACTGCTCACTCGAATGGTCTAGGTAGCCACCTGTGAACAGTCTTGAGTGATCCATTCATCTGGGAAGAGATTTTGAATTTTTAACTCTCTTTTTTCTCCTTTTCTGTTGTTGCTTTTTCGGTGAATGTGTCTGTATACTGCAGAGCTGGGATGCAAAGGTCGATGAGTCATCTTGTCTTGTTCTTTTACTGGAGGCAATCAGAGGATACAGAACATGGACAATGTTCACTGTACCTCCTTTTCCATTGTGGGAAGCCTCTACCTATATGCCATTGTTATTAGCAGATATTGAAAGTTTTTACTCTCTCGGACATACATTCCAAACGGAGAACATGCAATTTCAACATAAGAATCTTTTGCATCAAGATTGACCGAATCCTATCTTATCACAAGAGTATGATCTCGCCATTGGCATTTTCCCAAAAAACAAATGAACTTTTGTTTGAACAGGTGCAAGCTTGCGTGAACAAACATGCACATGAATGTGCCACAAAAGATTGCTTCGGACAGGAGGAAGATGCGGTCCATACACTTCAAAGATGCCAATGTCAATAAACTAGTAACGAATAAATGAGGTTTCCAGCCTGTCGTGCCCACAAAGGAAACGTGGCAGATTGTGATTCCAAATTGAAAGATCTACGCATTGCAGGTTTCGCAAGTGAAAGCTTGTAACTGGTGAGCCTAACCCTGTAATAGTCGTTATGAAGAACAAGTCCAAATTTCCAAGCAATTGAAAGATGGTTGCACCTAAATTCTGCGTATGTGGTGACTTAACATGGAATTACAGGTGGGAATCAATAGATGAGATCAAGGATGAGAAGATGTTTTTATTGACTGCCACTCAAATTACATATATACCGCAATTCTGGCGAAGATACAAGAAATCAAAAATGAAGAGAAAAAGTATAGAGAAGACAGGAAAAGAAGGCAAAAAGGAAAGCCGAAGTGAAGGAGATAAATAAAACAATACACTTGCTGATTGTGCCGTATAAATGAAGCTGCAATTATTAACTGCTTTACAGCTTTGGAAACTGACATCCACATCCACTCTCCAATCTGGTCTTTACAATCACGAGCATGAAAATTACACATATCAATTGGCTGCAGCTTTGATGGATGATGGTCTCCACTTTTCTCGCCCAATGTTTACTCCAGGAACCATCTTCAGTCCAAACATCTGTTCGCTCGTTTGTTTGTGTAGACTCGCTATGATTAAATCCCCCTTTAAAAGTAAACAATGAGCTGAAAAGATCTAAACCACCCTCTTTGGATCACGAGCAGCTGAAAGATGGTCCTGCAACACAATGACAGTCAAGATGAGTACTAATATTGACAGCATTTACTACCCGAGTTCATCAATGATGAACAACGGAAAGCCAGCAAAAACCATGAATGCAAAGAGTAAAGAGTAAAATACGACTCAGATGTTTGAAAGTCCGGACTTACAGAGATGAAATCAAATGCTCTGGTTTCCTCTTTCTTGGAATTGTTCATCACCGAAGTCGGAGCCTGATTCAGAAAGTTCGGCTGGAATATATCAGGATAAGGAGACAAATGACTACCTTTATCTCCAGCAACATAAGCAGTGCCACCATTCTGAGAATTGAGGTTTCCTAGGTGTTGCAAGTTTGAAATGGTTGCCAGATATTGCTGCTGAGCAACAAACATATTTGCCATGTTGCTGTAACCTAAGGACTGAGACGGCATATTGAACAACATGCCTGGAGGTACATTATTTGGCATGCCGTTAAAAGGAAACGTGGCATTTCCACCCATCACTGTGTTTTGGGAATTAAGCACATTGCTTATAGCACCATTAGAAGATTGATGAACTGGATAACTCTCCCCTCCTGACATAACATCTAGCAAAGCTGCCCCGGATATGGTTGCATTCTCCTGAATATTGGAGCCATTACCATTAATGGACAAGCCAGCCATTATATCATTGACATGGTCTGTAGCATTTTTGTTTCCTTGAGAATCTCCGGAACTGGGTTGAAAAATATCAATCAACTCAGATCCATATTTGTTTGCCTTCGTAGAGTCTCCTTTAACATCATTCTTATCACTAACAGTCATACCAGCAAAAATGTCATCTGCAGGTTCAACACCCTTAACAGTATGGAACAAAACATCAGCAAAAGGATCATCATTAGTTTTTATATCACTTGTATTCCCGCCAGAGCCCACGTCATCTCCAAGCAAATCGTCTATAAGTGGTCCTGTATGTGATGCCAGATTACCTGCCTTCTGCTCAATTTGCTTCCCTGAGTAGTCATTTGCTCCGCCAGATTCATCGGGATCACCAGTGTCTATTAGGTCAGGCATCTGAATGACATTTTCTGTCTCAGACTTGACAAACTTCTGTGAATCAGCTCCGGAACCAAGGGCCTGTTCTCTATCCAGAAGGCCTAAGACCTATCAATATCACAAGAAAAGATCTTATACCCTTCATCAGGCAAACATATCAGAGATGACCACATCTGCAGTGTTAAGAGAAACACTCCACCTCTCAGAGCGCAACGCAGAAAAGATTATATTAGGGTTACACAGGCTACCAAGCTCCCCCAGAGAAATTTGTCATAGACAAAGGAGAATAACTGAGACTCATGACAAACCTAAGTTCTCAAACTACAATCTCCCAGCCAATTGTTAGACCTATTTCAACAGAAGCTGCATTGATCACCAAGTAAACCACTATATATACCAGGCTCAAGCTAATGTACCTCACCTGTATTGAAAGGAAAAAATTATTCCTCAAATAGATTTCCTTTGATACACGTTCAAAGTACTAAAGAGGCTTATGACCAACCCCCCTCTCTCCCAACAAAAAAAAAAAAAAAAGAGACTGAGGAGGCTTACCTTCATAGATTTATCTCTCAATGATGCTTGCGGAGACTCGGAACATCTCACCAGAACATCAACATTCTCGCAAAAATAAGATGCTATAACTGAGAAATGCTCATCATTCTTTTTCCTTAAAATTGAATCTAGTAAAGAGAGAGCCTTCATTCGGACCTGACAAAAGAATACTTAATTATAAGGAAACTGAAAAGAGAGTAAGGAGAATTGTATTAAACTCACACAATAAGCACACATAAACAACCATGTGGTAGATCTCGCTGAATCAAGGAGGCAGGATATTTTGGACACTATTGCTTTCTCCAGGACTGATGTGTGGAAACAATAAGAAAAAGCTACTCCCAGAGGCCACATGTTCTATTAGGTTAATCAAAACCACGGTACCTCTAATATTACACCAAGTAAAAGTAAAATTCCAAGGAATCCACCCCTACATCATATTGGGCAGTACTGAAGTCACTGCATATAAAGGATCATACCTGCCACTGTGGGGACTGCAGCTTTAATTCAAGGGCCCAACTTAAAGCCATTGCATCCAACTTTGCAGCCTCCACAAGGAAAGCTTGAATGGCATCTCGAGTTGGTTGTAGACGTACTCCACCTGATGTCACAATGGTGTCCAGCAAGCGTTCCTCACGAGTCTTCTCTGTATGGTTTGAACTGGAATCTCCAATCACTAGCTCTGTTCTTGCTCCTCTTGAATCTAGCTTTGAGGATCCACCATGCTGACCATTTGATATCCCGAAAGTATTCGAGTTTTCACCATGAATTCGAACTGGTTCATACGTATTAGAATTGTCACTTTCTATTGTCAAAGACCTATGGAGGTTGGGACTCTTGTAGTTTCCACTATCATCCCTTCCAAATGAGTGACTTTGAGTGAAGCTACTAAGTCCCTGCTTAATGGAAGCACTCCCTAGGCCAACTACCTCACTAAGAAATGATTTTTTGTCTTCTGACGGCATTTGAAAATTTGTACTCCCAAATCCTTCTATTCTTCTGTGGACACTTTCAGCTGGAGCTGGTTTATTTTCCTGTTCACTGAAGATGGCAGCTAGAGCCTCCTGAGCCATGTCACGCACAGCTTTATTCAAGGCATCCCCCTTCAAAGGATCTGGCTGACCCTTGTAATGAATCAACTGTCGAACAGCCAAAGACTGTCTTTGCATTTCCCTCCGAAACTCCACACCAGACTTTCCAACAACATACTTGATCAACCTAAGAGCCTGAAAAGAATCTCACACTAGTATCACAATGTCCTAACATTTAAACTTGGAAAAAAGTGAATACGCATCTGAAAAACCAAGAGTGACTCCAGCATTATACACATGTCGGATCCCTATAAGATATACTTCTGTCTTTGGGGATCCCAAATAAATGAATGCCACAAATTGGAATAGCATGAACTCCATGCAGTACCAATGCTGTAGAAATACGGTGGGAATTTTCTAGAATGATAGACAGCATTTATGCACAAGCATCAGTTGCTGACAAAAAGAGACCTCTACGTATCGATATAATATGCCAGATGCTCCTCAACAGAAGGCTTCACATATGCAGAATTTGTATGCTGTAGTATCAAAGAACCAAGATCAATCCGCGCAATCACAATCAAGGAACTCCCTAAAAACATGAATAACTGAGCACTAAGAGCTAAAACCATGCTTCCTTTAAACTACTGCATGAGCATGAGCATAAAGTGACTTTACATAGATTATCCACATGCATGGTTTATTTACGTACAATCAAGTCAGGATTACTAACCAAATGACCTTGATCCCACCAATTCTCACTAGGACCAAATAATTACTCCTCCATAAATGAGATGGTCCAATTGTCGACCCCCATGACAGGACCTACAATTTGATTAATGGGTAGTATTTACACTAGACTCGAAAAAGGGGTTGCTCCCTTGATGCTCCGTAATGATATTATACTTTCATTGATCAAAAGAGAAAGCTATAGGCAGAGTCAGTAGCAATTGCCAATCAACCGCCCTATAAAATCTTCAAAGTGCACCCAAATAACACATAATCACACTGCTAAATTTTTCGCCCGATCAGCTCCGGAGCAATGGAACAACACCGGGTCGACTTAGCTTAAACCAAAAATTCGAACCTTATCCGTGGTCGTAGCATAAGGGGAAGAAAACAACCAATCAAATTACCGATCAACAGTGCTCACGACCCTCTTCATCTCCATTTCGCCAAAAGAAATTAAAGGGGGAAGAGAGAGAGAGAGAGAGAGAGAGAGAAAGAAAGGTGGAAACTCTAATCCCCAAATCCCACCTTCTGCTTAACGATGGGGCTCTTGTGATCGAGGCGCTTGAGCACGAACTCCGACACTTCCTTGACGATGCTGGCGTGGGAGGACCGCAGGAGCTCGGAGATTTCCTCCAATTTGTAGACGGGCGCGACCTTGTCCTCGCTGGAGGTCGCGGCATCGATCATCCGCGATCTCCAGTACGATTCCACCGCCCTCCTGCTCGAATCCATCCCCCGGAACCGCGACGAACGCCGAAAAATCCCAAGGAACGAAGGGAAGATCTTCTTCTTCTTCCGCCGAAGCAAAGACGGTTAGATAGGCCCCAATTCGACGCGAAGCCGAGCCGAAATGAGCCGAGCCGAGCCGAGCCGCGCGGAGCCTCAATTCGATGGTTCGAGAGCACGAATTCTAGGGTTTGCGTTGAAGGGAAGAAGGCGATCAGAGAGAGAGAGAGAGAGAGAGAGAGAGAGAGGGTTTGGGTTTGCGTTGAAAGTTCGGTCTTTTAATTCCCCGGCCGCAAAGATTTTTGCAGGTGCTGATGAAACCAGACAAGAACAACTGATCAGGGGAAATTCTGGTGAATTGTCTTATTATTATTTTTTCCGAACTAGTTCGACCCGGACATGACCCGTCCGGAACCCGGGTTCGGGTTCCCGGGTCCCACCTTGGGATCCCGGTTCCTTTCCCCTCCAAAAAAAGGGGTTAGATTCAGGCCTGGGGTTCTCAAAGCCACTTGATGCGCCGGGATTGTCTGCGTAATCAAATAAATGGGAAGTCAAAATTTAGAGCCCGTCCATTTAAAAAATTAATGAATCGAATGAATTTTACTGAAAACATTTTTACGTAAATTTTTTTTTAAATTGAGCAAAAACAACTTTCCATTTTAAATCCACACAGTCATGGTGATTGCATTTGTGCGACTTAAGTGTGGCATCGTGAGAGATGGATCCCCACGCTAGCGTCGCCTTGGGTTTACGTTGCCAGTTGTACGGCGGTTCCCGAGTCATCAAAAAAAAAAAAAACAACTTTCCATTTTAATAAAATGAAAATCACTTTTCCTAAACCAACAAATAAATGAACAACTGTACATTTTCTTAGAAAATGATATTCAAGAAATAGTATTTATCTTTATCATGAAATTTTCAATTAAATAAACGCGCAAAATCGCTAGTCCTCCCAAGAACATTTTGAGCATGTTTTGTGCTATGGTATTATGGACATTGAGAGTACATAAACAGTTGCGGAAAACTTGCTCAACGCCCTAGTATAACTGCAAAAGAATGGCACGGTCATGAATTTAAATTATATTAATCATCCTATCGCTTCCCTCATGAAGCTACGCTAACAGAATCTCCAGTATCGTCCGACTCGTCGACGATCATCTCGTTCCGGAACAGCATTTTCAAGTATGGAAGGACTCTCGGAAGCACGGGCAGATCCGCGATGTTTATGCTCATCAGGTCGAAGGCGATGCAGGTCTTGTGCATGTGCGCCTCATCAAACACGGGGATCTTCGGGTATCGTTGGCTGAAGTGGGTGAGGACGATGCGGTACACTCCCGCCGAAGCGCCCATCTGGATGGCCTCCTCCGTCGTGCTGTGGTTTCTTGCAATGGCCTCATCCACCATACTATCCTCAAAAGTTGCCTGCAATAAAAAGGCACCAACAATTAATTTCATCATCTTCCAAACTACAGAGGGATCCACCAGCACCACCGTTCAACTCCATGATCTCTAAAGTTCAGCATTTTCACGACTGACTTGTTACCGGAACCATTTTCAAAGCATTGAATAGCCAGGCTAATGCTAAGGTTGCCTCATTGAGTATAAATTTTAGAAGGCTTGTGTGTACAACGTAAAACTGAAGGTTTGAAACCTATCATTTTTAGTTGTAATGTTCCTCACTGAGTTCACTGAGTCTGTACCAGAAGCACTCAAATCAACATTCAAATATCCTAAATCGAGACGGACATCACATAGATCCACACCCATCATCTTGAAAAAAATACTATGAAGAGCAATTCCAATAAAACCCCTGAAAAGGTGCAAAAAGATTGTATTAATTTTACCTCATGTATAAGGACAGTGGCTCCCCTAGATGCTTCTGTTAATTCAGGGCAGGGTCTCGTGTCACCAGAATACACAATCTTCCACCCTTCGATCAACTTCCCATCAGAATTTAGTCTCTCCGACGCCTTCAGGACAACACCAAATGCCTGTGGACAATGCACAACAGGAAAGCTAACCAAGGCGTCCAAACCCACTTCTTTGAGCATCTTCTTCATATTCTGCAGAACTGGAAAAGCGACGCTAATGTCTGGTGGACTACCAGGTCTTTTCCAAAAACTCTGCATAGGAGCTCCCCTCACAAACAATGTTGAATCGGGAACATTTGTACTTGAGTTATTTGTAACTTTTCTCAAGCCATCGTGTGAATTTGGACTTTCTGGAGAAGATTGATCCATGCTTAACTCACTAGCTTCCTCAAAAACATTTAAAGATGCTTCTGTGGTGTTCCTACAATCCAGGAACTGCATGTCCAGATCTTCAAGTCTCTGATATGCATCGAGAAATCTCTTGAGTTGCCTAGGCCCAATCACAAGCAATGGCTCATGAGGCACTCCTTTCAACAGATCACGTCGTTGAGCAAGTATTCTAGCCAAACCGGAATGGTGATCAGCATGAATGTGAGAGATCCAAATACATCTAAGACCTTTCACGGCATCGTCAGCACCCCCCACTCCAAACCTATTCTCAAGGAAATTAACATCATCATAAGCAAGAAATCCAAATCCTTCAAAATGAACGTAGCAACTCAATAAGATGGACTAACTGGCCTGTACCTTCGTTTCATTTGCCCCAAGGTTCCTTCCCCACAATCCAGAAGCAAACCTCCTTTGGCAAAAAGATTGATATAAATTGAACTGACATTCCTATATTTAGATGGCTGTGACGAACCGGTCCCCAAAAGAACAATCTCCAAGTCATCTCTCCTTATATTTTCCAAACAATTAGGAAGGTTATTCTCACTCAACCATGGCTCCTCTTGCATAAATCTTCTCTCCTCCCCTGTTTCACCAGTTCCATTCCAAAGATGGTGGATGTATTGTGCAGCATCCACAATCTCTGGGATCTCAGTGTGCAGCTCATCAATTATGTTTGAGTGAGCCATCTTATTTGGAATATAGGATTTGTCTAATCCGATCTTATCTCTGGGACGCAATGTGAACTGCTCAGGAGAGAGGGAGAGAGAGAGTTTTAAATTTACAAATTTGAAAATGGGGAAATTCTCATTAAGAAAGTCTATGAAACTGAATCATCCATGTGCTCCCAACACCATGGGAAACTATCTATGTGTCAAATTTATTAGAGAGTTTTAACAATTCTTGACCTAAAGAACTTGATATCAACGTTCCCTTGAAGATGGACATATCCATCAAAACTCGTAATAATATCCATGATGACTATCTGTGTTTGCATCATGGTTGCATGATAACTCAGCAATGATCCTGACAAAGTCTCCACAAAAAGAAAAATTACATTACCATCCACATCTCAACTATTGGACAACTACTTCCCTGATTAGACTGTAGACAAGAAGGAAGACAGAGTGGATCCCATCGAAGCAGAGAAGATAAGTAAAAGCTGTTTACTTATGAGAAATAGCTCACAAATTTCAATTGAAGGAAAGAAAACCATGCGATCAATAAAGCATGAAGTGCAAAGAATTGAAGGTCTAACGATAAAGCCTTTTATACCTTGAGAAGATTTTCAGCAGAAATGCTTTGACAAGAGAGAGAAGTACCCTGTCAAAAGAAAAACCGGATGTCTTCTTAGCATCCTGCAAATAAGATGTAATCCCACAGTCCAAATGGCAAGAATCGACACAAAAAAGTTCCCCCTAGATAGAACCACACCTCACTTAGATGGACAGAGTCCGGGGCGGATAAATAGGATTGCTCGAGAGACCAAAAACCTGAAGCTGGAAACAGCTGAGGACACAAATAATTAAGTCGTGCAGCAATCCTCGAACTAGAACACAAGATTGGAATCTCTATATTTTTCCTGCAAAGAATGGAAGACAAATAGAGAGTAATTTATTAATTCATAAAGATAAGTAACATGATTTCTGCAAAGATCAGATGTGTGATAAATGCTCACATCTCATGCCCGGCAATAATATGTTGCGCTGAACCAAACCTCTTCATCCATTTCGTATAATCTGAACTACTCACGATCGAGGCTGGACTCAAATGGATGACACATGTCACGGTCTTTTGAGTCTCTTTGCCCAAGAAATCAGCATAATAATCATTGAGGGAACCTAAGGAAGATAATCTCTGGAAATGAGATTGAGTTGGGCAATCAACGAGGAGTACGACAGGACCAGGGATAGAAGGATCCATCACATCACTGGGATGGACCTACGGGATTAGCAAAAAGAATTGTTAAACAAGATAAGAGTCATGAAATTCAATTGCACTTGAAGGATACACGACAGCTATTCTTTCATTACTTTTGAACCCCACCGTGATATTGAGTCTTTTCGAGAAAACAGACTTTCCAAGTTGCAGCTCCCGATATTCTGGCCCAGGTCTCAGACCCTTCTCCTTGGCTCTTTCTGGATGGAACTTCCCCTTAAGTTCAGGCAACTCACAAACATAGACAACAGACATGTCACCAGGCCTCATTGCAGAGTGAACTCCATTACTTTGACCAGACTCTTCTGGCCAAATGAGAACAGCTGATATTTTGACAACATCATCATCAACAAGAATGATAGGGTCAGCAAATAGATTTAAATCAGGAATAGCAGCTGCATCAGAACTTGGAGCAGGGCCAAAGCTATTTGTGTGAACCATTGCTGCATTTGGGATGAAAGACTTCATAGCATCAACTAAATATTTAAGATCTGATGGACCCCAGATATTAACCTTCAAAACATGAAAAGAAGTTTTCTTCTTACTAAAAACTGATATTCGAAAAGAACATTGATACTGTAAAAGCCAATTTCACACTTACAGACATTCCTTCATCTCCTATCCCAGCCAACGTTAATAGCAAACCTGTTGCATGATCAAAAGTCAGCGGTTCTCTAGATGAAATCCAGAAGTAATTAGATTAACTACGGAATGAACATAAGAATAATTGCATGAAAGCAATGTCTCGTTATAATTAATATAGATGCAAACCTGGAAGTCCACCCGAAGTCTCAGAGCACACACGAGAGAGAAATATGTGATCTATCTGAAAATCAGAAATGGAATCAGATTTTCCTTCATTGCAAATCCCACCAAGAGCATAGGGGTGAAATTGTCTCGAACTTTTACATACCTTTGACAGCTTGATCTTATGCTCCGTGCAAAACCTTTGCAAACCCTGCAAAGGAATTGACATGCTAAGTACCGTAATAATCTTAAGGTGCCTGTTGATATTGAACAATTTAACGGGGAGATGTGTGAATGGTCAACATATAGTTGAAAAAAGCACATTTCTAAATAAAGATACACAAGTTACAGTAATGGATCGTATTAATGAAAAATCAAACCAGACAAATCAATGCACGGAGCTTCTAAATAGTGTTGCTTCTGGCCTTACCTCTCCAGCATTAAAAATAAATCTCTGGTGATCAAAGAAAAGCAGGACTGAGGATGACGTATCCTGAGTATCCATTCCAGTTCCCAATATCTGCGACAAATTTAAGGAACATAACCAATCAATAAACACCTCGACATTTTGGATCACGATTCCCACAAAGCCAATGCACGAGTAACCGTAACCTTATCCCTTCAGCTCCGCAATAAAGTCGAAGAAACTAAACAGACATTGGTTAAACCACTTCAAGACAGACACCATGGAAGCTAACTAGACTATAGATGATCTAATTTCATACGAGATATCCAGTTCATCCAAAGCCAAAGCATACTACAACCAACCAATCCGGGAACTAAATGCTTAGAAACTTCTGCACAAACGCAAGTAACCCAATTACGCAAATTCTATTCACCCAAAAGATTAAAAAAGAAAGAAGAACCAATAACAGAGAGAACTTCGAGGAGGTCTCATCAGTGCGCAAGTAAAAAAGCCCACCTTATCCATCCAATTACACAGGAGTAAACAAGAAATTCCCAGAAAAGGACAAGAAAAGAAGCGAACTTTTTTACCTGTACATAAGAGATGGTGCTGACGGGATTGGCCCTCGGCCTCTTCTTGAGCTGAAGCTCCTTCCTGGGACCATCGCCCCGGTCGCGACCCTCGGCCCTCTTGCGATTGAACCCGGCGGCTCCCTCCTCCATCGAGGCCCTCTTGTCCCGCCCCGGATCGTCGGCAAAGGCCCTCCTGCTCCTCCCGCGAGCGAAGTCCGGGGAATGCCGGAGGCGGCGGCTGCGGCGGCGGGGATCGACGGCGGCGAAGACGGTGAAGAGGGGCCTGGACCGGAGGCTAGAGAGAGGAGCGAGGGGGAGAAGGGGGAAGGCGGAGGAGGAGGAGGAGGAGGAGGGCCGCCGGAGCTTGAGCTTAAGGGGAGAGAGAAATGGCGAGGCGGCGGCGGTGGCCGTGGCGGCGGCGGCGGTGGCGGAGGAAGAGAAGAGGAGGCGGAGGATGGAGTACATGCATGGCATCTCAAGGGATGCGCAAAACCTCCTCTGTATTTTAAGGGTTTTAGAGCGAGATTGCGAAGAGTCCGAGGTCGGAGTTCCGTCTGGTCGGTCCCTTCTTGGACGAAATATAAATTTGAGAAATTGGCCGGTCAGTGCATTTGAGATTTTGAAAATATCTTTCATTGGTTAATTATTTCAAACGATGCCTACTATTATTTTTAGAAAAATTATTTTTTAAATAATTTAATTTTCACGAAATAAATAGACTCTTATTTAATGTTCAAAATATATTATATGAATGTCAGTTTATTCTTAAATAATTTAATAATTTGTCAATATTATTGTCCCGGCTAATTTTGGCAAGAAAGCAGTTATATAGTTATCGGTTGTCTTACATGATATAATCGATAGACAATTTTTTAAGGTTTTTTAAATTTTCTAATTTTTTTTCCATAGCTAGCAAGGGTTGTCAAGGCTCATTTGCCACTAGGTTAGGGTTGCAACCTTGCCAATCATAGCAAAATAAATTAATTAATTAAATCAACAAATTCAAAGAACAAATTGATAGTATTAGTATCAACAATACCAAATAGGACAATTGGCATCCATTATTTAACTTTTTTTTTTATTAAAATTAATTGGAATGATTATATTGACTAATCATAAAAAAAGTTTAGGACTAACTTGGTAAAATTAAAAAGCTTTAGACTGAATTAGTATCCATATAATATGTTTAAGACTTTAGATAATTATCCCATCGTAAGTAAGATTGATCATGTCATTTAGGATAATTGGACTTCACGTTAGTGATTTTTTGCCAAAATTGATCGGAAAGACTTTATTAACTAATTATTAAAATGTTTAGAACTAAATTGATAAAATTAAAAATTTATGATTGAATTAGTATTCTTGCAATATGTTTAAGATTTTTTGGATAATTATCTAATAGCAACCGGCAGTACATAATGATGCAACATTGGCATCACATGTCAAAATCACAAGATTAGCCATATCGAGTTTTGCATTTCGACAGGTCTTATAGTGCGTAAGTGGCAAAAACAACCAAAATTACCGATCAAAAGAAGCTTGTCAAAAGAACAATCCCATTCAAACGAGACTCATGAGATGGATTGCAAAAAGAGAAATGTATAGAGAACTCAAAAAGAGATGCTTCAATACATAGGACCGCAATTAGACTCATGCTCCAATACATAGGACTCAAAAGCAAAGTCCCAAGAGGTCGAAGGCTTGAAGCAACTAAAAAAGGCTCAAGAAAAAAGCTAAAGAGATTCAATCCTCAGGCTTTCCCAATCCAACCTTCTCACCTGCATATGTCGAACGATACCAAACCTGACGAGGAAGTGATCGAAACAGTTGTCGCGGATCCAAGGCAAGAATACAAGCCCTCCTTCTTATAACCACGACCAGTATCTCAACATCGGTCGGTCGTAAGCCCGAGCTACTCGCGCGTAGGAAGTTATGGTGTGTCTGGGACCCTTCTTCGGTTGCAAGCATCACCGCTCGTTCAAGGATTACGTGGTCACCGGTCTGGTCATCCTGTGCATCATCTTGGGCGTTAAGCTGATTCTGTTCGCCCTCTACCGGTGCTTGAAGAGGGCGTCGGGGTCTCGGCATGGGAGAACGAGTTACTCGAGCGACACCGGTACGATCATGGAGATGCAACCTCCGGCAGGCTAAAGAGAGACAGATGCCATGCACGAGCGATCTGCTCGTGTTGGAGAAGGCAGGTTACCGGTTTCGGCAATGCAAAACATCACCGGATGGACATGTACTTCAATTCCAAACCGTCCCATAAGTCTAGTTAATCATATGTCGCTTTCTGATCTTTGATTCTTTACAGTTAGATTTCTTCTTTGGTGTCGGCTTCCGGCAGACATGTCTTTCTGGAATTAGGAGCTCGACTTAGCAGGACCTTGATAAGGATCTCGCGTTCTATGTAATAACTCGATGAGGAATGACTGTTCTATAAATTGCGCATCAGTAGCGTTATATATACTGTAGAAACCCACCACATTAGTATCTTGCTAATGGTAGACAATGAAAAATTGCTACCTTTAGTCTCTTGCGCGGCCGTTCAAACAACTGGTCTAGTCACTTTCCACAGCTTCAACACCCCATCAAGACTCCCAGTGCAAATCATTGGACACCCATCCTCATGATCATGATCATCTGTGCCGCCTAATCGACCACCCCCATCGGCCCCGCTGGAGGACGACGATGCCGATCCTCCATGGTATGCCGTGACGCACCTGATCGGTCCCCTGTGGCCTACCAGGACCGCCAGGCAACTGTGTTCGCCGTCTTGGCCTCGCACCCAAACCTGACTAGTCGAGTCTGCCGACCCGGTGACTAAGAATTTGCCCGCGGTCGCCATGCAGAGCACTGCGTGCGTGTGC
This sequence comes from Eucalyptus microcorys, assembly GCA_014182515.1. Taxonomy (NCBI): domain Eukaryota; kingdom Viridiplantae; phylum Streptophyta; class Magnoliopsida; order Myrtales; family Myrtaceae; genus Eucalyptus; species Eucalyptus microcorys. The sequence goes on from CM024571.1 coordinate 31,919,580, forward strand.
CCTTGGAGGCAGCCGCCGTATTGGAGTTGGCCGGTGAACCAGCCCTTGAGCCAAAAGTGGACGTAGCCGTCGGAGCAACCGCCGTAGAGGACATTGCCGTCAGGGGAGAGGGCGAGGGACTTGACAGGGGAGTGCTTGGCAGGGAGGGTGACGGTGAGGGAGTGGCGGCAGGAGCCCCCGCAGAGGTCCTGCCGCCAGACACGGATGGTGGCGTCATCGGAGGCGGTGAAGAGCACACCGTCACGGTCGGCGACAAGAAGGGCATTGACAGAGTCCGGGTGGGCGTGGAAGGTCTCGATGCAGCGGAGGTCGGAGACACGCCACACCTTGACGGTCCGGTCGACGGAGGCGGAGTAGAAGATGCCGGCGGCGGCGTTGATGGCGAGGGAGGTTATGGGCCCCACGTGCTTCCCCTAATAGGTCGTGCCGTTTGGAAGAAAACAGAAGATACAAATTTCGCATGAGCTAATCAAGTTAATATTTATTAGTACTGTAATATACATATATATATTTAAAATATATCATGTATATATACGAAGTATCTTCGTGCCTGCGTGGCGGCTATTCGCTCCAATAACTCCTCTCACCCACGAGAAGTCAACAAATGCGTCTAACCCCACGCTTACCAACTCGAGGCCAATCTACTAAATGTCCAACGTCGCGTCAATGTGCAAATCATTAGAAAAAGAGACGTATCATTCACTTACCATCTTGTCTTTCCCGGTGATGTAGCTCCGGACATAGCCCCCGGCCGTCGGTATCGTCCCCAGCCGGACATGCTTCAACCTCCCGTCCCAGACCCTCCGCCACACTCGGATCTTGAAGTCGGCGAACGCCGCACAGACCCGGTCGTCCGACGCCGCCAGCGCGACCGCCATGGAGGCCTTGGTCTTGAGCTGGTCGCACTCGACAAGCGCTGGCAGCTTCCGAGCCCTGATCACGTTCCGCTCGGATCCCGTGTAGATTAGGTCGCTCGACATGGCCATGGACAGGATCTGGCCGTCCTTCTTGAGGAGGAGGGAGGAGATGCACCTGTAGGAGGCCTCCGAGGCGGCGGCGGGGGCGGCGGCGGCGGCAGCAGGAGGGAGGCGGCAGTGGAGCGGGGAGGAGAGAGGGGACGAGGGGAGAGCTGAAGTGCTCAGCCTAGGTGGAGAGATTGTGGGTGGGAAGATCTCTGCGAAGGAGGGCTCTCTGGTCGAGATGGATCGTCGGAACTTCTTGTCGGGAGTGATCCGGAAAGATGGGTTTGGAGGGCACGAGCTGGGTGAATCCTCCGGCGAGGCCGTCCGGAGATCTCTCTCGCCATCTTCCATGGCGAAAGGAAAGGAAAGGAAAGACGACGCACGATCGACGTGCGCAGTGCCTTTCCTTCTGGAGGGTTAGTATTAAGTAGTGTTGCTATTCTTCCTATGGTCCATGGTCCATGTTGGGGTTAGTACTAGCCTACTAGGTACTATATTCGGTGGGGTGCAATTTGTCAATGCGTGCTCGGGCCATGCATAATAAAGTGGTGGAAGGTCGGCATTTCAGTTCTCCTTCACTTTTGATGTGAAAATACCACATCGTTATTTCTATAATAAGTACCTTTGCTAGAATATGGTTTCAACCGAACTTGCCATTGTCCCATCTCGTCAGTTGAAAAGATTGATAAATTTATAAGATGAAAGATGTAGCTGAGAGAGAGCCGATCGCTACAATAACGAAGAATGCATGTTTTTTTGTAGTACAATATTATGTGAGTCTCGCTATTTATTGAAATACGATTAGTTGTACAGCCTTTAAATTAACTGGACATATCATTAGGCGTACTGCCAATTAGAAAGGCTAAATGGAGACTTTTAATTTCTACAACATAAGCTGAGCTCTTCGATGCATGAGCTTTCCCCCATTGTATGTGGTTGTGTAGTACTAGAAGAAGATCTAGGCATGTGGATGTGTCGCATTGTTATTTGTGGAATTGATAGTTAACACTAATTAGAATATTGTCATCGATACATAAAACTTTCTTAAGAACTGCTTAGCATAATATGACAATTATGGATAGATATCGGGCCATAACATCAATCTACCAGGATGATTTCTTGTCAGATGCTGAATATGAATTATCTGCAGTCCATAATAATGCCGCAAATTAATCGTGCGGCACAAATTTCTACACGTAGCATCACTCATGTATGAAAAGTGGGAAAAAAAGGGTAAAGGTTTAATTTAAGGTATATAAGATAAATTGAAGGATTCAACGAAAACGTCGATATGTCCGAGTGGTTAAGGAGACAGACTCGAAATCTGTTGGGCTGTGCCTGCGCAGGTTCGAATCCTGCTGTCGACGCTTTTTTCCATCCCACTCGATATGTATTTTTCATTTTTATTTTCCCCATTTTCTATCTTCTCCTTTTCCCATTCTATCCTTACCTCTACCTCCTCCTCTCCTTCCCCGCCATGCAAAAAAAATAGGGAAAATATTCTAACTCCTCAGTGGCAAAGACGTCACTTCACATATAAGGAAAATATCCAAACCCCCACTAAAATGAAAATCCTACCAGTCCATCTCATCGCCACCGCACATCACCCCCAACCACCATGACCACAACCTTCTCTCTCCGCTCTATCCCCCGAGCTTCCCTCCACCCGCCGCCGCGCCGGCTCTCTCCGGCAGCCGGCGGCGGCGGCGGCGGCGGCCATCTTCCCGTCCGGTGCGGCCCCAGAGGCAACCGCGGGCCCCTCGTGAAGGGCCGCACCCTCAGCACCGAGGCGATCCAGGCCGTCCAGTCCCTCAAGCGCGCGCACCAGACCGACGCCGACCCCGCCGCCGCCGCCGCCCTCCCCTCCCACCTCCGCCGCTCCCTCACGCGCCTCCTCAAGTCCGATCTCCTCGCCGCCCTCCGCGAGCTCCTCCGGCAGGACCGGTGCGCCCTCGCCCTCCAGGTCCTCGCCGTCGCCCGGTCCGAGCACGGGCCCGTCGCGCTCTCCCTCTACGCCGACGTGGCGTCGGCGCTGGCGAGGCAGGGGATGGGGGAGGAGATCGACGCGCTGGTGGAGGAGCTGGAGCGGGAGGAGGGTCCCGTCGAGTGGGGCGACAAGGCGGTGCCGAGGCTGCTGAAGGCGGTGATCGGCGCGGGGAGGAGGGGGGCGGCGGTGAGGATGTACGGGATGATGAAGAGGAGCGGGTGGGGGCCCGGGGCGAAGTCGGAGGATCACGCGGTCAAGGTCTTGAGCCGGGGGCTGAGGAGGATGGGGGAGGTGGGGCTGGCCGATGAGATCGACGAAGAGTTCGGGCTCGGCGGCGGCGGCGGCGGTCATTCCGGCGATAGAGCCGATCAAGAGAGGGAGGTGTTGAGAGTTTAGCTTTAAGGCATTGTCGCTGTAAGGCGTGGTAATTTTTGGATTCTTGATTTTTTTTGGGTCGAATCCTAATTTTTGGAATCTTGATTTACGCTATGGTCAAGTGGCTGGAATCTTGAACCTCTTGGTCTTTAGAATCTATTAGTATTTGTGGCTCTTGATGTTTTATGGGTATCAGTCGAATTGGTAAATTAAGATGGTTTGACAAGGAAAAAAGATTCTCGCCGGCTTCGGAACATTCGATTTGAAATCATATGTCCTTTCAAGAATTAACTTCAATATCACCAAGCCAATAGAGGACATTTTACTTCTAAAGTTAATTTTATGGAAAGAACAAGGATTGAAGAGAATTGATTCCCATCAAATCAATGAGTGCAAAATAACCAATTACGTTGAGCTGAAAAGACAAAGCTTAAATTCAAGTAAGGTAAGAACACCTCATTTATTAAAAAAGAGGAAACAATGAAAAAAGAAAGCATTTGCATTGAGTGCGATACCATAATTTTGATACTCACATAATTTTTAAAATAGATTTACCTACCTATGTATTTATCCTAGAAGGATATTGTCCAAAGCAAGAATAGCATATCATAAATTCGATCCACTTTTTCCACCCCATAAGATTAGTGAAAATCAATCTTAAATTTCTCAATGTACGAAAAATTGGTATGGGGAAAGGTACGAATTCTTAAATTCTCAAAAGACCAAGTAGACAGCCGACGAGGTTCCTCGAAGAGAGGAGGAAACGTGCGCCAATTCTTCACCAGCAAAATCGGTTCAGCTAATTCCAAAGATAAAAAAAAAAAAATGAAAAAAGAGAGAAAACTTGTTTTTATAAATTTTTTGCCGATTTTCGCTGGGGAGTGGGGGCATCCTTCGAGGAACCGCCCAAAGGAGCATCATCATCTTTCATTTTCCCCCAAAATCCCCTCCCACCTCCTCGGGAACGGAGCTGATTCCACCCCCTTTTCCTCCCTCCCGGCAGCTTCATCTTCGCCGTCGCCGTTGTCGCCGTTGTCGCCGCCGTCGTGTGAACAATCGGACGAAGATCAAACCCTACGACTGCTGCTGCTGCTACTAGCAGCAGCAGCAGCAGCTGAGAGCTTCAAATGAGCAGCAGCAGCGGCAGCACCGGCAATTCGCCGCCGCCGCCGCCGCCGGAGGATGCTTGGGTCGGCACTTACCGGAGATTGCAACCGCAGTGGCAATCCGTCAACGCGTACCACGAGGTTCCTTCCTGTCGTTGCCTCTTCCTCAAGTTTTCATTTTTTTTTTTTAAATCCCTACTTTTGTCGTGGAAAACGGGCGGATTGGCGCGGGGAGTTTCGTCCTCCGAAGCTTTGTTCTAGGGTTCGATTCGAATGAATTGAGGCTTGTCACGACTTTCTGTCCCCGTTGCGCTGAGGGCCTGAAAGGATGGAAGTTAGAATCTAGAGAATTGGAGTTGTATTAATTCTTGGCTAGCTCAAGTCCGAGCTCAGCGTAGGCAAAGTTCGGTTTTTTTCCTTTTTTTAACCTGGTCTAGTGGTTGAATTATTGCGGCAACAGGCTTAGAATTGAAATGGCAATAGATTGTCACTCGATGGCATTCCTTTTTCACTTCTCTTATATATGTGGTACTCGGCTTTTTGGAGGATTATTCTGTATACTTTCTATTTGTCATATGCCGGAGAAGCAAAAGATGCCCGACCTTCTGACAAGCTCGTCACGATCTTATATAGTTTGCACGTAAATAATCCTGCAGGCATTGATTCCAATTTCCATATCGCGAGTTAATCAATTTGATGCGGCAAGACTCGATGTCGAGATGTCAGCGATGTTGAAAGAACAGTTGGTGAAAGTCTTCTCCTTGATGAAGGTACCTGCTGCTTTTTTGTAGTTTTTCCCCCCTTTGCTTGAGGTTGTGTAATATGCATATTGAACTAATTGCCCCCTTTGTCGGTTTAGCCAGGAATGTTATTTCAATATGAACCGGAACTTGATGCTTTTCTTGAATTCCTCATATGGAGATTCTCCATTTGGGTAGATAAGCCCACTCCTGGAATTGCCTTGATGAATTTGAGATATCGAGATGAACGTGCATCCGAAGCAAGAGCAAAGCGTAAGTTTCTATGTCTTTCCCTATGATCCATGCTTGATCGGTATGGTGTCTTGACATTCATTGCGAATCTACTTAACAAGTGATAATGATAGTGTTGAAAAGACATCATTATTCTGCTGCATGCTAATACTCAGGGAAGAGAATAAGCTTTTATAATATCATCGAGTCATTATATGCTCTGCCCATTTGCTCCCACTTGACAGCCTTGACACTCATTTGGGGTCATACCTGTGAGCAACAGAAGTTAGCATTTAGTTTCCTTTCTACTGTCTGAATTTAGTTGCAAGATATCACAACTTCCATTGGATACTTATCTCGCCAACTTTCTTGTTTTTCTTCATCCAAATTAAGTTTAGACTAGTATATGTAAGAACGACACATGTAGATCAGCTTAACCTATATGTTTGGACACACTATTGAACTTTGGCGATCTTTCTCACAGTGAGAACAGGCTTGGAAGGACCTGGCCTTACTGTTGCTCAGAAGATTTGGTATTGCATTGCCAGTGTTGGTGGTCAATATATCTGGGCCCGCTTACAGTCGTTCTCTGCTTTTCGTAGATGGGGTGATTCTGAGCAGGTATCTGTTAATATATCTTAGTTTATTCCTCGTGTATAAATTTATTGAATTGAGTTTGATGTGTCTTTCTGATATCTACAGAGGTCATTGTTGCGGTGGGCATGGGTTTTGGTACAACGCGTGGAAGGAATTTATAAAGCTGCCTCATTTGGCAACCTACTTATATTTCTTTACACTGGAAGGTAAGTCCTTGAGCAACAAACTCTCTTTTGCTGCTATGTTCCCAAAGCTAGAGTTGAATGGTTGTCATCACTGTTACACATCCTGCAAGAACTAACTATGAGCAATGGCGTGAATAAGTTGATGGTAGTTACCAGTTGGGATGATTAGCCACAATGGTTTAAAGATACAGTGTAAAGTCTTGCTGAAGAAATCCACCAACTCTCCCTGCCCTAATTTCATGAAATATTGGCCTTGCTGTGCCTTGGGATGAGAAAGTCCTAAAATCCCATGAAGTTCTAGCTTTCCACCAGCATTGACATTGCTTTTGTAGGCAACTCATTTCTGAACGTGGAAAGCGGCATTTTGGCTGCAAATTTGAGCTCATTTAAAACTTGAAGGATGAATATGGAGAATAGATATGATATTGGAGATTTGTGACTATCAAGACATTAGTAAGCATGCCGGAAATCAGAATAGCTTCCTCCGGTTGTCATTTACCTGAACATGTAGAATGGTATGAAAAATGTCCATGACGATGGCTCCGATGAGCACTGTGAAGCATTTAAGACTTTCATGGGAAGGATTCCCCCGCGCGCGACTTTTGGGTGTTTGGGGTAGTTTTCTTTCCTGCTTTTCTTTCCTACTGATATGTCCTTATATGGAGATTTTTTGCATTACATGTCTGATTGCAATTTACTGGTACAGTTAATTTCAGGCTGGGGAAATATCTCTCAAATATTACCTTTTGGAATAATAATCTTTGTTTGTTGATAAATTACAGGTATAGGACTCTTATTGAAAGAGCTTTGAAAGCAAGGCTTGTCTATGGTAACCCAAACATGAATCGGGCTGTAAGCTTTGAGTACATGAACCGCCAACTAGTCTGGAATGAATTTTCGGTAATATTTCTTTGTTGTTTTGGCTAAAGTTGATTACTATTAATTAAAGGGGGGAAAGGGATATATCAACACAGTCTAGGAGATACACCAGGCCATTGGCCATTGCTTTAATAATATAATGAGAAAGCTCTTTAATGATCCATTTCATTCTTTTCTTTTTGCTCAGTTTTAAATATTTATTAATCCCTTCCCAACCTGGTGGCTAAAGGCCTTGGTATTGTTGTTGTTCTTGTTGTGGTGACATGAAGCAGTTGTTTTAATTCCGTTTTATCCGCCCCTCATATAAATGGTGTAAATATCCTATGCTATGTTATATGGTGGTTATGTACAAAGTGGGTGTGCATAAAAAAGCAGTCAGACTTTACAAGTGATTTCCAGTAATACGTGTGAAGTGAGATACTGTGGAGTAGTTAGCATTTCAGCAGAGAAGAGGATCTAATACGACTTAGCTGCTTTCTGTGGCAACTCTGTTTTGAAAGTAGCATGATACAATTTGCTGTTCTAATAAGTACCTGTTGGTCTAAACGTGAACTTGAATGTGCAGGAAATGTTGCTATTGCTTCTTCCTCTTTTGAATTCCTCGACTGTAAAAAATTTCCTCCGCCCATTTTCAAAGGACAAAGATGCAGACTCTGCAGGAGATGACTCTGCATGCCCCATTTGCCAAAATAGCCCAAGCATTCCCTTTCTTGCTCTCCCATGTCAACACAGGTAGAAAAACCCAACTGCACATTCTGTTCTCACTTTTGCATTTCATTCAGCTCTTTTCTCATCCACATAGTTTAGACAAGGTCAAATTGAATTTGCCCAGCCTGATTTATACAGGCCTCCAACGTATCATGGGGTGTTGAATTTACATAATTTTCGGTTCGATTGATGGCAGGTACTGTTACTACTGTCTGAGAACTCGATGTGCAGCCGCTCCTTCGTTCCGATGTTCCCGATGTGGTGAAGCGGTCGTCGCGATGCAACGGTACAGCGAATCAGTTGGAAGTACAAGCTCCGGAAAATGATTAATCCGGCAGGAGCAAGGGAGCATTGCGGCAGCTTTAACCGATGCATCGAAGAATGCGTCGTTTGGGAACCATGAAGTGCCCTACATTGTAAGGGAAATTATTTTTAACCCTCTTCTGGATGTGCAAAGAGAGGGAAAAGTGGAGGGTTCTTCTTTTTCCTTGGTGGTTTTAATTGGTTTTACTAGGGATTAATCCAGATTGGAGCGGGGAGTGGGTAGAAGATCTGTTACATTAGTTCCTGTCCATGAATTCTGGAAATCCAGGGTTGGCCAAAGAGAAATACACGATACGATTGTATTTGGCAGCAGAAATAGAATTCTCAAATCAAATAAAGATGTTAATTCTTGATCGCACGGTGAAAGAAAACATAGAAGATGCCTAGAATTTTACTTGGTCTTGTCTATTGAAAGTAACAAGGAACGCAGTCCAAACAAAAATGAAAGAGAGGTTCATAACCTGTTTGTTACTTTGACCTTGAATCGATCTACCAAAAGGATAGTGCTCTTTCTCTTCATCCATGATTGACAGGGAGAAGAAATAATGACGGTGGTTTTAATATTATCTACAACCTCTAGATGAGAGGAACGTGGAAACCATCTTTAACGCTAGATATAATTGAGAGTTTTTAATTATTTTTTTGTATGTATAGAGTAGATTTAGGGGAGCACCATATAATTAGAGATTAATCTGTGTGATTTAAAGATAAGCATATGGACGGGGGGCGGTGACGGCGACATATGGATGATGTTGATGTGTTATATTGTTCCTCATTGACCAAGGATTGCCAAGATAAACAAATTAATGTCTTGTGATGAAAAAGATAGTGGATGATGGTCCACTGAGGTTCGATCACAAATCTTGGGACACGTTGATATGTTGTTCACTAGGGTCGAGCGACCCTGCCGGCACTTCCAAAAAAATGATGGCGAAAAAAAGAAGAGAAAATAAAATAAAATAAGATGATTTATATAAATTGACCACATCAGCACCAGCCACATAAGACAATCGTTGGCTATGTAAGCGATTTCTGACCAACTCTAATAGGAAATAATGTATTGATGAATTGTTAGAAGACTTAAAATTGATCTAGTCCAAATTTAGGTTTTTTTAGTCAAAAATAAATTTCCATTCATTACAAAAATGATATATGATAGGAAATCTCAAAAGTCAAAACAACAAGACAAGCTAGATTTCCAAAACAAATAAAAAATTATAAATCAAGACATATCATTATTCACAGGGATAATCATAGGCTCGTTCTTCAAAAACAGATCTAGGACTTCATCCAAGTGAAAATTCACTAAATCACATAGCACTATGAATCATAAGTATACGTCGGGATCTCCATCTTTAGTTATGAATTTGCCTTTCAATGGAGTGTACTTAGGTTTGGCGTCCCCAGCACTATCATTGTATAGAGACAATATGAATATGTTGAAAAAAGTCAGATCCGACACCTGTGAACCAAAACTTTGAACGAGTACAAATTTCACACTTGAACACTATTGAAATTGGAGATGAAGTTATACTTATTCATTAAAATTTGGGTTAATACCCTATAAAATCCCAAACTGATACATCTGTGACAAATTTATCCTAAACTATTTTTTTGACCACCAAAAATCTTAAACTGGTACATATGTGATAGATCTACCCTCCGTTAGCTTTCGTTCGATTTTGCCGTTAACCTTGCTAACGTGGTTGCTGACGTGGCAAGCCATGTGGAAATTCATAAGTTTAATACCATTAAAAACTCCAAACTGGTATATTTATGACAAATTTATCAAAAACTGGTATATTTATAATAAATTTACCCCAAGCTGGTATATTTACGACAAATTTACTCTAAATTAATTATTTTTCGATCATAAAAAACCTAAATGGGTACACGTGTGGCACATTTACCCTCTTTCAATTTTCCCAAATTTGACCGAGTTGTGATGTCCAATCAATTTTATTTTCCGGATTACTCTAACATTGCCTCCATACCATTAATACTTGATTTTTTTTTCTTTTTATTGGAATCATTATTAGAAAACTATTCAAAGACTACCAAATGTGCACTTCATTCTTGTGCCGAGAGGATGCCCATTAACTAAAAGATGGACAAATTGCTTGCACACATATACAAAAGAATCACACTCAAAGTACACCTGAAATCAGTGACAAACATAAGTGATTTTGGTTCCGGCATTTCAATGAACATGTGATGTACGAGTCAATCATACCATTCACATGCAATTTCCGTGTTAAAATTTTGACACACTTACGATTCGAGGTAGGAAAGACTACGTAATGCTAATAAGGAAATGGACTAACACGAATGACCAGCAAAGCAAGAGTAATATGTAAGCGTACAAACATATTGCGGACATGCAGTAAACCATGTGGGGCTGAGACATATAAACATAGAGCCAAGTTTGTCACAAACTAAAAATGAGCGAAGCAACCACAATATGTGCACTTCTTTTGTATATGTGCACAAGCGATCTGTCCATCTTTTAGTTAATGGACATCCTCTCGGCACAAGAATGAAGTGCACATTTGGTAGTCTTTGAATAGTTTTCTAATAATGATTCCAATAAAAAGAAAAAAAAATCAAGTATTAATGATATGGAGGCAATGTTAGAGTAATCCGGAAAATAAAATTGATTGGACATCATAACTCGGTTAAATATGGGAAAATTGAAAGAGGGTAAATGTGCCGCACGTGTACCAATTTAGGTTTTTTATGATTGAAAAAATTAATTTAGAATAAATTTATTGTAAATATACCAGCTTGGGGGTAAATTTGTCATAAATATATTAATTTGGGGTTTTTAATGGTATTAAACTTATGAATTTTTTTACCAAAAAAAAAAAAAACTTATGAATTTCCACATGGCTTGCCACATCAGCAACTACGTTAGCAAGGTTAATGGCAAAATCGAACGGAAGCTAACGGAGGGTAGATCTGTCACATATGTACCAGTTTGGGGTTTTTGATAGTCAAAAAAATAGTTTGGAATAAATTTGTCACAAATGTATCGGTTTGGGATTTTTTTAGGTATTAACCCTTAAAATTTCAAAATCTAGAATTAGATCAATGGAGAAAAGCTCCTAGATATAAGATCGAGAGGGCAAAACTCCCGGATTTAAAATTAAATCAGGAAAGTAAGGAAAGAAATATAAAAGAATAAAACGAAAGATAGCAAGGAAGGGCCTCTTCAGAAGTGGAAGAGATGAAAAGAAGGTTGCGAGAGAGAGAAAGGAAAGAAAAGAGAGGAGGGGGGGCGGGGGGTTGGAAGGGAGCTCCAATTCTTCAGCTTGTCTTTGCCGCATGGAAGATCAATGGAGGCGCACGGCTCTTCTGGTCATCGACATGCACGTCTTCCTTCATGTGGGATGATGCAGAGTTTTGGCCGATCTGCACCGTCGTGTGGGATGATGAAGGCTTGGTTTAGTGCTATCGCTTCACGGTCCCCATACGTCGACGCCCAATTTTCAGCAATATTTAGCTACTTGTTATTGTCAGGTGAGCTACGCATAGAGTAGCTGGTCCCGTTGTATAGCTCGGCTCGGCTCAGCTCGGCTCGATGTACTAGAGATTGGCTCGCCTGCTTTCAAGTTGAGCTCGAGCTCAAGCGGCCTGAATATCTTGTCGAGCCAAACTCGAGCGTCGTCAAAAGTCAGGCTTGATGGCTCGCAAGTCTAATCGAGCTTTCATGATTTTTTTAAAAGATATTTTAAAGAAGGGATGAAAATAAATACGACATTCTTGGAATTACTTAACATTTGAGCCTACTAAACTCAAGCTTCGACATTATTCACTAACCCGTCTATCAGATGGACCCTGAATCGATCTTCCAAAGAGCATCATGCTCTTCCTCTTCATTTATGATTGACAGGGAGAAGAAATAATGACGATAGTTTTAATATTACCTATAACCTCTAGACGAGAAGAACATGGAAACCATCTCAACGCTAGACATAATTGAGAGTTTTCAACTTTTTTTTATCAATGTATAGAGTAGACTTGGGGGGCACCATATTATTAGAGACTAATCTTTGCGTGATTTTAAAAATAAGCATATGGACAGGGGGTGGTGACGGCAACATACAGATAATGTTGATGTATTATTGTTTATTATTGACGAAGGATTGCCAAGATAAACAAATTCAATGTCTTGTGATAAAAAAGAAGGTGGTGGATGATGGTCCGCCGAAAGGCTTAATCACAAATCTTGGGACACGCAGATATGGCGTTCACTAGGCTCTGGCGACCCCGCTGGTACTTTCGAAAAAATGATGGCGAAAACAAAATAAGAAAATAAAATAAAATAAAATAAAATAATTTATGAAAATTGATTGCGTCAACACTAGTTATGTAGGACAGCCGACGGCTACATAAGTGGATTCCAAACAACTCTAATGGAAGTAATGCAATGACGAATTGTTAGAAGACTTAAATTGATTTAGTAAAAATTTAGGATTTTTTTTGGCTCAAAAAGAAATTTTCATTATTACCAAAATGATATATGATAAGAGATTTCAAAAGTTACAATAATAACGCAAACCAGAATTCCAAAACAAGCCAAAAACTAGAAATCAAGGCATATCATTAAACCATGATTGACGGAAATATTCATAAGCTCATCATTCAAATATAGATTTGGGACTACATCTAAGTGAAAAGATCGAAGCCCAAATCATATAGCACCATCAGTGATAAGCATATATCGAGATCTCCATCTATAGGTACGGCTTTGTCTTTTGGTGATGTGCACCTAAGTTCGGCGTTTCCAACACTACTGTATAGAGACCACATAAATTTGACACCATGAGCCAAAACTCTGAATGGGTACAAATTCGACATCGAACACCATTGAAATTGGAGGTGATGTACTTATTTGTTAAAAGTGCGTTTGGCAACATTTCTGTTTCTGGAAATTGTTTCCGTTTAGAAATAATTTTATTTATTTATTCCCTAGACGAGTTTTCGAGTAGAAGAACACGTTTGGTAATTGGACAAAATTTATATTCCTAAAATGAAAAAAAAAAAAAAAACAAAAATGCGTTTGGTACGACCTTAAAAAAATCTATTCCCAATTTTTTTTCATTGAATGATAAAAATGTCAATGAAGACTTAACATTTCATGTTTGGATAAAACCAGACTTTTGTAATGATTTGATTGATTAAGATATTCTAAGATGACCTAAGAAAATTAAATGTAATAATTAGTCAAAGATAGATGGCTGGAAATGACAATAAAGAGTCCCATTGATTTATAACTCACAATATGAGAAGGTTGATGGTAAATGTATGGGCATTATGATAAAGATGTGTATAGACCTTTTGAGCTTTTTTTAGGTACAAGAAGAAAAGCCAATATTGCTTGGAGTCACCAAGCTTTTGCGACATAGCATTATCTCTTAAAGAAAACGGCATTAAAAAATCCATATAATAAAACCCTAAAAGCTTATTCAATTTTAAATCCAATTTTCATCAAAAGATTTTCACATTTTTTATATTAAACTAATTCTAAACTAGAATTAACATTAAAATCTAGTAAAACTACTCAAAATCTAAATTCTAAATTTTTTCCTAAATTTCTGAATTTTTTTATTTTTTTATTCCGAAAAATAGGGACTCGGATTGGGTCAGGAGATCAGACCTTGTGTTGATTGTGCAAGGACAAGTCTTAAGTAACGTTGAGCTTATTTTTCTAAAATGACTTCATCTCTCTTTTTGTTTTCGAGAACAAATAAATAAGTTTTTTCTACTTTTTATTTCTATTCCAAATCTATTTCCTGACTATTGATCTATTTTGAAAAATAGAAAAATTAGCTGATATTATCAAACATATATATATATATTGTTTTTTTTTTTTGTTTCAAGGAATAAAAGAACAGAAAAATAGAGAAATAGAAACGTTATCAAATATGGTGTAAAATTCCAAAATCTAAAATTAGATTAAAGAGAAAAGCTCTTGGATATAAGATGAGGAGGGCAAAACTTCCTAATCTAAAACTAAATTGGGAAAGTAAGGAAAGAAATATATAGAAATAAAACGAAAAAAAGCTAGGAGGGGCCTCTCCAAGAATGGAAGAGATGAGAAAAGGTCGAGAGATAGAGAGGGAGAGGGTGGGAGCTCCGATTCTGCAGCTTGTCTTTCCCACATGGAAGATCAACGGAAGCGCACGGCTCTTCTGGTCATCGACATGCACGTCTCCCTTCATGTGGGATGATGCAGAGAGCTGGTTGATCTGTAGCTCGATCTCGGTGTGTTAGCTCGGCTCGGCTCGGCTTGATGTACTGGAGATCAGCTTGCCTACTTCCAAGTTGAGCTCGAGCTCGAGCTACTCGAATATCTTGTCGAGCTAAATCCGAGCTTTGTCAAAAGTTAGGTTTGATGGTTCACAAACTTAATCGAGCTTTCATGATTTTTTTTTAAAGATATTTTTGAAAAAGAATGAAAATAGACACAAAATGGTTGGAATTACTTAACATTTGAGCCTATTAAACTTAAGCTCCGACATTATTCACTGACCTGTCTGTCATATGGACCTTGGGTCGATCTTCCCATAAGGATCGTGTTCTTCCTGATCTTCCATGATTGACAAGGAGAAGAAATAATGACGATAGTTTTAATATTACCTACAACCTCTAGACGAGCGGAATGTGGAAACCATCACAACACCACATATAATTAGAGGTGAGCAGTTCCGGGTTCCGTGTAGATTTCATTTGGAATCCGGAACCTTTAATTAGAATATGTTTCTCATTTTTTGAAATTTGGAACTTGCAAGTTCCAACGTCGATTCCAAGGTCTACTCAGGGTTCACTACATTATTAATTGAACAATTGTAGTAAATTAAAATATTTAATGACTACAACTTGTTACTACAATTTACTGATCATAAAGACATATGAAAAATATAAACATTAATAAATAAAAATCTCAATCATAAAGTAGAAACTCAAACTAATGCTTCCAGATTTCATCACAAGATCGTGCAAAGACATGTACCAAGAAAATCATTAAAACTTGTTCTGGTTCTAGGTTGTAGATTTCAAGTTCCAGATTCCTCAAACTAAGAATCCAGAATCTATCCATCAAAATATGTTTATTTTTTTTGGAACCTAGAACCTATTATGTATATTTTGGAACCTAGAACCTATAGGTTCCTAATGGTCTAATTCTTAGATTCCAAGTTCTATCATGAAATTATGCTTGCCGCTAGATATAATTGAGAAATTTTAACTATTTTTATGCATTTATAGAGGAGACATAAGAGGGCACCATATGATTAGAGATTAATATTTGTGTGATTTAAAATAAGCATATAACTATTTTTTTGCCAGCCCTTTCCAAAAAATGATGGAAAACAAAATAAGAGTAAAGAAAATGAAATGAAATGATTTATAAAAATCATTCGCATTAGCACCGATCATGCAAGACAGAGAATGTTTGTGTGAGTTATTTCCGATCAATTTTAGTGAGAAGGAATCCATTGATAAATTATCAAAACACTTAACATTGATTCCATTAAAGTTTAATATTGAATGGATTGACGCATCATAAATTTGAATTTGTTTAGATAATCATTATGACCGCACAAATTTCAGCCCACTTTTTCCAAATTTCTTAAATCCATTTCCCGTTGGTGGATGGATATTGCCAACTCGAAAAGCAGAAAGGAAAGGACCCCTGATTTATATAAATAATCGGCGCCCCTCGGTGTCACCCAGAAGGCAGGACGAAATCTTGAAAATCTGTCCCATCATCACAAGATCAATTTCAATCCCACCTCCGCAGCAGATTCTGCAAACTGCTTCCGAGCTCCGATTCTGCAGCTTGTCTTTGCCACATGGAAGATCAGTGGAAGCGCACGGCTCTTCTGGTCATCGACATGCAGGTCTGTCTGTCTGTCTGTCTCTCTCGACTGCCCGGATTTCGTATGGTTCTGTTCGAACGTGCAAGTGGGTGCGTGTCACTCGTTCACTGACAAGAACATCTCTGTTTCTTTCTCTCTGTTTCTTTCTTTCTTTTCTTTGTTGGCAGAAAGATTTTATAGAAGAGGGAAGCGTGATGTGGGTCGGAGGTGGGAAAGCCATCGTCCCCAATGTGATGGAGGCTGTTGAATTAGCTCGGCGCCGTGGCGTTCTTGTAGTTTGGGTACTCGCTTTTCGCTCTTGTGCCGACTTTCCCTTTTTGTTTTTCCCAGTTTAAATCTGCTGGAATCTTGGGATTGCAATGGTTCTTGAAAAAGATGGTATTTTGATGCTGTTTGGAGTGGTTCTTGAAATGATGAACTTAAACGAAAGAGAGAGAGAAATATTTTCATGAAGCCAGCAATGATGCCTTGATTGACAAGAGTCTAAAAAGCCGTAATTTCCACCCCCCCTCTTCCTCATTTTGTTCAACCTGTCTGAATGTAGTGAACCTTCGGTGACCGTGAACGAGGACAAAATGCTTTCTTTTACCCTTGACGTGTGTGTGTGAGAGAGAGAGAGAGAGTTTAAAGAACTTGGCAAAAGCATACTAGCAGGAATCCTAGGTTGTCTTCCTTGTATGCTTTCTCATGCTCCATGGAGAGAGAGAACGAAGAGAGAGCAGGAATCCTTGGTTGTCTTACTTGTACGCTTTCTCATGCTCGATGGCCATTGTGATTGGTTCACTTTTAGGTGGTTCGGGAGCATGATCCTCAAGGAAGAGATGTTGAGCTCTTCCGTCGACATTTCTACTCGTCTGGAAAGTTGGGTCCGACGAGCAAGGGTAGTGCGGGCGCCGAATTGGTCGATGGCCTGGAGATCAGAGAAGGAGATTACAAATTGGTGAAGACGCGTTTCAGTGCATTCTTCGCGACCCATCTTCATTCGGTTCTTCAGGGTGCTGGAATAGATAGTTTAGTCATAGCTGGTGAGTCAAGTCAATGTTCCAGCTGCTGTCTTGGCTGAACTGTTTTGAAGTAATTTCTTGGTGGTGGCAGATTATTGATATCTCGGTCTTGACATTTGCAGGTGTTCAAACTCCAAACTGCATTAGGCAGACGGTCTTTGATGCAGTGGCACTTGATTACCGATCTGTTACTGTTCTTGTTGATGCCACTGCTGCTGCTACTCCTGAGGTCCATCATGGTATGATGCTGAACAGGAATTATTTCCTGTTCTCTATACTTCCTTTAAAAGAAATGATAGCAGTAGGCAGATATAGATGAAGGTTAACCAGTAGTCACTTCCATCCTAAGGATATTAGAACAACTACATTAGCCTCATTTTCATGATCACTGACCTGATGGTCTTTCACATAGTTTAAGTGGTGCTGTGATGTCTCATGAGCCTCATGGTGAAATGTTTTAGGTGAAAAATAGATTTTTGGCCCTTTTTTTGTTTTATTTCTCACGAAAGACTGCAATAATCAAGTGAGCTTATGCTTTGGTTGTTATGGTCCGACAATTGATTCGAAATTTCTCCTCCTTTTTCTGGGACAGCGAATATCTTCGACATGAAGAATATTGGAGTTTCTACGCCAACATTGCAGGAGTGGCGGCAGTCCACTTCTTGAACTTGATCAATCTGATGGACTAGACAGATAAGAGAGGATCATCGAAAGGCAGATCAATCATATGGTCATGTTGTACCATTAGTTAAGTCGCACCAAGAAAATAAATTTGAATGCTCATGCTGTACCATTTGTTAAGTTGCTTCGAGAAAATAAATTTGAGTGCTCGTACTGCTACAGATTACAATATTTGCCACTTTCGCCTTTCTTGCAAATTACTATAATCTTCAAATTTTACCATGTGCCCCCTGGAATGTTGATAGCTGTTGCAATGTCCATTAAATTGAGCATTCAAATCAACATAAGGTACTTGTACTTCTTCAACCAATTATTTAACAACCCATGCCAATCATTCGCGTTTTTAATTGTATGAATCTACTCGGTATCTTCAATGATTCCAAATTGAGCATCGAACCAAAGAACTATTTTTCCTTTCAACAAATTCGTTTGAGTATGCTTTTTCTTCACTGTTGCGAAAGCTGAGGAATGGAAATTGCTTGTTGAGATTAATGCAGTAGATCCAAATAAAGACTAATGTATGCTGCACACAAGTGGAAGTTAAACAATATCTATCATAATATCAAGCAACATGTTTCTGTCAAACAAGTATATTGCTGCCTGTGCGTGACTGCTAACCAAAGAAGCTGTACCAAGTGTCGCAAATTTACCAAAAGAATCATCTTATTGTAGATGATTTAATCATAGCATAACGAAGTTTTTTCTCTTGTGCAAAGCGGTCTGAGGACATTAGCTATGCAACGTCAAAATCCAACAATGAAAATTACAAGAACTTCAAAAGCAAAACAAAAAATCATCTCCTAAAACTCTGCGTGCAGCAGTGCTGCGATAATGTATCTCCAGCCATCTTCTTCAATAATTCAACATGCATTATGCCCTGAAAATCCAAAAACAAGTATCAACTGTCATTCTTTTCCAAGGAACAAAAAAGAACTGATGGAAATATAGTCTTCAACCAGAAATCAGCCTAAACAAAAAGGGAAGAGGAAGAGATGACACCACCTTGTTGCCCAGTTAGTCTTCCTGGTGTCATGCCGGATGTTGAGCAACAGAAGCTGATTGTCCTTCAGTGGCCAGCTTCTTCTTCAACTCCTTTTTATTCACCTAGAATTACGCATGAAATATTGATATACGAACATTTACTACCTTCTTCAAGATGAGCACAGAATAACAGAAAAGCCATGCATCTGCCTCTGGCACCAAAAGAGCATTTGAAAATATTTACCTTTCCCATTGCATTGCGAGGAAGGGAGTCCCACAGGAACATTTTGGTTGGCAGCTGAAATAAACAATCAAGAATCCGGTCAAATTAAAAATCAAGATTCCAATTAATATTTTCAAGCTAGAAATAGTCAAAGTTACATTAAATTCTCTTCCGCAACTTCAATAATATTATTATGAGGTTCATTCAAGTGCATTGGTTTGGTACATCCAACCAAAGAAAGCGTCTCTTAACTCAATGACAAGTAAATTCCCTTTTCTTTGATTTAATCTTCTGCAGCACTTGTGCAGTGTTTTGGAACTAAAAATGGATGCTGCAAATAAATGATCCTGTCATAAATTTTCATAAAGTTAAAGCATTTGGAAGTTTTGGCTCTGGCAATAGATTGCAAAAAGACAAGCAAGGTGGCATGAACCTCAAACTGCAAGAAATTTAAGAAAACTTATGAACTGTCTTCCATTAAGATGATGACCACTGAAAAGGTAGTCATAAGTCTTTTAACTTATAAGTTTGTGTGTTGTGAGACTTGAAAGCACACACATTACTTTTTCCCCAGATGCACCAGCAAAACATTGGCTAATGCAGCCTTTTGGTTTCAATAGACTTAGCATACAAAGCAAAGTTGACTCATAAGAATTCTAGGCAGCTAGATGAAGACTCGTCTTCAATTTGAAGAATCAAGTACCAGTTGAATTCACCATATTACGACTAAACATTGAATGGACAAACCTTGTATGGTGCAAGTTTATCCTTTGCCCACGTAGTAAGTTCATTCAGTGTTAAAGCAGGCTTCAATTCTTCCCCACTGTTCTGCTTCGGTTCTGCCTCTGGCACAATTATTGCGCATACAGCTTCTCCATAATCTTTGTCTGGTACACCCAACACACAGCACTCTGCTATGACAGGATGCTGCACAGACAGAAAGGTGCACCAACTGGATATCAGAATCAAAGTCCAAATGTTATGGATGTGAGAGTAAACAACCAGAAAGAAGGCCAGCTTGCCTCCAAAAGAACTGCTTCAATTTCTAATGCTGATAATTTGTATCCTCCAACCTTCATAATATCTGCACTGGTTCCTGACAAAAGTTCACAAGTATAAAATAATTTAAACAGACTCAGCAATTTTTTTTTCAAGTCAGAAACTGACATGAGGTGGCATTATTTATTAAATGCAAAATGACTTCCACAACGATGAAATAACAAGTCAACAGACTACTGTTGAAGGACTTCAATAACTGAAAACTCCAGCCAGCAGTTAAAAATTTCCAAGATGACATTGTTGTTGTAAACACCAGGTAAACAACTTCTAGATATAAATGTACTTACGTCCCAAAATGATATAATACCCGTCTTCATTCACTCTAACAGCATCTCCAGTTTTAAAATATCCACCATCGATGAATGATTCCTTAGTTACCTAAAAGGATCACATGCATGTATCAGAAAAAGAACAACATTATAGGATTCATTCAGGAAAATCCTCATTTTGAGGAATTGGTATTGAGTGTCTCCCAAAGCTAATTTTAGTCAATATTTGGTTTAAGTAAGACAGGAATATATATTCACTTGATAGTAGGTTTCTACTGATAGAAATGCTGAGCATATTCTCAATAAATAAAGCCTTTTCAACTTCCATAGTTCAGAATTTCATAGATATACCTGAGGGAGCTTCCAGTATTCCTTGAACAATGAAGGGCTTCTGACACATAGCTCACCTGCACCAGGTGTTTCATTTCCACTTTCATCTTCTGCAATGATCTTGACCTATCATAATTGCAAAATCTCCCTCGTGATCAATATCAAAGCATAGAATTTTCACATTTTCATAATCACCGGTTAGCATGAGATTGGATGGCTCTCTCAAACTGCAGGACATGCTGTTAGCACTGTTTCAGCACCATCTTTGAATCGAAAAATTGCTGTTGGCTAAGGTGAAAAGCCTTCAACATTTCCACCTTTTCTAGGATCTTTAGCTCACACCTTCCAAATTAATGGGTCAACTGAAATCATCACATCCTAAATGTTTTCATTTGGGTGCAATCAAATCCTTTCAACTGTCACTCCGTCAATTTTGCTGGCTCGACACATCAAAAATTGAAAGATTGCTGTTGGCTATGGTGAAAAGCCTTCAACATTTTTACCTTTTCTAGGATCTTTAGCTTATACCTCCCAAACCTCCCAAATGAATAGGTCAACCGAAATCATCACATGATCTACACTATCACATTAAACGAGCCACGTCACTGACTAACCTCTACTCCAGGAAAAGGTTTGCCAACAGTGCCTCCCTTTCGAATGCCTTTCAAAGGATTAGATATTGCCATGACAAACTGCAAATACCAAACCGCATGTATGATTATGAGACAATAAATTTTCATTGGTTACTTCTGCTATGCAAAAACAAAACAGATAGCATGGGGAAAGGAGACATAGAATATCACTTACCTCAGTCATGCCATAGCGCTCCAAAAGGCGATGTCCTGTAATAGTTTCCCATTGTTGCATGACTGGATATGGTAATGCAGAGGAACCACACATCTGATGTTATGAAGAGGAAAGCAGAATCAGCAAAGTTTTTAGTACTTCAGAGAAAATAAGCGAAAAAGATGCATATACATCTAAAAGAAAAGGTGTAATAACAGAAAACAATACCCATACTACTCATCCCTCCATTAACTTGAGAAAAAATCATTGGAACTCAAAGAAAACAACCAAGCAATCTCAGATTTGTGGATGAATATCTCTACCACCTACCATAAGACGCAAACGGCTCGCAGCTGAAGCAGACTGAGCTTGTAAATCTGGGTCCATAGCTTCATAACCTTGTATCAAGCGGGTGTACATAGTTGGGACCTATGAATTAAAAGAGTTGCTGTAATAACATAACAGTAAAAAATTTAAAAACTAAAAGCATACAATTATCATAATTTCCCATTTACGTGACATGAAGAATTATGCTAAAAGTAATTGGCCAGTTCAACCATTTCTCTAAGTATCTTGAGAATTGCTGCTGTAACCATGAAACTTATTGGTGTTGACTGTGCATTAGTGCTAATAAAAAAGAATTCTTCATGAAATAACAGATCAGGAAAAGGAAGAGATTAGGACACATGCAATCAATTTACTCGAATTACTGGTTGCATCCAGTGTACTGTAACAGAATGGCATATAGTTCTTTTAACAGTAAACCACAGAGAGAGAGAGAGAGAGAGAGAGAGAGAGAAATAAATTGACAAACAAAAATCGAGTCCCACTTTCTTAGAATTTGTAATGTAAACAAATTACTTTCTATTCTGAGTTGTAGGGGAAGATAATTTCACAATGTAAACATGAGGCAAGCTTACCCCGGTAAACACTGTTATAGCATCTGCAGCTTTACTGCCATCCGGATATGATTCCCGCCATCTCTGCCAAATTCCCCTCACACTGAATTTTGGCATAAATTCAACCTTCAAAATGCAGCCAAATTCAAATACTTTGAGTTGGCAAAGCAAATCAAAAGAAGTGATTTCATAAACAAAATAGTTTCCTCCAAGGACTTTAAAAGTAAAACAAGTATTTAAGATAAGAATATATTACCGAGGAGCCAGCATAGAGCGGCGCAAGTAAAGCGTTGAAGAGTCCATGAACGTGTATTGAAAAGTTAAGAGATAACACTAAAACGTAGATCACAGTCATTCGATAGATCATAATAGAGAAGGTAATAAATATATCAGTACTGGTTTCTCTAAAAACCAACTTTAGAAGGCATTTCTAGGATATGATGTAGAGGTAGACAATGCAGAAACTGATCTGTTGATGTATATTCCCATGCTTCCGCCAAAGTTTTGACCTGAAATATGATCATAAATGGCTCAAACGAACAGTCTTTTCCAAAAATACATAAACCATTCCTATCTGAAGGATTTTGTTGATGTATTTCTATCTTGACAACAATTATAAAGTACTGTATTAATAAAACATAGCTTCGATCACCAACTGAAAGAAACTAAGTTCTTGCCTTGATTCAGCTTCATTGACATTTCTCCATTTATGGTCGAGAAAATGCAAGAAGAGCCTAGTATGCTTTTGTGATTAATAATCTAAAAAGGAAAAAGATGTACACTCTTCTTCAAAAATCTGCGTGGACTTCGTTGTTCTGGATAAAAAATTATCTTATGCAATTAAACAGAGTGCATGTGCCACATCCATGAAAATGCAAAATCAAAACCTACTTGACTATTTATGTAAGAGCTGAACGACAGTGTTCTAGAGGGAACTTTGCATGTCATAATATGCATGACAGAGGGAAGATAACCTGTGCGGAGATGCTTTTGTGTGTATGTACAACTCCTTTAGGTTTTCCTGTTGTACCACTTGTATATACAATTAAAGCTGGATCCTCACCTGAACCATTGTGAACAACAGAGTTCATATAAAAACAAACCACCCATATTACCGAACATACAATGAAAGCAATTAATTCTAACTGCTAAAGCACCTTCTCGCTCATGAGACTGAAAATTTTCCTGGAAAGTCTCATGTGTGCTTGTTTTAGATGGACTGTCTACAGGAGGAATGAGAGAACACTTGGCAGCAGTTTTAGCAGCAACATTTTGCATCAAATTGTGGTGATCCTCAGTACTCAATATCATAGAAACATCCTATAAATTATAGAGTTATCAGATACTTCTGCAAAGTTAGCACAAAAAACAACATGCTTACATACACATTTTACTAGAATGGCAGAAAAATAAGTAAATCAATTTTTTGACTAAAAAAAAACAGAGTAAATCAAGAAGATGTTTAAAAATGAACCTAAGGAAACAATTACTGCTTTCTAACATCTTCTTTATGCGCCTTCAAATTGGCAATAAGGTCTTGATCTCAAAAGTCTTAGGCTGAGGAGCATGAACTCAAGTTTTATATGGAAAATACTGTTGCACCTAAAGTACAAGCAACTCTTATTGCCCTTTCAGATGTCCATTTATGGAATAGAGGGATTGGAATCATACCGAATCATTTAGCACATGCAAGAGCTCAGCTTCAGGGTAGCTGAGTGCCAGCGGAACTGCCACACCTCCGCTAAGCCAAGTTCCAAGCACTCCAGCAACAAATTCTGCTGAAGGTCTAGCCACAACTCCAATTCGAGCCCCATTAAGATCGCCATTTCTCCTTAGACCATCAATCTGATGACCAAAATAAAAATACATAAGAAAAAGCTACAGCATATTGACATGTCAAAGAAGCCGGGACAGCAACAGAATCACACTTTTGTGTGAATTGCTTCATATATATTTGTTTTTTCTGCTGCTTCATTGACAATTAGTGATGGTAAAAACATACTTGCAAGGTTCCTGGAAGAATATCATTCAAAATCCCAACAAGTTATAAACAAAAGGAATTGACCTAGCATACAAATCCTGGTGCTTCAGAACTGATAATGTAGTGTGACATTGTGAATTAGGTCAGCAAAATCCATAAGCCATGAGAATGAGCACTCACAGTTTTCAAATCCTCGCTACACAACAGTTTAGAGATATTGAATGCAGATGATATGAGTTGTAAGTAACTGTAGCTCTTCTGGTCGGCTCTAATGGCAATGCTATCACAAGCTGTAGATCCCTGCTTGACTGCTGCTTTGACTACCTCCATAAATGAACGGGAATGTGATGCTGGACAGCAAAAACAAGCAAAACTGTTCATTAAAACCAGGAAGGATGGAATACAGCAAGCAAAAAAAACAAATAAATCAATTTATTTGCCATGGATACGTAATTTTATTCCTGGAAATGACATAAGATTATATTGGCCACTCTTGACACTATAATAATTAAGAACACATGCATAGTTCTAAAATTACTGATGCTGGGAAATATGAGCCCTTATACCAACGACAATACATGTCGAATCTTCCAGTCTTGACAGAGGCAAATAACTGGCAAAAAATACAAATCAAATTTCTCAACATACCCAATAACTTCTATCCAAGTACCTAACTTTCAGAGATAATTCAAATTCCTCGTGAGTAGATTATGGTCTTCAGGTCATAAATAAATTGGATATGAAGGATTTGAAGGTCCAATAAGGTATTGAGGAATCTAAATAGAAAAACTACAGCAGGCAACGGAATCAAGGCTTCAATAGGTCAAGCAATGCGATTGATGTAATAAAAAGGGACTAATGGCCAAGATATCAACAAAAGTGAAAAAAAAAAAAAAAAAAAAAAAACTTATTTTCATCCCGACTCCCTTCGATTGCACTCGTCAACACTGATCTGAAGGTACCAGATGACACAACAGAGACGTTTTCCCACGAATCATGATAACCGCCACCACATCAAAAGGTGACAAATTCATTCACCAACGCCGGCGACTGTGATTTACACGCATCTTCATATCAACGCATAATCGAATCTATTACGTTGCAGCCCCCAGTGCGCCACAAAATGAGACATAGTATCACTTGAACGTCCAACATGGAACGTCACACTGGCTTTCTCAATTCATCAAACACCAGACGTCCCCAGAAACCCAATCTCCTCTTTTCTTTTTCTTTTCAATTCAAATTTTACGAACAAACAAATAAACAAACAAACAAACCCAGAAAGCAATCCGTAAAGCCACTTACTTGAGGCAAAGCGAGACTGGGACAAACCAGGGTACCGATAAAAACGATGAGATAGCGCCCACGCCTTAAATAATGAAGAAGAAGAAGAAGAAAACTGGTGGCATGAGCGACAGGCTCGAATGGGTTTCAGGAAGTGGTGGTTGAGAGTCTTTAATGGGGAGCTCATTTAGGTGGATATGGCCAGCACAAATGTAGGACTCCTGGGTAGGTGGGTTCTTGTGATGGCGTTTATTCTGGTTAGGTGCTAATCTTACTCTTGGTCTTTACTCTCTCGTGCATGAAAATAATGAAAACGGACCATATGAGAGTTCCGACAAAGCTCTGTTCCTTCGCCTACTGTCGGAAGGACAGGATGGTGCGCCCGAAATCTTGAAAAAGGGACGAGCTTTGAAGCGCGCGATCGCACTTTCGGATTGGCGGGTTAACGGTGGAGCGTTCAAGACGGAAAGTCAAGCAGCAGGATGCAGGGCTATTAGCTTAGCTTCCCCGCTTGACCTTCTCTCCTTTTTATTTTTTTATTTTTTTTGGTAAGTGAGGACTCCACCATGGGCATCTCATGCCCGGACAGCACCAAAGGACCGGACCTTTATACTTCGAGGAGACTAACATAGGATTCCATCATTATGGCCCCACACCTTCTCTCCTTTTTTTTGGCGTTAAAACTATGCCTAATGCCAGGTGGTGTTGCGTGCATTACGTTGAATAATAAATTCACCTCTCTGGTCCCGATCAAAGGCGGACCGTCAGCATCAAGATCATTAAAATTTGCAAAATTTCCTTGTGGCTCGATTGGAGTAAATTGCGCGGATAAGAATCGAATCGTGGTTGAAGACTTGAGGTCCTAATTGTTTTACCAATGAGTTGGTTAGGGGCAGTACCGAGTTTGGATGACATGGCTGAAATTGAAGATGTGGTAAAAATTGCGCCGAAAAAGTGGGTTTTGGAGGACTTTCTGGGAAGTTTCGGATTGAGGGTGAAATGCTGGAGCTTTCTGCTTCTTGGATTTTTTATATGATCGTTCATTGAACATGTCCGATCATCGGTGGTCCTACAAGGGCTCTTGGGAGAAAAGGGGCTCGGAATGATTGCAACAGTTGGGAGGTATGTAGGGACCCAGGGCTCGAAAAGCAGGACCATTCTAAGGAGTGGTGGTGGTGCATTGTCTCTTCAGATCGAACAGATGGCGATCGAATCCAAGGCGACAAACATTTGAAAAGATGTTACACCCCAAAACCAGATGTACGGTCGTCTTTTTACACTAATGACGCAACCTCAAACCATCAAATCCAACTCCCAAAAGTTACCATCAACATCGTTCTCACTTTAGTGACCACTGACAAGGACCTAAAAAGATCGGGGAAAAAAGGAATTTGCAATCACAAGCTCGGTGAGTAGTACATATCTTTTCTAAGTAGATTGAGTTGTCATTGTGCTTATATATGATTATAAAGTACAATTAAAAACTTATAATCCAACTCTTTAATATATGTATCAAATCATATATGAGTTGTTTCTTAACAAGAATGTTTATACTAATTAGAAAAACTCATTTAAATCATCCTCACAATTCAAATACCAATGGTAAAATCCATTGATTAATCTCATTCATAACAACTTTAATGGTTCATTCTATTAATTCTTTTCATATCAAACACATGTTGATAGTTCATCCGTCGATCAATCATTTGCTCAATAATTAATTATGGTCATAATATGATGCCTGGTGACAAGGCAACTAAGATTTTTAAATCTTCACCTATTATTAATCAGTAGCTCGACATAAAAATATCTTAGACTAGTATATACATAACTACAAGCCTCTCATTGGGCTAATAGCGATATTGAGCACCCAAACTCATCTATCAATACAGAAATCCAATCCATAAATAATCTCACATATTAAAATACATTTCACAGATTAATCATATAACCTTTCAGAATTTGATCCATCAAATAAAATGCACTTCGTAAGATTAAAGATATATCTCATAACGTTTCGAAATCTATTTTATAAATCCTCGACAATGTCGACATTTCGAAATGCCTTTCGTAAAAAGTTTTCAAATCGTTATAGACTCATTGCATAAATCAATTCGTAACCCAATATATACATATGTGTATACACACACACACACACACACACACACATATATATATATATATATATATATATATCCATTTGCAATATTTTACTTAGAACCATTCTCAAACCATTTTGAATTCGTTTTATAAACCACAATCACAACGAAATGTCTTTCATAAAACCTTTCTCAAATCATTTACCAATACGAAAATATAGTAATTGCCTGATTTGGACTTTTATGCCATAGATATGCTTATTTATAAAATAATAAGGTTCACTCAAATCAATGAACTCGCATTTCTATCATATATAAGCGAGAAATAGCATCAAAATCAGGTAAAACGCTATTTCAATTATGGCTCGGCTAAACTAAGCTTAAACGCTAATAAAATAACTCTTACGCATCAATAAATTGCTCACCCTAAATGATAATTCAACTCTAAACGTCAAACCCCACGACTCTATAATGCCACAATCCACCAATTCCAAGAAATTCCATAACTCAATAACTCAAAAATCGGACTTCACGATTTGATTTTCACAAAACTTCGAATATATGACCTAATTGCAAAAACTATCCCTATTGGATGAATGAGGGGCGTGAGTATTTACCGGGCGCTGCAATACGTAATCGAATCGGCTTGGCAAGGCGTCCGTGGCGAATACCCCTCTTCTTTCTTCCTCTGTCTTTTCTTTCGCTCTTTTTCTTTCTCTTCCCTTTTCTTTCTGGGCAAGCTCTCGGTTAAAGAGGGGAGCCAAGCGTCTTCCTTTTCTCCCTCCTTTGTTAACTTGTCAAATCTTCTTTTGCATTTGTTTATCCTTGTTTCTTCTGGTCATCCTCTGACCTTTCGACTTTTCAACACCGCATTTTACAAAAGAATGCACTGAGTTCATTGTCATCTGAAACTTCTTAAAAGTTGCAACCTTCAACATCGATGTCACAAGAGGAGTAGGCTCATTCACTTGATCTGCAAGTTCTGATGAGTTGGAAGACTGAAAAACGAAGCTAAAATTGGTTCTCGAGGGGAAAAATGCCAAACCAATTGCAACCGAGCAAGCACTCCGCGGGTTAAGTGCTTTTCAGATGTAATGGTGATTCCTAAGCTATCATGTGGCTTGAGGAATTTGGCTTGTGTTAGCCAGTCGCTAGATCTATGTGCTTCATATCTAACCGAGTTCATAATTACTCTTCTGGTAATCTCAGCCAATGAATCGAAAGGATAATCTAAGTAACTTGACACTGCTTATATTGGAAGGGAATGCCTACTGATCTATACGAGTTACTTTCCAAAGACAAGGAAGAGTTGGGATGTAATGTACAGCATGCTCAATCTTCAAATTCCAAACAAGGAAAATATTGGAAACTAGCTCTGTTCTGGCTTTTCATTCTTCACTTCTTCATGGCTTGATATGGAGGAGGAATCTTCATTTGCTGATCAGTGTACTGAGTCCCCCTTTGGACGGCAAGTATACCATTCCATCCTGCAAATACAATTCATGAAATTCACCCGAGATCATGTTCTAGTTTTGACATGAGTTGAATAGCAATGAACCTATGTAACTTGATCCTAGCTTATTAATGTCAATAACTAAACTTATAATATCCATCACTCAGCTTTGCAGTTGTGGACCAGATAAAGGAACCCCGTTTCAAGTCGTGATTTGCAATTGCTATTTTGGAATTGTTTACTCTGCCTGTGATGATGTCCAAGTTCAGTTCTGAAAGCATCCAAAATTACGCACTGCTCTTATCCCAAAAACTCTAATTTCAAGGTGACTAATCCAAAAACTATAATTTCAAGCCTGTCCTTTTTATGCTAAGCTCTAAAAGCTTAAAGATGATTTTCTACTAAGCATATGTTGACTTGATAAGGAGTAAAAAGCCATATAAGCAAGTTTAGAGATTGTTCTAGGCGGAGAAATATGATGGTAAAAAATATCTCTTTCTAAGTAATTTAGCAAGTTCGTTCCCCAATTTTTTATCTTGTTTAACAAGGTGCAATCACTAAAAAATTAAACCAAAATACAACTTTAATACTATAATCATCCTCCACATAGAGATTTACTCTGTACTAAGATTCAAACCATGACTTTTGTCTTTTACAAAGTAGTGGAAAATAACTATCCAAATTCATGGTGTCAAGATGCAAATAAAAGCGAGGAGAACATGTAGCAGAGAAACAAAATGGAGTTGACACGTACCAAGAGAAGGATCAAGTCCTCTATTCTTCAGTTCTCTGAAATCCTGGCACAGGGCACAGTATGGACAGAAGATATGAGAAATCACATCACTGTATGGAGCTTCAACTAAATTGTGTCTCCTCCTCAGTTTGCTTCTATACTTTGAGCCCATAAGCCACTGAGTGCACAGAGCTGACATCATGAGTAGGTAAATGTAACTTCCCAGAGGACAAGCTGCAATTACCAGAAACTAGTCAGTGAATAAGGTTTATATTGCGCATGTTTGACCAACAACATTATACATAGGAGAGAAACAGGAGAAGAGAAGGGAGGGAGACATTAAAAATTTCACATATTGAACATATAATAAGTGGATATAATATGACAAGACAGATGTTGCATATACTAGTGTTTTGAGGATTAGAAAAGATTAACAAGGAATTGCTATGAAAAGAAAAGGAGCGCTTACTCATTTCTCCAGCATCCAGTACTTCTGAGATCTGCCCAAAGGTCACATAAGGGAAACATACTGTCATAAGAGCTGCAAAAAGTTGATTAGATATCAGGTTAGGTCGGAGTCAAGTTTTTCTTTCTGATGACCATTAACCATCGCTCCAAATGCAAGCCAGTGAGAGTCTTGTGCAAAAGAATGTGAAAAAGCTTCTTTTTTTTTTTTTTTTTTTTTTTGGTGTGTTTTTAATGGCAATACAATTGTCAGCTGCTGCTTCTGCAAAGCCTTGTACCGAATTGACTGGTCAGAGTTTTCCCTTGTAACTTACTATAAATTTCTTCATTCTCTAATAGTTTTGGTTAACGGCCTATGTTCTGACTTCATCAAATGGAAGTACTCCTTTAAGATACTAGATTACAGATGATGATAGGAAAACAATTTCCAGCTTTTATTACCTATGCGACTTTCCTGATTTATTTAGCGAGAGCTATGTAATCATAATCATGCCATCAGAGAAGCTGGTTTCTCTGACACAAAGAATAAAGCTGTCAAAGGAAACTAGCAATTTTTTAATATCTGATGCGTTTTCCATAGGATGTTCTTGCAATCAAATAATCCCGTAGTCCATGCATGTCCAATAGCAATATCGTCCAACATTTGAACTGCAGGCTTATCTTGAGAAAGGCCATATGGAGTTGCTACCCTATCTTGATGTACAACTGTGGAGGCTGAGCCAACTGCTGTGCAGATCCAACTTGCTTGGATTCCCCTAGCCTACCCACTGATAACTGAAGCACAAGCTCCAGCACAAGTCCAGAATGCCAATTACACCTTCCTCCTTCAAGAACTTCAATTATATCAACTATGACTCGGATGTGAAGATTTTGAAGTGCTTGTAAATAACCAGAGAAGTTTTCTTCAAAAATCTTTCAGCAGACAAATCAAGCTGAAGACATGCTAGAGCTTATGAAGTATGTATGGACTTCACTAATTGGAATCGCTAATGTTATTACCATTTGTCTTGTGCTCATGGCAGTCGAATAAACCTGTGCTCCATGGATTTCCGTTGTGATCTGCTTGAACATTTGATGAATTTGTGCAAATAAGCTCGCCAGCGTTAGGATTGCCATTATTGCCAGTTGTTTCATCCTTGTCCATTCCACAGGCAGCGCTTGTTCTTCTTCTTGCAGCTAAAATAGTTAAAAAGCTCTATGTACCTGTTTATGGAAACACCCAACTCTTTAAAGTCAACCTCCTCTTTAACGTGAATAACAAACCAGTGCACTCTCCGCTAATATTTCCTAGCCGCCATCTTTGACTAACTCACTCATTTATGTTTTCCGATGCTATCTTACAATATCTTAATTACTTTTCAGTTTAAGACTTCCTCAAACCCTTAGAAAAGTCCAAACATGAATTGTTACTTAATTCTTCAATGAAACTTCCCAAGAACTATGTTTGCAACAACTCTCATGTGGCTCTGTTGAATTTTTGACTGTCTGAACAAATAAAGGGCAAGGAGACTACCTACACCTTATCATTTATCAAGAAACAGTACTATGCAGCTGCAAATCATAAAAAAGCCTTGCGTGTTGATTGTATGCTTGATTAAAAAAGGGCTATCATTCAAAGTTGATCAGAATTACCTCCAATTAGTCAAGCAACATGATGTTGACATCCTTTACAAAAGTTGGCAATATGTAGTCACAACACAGGTTACGGGTTACAAATTTCACACTTGTTCACCTTTGGTCCCTCAAATCTAGTTTTTCTGAGAACTTGGACTATAAATCAGTATGTTGTCATGATGCAAGTGCTCACCATAACCCTGAATAGAAGTCACATGACTTGCCTGACAGAGAAACCCGGCCAAAATAGCCAATTCCCCCACATAATTTAGGAGCCATCGGGTCAAGAGCCGAGCCAATTAAGAAAAACGAAGTTGGGAAAAATTCATGTCTCCAACGCCATTCCTCGTCCGCCTATCTCACACAATCAGTTCTCAGGCCTCACGAGATTCTGAAATTGTTGCCCTAAAGATGCTCTCGCCCTGCCAATCCATATGAAAGTTCTAACGGATAGGGGATATCTTATACTCTTCTTGGACCTAAAAGGAGACACTTTGTCCTGCAGTTGACAAGCACTTAGCAATTGCCACAAATAAACATATAATTCACTTTCCTGAAGATACTTCCTCTACATGACTAGACAATTTACTATCACCAGGCCATAGGTGAATTCTTGCTGGATGCCATAATCCAAATTCACTATAAAACCTGTGTCTTCCTCAAATTAGGGATATAAGCAAAATGGATTTGTGGGATGTAAACATGCACCCACTGAAACAATGATTTTCTTCAGCTCTACCACTTCAAGTGAAATTTCTGGAATCGCTCTCAATGAACATCTCATTTTCCCGTCGATATTTTGAACTCTATCAGCAAGATAATACCTGTATCCTGCAAATTTGGTCCATCATGGTCTTCAAAATGATCCAATTTTTTATTCCCGATTCGAGTGATACCCTTCGGGGCAATGAATGTCATGGATGATATTATCAATGGAAGCCTGGCCATCTTTACCAGTAGTCACCACAAGAACAACTTCCATCCTTGAAATGATGGTAACGATTTACATCTCTAATGGTGATCTCCCTGTCTGTGACTTTTGAGATAAATTTAATGGCGACATGGCAGTCCTCACACACTCGGAGATTCTTGGTTATTAGAAGCCTGGACCCAGGTGGAGTAGTAATGAGTCCAAACGCAATTGCTAGCCTCTCGCTGTGACTACATATCATATGAGTTTTCTCATCATCCTCTACATCATGGAAAACAGATCCAGTATCTGGGACATAGCCAGCTTCTTTAATCAATCCTTCCACCCTCTTCAGTTCAGCATAAATTTCATTATACATGGGATGGGAAGTGTCTCCTGTAAGGAATTGGTGGACTTGGTTTTTCACTTCAATCCAGCTATATGCGACACTTTTTTTTAATCCCCTGTTTGTCATTGAGTTTCTGAGTTTCACTACTTTTTCCCATTTCCCTGCCTGAGCATACATATTAGATAAAATCACATAGTTGCCAGCATCATCAGGTTCCAGCTCTATCAGCTTCTCTAGAGCTAGTTCAGCTAACTCCATTTCACCGTGCATTTTACATGAATTCAGTAGAGCACCCCAGACACCAGAATCAGGAACAACTTTCATTTGCCTTATTAGGTTCTGTGCTTCATCCAATCGACCGCAGTGACCCAGCAGATCAACCATGCAAGTATAATGCTGGACTGTGGGCTCTATATTATAATACCTCTCCATCAATTCAAAGAACTTCCAACCTTCATTGAGCAAGCCACCATGGCTGCAAGCAGATAGTACACCAACAAAAGTAATGTGATCAGGGAAAGATTGTTCCTGCATTTCTTCAAATAAATTCAATGCTTCTGTGGCATAACCATGCATCGCGTATCCACTAATCATGGCATTCCATGAGACAATGTCTCTACCCTTAAGAAGCCCAAACAAATTCCTGGCTACCTTGACTGAACCACACTTAGAATACATATCTACCAAAGCAGTTTTCACCCTGTCATTAGAGTCAAACCCACATCTCCAACTTAAACCATGCAGCTCCCTTCCTTGGGGAAGAACAGCAATGTCAGCCGAAGCTGAAATTGTAGTGACAAGCGTGCCTTCACTTGCCCTTATACCTGCCAACGCCATTTCACGGCACAAAGCCAGCGACTCATATGAGCAACCATTTTGGGAGTAGGCTGCAAGCATCGAATTCCACAATATCACATCTCTTTTGTGAATCACGTCAAAAGCTGCACGAGCATCCTCCACACAACCACACTTTGCATACATGTCAATCAGTGCTGCACCTACAAAAGCATCCTTTTCCCACCCAGACTTCTTAACATGCTCATGAATCTCTCTCCCCTGGTCAATTGCAGAAAGTGCAGAGCATGCTTTGAGCACAAAGGGATACGTATAATTATCTGGCACGAGTGCGTGCTCAAGCATTTGGTAGTAAAGCGCTATTGCAGCCTTGTAGGGTCCATTCCACGCGTAGCCCCTAATCAAGATATTCCAAAGAAAATTGTTTCTCTTGGGGATTCTATCAAACAGGAGGTGGGCAGGACGCAAGGAGTTGCAATCACAGTAAAGATGGACCAATCTGGTCGCCAAACTGGGATCAAACCCCAGTCCGAGCATGCACAAGCGGGCATGGAGTTGTTTGCCGGGACTCAACGCTTTTTGGGCGACGCAAGACTTCAAGAGATTGGTGTAACATGAGTAGGTTGATCTACTGCCGGGACCAGTTTGCGCTTTACAGGTTTTCGGGCTTGACTCGCGAGGTAAAGTTGAGGAGGGACTCGAGCCGTTTGGTAATTGAATTTCGAGAGCAGCGAGCGAACTGAAGAAGGTGGACTGGACCAGAGAAGCGACTGAAGACGAGGGTTTCTTCAAGCTCGCCATGCCGTTCCTTTCCATTCGATGCCGAAAAGGAAAACGGGAGATCAAAGCTTGGAAATTTTTGATAAATACAGATCGGGTATTGGTGATTACAGACAGAGTGATGTACTGATGAAGCAGCCGTTGCCTCTGGAAATCGATGGCAAGAACTCGACTAGAATTTCATGAATGCCCAGCTCGGTTCTTGGCGGGAAAGATTCTCAACTAGAACTCGCGAGGCAGCCATGTTTTTGTCGGGGAAAAACTAACGCCACCCAAACAGACCGTATATATACTACAGGAGCTTCACAAAATTAACTTATAAACTGAGTGACTTATTCACGTATTCCAGATATTCACTCTAAGCATTTTGTCTCATAGCTATTCAAATCCATCTTTACACTCCTCAACCTTGAGAAAACCAATTGATCATTTGCCAAATGACAAACGGCTAGCCAAAACAACCACGTACGATATCCGAATTGCTTGTCGGGTCGACATTTCACTTTGAGAATACAGAGGGAGAGAGAGTTTGTGCTAAACTAATTGTCAGGATCCCCGATATATGCAAATATTACATCAAACTGGAGAGCTCACTGTTCTCTGTCTTACACCATTGCACGACACAATGAGTGATGTGGGTTGAGGCAC
The DNA here is from genome assembly GCA_014182515.1 of Eucalyptus microcorys. Classification (NCBI taxonomy): domain Eukaryota; kingdom Viridiplantae; phylum Streptophyta; class Magnoliopsida; order Myrtales; family Myrtaceae; genus Eucalyptus; species Eucalyptus microcorys. The sequence goes on from CM024571.1 coordinate 31,954,900, forward strand.
GGCGTTCGTTAGTGTTAAAAGCGGGTTATTCTTCTCCATCCACAATATGATAGCAGACTGAGGTCCAATGGTCATTCAGTTCCAGAGTAAAGAATGAAAAATATGCAGAACTACTTGCACCACCAAATTTCTAACATCGGACAAAACTCTGATTTTAGCATTTTTCTCAGCAAAAACACAACTGCATGCTTCAGCTTTGTTTAAAACTTGATCACAGACGAAATGATACTGCATTTGTGCCCAGATCTCATTTACAGACAAGTACAACCAGCTCAAACTAAATGAAAGATTAAATGATCTGAGAGAGATTATTGAGAAAACCGTGAGCAGAATACCGGTACAGGCTTCCAAAGGAACAAAAGCCCTCTGGAAACTATATAGTTTTCATGCTCCACTTGAAATTGATACTTTATCAACATCAACTTCTACAACCAAATGACAGCTTATAAGGCTCGTGTAACCAGTGAGACAAGGATACAGCCGAAGAAAGTTTCTACTTCTGAGACCTTTCGATCACTGTCCAGCACATATGTTACAGTTTACTGTCCCAAGATATCTGAGATGGACCTCTTGACGCTTTGGAAAAGCTCTTCCCTGTTAAAAATATAGCAATCAAATTGAAAAGTAAGAAGTCACCCGTTTCATGATACGTTTTCCTTCAGATTTATTGACATATCAAGAAAAAATGGAAAATGGGAAGGCAAATCTTCGTATTGAATGACAAGAAAACAGATAGCAGTAGCTGGAAATGGGCTTACCGATCGGGTTTGAATAAGAGATAGCGATATGTAAACCACTGAAACAAACAGAGAAGAAGTTTTAGTAAGAACATAGACAGAAGAAAGAACTTGACCATAATGATAAACCATCGACTAGATGTGTTACTTCCCACGGTTGCCAAGGCAGCAAGGAAAAGCAAAGGAAAATTTTGAAGTTGACAACATATTTGGAATGAAGTAATGATTGAAACTTTCGAAATTTTCGTTTAATCATCAAATGGCAACATCCAATGACAATATATATTCCAAATCTCACCGCAGAAAACAGTATCCCAATGAATTCCAGAACACTTGGTATAAGGGGCAACTTGTCAATGGCCTGCAGAGTGCACGTATATCAAGTCAAGAACGGAGAGTAGAGTTTCTGATAAGCCAATGAAGAGTATAGCGTATGCATGAATCTGAGTATAATCCATTAGGAAATGTAAATTTTTTTAAAGAATCTTTTGTGGATAAACATGAGAACATAATTAGGAATTCCAGTTCAATTAGCTTTCCAAATTAATCGCATCCACAGCATATTTGAAACTGAGATGCCCCTCCGGAAAAACAAAGAGGGAGTCCTCTTTTGGGGATTTTCAAACTCTATGCATTTCCTTCCATGGGCTAACAATAAATAGTAGTTGTGATGTTAACAGACAACACTGTCTAAATTACACCAAAGCCAGGACAATGACCCTTTGTTTTTTTATTTAGCTTTTCAACCAGAGAGAATGCCATCAATTGGGTAGGTGCCAAAGTCTTGCTAAACATCTCAATTCTCATGCCAAGACTCCACTGTTGTGTAAAATAACCAAAGCAGTGTGGAGTACCGTTATAAGATTTGCAGACGCCCAGAGAGCCACTACGCCTGCAAACCCCAAGCCAATAATAGCCACCCGATCCTCAGATTTATCCCACTGTCCAGACAAATTAAAATCAAATCAGGGAAAAGATCACATTTTGTCCAATGGCCTCGGAAATGCCTAAGTGGAATGTTAGAAATTCCAGGTGCCAACTAAAAGAATCTACCAGAAGAAACAGTGATAGAACCAGGTACCAACTAAATTAGCCCAAGGAGCTTTGGGGGTTCAAAGTGGCTTCCAAATGCCACTCCCAAACGCACCCTAAGACCCCAAACAGAAAATGCCGATGAAATTAATAAGTTGGACAAAATTTTCAAAGACAGGCAAATAACACCTTAGAGATGCAGTTTATTTTTTAAGAAAACCCTTTATTTCCTCATATAAAGATCGCAAAAACATTCCTGACTAATGACATAACTGTAAAACCAGTAGAAAGCTACATGAAAATGCATCTTTGTACAGGGTACCCTTAATTTGGCTTAAACAATCTCCACTGTACAAAACAAAAGGGGGAGGAGTAACTCACAATATTTTGCACAGATTTGACAATGCTTAGGGAGGTGGAAGAATCGGAGCTTTCGCCCGTAGCCTTCACTACAACAGCTAGGCGACTTCCTCTTTCTACAGAAAAACACAAAAATATAAAAAAATAAAATCCTACGTTAAGTACCGGCATCACTGATTGTATCTACCCCCACAAAAAAAAGAGTCTACGCCCAGTTTTAACTGGGAGTTGCAGCACGCTTGCAATTCCATCATGAACCTTCTTTTCCACTTGTAGCTAGTAGTCTTACTCCATATAGTTAGCAGCCAAAATGGGTAGGCTTTTGCTAAAATAGGCAAGAACGGCATGCTATCATACGAGCTACAGTTTTACTACCCATTTGGACTCCATTCCCATCCGCAAACCTTTCAATTAAAAAAGAACTCAAGTTTTTGCATTTAATCCTTCTTTCCTCGCAAGTTCTGACACTCAAATAGTGAGAAAAGACTCCAAGTTCGGAGCTTTACAATCAAGTAATCCACGAGAATAGCACTACAGGCAATGAGAATTCTTGATAGGCCTAGAACAAATACCAGACTGAAAAGAAATCTCGTACCTTTAGATGTGTAAACTGAGAATGTTCCGACGGTTGTCAAAAGGGGCTGTGGCTTATGGTGGACGAGTGGCGTTGCCGGCAAGTTCGCTATAATTGAAGCCATTTGCAACTCCAAACACGAGAAAGAACTAGAAGTATATTCTCTCTCGTGGAGTTCCCAATATGGAGAGGCAAATTATCGAGAATTAGACACAAAGTTTCTGGCTTTTTCGGATGCCACTTTAGAGAGAGAGAGAGAGTTATCGGCACCACAGAAATTTTCTTTTTATTGCACTCGCCCCAAAAGAGGAAAGAGGTGTGTGATGGACATGTACTAGGAAGAACTGCCTTATAATTTTATGAGCTTGGGCAATACTTATTTCTTTTTTGACTAATCGCAAAATGCTTCATGTCCAGATGCTATCTTTTTGTAAATTATCAAATTTGCAACTGACTTTCCCCTCTCAAATAATTTTCTTGTTTAAGTCACATGAGTTATACAACCATCTTTTTGTAAATTATCAAATTTGCATCTGACTTTCCCCCCTCTCAAATAATTTTCTTGTTTCAAATTTCCTAGCCGTGTTCATCCATTGAACAATGATAGTTTTATAAAAATTACAAGCTTAAGCTCACCATTTTATCTAATCCTCTAAGGGATGTACTCGCCGCACAACGTTTTACATGGCCCCTCGTGCATACTATGGACAAGGTGAATTCATTTGACACAAGACACTTTTAGATCTTTTATACACACTTTCAAGTTCATAGGCTCCGCATTCGTTGTTATTGTTCTAGGGATAACTTATTTGCAATCGTAATGCAAGTTAGAAATTTCACATAATATAATACGAAGAGATGAGCTGGGAAGTTCAATAACTTGTAAATCGTCTCTCGGATATTGAAATCTAGGGCAATTTTTCTCTTGAGATTACATGTTGAGACGCATTCAAAACGGTCGGTGTGAATAAGATGGTGCGACCATGCTGAAGTCTCGCCGTGGTGGCTCAGCTTCGGTTATGAAACCGTTACGAGGGGTTTGCTACTGAAAGATTTCATTGCTTTTTACTGGTTTTCACTAGATTTCATGAAAGGATAGGCCTATCCTACTTAGACGCACGTGTCACCTCATAAATGGGACTCCAAATTTCTGCTCGAGGAAACCCATTTGGCCACGTGTCCCTCTCGAAAACCTTGTAAAAGACTGCTTAGCTCTCTGGAGGCAACCCAAACGGGAAAGTCAGTTGTACTAGTTAGGAGCCAAGGACCAACTTGACAGAATGGCATCTCTAGCAGCCGTTGCCGCCGCACCCCCAGCCGCCATCAAGGGCCTCGCCGGAAGCTCGCTAGCCGGGAAAAAGCTCCACCTCAAGCCCACCGCCCAGAGCTTGAGACCCAAAACCTTAAGGTGTGTATATGATGAGTCAAATAGCGTATGACATGGATGAGGATCCTTAATGGTCGTAACGAGTGCATCAGAAAATAGGTTATTCATGAGCACTTGGGTCATCCTGCTTTCTCATGTTTCAGTTTTAGTAATGAGCTGTGGTATCCTAAGGAGACGAGTGAACTGTAATTGCTGATAACTGAGGGTCTTTGTTCGAGTAGGAGTGGTGCTGTGGTGGCGAAATATGGGGACAAGAGTGTCTACTTTGATTTGGAAGATTTGGGTAACACCACCGGGCAATGGGACTTGTACGGATCTGATGCACCTTCACCGTACAACTCCCTTCAGGTCTGTACTGCTCCTGTGTTTCTTGACCAAGTCATGCATTAGTTGAAGGATGAGATCTAAAAGGGGAATGTTTTCTGCTTTTAATATGCTCTTTACATTTAGAAGTGTCGATGAATAGTGACATGCTTAGGAAGAAAGCAAGTTTATTATAAGAATCTCTACCCAAAGCAACCGGTCTATAGAAGTGGATGAAAGTTCTCTCAAACTTACCACACATATTAAGGAACCTGATCAAGATATGCAAGCGGATATTTTGGAGCATCGGTTCAAGTAATACATTTTCCCATGTCATGGGTAATTTGACCTTTTAATCAATTTGTGATTAATTAGCCTCTTTGCATGAATAGAGAGTGGTGTGTATTAACAGTGGAAACATGATATTGCAGAGCAAATTCTTCGAGACAGCCGTTGCTCCATTCACGAAGAGAGGGTTCTTGCTCAAGTTCTTGATATTGGGAGGGGGTTCCACTCTTGCTTATTTCAGCGCCACGGCTTCTGGCGACATTCTGCCGATCAAGAAGGGTCCTCAACTTCCACCGAAGTTGGGTCCTCGTGGCAAGATCTAATTCAGCTCAGAAATAATCTCTGGAACAATCTTTAGTAAATATGTCATTCTCTGGCTTTGAAAGTTGTAAGTACATTGAAAAAGTAGTAACTACATTGAAATCAATCCGAGGTTTCTCTTCCACCTTAGTTTATCTGGCTATGGTGCTTAAACTTAGGCTAATGCATAAGCTTTAATTTGTTGACCTTTTTATGGTAATTGTGTGATTGAGATCAGACTGTCATTTTTCGGGTCTCATTTCATTCTGAAAGCCTTAGTAGGTGTTTACTAGTGAAATATTTAGGGTATGAGCGTGGTCTTCAGAAGAATTGCACCGTAGCTCTCATGAAAAACATGTCAGGCATGTTCTTTCAGGTCCTAACTTGGCAGTTCAGCAATCTATTTATGGACCCTTGCTCATTGTGATCATAGAGATGATTTTGACCTATGCAAATCCTTATGGAAGGCAATAAACAAATAATAAGGAAAGACAGATTGGCAGCACCAAAGCTTTGCTTGCACTGAAGTTAGCATTTACAAGACGCTTGGATTATTAGCTTTCTTCATCCTCCTACTCCTCCTAGATTACAGAAGGAAAAGAGTAGCATTAGCCAAATACAATGCATAAGGGCCTTCATGCATGTCCTTGTATCTTCGATTGTGATCACTGTTCCTTGAAGCTTTGAATTTTCCTCCCATAAATCTTCTCTTTTGCTTGGCATCCTTCCTAACCTTCCTCCTCTACGAAACTAGCGCTAATGGCGTGATGTGGGGCTTCTTACACCGCCCAAGTTCTCGAGATATGAAACCCTCTTGTTGGTGGTCCTTAAATCGGTGAGCTTATCCATGTGCTTCCCGTCACTGTCTTTAAGCAAATCCTCAGCGGTTCTGTCTTTCTTTTCCTCGGCCTCTTGTTGATCCATGTTCCACCCCATGAAGTCCGATAATGTCATCGAGCCGGGTGCTTCTGATAAATTGAGCTTCTCTATCTCCTCTCGAGCGTTGAACTTCTGTGTCCCTGTCAGTGATGGACAATCTCTTAGAGGGTTTCTTTTTTGTGAAGCTTGCGATGGATTCTGCGCGATATAATCAGCATGGAGGACATCTTCGATTCTCGACAACACTGTGAAGGCCAGGCTCTCTAGTATCCTTGAATAGCTCTCTAGGATAGCCTGTCCAACGTCCTACAGAGCAATGTGGCTGCAGTTTAGTTTCAAAACAGTCGATATTTCTAATGCCTTATTTCGCTCTCACAACTATACGCAACATACAGAAAACAGCAAGCGAAAGGATAAGTAACAATGCAAATGGTAAGCAGAGGCCTTGATAAGTCTGATTTGTGTTGATACTTAAAGACTTCCTAATGTGTAAGCTCGTGGAGTGTTTCAGGAGGACAGGAGAATTTACGGTTAAGGTGGACGATCACTTACCCGGTTGTATTGGATTTTGCTAATGTCCAGTGATGATTGAGAAATTCCCGGAAACCGTTGCTTAAGGAGGAGCAAAATTGTCTCCGCTCTCTCTTCAAAAAGCTCCCTCTTCTCCATGCTCACAGCCGATCCCCAAGATGATTTACTGTCCTTATTGTTCATCTTCCTCTTCCATATTACAATCGAGGCCTCAATCTTGTTCTTGAGGTCCAGGATTTTGTGTTCAGATGACATGTCCACCGCACAGAGGAATTGATCGGGATTGAAGTATTCGTCTGTTATGTTCTTGTAGAGGGAGTCTCCAAGGCTTGCTCTTCCATTCTAACGACCAGAGGAAAATTGCAGGTCAAGAATCGGAAGCTGTTTTAGAAGAAAAGGAGAGAGAGACGACTTTCAAGCTATGCTTTTGCGGGACTCGTCCTTCATTACCTTTGGTAGAGATTCAATGTAATTTTCGGGTATCTCCATTTCTGATAAGACTTGCGCATTTATCGCCATAGCCGCTTTCAGGACCTGGTTGACAGAATCTTTTTGAAACTGGAGCCATTTCCTTGACATTTCCGAGAGACCGTTAGGCGGCACTTTTACCTTGGGCAACCACCACTTGTCATCTTTTCTTTTCAAACCTCCTTTCTCTGAGTCCTTGTCATCCTTCTTTACATAGTAGAATTCATTTTGGTCTTTGAAGTTGTCCAAACAATCCTGATGAAGTAGAAATTCACGTTGCAAGTCTGACTGATAATCACTTGTTAGGCATACTTAATAGGAAAGGTAAAATGTTACAGATACTCACGATGAGCATGGCATCTAGCTTTCGCAAAGCAGGGATGTTCATGTGGAGATCGGTGCGTTGCCTCGTTGTCATAATCTATTGAATTTACCAAGAGATAAATATACCAAGAAATGCGACAGAGAGACCAGGAATTTCCAAGGGGAAAGGAATTTTCATTTTTACCTCCATGTTCACCCCATTGGTTTTCTGTTGAGAAGGAACGAATTCAACAATGTGATCTGTCACAGATAAGAGCCAGTCGATTTCCTTTTTCCACCTCGCTCTTGTTTCCGGGGCCATGGGCTCTAGCCGTTTCTGCTCGCCAAATGCAGAAGCTGCATTGTGCTTATAACGATCAGATTAGGCAAATATACAATCTTTACATAACTTGTTGCGAAAGAAGTCACGGCATGCGTGATTTAGGATGAAAACTAGAGAAGATTCGTGGTAGTCTAGACAGACTACAATAGATCCATCTCTCGGCTGTTCGAGCTCATCTTGTCTCGCTGGTTCTTTAAATTTTACTCTTGACCATCTGTTGGAAAAGCGAATCAATTAGAAAGATGAATGTACCGGCCAGATTTGTGATGGCATTCGATAAGGCCAAGGCCGAGGAAACGCCTTTTCCTCCACCAGACATATCCTCACCCAAAAGCAGCTTTGCGAACCTTTCTTTCATCAATTCCATGTCTGAAATAAAACCGAGGAAAGGAATTACAATAATCAATTGCGATTTAAAGATTGGTCACCGAACCAATACAACCGCTTGCATCTTATCACAGAGCTTTCACCAGTCCTATTGACGAACATTCAACATGACTTGCCTGAAGGTTGCTTATCTTTAGCTTCTTCACGGGCTAGGCGCGATTTTGGTGCCCTGGCGGTCGATTTATGGAGCGACCAACCAATCTGTTGTTGCTCCATCAGGTTCTCATTTTGAGGCTTCGCTCCATAGCTTCTCGACATTATCCCGTCATTGCCCGAGAGCTCTCCATTTGACATGCTCTGGTCGACACTCAAGCTTTTGACATGACGCCCCGAGTTGTCATGCATATCCTGGAAATGGAAGAGCCTAGACCTGTAGTCCTCCTGCTCTTGTTCCAGGGCCCGCACCATCATTGGTCACCAACAGAGGATACCGATCCAATGAGCCGGCAACACAGGCGCAAGAGCATATGTATTCGGGTACCGAATAGAACCGACCCCGACGTAAATCTTCAAAGCTTCACCAAGGAGGAGGGAGAGACATGATTGATATGTCTGGTTTGAGTTAGCTGCTGGGCAACGAGAGCGAGAGAGGAAAAAAAGGGAAGAAGCCAACTCCAAAGTGTGACAGAGAGAGAGAGAGAGAAGAATGTCAATAGAATCCAGTGAGTTGATGTTGTTTTCTCTCTCTCTCTCTCTCTCTCTTTCGGTGGGAATTTTGGGTATTTTGGGTGATTTCTAATTCTGGAGGATCTTGCTGTTGTGAACGTGGGGTGCATGTTTAGTGTTCACTCTTGTGTTCTTGTTCTATGTTGTCCAGCTTTATTTTGAGAAAACAAAAGCCGAGAGAGAAATGCATGCTCAACCACGCAAAAACAATCAATCTCTCTCTCTCTCTCCCTCTCTATTATCGCATTGATATAGAAGCACATTAACCAAACATCATCTCCACCATTAATTATGTGAATCTCCGCCATGAAGACCACAGGATCAATGATAAAAATGCGCTTTATGAAATGCAAACTCGGAATTCATATAGCACTCTGCTATTCTCTAAAGATAGGATATAATTGAAAGAAAAATTTGGCCCGAGCGACCTGGTCCTGCACGGTCCGGGCATGCTAGACTTATCTAACCATACTAACCATACGGTAATCAATGGAAGTTTATCATCGTGAATATAATGGGTAGGTTGTATAAATATTATCAAGCTTGGAATGGAAAAGAATGTGAGCCAAAGGGGTAGACGAAAGGATAAAAGAATCGACTCGAGAAAGAATAAAAAATGGAGAAAAATTACAGGAAGGGAGAAGTGAAAGGACTACAAGTAAGAGCGGAGGAGAGTAGTTCGATATACATGTCCGTCCTCCCAAGAATTCCCAAAGCAAAGATTTCTTGCAGATGGACGGGATCGGCGTCTTGATGACATGCCCCATGTTCCCATACCTCGAGCAAGAACTCGAGAAAAGGTTCCACCTTTACCGGCTCTGGGATTTCCCTTCGCTGCGCCGGTTCTTGGAGGCCCACGCGGGCTCGACCCGGGCGGTCGTCGGGGACACCAAGGTGGGCGCCGACGCGGAGCTGATCGACGCGCTGCCGGGGCTGGAGATCGTGGCGACCTTCAGCGTGGGGCTGGACAGGATCGATCTGGGCAGGTGCGGGGAGAAGGGGATCCGGGTCACGAACACTCCCGACGTGTTGACCGACGACGTGGCCGACATTGCCATCGCCCTGATGCTGGGCGTGCTGCGGAAGGTCTGCGGGTGCGATGCGTTCGTCAGGAGCGGGAAGTGGAAGAGCGGAGATTTCGGATTGACCGCCAAGGTTTGATTTTTCGATCTGGTTTGTGTCCGTAGATTCATCATCAGTCGCTTCCGTCGGATGCTTTGTCCGAAATTTGAAGCTTTTCGCCTCGGCTTTGACTCTGACCTTCGGTTTCAGTTCAGCGGCAAGTCGGTCGGCATCGTCGGGTTGGGCAGGATCGGTTCCGCCATCGCGAAACGAGCCGAAGCGTTCGGCTGTCCGATCAGCTACTGCTCCCGGTCGGAGAAGCCGCACGTGAGCTACAAGTACTACCCGACCGCCGCGGAGCTGGCCCGCCACTGCCGGATCCTCGTCGTGGCGTGCGCGCTGACGGAGGAGACCCGCCGCATCGTCGGCCGGGAAGTCCTGGACGCGCTGGGCCCCGAGGGGGTCCTGATCAACGTCGGGCGGGGCGCGCACGTGGACGAGCCCGAGCTCGTCGCGGCCCTGCTGGAGGGCCGGCTCGGCGGGGCCGGGCTCGACGTGTTCGAGAACGAGCCCGAGGCGGCGGAGGAACTGTTCCCGATGGACAACGTGGTCCTCCTGCCCCACGTGGGGAGCGACACCGTGGAGACGTCCACGGCGATGGCGGACCTCGTCGTGGCGAACCTGGAGGCGCACTTCGCCGGAAAGCCTCTGCTGACTCCGGTGATATGATTCATCGGAGCATCGGAATTGTTGACTGGTTAAAGATCTCTTTTTTTTTTCCCTAGTAACTTGAGGTTCGACTAGAAAAGATAAGAGCTTTCGAGATTGTTTTTAGCATGAAATTTTATCATTTTTATGAGATTCAGAAGACCAGCGATGTTGATTCTTCCCGAAATTTGAGATCTTTTCTATTCGTATGCAAGAAAGATGAAAAAATTTACAATTTATTAAGAGTCTAAACCGTGCATGTACACGCGTGCTGAAGATACAAAAGGCTTGTTCATCTAGATTTAATCTTGTATCATTACAAACTTCAAGGATAAAGTTTCATCACGCAACGCCTTCGACTAGTGTCGGCACCTCATGACCACCGCCTTCCCCATCACCATCTCCGCTGCCGCCGCCGCCATTCTCGCCTCTCTCTCCGGTCTCCAGCCCCTGGAGGCCATCCACACAAGCTCCTCTGTCGTCCTCCTCTGCTCCTTTGCCCACCACCACCTTGTCTCCCTCGCCACTCACGCCAGGGACCACCACGTCCTCGCCGACCTCTCCTATTCCTCCTCCGCTCCCTTTCTCCGTTGTGCATGGCTGCCCGGGCTCGCGGCCTCCTGGCTCCCCGATTATGACGTCGGTCGGGCCATCGCCGATGGGCCACGGGTCGTTCACGCAGCCCTCCCCGTGGTTGGGGGTGAAGATTGAGGCGGCGCGAGACTTCACAGTGGCGGTGGCCCTGGCAAAGGCATCCTTGAAGGATTCAGGTGGAAGCGCAGGGTCTTCTAGGCAATCGTCTTCAAGGCGCCGAGGGAGGATTGCATCCAGAATCCTCGACGGCTCCGATTCCTTCGTGGCTTCCATCGATTCTTCTCGATCTCTTGAGGTCCTCTGCCTCTCTCGTGGCTTTAAGGTTCAAAATATGGATATGGTGTGTAAATTGCTGATGTAGAAAGGGGTTCTCTCCGACTCTCTCTCTCTCTCTCTCTATATATATATATATATATATATATATAGTTTTGAGGATTGAGAGAAGCCCATTTGGGAGCACGCCCGGACACATCGCGTCTTCAAGCTCGACACGTCGCTTCCTAAAGCAACGTGTCTCGATTCTATGGATTATCATACGGGACACGAATTTTTACAGTGACCGCTGCTTTCTAGTAAGACGGGAGAGATAATCTATAATCCATTTCCCAGACAAGCCCAAAGAGAGAAGGCGGCCCGTTTGGTTCCTCCGTAGGGATTGAAAAAGAGTCAGTATCAAGGAAAGACAGAACCATATAACCACTATTAATGAGCCCCAGGACTCAGATTGACAGTACATCATAGAAAAAGATATTAAGAATTTCAGGGGGACCAAAGATATCATGGAACCAAATAGGCGTGAAAAGATGAAAAAACAAACAAGGTCTCCCTGATTGGCTTATGATTCAGATGCACACTGGGAAATTCAACAGTTCTCTACATCAGTCCTTTAGGAAGAATATTTTTTTACTCTGCTTTTGACAATACATAAGAGAATGGTATCTGTACCACGAATTGATACACCTTGAGCCGCATCGTACATGCATCCCAGGGGAAATGATGTACTGTTGGACTCTTCAACACTCACAACCGGTGGATCTCTGCTGCCGTGCACCACCTGCAACATCAATGGTGTCCGGAAGATATCTGCAACAAACACAAGTTCACAGCACTAGGTTAGCAACATATACTGCACCCGAAACTAGTAAAGTACAAGCACTCAAGATCTCTCTACATGCATGATATGTAATTGTGTCTTGCATTGGTGTCATAACTAAAGTTCATTCTCTGTTGTTATCTAAGTTTAAGCACATTATAACTCTATATCCCAATCCAATGAATCACAACGATGAGGGTCTCGTCTGATTAGGGAAGCACGCACTCTCTCAATAGTCAACACCATCAACAGTTATAATTTAAAAAGGACTCACATTTCTTCTTCTGGTTCATTCTTCAAAGCATTTTTGGCTATACACTCAAAAGCAGCTTCCACGTTAAATCCTTCTTTGGCAGAGGTCTCGAAATAAGGAATGTTTCCTTTGGAAGCACACCAAGCCCTCGCTTTCTTCTCAGAAACCTGAATCAGGAAGTGGAGAAAGAAGAAGATGCCATGTCATGCAGTTTAACAGCGGAAAGATCTTTAGAAATACACATCACATGAGAAAAGAAGTTTCCTTGAGAAGGTCTCTTACTAGCATAAGCAATGTATTCAACATAAAAGTGAGGGATGAAAGGCTAAGGAAAGAGAACTCACCACACGACTATTGCCATTATCGACATCCACCTTGTTACCCAAAACGACAAATGGGAAGTTTTCAGGGTCAGAAGGACCGGCCTGGACACCAAGTCATCAAAACAATTTTAGGCCCTCTTTCCGAAACCTTGTAAGCTCTAAGTCACAATTCATTCATCATCTTTTTAGTGAGGGTTACCTGAATCAAAAACTCCTCCCGCCAGTTATTTAGATTGTCGAATGATTTCATTACATTCACATCATACACAAGAACACAGCAGTCGGCACCTCTGTAAAAAGCCACACCAAGACTTTGAAACCTTTCTTGGCCAGCTGTATCCCATATCTGCAAGTATATAAATAAGTTTCTCATTCTCTAAGGAATTAAACATTTTTACCTTCTCTTCGTTGAAGTGAGTGCTAATTCAAATGTCAAACACAAACGATGCATAGTAAGCATTATAAGGTGACTCCAGAAAAAAAAATGTTGTTTCTTCATAGAGTACGACACTCTATGCGAGTCTTATACCCTATGAAAATGATGCCAATGTCTGCCTAATTTGATATCTACAGAGAGATGATATAATAAAACAGATGTGGCCAAGAGCGACTATCAAGGACAATACCAGATCTCATAAAAGTTGGCCGAATAGACCAACTAAATCTATTTTGCATGTAACCAAATCACCTTTATGTATCACACATTGAAAATAACCGAGCAACAACTCCTGTTCTCTTCATTTTGAAAGAGAACTTGGAGGAGTATCAACAAATGGTCGAATCAACAACCTAAGCAACCAATATCCCATGATTTGACTACTTAGAGAATTGGGTCTGTACTATGCATAGCTGAATTCTCATCGTGTCAGATCCAGAAGAAAAACAAAATTTATCCAGTAATAAATTGTATATTTATGCGGATTCAAATATGCCTTCTACTGTTGCAGCAAAGTAACAAATCCCAAAGGGAATGCAGCATTTATGCTTGCTGTGCTGCTACTAAATTGAAGGGAGATCAATAATAGCATTCCATGTAAAAAACAGCAGACCTTCTGTTTGACCAAACAGCTCGTAACAAATGGCTAAAGTGATTTGATTGGGTTGGAATTGGCTCAACCAATCTCGATAGAACAAATTCGCGCAAAAAAAAAAAAAAAAAAAAGTCTCTAAGCAGCATAATGGTGAGTTCTTGCATTGCAGATAAGAGACGGGAAACAGAGATTTATGCAGTCTTTCGTTCTTGAGCTTGAGTCATATGACAAAAACCCAGTAACAGGGTATTCATGGGAAACTTTTTTCAGAACAGGAAAGCCCAAACGGTGTCAAGAACTAGTCAACTTCCCTCAAATAAAACAAGGGGAATTCAAATTTGCAGAATCCGATAAGCACAACAGCAGTCAATTCATCCATCCATCCTTAAAATTACACAAGCTACACAGAAAAGAAACTAGGAAACCATGCCAATAATCCTCAACAACACCATTCAGCCTCGTTTCTTGGGGGGCTCACCTGCAATGTGAACAGCCTGTCCTCAAACTGAACTTCCTTCGTCAAGAAATCAGCTCCGATCGTCGCCTTATACTGATTGCTGAACTTGCGATTCACGTACCTGGAGCACAATCAGCAGTCCCCAATTTCAAAAAATACCCGATCAATCAATCAAGCCAAAGAAAAAGGAGATCTGGGTTTCAGAAGGATACTGATTCATCAGAGAAGTCTTCCCAACCCTGACAAGGAAATCAAGAAAAAGAGAGAGAAGACCAGCAGAAGTCAATCACAGCAAAAAGATCGCACGGAAATCTGCAAAATCAACGGCGCAGAAGCGCGCGCATTACCCGCTGTCGCCAAGGATGATGACCTTGAGGAGCATGCGCCGGCGAGAAGCCATTGATGCCGATCGGAGCTCTCAAAGATGACAACTTTTTTGGCTCTGCGACAGCCTTGAGGCAGAGAAAGTTCGTATTTTTTTTGACGACGTTCCTTCCTTGGGTCGGGGAATCGGACCGGACAATCGAAGCGGAATTTGACTTGTAGGTGAACACGAGCAGACCAATTTTTTTTTTTTTAATCTGATTTTTATGTCGTAAACCTTTTATTTATTTAATCATTTATTGATTTATTTCCCTTTGTTTTTGTGTGGGTTAGTGGCCGAAGTAATATTCTAAAGGACAATCCGTTCGGACAGCAGTTTTAACGCACGGGCGTGTCCAGCAATCAGAGTGATTTTTCAGCCGTCCGATGAGTCCGTGTTTTCCGACGGGGGCGATCAGTGCGTCCGCATTTACATCCTCTTATTGTCGGAATTTCATCGGTGAGGCCTTCACTTGAGCTCATTGGTGTCCGGTCCTGTTAAAGATGCTGCATCCGATTTGGACGATGAATCTTTTGGCCAAAAAACAAAAAGGTAGTCCTGAAGAAATTTTACATAAAAAACTCCACGTGATGAAATGACGAGCGGCTGATGTGTTGGCTTGTGAAATAGTAACTAAACAATTGACCTTGTAGCATCAAATGGCTTATAAGGCCGGCTTGGTAAAAGAGTTATCAAGCAATGTAACCTGTGTGGTGGGCATTGAAAGAAAGCCACTTCCGTGAAAAAGGCTCAACTGGGCGATATAGTTGGTGTTGTTAGCATCAAAACATGACAATTTGTCATGAAATAGAATTGATTAAGTGCTTCCTTATATGAGACTTGTGCACATAAAGTAAACACTATTGAGCATCGAGATGGATTTATTTTGCTAGTCAATGCACCGGGGGTGCGCAAATGCACCGGCTGCACATTGCGTCCGGTGCACTTATGGTATTCTCAACAATGGTGGCTCTAATATCAAGTTAAGAATAATAAAGTGAAGAGAGAATTATGGAATTTATGTTTATTTCGATGTATATACAAATGAGGAATACACGATTCTAATTATAGACTATATTAAATTACTATTATAAAATAATATCTCAATCGAGATATGAACAATTAAAGGGAAATATACGTGCAATATTGAGAAATATGAATAATCAACAGAATTATTAATATATCTCTAACAAAGAAAATTATCTAAGAGAAATCCTTTATCAATATTTAGGGGTTTTTCTAACATGAATTAAACAAATGTGCAGATTCATATATGTTGACCGCACCTGGAAGATTTCGAAAGTGTTTACAACATTATGAATAATGATCATGGCTCCGTAAGATCACAAGAAAGATCCCGCCTGCTTTGAGTTCCTTGTGGTTTCAATCTTGCACATTACCGAACCAGCAATGACTGTTATTAGAATACCTCAAACTATACTACTCAAATCCGCAACATAGACATGACGAAATCTGATGTGCTTTCTGCCTTTCCCAAATCTGATCTATTTCTATAAACAAATAATAATTGCTAACATGTGGCCACATGTCAAAGTGCATGGAACTGTGAAAATAGGGTCTGTCCTCTCGATTTGTATTAATATTAAGAGCCTCCACTAGCGTGACGACCTTCCTCGGCCATATTCCCCAAGTCCATCTCTTGGTAGTCTGTTGACCCTTGCTGCTTGAGTGCATGGTTGAAGCCATCCTCGCTATTGTGCCCACTGAACTCACTTGTAGCTTGCTCTTGACTTTCCATGGCCATCATCCTAAATTCCTTTGAATCCTCCTGGTCTTGGCTGGTGTCATAATCTGAGCTTTGACAACGATTATATGCCCTTAAATCGGACATAGAAAAGTTTCCTTCCAGTGCTCGAACTACCTAATTACACAAAGCTCATATATATAATTCCACACTTGTAGAACAATTTGCATCGACCAGTCATGTCAAAAAGTGAGTTGTAGCAAACTAAGACACTAAAAATAGCGTTTCCCCCCCTTTTTTCTGGCTCAAATGAAGTGATAACCGATGACATTTCATTTGTAGGAGGAGCAAAACCTCTAGATAGAGCATTGTGTTGTGCCTATAACAAGGGAAAAAAAAGAGGCACTCATTCTCATATTAAAACAAACTATTTTCTACTAGGCAATGTACCTGTGTCATTGATGGACGGTGTCGTGCAGAATGACGAATGCAAGCAGCAGCACAAGCAATCATCCGAGTTATTTCCTCAGTAATTTAGTCCTTGTTCAGCTTTGGATCAATAATGGCATCAAAATTGCCATCTTCTAAGGCTTGTGTGAGCAAAGGCCTTGCCTAAAATTTTATTAGAAGAGTCAATTGTATGATGACGTTCACGGCGGAGAGAGGAAAGCATGGAGGGAAAGGATAAGTAACATGAAGAGGGGGGATGTATAGATGCTCAAACTCCTAAAAATTGGTTCTTTTTTCAATTGGATAAGATCAATAACGATGATAGGCCACAGGTAAATATGTTGTTGGCAGACCACTGACCCAATCAACCATGCTTTCCTCATCAAAGGGTCGAGTTCTGTCAAGCGGACGACGCCCGGTTATCAATTCTAGAAGCACAACACCGAAATAAAAGACATCCGATTTCTTAGTGAGATTTCCACTCGAGGCATACTCTGGATCCAAATAACTGTGCATTAGGTAGACTTTACGTCAACAAAAGTTGACAAAACTAATATATGCTCAGAAAGGAAATGAATAAACTCAACCATCATTCGTGTAGAAAATATTTCTTGAGTTTGTACCCATAAAGGAAATACGATCAAAGTAGATTTTTTAGTTTGAGTAAATTTCCTAGTCTCAATGAGTTTTATAATTTTAGTCGGCCGAATTGGATATATATGTGTATAAAAGAGGTGGGTATTGGTTTTAGAACAATAGAGAAGGTAGAGGAGCTTTTGGCCACAACAATCAATTGTGCAACATGCTCAGAAATTACATTCTAAGTAAATTGTGAGTATAGTGAAACCAATGAATCTT
The DNA here is from genome assembly GCA_014182515.1 of Eucalyptus microcorys. NCBI lineage: Eukaryota > Viridiplantae > Streptophyta > Magnoliopsida > Myrtales > Myrtaceae > Eucalyptus > Eucalyptus microcorys. The sequence continues at coordinate 31,972,356 of CM024571.1, forward strand.
GTTTGTTTGATTTCTAAATATTATTGTGAGATTGAGAGATTGTTTTGTAAGAATTGTGACGAAACATTGTATGAACTATGGGTTATAATTGGGAATTCAGAAATACTAGGACTGTTTGAGTGACTAAAGTGTGTTTATAATATTTGTTGTAGTACTTGATCTATAGTGGAGTGTTATGCTACCCTTCTATTGGAGTAGGTCTCACTGATCAAATCCATGTAAATTTGATGTCTGATTTATTTCACTATTGTCTTTATTATTGTGTTTGATAATATGTTTTTTGCAATAGTTAATGTTAGAGCTAAGTCTAAATGAGTTGAAGAGATTAGATGGTGAGAAAAGAAGGAAAAGTAAAAATCAATAGATTTGATGGGAATGGTTTCGGTTTCTAGAAAATGCAGTTGAGTATTACCTATATCAAAGAAATCTTTTCTTATTCCTTTATGCAAAGATGAAGCAAGCTGAGTTGGATTTGTTGGATAGACAAGCATTAGTAGTTACTTGGCTGACGTGGACTCAAAATGTTGCATTTAATATCGTGAAAGAGAAGACCATTGCAAAATTGATTAATGCCATGTCAAACATTTATGGAAGTCCTTTGTGATCATTAAAAACAACTTGGTGCGATGTTGGTTCTAGTTAAAAATAAGGCAAGTATGGGCCGGTTGCGAAGCATGTGGTTGCTAGTCAACTGAATTAAGTTGAAATTAACTTTGGTGACGAGGAATGTGCTTTAATTCTATTATCCTTATAACCCAATAGTTAGAATACTATTGTCATTGTAATTAATAATTCATTTGGGTAAAGAAACTTAATGTTTGATGAGGTTTGCAATTTGATTCTAAACGAAGACATCTATAAAAGAGAATTGGGTGAACCCTTACCCACTCATATAGTAAGTCAAGGTAGAGGAAGAACTAATATTTGTGCAAGTAGGAATAATGTGAACTTGAATAGATGAAATCAATCTAGAATTGTGGTATTGTTTGTTGGAATCATGGCAAGAGAGCACACCTTGAAAGGGATTGACTCAAGCTGAAGAACGAGAAAGGTAAAGGAATTAGAGTCTAGTCTATTGATGATATTGTTGCAATAGCTTATAGTAACTTAGATGTCGTGCTTGTCATTGAGGATTTGTCATTTGATGGATAGGTTATGGATTCTGGTTGCTTATTTCATGCTACATCAAACATAAATTGATGTACTACTTATTAGTGCATGGATAGTGGTGAAATGATGTTAAGGAATAATGTTGACTACGATATTGTAAGTGTTGATGTCGCTGGAATCAGAATTCACTAGAGCGAGACACGTCCAAGAATTGAAGCTGAAGTTGATTTCTTGCGTGCTCTACATTTAGCTAGTTATACGTTTGTTGGAGGTGTCATGATAATGACAAAATGAATAGAGCATTATTGCCTGATTGAGATCAAGGGTGGACAATATTAGATTTCTCCACAGATATCGGATGCATTGGTTCAAGATTAGTTGCATATGCATTTAGGGAACATTGCAGAGAGAATCCTAAAAGTTTTGAGTAATAGGAATTTGATGTGTGGTTATGTGGCCAAAGAACTGAATGTATGTGGGTCCTATGGCTTAGGTAAATGATGGAAAGTACAATTCCGTATGACTATAGAGAATTAAATAAATGGGGGGGAGGGGCGGCGAGGGCTTGAGCCCTCGCCACCACCGGGAAGGGCCGGCAACGGAGGGGGGAAGGGTCGGCCGGTGTCATCGGCCCCTGGCCGATTGACGGCCAGATTCGGCGAGGGCTTGCGGCCTCTCGTTGCCTCTTCGCCGTTGCCGGGAAGGATCGACAACAACGTGGGGGAGCGTTGGTCGGGGTTGTTGGCCCCGGCCAAGGGCTAGTGACCTCGGCTGATTGGTGGTGAGGGCCCACGAGCCTTCGCTCGGTCGGGCCAAGGGCTGTCGCCCGCTGAGGTGACCCCCTAGCGAGCGGCGGCCCTTGGCCCGGTTGAGCGAGGGCTACCGACCCTCATCGGATCCGGGGAGGGCTTAAGCAAGGGCTCGTGGGCCCTCACCGCCGGTTGGCCAAGGGCCAGCGACCCCTGCCGACCCTCTCCCCTCCGTCGCCGACCCTTCCCGACGGCGACGGCAAAGGTTCAGCCCTCAGCCGCCTCCCTTCCCCCCTCCATTTTAAAAAAAAAAATTTGTATTTGTATTTTAAATTTTTTAAATAAATTTATTTCTTCATTTAATTTAATTAATTTTTTTACTATGTCAGCACTAAAACGACGTCATTTTTGCATTGTTTAGCCACATCAACATGTAAAACGACACCATTTTGCACTTATTTCGCCCGAAAATCTCCACGTCAGCATTTTGGCCAGATTGGCACTTAAGTGATCAATTTTGTTTCGCTTTTGGCACTTAAGTATCCCTTCATGCCAAGTTTTGGTGCTTGGGCTATACTTATCTTCATAAAATACTATTGTGTCGGAAAATTCTCGTGAAGTGTTTAAAGATGCAGATAGTAAGGGTGATTGGTTCCGAGGCAGGTTAGTTCTTAGTTTGTGGAATTGCGAGCTAGCCCACCCAATCCCGAACCCACCCGCGAACTAGACCAACCATTCCAATTTGTTCAAGTCGGTTCTTGGGTAGGTCTAGAAATTGGCCATATATCCTTTTTCCCCCCTATTCCCTACAAGACCTCAAGTGTTATTGTATAGTCTAAACTACTACACAAATCTAAACATGATGATCTCCTTCACGAAAAAAGTTATAATCATGATCAAGAACCAAGTTTGAGAGGTGTTGAGCCACAGAGGAAGTGTGAGCATTGCATGACTGAGACTAAAAGAAGTGGACGTGCGGACCCTTGGAGTGCCATAACTTACGAAAGGTACACTTAAGTGCCAAAATCGGAGTAAAATGGATCATTTGAGTGCCAATCCGGCCAAAGTCCGGCCAAAATGCCGATGTGGCATTTTTCCGGCGAAGCTAGCTCAAAATGACGCCGTTTTGCACGTTGACGTGGCCAAATAATGCAAAAACAATGTCGTTTTGGGCTGACGAGGTAAAAAATAATATAAAAATAATAAAATTAAATTTAGTTAAAATATTAAAAAATAGTAATTTTAAAATTAAAAAAAAAAAAAAAAAAAGAAAGGGGGAGGCGGCTCGGCCGCCATCGCCACGCCCCACCACCACCGGAAGGGCCAATGACGGCGGGGGAGGGTCGGCCGGGGGTCGCCGGGCCACGGCCGGGGGCCGCGACCTCGGGCGATCGGCAGCGAGGGCTCGCAAGCCCTCGCCCTAGATCGGGGCGAGAGTCATAGCCCTCGCCCTAGATCGGGGTGAGGGTCATAGCCCTCGCCACGGCCATAGATCCGGGAGGGTTGTGGCCCTTGCCCGGATTCGGTGAGGGTCGGCGGCCCTTGGCTCGCCGAGCGAGGGCCGCCGACCCTCGCCGATCCGGCCGAGGGCCGTGAGCCCTCTCGCCGGGTCGGCCGGGGTCGTCGAGCCTTGGCTAGGGCCTAGCAACCCCGGCCGACCCTCCCCCGCCATCGCCGGCCCTTCCGGGCGACGACGACGGCGGGCCGAGGGCGATCCCTCGGCCACCTCCCCTCTTTTCCTTTTTTTTTTTAATTTTTTTTTAAATTTTTAATTTTTAATTATTATTTTTTAATATTTTAACTAAATTTAAATTTATTATTTTTATTATTATTTTTTTTTTTACCATGTCAGCCCAAAACGATACCGTTTTTGCATTATTTGGCCACGTCGGCGTGCAAAAAACGGCGTCATTTTGGGCAAGCTTCACCGGAAAAATGCCACATCGGCGTTTTGGTCGGACTTTGGCCGGAGTGGCACTTAAGTGATCCGTTTTTCTTCAAATGTGGCACTTAAAAGTACCTTTCGTAAGTTATGGCACTTAAGTGTCAATTTGTGCAAAGTTATGGCACTTGAAGCGTTCTTTTGCCAAAAAAAGTGAGAGGGAGAGGTGTGAGCGACAAGTGTGCGTGATTGAGTCTGAGTGGGAAAAGATTGTGAATTGGGTTTTGGAAATTTGTAATAATAAGAATTAAAAAAATTAGTTCGATCCAGGCGGTCCGGGTGGGGATGTGTCCACACCTAGAATTGAGAATAGAATCGATATTCACTGGTTCCAAATTTTAGGAACCAAGAACCTCCCAAAACTGACTAGCTTAGTCCTCTTGATTCAATCTAATTTTTTTGCTCATCCTTATTAGATAAAGTTGGTGTATTGATAAGGTCCACTATTATGATGAAGTTCAAGAATGACTTGAACTTGGAAGATTCTTGTGACAGGTGAGCCCATGAAGGGCCATGGGAGAGTAGGAGTGATTAGTTTCCATCAAGGCGATTGTGATTTGACTCAAATCTCGAGCAAAAGTGAAGATTGTTGAGAAAAAGTTACAAATTTAAGCTTGTAAGAAAATTCGATCCAAGTAAGTTTCTAATTTAAGTAGGTTTCTTAGCCTGAGTGATTTTCGAGCTTGAGTAGATTTCCTAGTTTTAGTTGGCTAAAAGGGGTTTTCTAGTTTGGATTCATATACGCACGAGCTAGATTGAGTAGAGGAACTTTAGGCCATAATAATCGATTATGTGGTGTGCTTGTAAATTACGTCCTAAAAAAATTGCAAATGCCATGAAGCCGATAAGATTTATGGTTCTTTTGTGAGATTGAAAAACTCTTTCTCAGGGAATTGTGAGAAATTGTTTTTTGGGGGGTTTTGAGTGACTAAAGTAATTTTATCGCTTATTTTATAGTGAAATTCTTTGCTAGTCTCCCCATGGAGCGTAGGTGTCGCCGACCAAATCGAATCTAACCACGTAAAGTCAATATTCTATTTATTTCTATGTTATATTTAATATTATGTTCAAATCGTTTATTTTTTTTTTGGACAACAAATAGTACCAATTTTAGACAAATCATATGTAAGAGAAATGGTCTTACCCAAAAGTTCCCACTATTCGAGTGGATATATGAGTATCTGTATCAGAAGCAAACTTTGCAAGTCCAAAATCTGCAACCTGGAATCAGAATGTCAACTTCTAAATTCACATCCCAATAGCTTCACACCACCATATTAAATTATGCATTAAAAGTTCATCATAACTCCAAAAATAGTTTCACGACGAAAATTCTCTTATTTAGTTTTCCAAATGATTTCATCACGAAAACAAATTTTGATCTTTTGCCATTTCTCTTAGCTTTGGCTTATAAGAGGATGTTGGAGGGATGCAAAGCTTTTCAAGATATGAAGTAAATCACCAGCTTAAGGAGTTATAAATGAATAATAGGGTAGTGAATTCCATAAATAACCTAGATGACTGCTATTATCGTGTAATGATTAAATAGTTGCATATCATACCTTTGCCTCAAAATTGGATTCAAGAAGAATATTAGCAGCCTTGATGTCACGGTGAATGATTTTGGGATTACCTAAGAATTGAATCCAATAAAGATGAACCACAGAACTTATCATGAAAATAAGGTTTAAAAGAGCATACTTACATTCCTCATGTAGATATGCCAACCCCTTTGCAGACCCTAAAGCAATCTTCATCCTTGTGGGCCAAGTCAAAGTTGGGTGATCCTTTCCTGCAATAACATTTGCCAGTTCCAATGATTATAATGTTCTTAGCTTTCGGGCTCTAAAATAACTACGCATCCTTTGTTCCCTATGCATACATAGTGTAGCGGAGATCGAGTTAGTTGATTCTTATGGATTCCACCAAAATCACTTGATATTTTTCTCCCTTTGTTTTTACACCTTTTTAGTGGGCTTTTGTGGCATACCTAGAAAAGGCTAGGCAGTTGTCATGGTCACTAACAACAACATTTGGAAACAGTGATTACAATTTGATCATGTGAAAAATGAAAATCAACAAAATCCCAGCATATTGCTAGATAAACAGCTTTGATATATAAATCCACTGTTCCAAAATGTGGGGAGCATATGAGTCAACTATTCCAGCAACTTAAGTAGCACTAACACTAACATGCAACACAACATAACACGACACGCCGACATGTAATTTTTCAAAAAGTAAAGAATTTCGACATATTAGGGCATGCTGTATATTAAATGTATATTTTTATATATACTTGATAAATTATCATATTGATTTAGATTCAAATTCACAAATAAATAAATTAAAAAAGAGCCTAAAATAAATTTATACTAAAAATCACGAGTCACAAAAAGTGAGAGTTAGAAGAGAAGAGAAGACTATGTTTTTCTTCTTTTCGCCTTTATTATTTGGCTTATGTTCTTCATGTAGCATTCAGACCGAATGACTCTATGAAATTACGTCGATACTTCCACATATCTCTCCTGTGTCTTAAGCAGCAAAGAAAGATTTTCCAATCCTCTTAGGAATCAATTGAGGAACAACATTTATCCGTTCTGGTGTGCAAGTCTTGCTTTCGCGCGTAGCCCTTCTTTTAAGAAATCTTAGTGAACCCTTGGGCAATGTTTCGTTTTTTTTTTTACTAAAAGTAGAGCTATCGTCGTTAGGAATCAATGTCGGAGAATGCTTTTTTACCTCTCATTTATTGAATTTTTTTTTTTTAAATTAAACATGTCAGAATCACGTGTCGAAATTCTGGACTCGCGTGTTAGAGTGTGTTGGGAGAGTTGACCACGTGTTGAATTTTCTGACACTTGTTGACTGTATGTTGAAACATGTCGGACATGTGTCGAAATGTCAAACATGACATGAAAACTTCCGAAAGGTGTCGGTGCTTTTAGTAGCACTTTTAATCATAGAATATCAAAGTCGTATGGTAGCTAGAATCCATACATTGAGGAGAGAGAGAGGGGGAGGGGGGGGGGAAGGGTGGGGCAGCATCGGATGAAAGACATACATGTATTCCTCTTAAGTCGTACTCACCGTGCAAATGGAATTCCACTGTGTTATTTGGAACAAACTCATATACCAAAATCCTATGAGCACCTGAAATGCAATAACCAACAAGCGAAACGAGGTGTTTGTGATGGATGCGGTTGATGATCTCGATCTCTGCTCGAAATTCCCTTTCCCCCTGGTTGCTTCCAATTTTTAACTGCTTGATTGCAACTACTTTCCCACTCGAAAGCACTCCTTTATGAACATAGCCAAAACCACCTTGACCAAGTAGGTTGAGATTGGAAAAACCATCTGTTGCTATTTTTAGTTCTTCGTAAGTAAATGTGCTCTGTGAAAGCCCCAATGCCCTGCCTGGAAATGGTACCAAAGAAGGTTTTACTGAACCCATATTCGTTGTTGAGAATGGCCCAGGAGGAGTCCGACCTTGGGAACTTCACACAATAAAATTACGAACTTCAAAGGCTCGCATTCAAGCATAAAAATCTTACCTTTAGGCCCTTGTGGAGGGGAACTCCCCAACTCAAGCTTCCTCCTCTTCCTCCGATAAAAAATCACGAAAGTGCACACCCCAATCAGCACAATCAGCCCGCCAATCCCTATCCCCATCATCAGCGCCAGCTTCCACGTCCGCAGCCCCCCGTTCGGAGTGGGGGAGTTCGACGACGGGTTGTCACCTGTGGGAGGCACCGCACTCGCCGGCAGTTGTGCCGGTGGAGGAGAGGTGGAGTTAGTCGAGCGAGGTAGGGAGTTTGGCCGTGGGACGCAGGGTCTCTGCCTATAATTGCTGCAGTCGGCAGCCCGCATTTTCGATACAAACATTGGAGGCCCGCGAGTTCGATGCGCACGACGTTGCTCGGGGTTCCTAACACCTCTATTGGGTAACGAAGTGGAATGAAAATTGTTTTCAAATATTTTTGGGGAAGTTTTAGACGGATGGGTTTTGTGTGGAGGAGAGAGAGCTGGAAAAGTCAGCGAAAGAGCTGGAAGGAGAATACATATATATATATATATATATAATATATATATGTATATATATATATATATATATATATATATATATATATATATATATATATATATATATATATGAGTTTTAAAAGTTTTCGTATTTTAGCAAAAATCAAATTGTAGGAATCGTATGATTTAAAAGAAAAATCTCGAAGGTTAAAATTATATTTCTCTTCCAATAGATATGTTTTAAATTAGGCTGTGAGGATAAAAGTACTTTGTGAAGCGAATCATGGATGGGGGAATTACCAAAAAGTCTAAAACTTGTTATATTTATATTAATTCGGTTCTAGACTTTTCAATTGTATCAATTGAATCATAAACCTTTTGATAATTTGTTAATGTATTTATCCAGTTAATTTTGGCAGGAAATTGCTAACATTGACATCTATCATCCTACATGGTATGATTAATGTTAACGTGGACGATTTTTACAATATAAAAAAAAAAAATTGAATTCTTTAATATTTTTTATTTTTATTTTATTCTTTTCTTTCTTCCCTCACCAGTCGCGAGGCCTTATCGATGGGTGGCAATTGGCCACAGAAGAGGACTATGCTTGGCGACTGGCCACAAGAGAGGGTTGGCAAGGTCGAGCCTTGTTGACCTCGGCCAAGCTTGACCTCGCACAAGATCTGGTGAACTAGAGCCTTGGGACTCGAGCTTGCAAGGCTCGAGCTTGCCGAGATCGAGCGAGGCTCAATCATATCGACCTCATGCGAGCAAGCCTCACTAGCCTCGGGCAAGCTCGACCTCATCGGGATTTTGTGAACTTGAGCCTTGCCTGAGGCTGGTGAGGCTTGAGCTTGTAAGGATCGAGCAACACTTGACCTCCCTAGCCTCAGGCGAGCTTTTGACTTGGTCGAGATTTGACCAACTCTAGCCTCGCCCAAGGTTGGTGAGGTTAGTCCTCTTTGGTGATGGGCAAAGGGAGAAAGAAAAGGTAAAAAGAAAAAAAAATAAAAGAAAATTTTAAAATAAAATATTTAAAAATTCGATTTTAAAGAAAATTTGTAAAAATTGCATACGTCAGCATTGGTCGTGCCCCATAGGATAGCCCAGCATTGACATCAATAATTTCTGGCCAAAATTGACTGAAACGACTAAATTGACAAATTGTCAAGAGATTTAGGACTTATTAGCATAATTGAAAGGTTTAAAACCAAATTGGCATAAATACAATAGATTTATGACTTTTTGATAATTCTTCCAAACATGGATTGTTTGTGAAATGGCACTTTAAGAATAAAGATGGATTAATCGACTTATACCTTTGCTAAATCTAATTCCATGGCCCGTGATGCTATCTATGTTTTGGAAAATATAAGTGAGAGGAAGAAAAGAAAAGTGGAAAGAATCGAGATTGGAATTTTTTTTTTTTTTTGTGGTCATAATCGAGATTGGATTTGAGGAGCAAAGCATAAGCAGTTTTCATTTTGACTATAGTTATGCTTTGGAAATGCACGGTTGCGGATGGACATCAACATAATCAATTTTTAGAAGGGGGAAAAAGGGAATGTAGTATAGACCGCAGTCCCATTCACGAGACTTGAATGACACGCTTTCTATTGGGAATATGTTCAGAATTTGAACCCATAAAATCCAATCTAAGTAGAAATATTAACTCTAAATAGGAGTTGCGGTTTGACGCCCGAAGAAGGAAATTATTGAAATAATATCGGAGTTGGAGTTGGAGTTGGTTTCCTTGTTTGAGTCGGTTTAAAATATCTTCCAAATTGGAGTTGGCTTTTGCCCATCGGTCAGTAGAAAAGCTTTTGCCGTAACAATAAAAAGCACAGAAATCTTCTGATAAGATTTGTGATCGTGGATCTTTGATATTACTGATCAATCAGTAAAAAGGTGGTCCATTGGCTTCGATGATTCATTGACTAGTGAAGTCAACTTTGCTGGACTTGGCCGTGCGCGAAGGGCGGGAATCAGATCAACATCATAATCCCCACATGCTCGAGTGGAACTCGTTTTCCACTCGAGCATCTGGTTTTCCAGGGCGAAAATATGGTCCCGACGATGCGCATTTATTTTATCGGACGACAACCTTGTAAGCGGACAACAATGTGGCTTTCGAAAATGAGAGAGAGTGCATTATTGCGTGCACGGTGGTTGTTCTGCTTTTCATTTCACATCCAAGTCTCCTCCACTGTCTGTATGCAGAATATCTTGGCAAAGTCTCCATGCATATGTGGTTCAGTATCCTTCGAGTACTCGATTTATCATTGTTCACATCTAGCGTGACAATCCTCTCATCCTATATTCGGATATTCCTACACGTATCGTATCCGATAATAATTGCTTTCCTACATAGATTGGCACACTCATAATGGCAACTTGACTTAATTATTCAGATTAAGTCTGTTCACAAATTATCTATTGAATTATATTTGTTCGTTTATTAGTTTAAGCTTTTGGATTAAACTTTTTAATTTAACATCGCAGCTTTCATTGTCTAAAAAGCACCCAAAAGGCCATCCCTCGGTGGTCATAGCAACGTTAGCCGCACTGGTTGTGATTATCACTGCTCACATAGACAAGGCCATTGCAACCCACCCATAGGCAATGTGGCTTTCACCCAGATTTGGCGAGGGCTTACCCACCTTCGCTCGCGGTTGGTGGGGCTGTGAAGCCCTTGCCTAGGGCCTAGCCGCGGCAACCCAAAAAAAGTATAGAAAAAGGAAATTTCAATATTCAAAATAAAATAAAAATAAAAATTCGATAAATATTAAGATATGATAAAAAAAATTATCAATATCAGCGCCAACAAATCCATACTAGTGATTTATGACCAAAATTAAATTAAATTGACAAAATATAAAAATGTTTATCACTCAATTAAAAAAATTGAAAAGTTTAAGATGAAATTGGTAAAATAAAATATGTTTAGGGCTTTTTGGACAATTTTTGTGTGAATTCCTTTGCGAGATTGGGTAATTAAGTTTCATGAGGAGTTGTGAGGGGGATTAGGAAATAAGGAGAGCACACGGTTGATTTAAGTATGGTTGTATTGTCCATTTTATTGCTTGATTAAGAGTAGAATCATGTAATACTCTTTTCATGAAATCGGTCATAATAATCAAACCAGTTAAATCTGTATTCTATTTATTCTACTGTTTTGCTCATTTTATTATGTGATCATTGATGCGCAAATTATATTTTGGAAGAAGAAATGTTTGTCGTAACCAATAGTTTCCGTAGAACCAATTTCTGGAACCCCGCTAGTCTTCTGGTCAACGACGACCACCGTGTCATGCACGCACTTTTTCTAAACCCACTTTTTTTGTTTAAAATACCTTGTCGGACAATAGGATAAAGTGTGTCGGACGTCATGAAAAATCAGATTTTCTAACGTGTAACGGGGGAGCGTCGGTCATCAAGTCTGTTCATTTTGTTAAAAAAGAAAAAAAAATAAAAAAAAAGAAAGAAGAAGGGATAAAGAGATTTATGCAGTCCGTCGGTCATGAGAAATTTGTTAGAACAGGAAAGCCGAAGGGTGTCATGAGCTAATCAGCATCGTTTTAATAAAACAAGAGGAATTAAATTCGCAGAAACCAATAAGCACAACAGCAGCAATACAAAATCCATCCTTAAATGATGCAAATTTACACAAAAAAGAATCTAGGAGCCATGCGAAAAATTAGCTCTTTTTTTTTTTTTTTTTTAAATTTTTGTGCTCACCTGTCCTCAAACCGAACTTCCTTCGTCAAGAAATCAGCTCCGATCGCCGCCTTATACTGATTGCTAAAATTGCGATTCACATACCTAGAGAAAGATCGGCAGGCCCCAATGTCAAAATTCCCAATCAATCCAATCGATCAAAACGAAGAAAAGAAACGAGTGAAAAAGGAGATCTAGGTTCCAGAAAGATACTGATTCATCAGAGAGGTCTTCCCAACCCTGAAAAAGGGAAACCCAGAAAAAAAAAAAAAAAAAAAATAGAGAAGACCAGCAAAGGTCAATCAGAGCAAAATGATGGCACAGAAGTCTGCAAAATCAAATGAAGCAGAAGCAAGATGGACACATGCGCATCACCCGCTGTCGCCGAGGATGATGACTAGCGCTGTTAAACGGGTGGGTCGGGACATAAATGATCCAACCCAAATTGACCCATTAACCCATTTATGACTCATTTATGCCTAATGTAAATTTTTTGACCCATACCCGACCCACTTAACTATATATTTAAAAAAAATGTATTGCTAAAATAGTTTTATACAACACAAATTTAATGGACAATTTTTATAATTTTTAAAATAATTATTTTAAAAAATTGAATTTTAATTATTTTTATTTTTAAATTATTTTTTATTTTTTTTTTAAATATAATTTTTTTTTGTTCTTCTTCTTCTTTGGCTAGCCGCCGGCCACGACGACGGCCGGCCACATGCGAGTCTTGAGCTCGCCCGGCTCGCCGGAGGCTCGCCAGATCTTGAGCTCGCCCCTCGCCGACCTCGGTGAGGCCTCCACCTTGCCAAATCCGCGAGCTCAAGGCTCAATTTTTTTTTTTAATCTGATTTTTATCGTAAACCTTTTATTTATTTAATCATGTATTGATTTATTTCCCTTTGTTTTTGTGTGGGTTTTTTTTTTTTTGGTCGATTTTGTGTGGGTTAGTGGCCGAAGTAATATTCAAAAGGACAATCTGTTCGGACAGCAATTTTAACGCACGGGCGTGTCCAGTAATCAGAGTGATTTTTCAACCGTCCGATGAGTCCATGGTTTCCGACGGGGGCAATCGGTGCGTCTGCATTCACACCCTCTTATCGTCGGTATTTTAGTGATGAGACTTTTCACTTGAGCTTATCGCTGTCCGGTCCTGTTAAAGACCGCAGCATCAGGTCTCGGACGATGAATCTCTATCTCACAGAATTAGGCAGAACCTTCACATGAATTTCACCAAAATAACGGGACTTCCGAGAATATTTTACATAAAAAAACTCCACATGATTAAACCGTCGAGACCTCAATCAACTTTGTAAGAAACACATCGACTAGTAATGAAGAATTCAAGCAGCTATAGTAATTTGGATAGTTGAGAAGTATAAAGTGTGAGGGATGATTGTGGAGCTTCTGTATATTTAGATATATATTAATGAAGAATGAAGAATACATCAACCTATTTATTGACTTTATTAGATAACTACTTTAAAATAGTATCTTAATTAAAATATGCACAATCAAAGAAAGATATACGTGTAATTTTGAGAGATATGGATAATCAACAGAATTATCAAAATATATCTAACAGAGAAAATCATCTTACAAATATTCCTAATTATCTCTTACATCCCCTCAACTTCAGGGTGATCGACTTGAGTTGGAAATCATGTCAAACAACGTCTAGTAGTTGAGATGTGGCAGATGATGCAGTGCTGGGTAGTTGTTTGTGGTGAAATTTCCAAATGTAGTTGGTTTGAAGGCAATGAGTTCATTGGTTGTGTTGATTCTTAAAACGACGCACAAAAGGTCGATAATAGGAGAGGAAATAGCAAGCAATCGATGCAGCTAGCTTGCAAAATAGTAAGCAACATGACTTGTACAACTGACATTGTGGCATCAAATGACCTATACGATTGACTTGGTAAAATAGTTACCAAGAGAATCAATTTGAGCGTCTAGCATCAAAAGAAAGCCACCTCTGTGAAAAAGGCTTGGTTGGGTGATGCAGCTAGTCGATGAGCCTCGAAACACGACTGCTTGTGGTGGAATGATCTCTATTTAAGTGCTTCCTTATATGAGACTTGTGCACATGAAGTGAGCACTAGTGAGCGTTGGGATGGATTTATTTTGCTACATGACAGGATGGATTTATTTTGCTATGGGTGTGCATTAGGTGCTCAAATGCATCGAGTGCAATGTGCACCCAGTGCTCAAATAGTTTCCTCTGTAATGGTGGCTTTGATATCAAGTTGAGAATAATAAAGCGGAAAAGAGAATTGTGAAATTTTTATATATTTCGATGTATATATTAATGAGGAACACATGAGCATTTATAGGCCTTTTTAAAAAAATTATTCAAAAGTAATATATCAATCAAGATAAGGACAATCAAAGGGAGGCATATGTGCAATACATGTACATTCTTGAGAAAAACGGATAATCGATATAATTATCAAAATATCTCTAACAAAGGAAAATTTTCTAAAGGAATTCATAATTAATAATTAGGGATTTTTCCTGTTCAAAAAAAAATTAGGGATTTTTTTAATGCGGATTAAACAAATGTGTAGATTCATCCTTCAGCGAAGTAATGGAAAGAGTACAAGATGATTTCAATCATACACGCTAACTGCGCTTAGAAAAGATTATGAGAGAAACTCTTTTGAGCATTATGAAGAACGACCATGGCTCCCCAACCTTCCAACCAAAAGTTGCAGCAACCCACTAATCCTATAAGATCACAAGAAAGATCCTCCTGCTTTGAGTTTTTTGTAGTCTCAATCTTGCACATTACCGGACCAGCAATGACTGTTATTAGAATACCTCAAATTATACTACTCAAATCAACAGAGACATAACGAAATCTGATGAGCTTTTTGCCTTTCCTGGATCTAATCCATTTCTTTATACAAATAACAAGTGGTAACACGTGGCCATGGGTCAAAGCACATGGAACCGTGGAAGTAGGGTATGTCCTCTCAATTTGTGTTAATATTAAGAGCCTCCACTAGCGTGATGGTCATCCTCTGCCATATCCCCCAAATCCATCTCTTGGGTAGTTTGTTGACCCCTGGTGCTCCAAATCCATCTCTTGGGTAATTCGTTGACTCTTACTGCTTGAGCTGGATGGTTGAAGGCCATCGTCACTGTTTTGGCCGCTGAACTCGCTGGTGGCTTGTTCGTGGCTTTCTAGGGCCATCATCCTGAAATTCTTTGAATCTTCTTGGTCATGGCTGGGGTCATAATCTGAGTTTAGACAACGGTTATATACCCTGCCATGTCCTGGCATAATTCCTTCATTGAAATCGCTCAGAGAAAAGTTTCCTTCCAATGCTCGAACTACCTGATGACACGAAGCGCATATGTAATTCGACACTTGTAGAACAATTTGCATCGATTGTTCACGTTGGAAAGTGAGTTGTAGCAAACTAAGACACTAAAAATAATGTTTTTTTTCTTTTTTCTCTTTTTTCTAGCTCAAATGAAGTGATAAGCCATGATTTTTCATTCATAGGAGGAGCAAAACCACTGGATAGAGAATAGAGCTATGTCTATAACAAGGGGGAAAAAAGAAGCATCCATTCTCATATTAAAACAAAGTATTTTTCAACTAGGCAATGTACCTGTGTCATTGCTGGACGGTGTCGTGCAGAATGACGAATGCAAGCAGCAGCACAAGCAATCATCCGAGTTATTTCCTCGTTTACATAGTCCTTGTTCAGTTTTGGATCAACAATGGCATCAAAATTGCCATCTTCTAATGCTTGTGTAAGCAAAGGCCTTGCCTAAAATTTTAATAGAAGAGTCAATTCTATGACGGCATTCACGGTGGAGAAAGAAAGCATGGAGGGAAATGATAAATAACATGAAGAGGGAAGATGCATAGATGCTCAAAGTCCTAAAATCGGTTCTTTTTCCAATTGGATAAGATCACCAACAATGATAGGCCACAAGTAAATATTTTACTAATAGACCACTAACCCAATCAATCATGCTATCCTCTTCAAAGGGCTGAGTTCTGTCAAGCGGACGTCGCCCGGTTATCAACTCTAGAAGCACAACACCAAAAGAAAAGACATCTGATTTCTCAGTGAGATTCCCGTTGGAGGCGTACTCTGGAGCGAGGTAACTGTGCATTAGGTAGACTTACATCAACAAAAGATTACAAAACTAATATATACTCAGAAAGGAATTGAACAAACTCAACCATTATTGGTGTGGAGAATATTTCTTGAGTTTGAACCCATAAAGGAAATCCAATCAAAACAGATTTTTTAGTTTGTGTAAATTTTCTAGTCCCAATGAGTTTTATAATTTTAGTTGGCCGGAGGGGATTTCCTTTGGATATATATGAGTATAAAAGAGGTGGGTTTTGGTTTTAGCACACTAGAGTGGCTAGAGGAGCTTTTGGCCGCAACAATCAATTGTGCGGCATGCTCGCGAATTACATTATGAGTAAAATGCAAGTATAGTGAAACCAATAAATCTTGTTTGTCTAATTTGCAAATTTTTTGTGAGATTGAGACATTGTTTCACAATAAATTGTGACGACTAAATATTGTATGAACTATTGGGTATAATTGGGAATTGGGAAACACTAGGACTGTTTGAGTGACTCTAGTATGGTTGTATTCTTTATTGTTTTGCTTGATCTATAGTGGAATGTTATGCTACCCTTCTATTTGAGTAGGTCTCACTGATCAAACCCATGTAAATTTGGTATCTGGTTTATTTTATTGTTGTCTTTATTATTGTGTTTGATCGTATGTTTTTTGCAATGGTTAATATTAGAGCTAAGTTTGAATGAGTTTAAGAGATTAGGTGGCGACATAAAAAGAAAAAGTAAGAATCAATAGATTTGATGGGAATGGTTTCGGTTTCTAGAAAATGTAGTTGAGTACTACTTATATCAAAGGAATCTGCACTTATTCCATTACGAGAAGATGAAGCAAGTGAATTTGGATCTGTTGGATAGACAAGCATTAGTAGTTATGTGGCTAACGTGGACTCATAATGTCATTTTTAATATCGCGAAAGAGAAGATCATTGCAAAATTGATTAATGCCATGTCAAACATTTATGGAAGTCCTTTGTGATCATAAAGATCAACTTGGTGTGACATTCATTTTGGTTAAAAATAGGCAAATGTGTGTTGATTGTGAAGCATGTGATTGCTAGTCAATTGAGTTCGGCTGAAATTAACTTTGATGACTAGGTATGTCTTTTGATTCTATTATTCTCACGGCCCGATAGTTAGAATGCTATTATCATTGCAATTAACTATTCATCTGGGTCAAGAAACCTAATGTTGGATGAGGTTTACAATTTGATTCTAAATGAAGACATCCATAAAAGAGAATCATGCGAACCATTGTCCACTTGTATAGTAAGTCAAGGTAGAGGAAGAAGTGATATTCATGCAAGCAGGAATAATGTGAACTTGAGTAGACGAAATCAATCTAGAATTGTGGTATTGTTTGTTGGAATCATGGTAAGAGAGTGCATCTCAAAAAGGATTGCCTTAAGCCGAAGAATGAGAAGGGTAAAAGAATTAGAGTCTAGTCTATTGATAATATTGCTACAATAGCTTATGGTAATTCAAATAGCGTTGATTATGTTATGCTTGTCACTGAGAATTTATCATTTGATGGATAGGTTATGGATTCTAGTTGCTTATTTCATGCTAGATCAAACATCAATTGATGTACTACTTATTATTGCATGGATAGTGGTGAAATGATGTTAAGGAGTAATGCTAACTGCAATGTTGTTAGTATTGATGTCACTAGAATCAGAATCACTAGAGTGAGACACGTTCAAGAATTGAAGTTGAAGCAAATTTCTTGCATGCTCTACATTCAGCTAGTTATCAATGTACTACAAAAAGTAGAGTTTTGATGGTTGTTTGAGGTGCCATGATAATGACAAAATGAATGGAGCACTACTGCCTATGTAAGATCAAGGGGAGACAGTATTAGATTTTTTCACGGACATTGGATGCATTGGTCCAAGATTAGTTGCATGTACGTTTAGAGAACATTGATGAGAGAGTCTTGAAACTTTTGAGTGAAAGGAATTTGATGTGTGGTTGTGTGGCTAAAGAACTAAATATATGTAGGTTCTATGGCTTAGGCAAATGATGGAAAGTGCATTTCTTTATGACCGTAGAAAAACCATAGAGATTGTAGAGTTGATTCACTTAAATATGTGCAAGCTGTTATTGTTTCCTCCGAGGAAGAGTATCGATTGATGCTAACAATTGTGGATGACTACTCGTGGAAGATTTGGGTGTTTGTGTTGAGGAGCAAGTTGAATATTGTTGTCAAGATCATACGATTGAGAGCATTGAGCAAAATAGAGGCTGGTACGACAATCAAGTATATGTGGATTCATATTGGCATAGAGTTTTGCTTAGAGTAGTTGAACAAATTATGCATGAAAGAAGGCATAGTGAGATACCACATTAGTGTAAGTGAACAACAACATGTTGCAAAGTTAATGAGGAGAACATTACTAGAGATGGCCCATAAAATACACTTTAGTGTTGGTATGATTAGGAAATTCTTGCATTTAATATGGCGAGCTATTGAATGAATAGATCTCCATCGACTACCATTTAATTCTAGACTCACTAAAAAGTGTGGTCAAGCAATATTATTGATTATTTTGTTCTAATAATATTTGATTACATATGTTATGTTTGAGTGAATGACGACAAGATTGATAGCACAATAAGAAACTACATAATCCTAGGCCATGCATAACATGAATGGGCCTATCAATATGTGGTATCCGGAATTAAATTCATTTATTATTGACAGAAAAATTATATTTGGGATGAGAATCCAATACTGTTAGGTAGGAATAATTGTGGCCGAATTTATCTGGATTTAGATGGTGTTCAACTCAAGATGGAATTGCAACCCAAAACTCTTGAGGTAGCAAGTACATATGCAGTAATTAACACAAATTCTATTTGTGACAAAGTGGAGCTTGTGGAGGTAATGGTTATTATAGTTACTGAATTTAACAAGGTGCATATTCGATCTCTTAACATATATAATTACCACTATGCTTTTGCTTTATTTGTGGTTGAGGAGATTGTGTCTGAAAATTCTTATAAAGTGTAAAGTGTTTAAAGATGCAGATAGCAAGAGCGATGGGTTCCAAGGCAAGTCGATTCCTAGATTATGGAATCGTGAATTGGCCCACCTGGTCCTGGACCCACCTAGGTACCGGACCAACCGGTTCGATCCATTTGATCCGGTTCTCAGGTGGGTCCAGAAACTGGCCGTAGAGAGAGTCTCTCTCTCTCTCTCTCTCTCTCTCTCTCTCTCTCTCTCTCCGCAAGACTTTAAGCATTGTTACATAGTCTAAACTACTACACAAGTTTAAACATGGTAATCATCTCCACGAACAAAGTTATAATGATGATCAAGAGCCAAGTTTGAGAGGCGTTGAGCTGCAAGGGAGGCATGAGGGCTGTGTGACTAAGACTGAAAGAAGTGAGAGTGAGAAGCATAAGCAACGAGCATGTGTGATTGAGTTTGAGCAAGAAAATAATGTAAATTGGGTTTTCGAAATTTGGAAAAATAATAATTTCAAAAAATCAACCCAATCCAAGCGGTCCAAGTGGGTGTGTCCACACCTTGAGTCGAGAATCGGACTAATATTCATTGGTTTCAAATTTTAGGAACTAAGAACCTCCCAAAATTGACTGGTTCGATCCAGTTCTCGATTCATTTTGGTTCTTTTGCTCACCCCTAGCAAATAGAATTGGTGTCTTGATAAGGTCCACGGTTATGATGAAGTTCAAGCGTGGCTTGGACACAAAATATTCTTGTGACAGATGAGCCCATGAGGGGCTGTGGGAGAGTAGCAATGATCAGTTTCCATCAAAGTGATTGTGATTTGGCTCAAATCTCTAGCAAAAGTGGAGATTGTTGAGAATAAGTTACAAATTTAAGCCCGTAAAGAAAATTCGATCCAAGTTAGTTTCCTAATTTAAGTAAGTTTCTTAGTTTGAGTGGTTTCCGAGCTTGAGTAGATTCCTAGTTTTAGTTGGCCAAAAGGGGTTTTCTAGTTTGGATTCATATATACATATATAATGTGGGTTTTAGCTTTAGCACGCTAGAATGAGTAGAGGAACTTTAGGCCATAATAATCAATTATGTAGCGTCTTCATGAATTACATCCTAAAAAAAATGCAGGTGCCATGAAGCCAATAAATCTTATGGTAACATTTATGATTCTTTTGTGAGATTGAAAAATTGTTTCACAAGGAATTATGAGAGATTGTTTTCTAGAGGGTGTTTAAGTGACTCAAGTATACTTGTAATTACCATTATGTCGCTTGTTTTATAGTGAAATTCTATGCTAGTCTCCCCATGGAGTATAGGTCTTGCCGATCGAACTGAACCCAACCTCATAAAGTCAGTATCCTATTAATTTCTTTGTTAACCCAACCTCGTAAAGTCAGTATCCTATTTATTTCTATGTTATGTTTATTATTATGTTCAAATCGCTTGATTTTTTTACAACAGTTAGTACCAATTTAGACAAACCATATGCAAGAGAAATGGTCATACCCAAAAGTTCCCATTACTCGAGTGGATACATGAGTATCTGTATCATAAGCAAACTTTGCAAGTCCAAAATCTGCAACCTGGAATCAGAATGTCAACTTTTAAATTCGCATTCGAATAGCTTCACACTACAATATTGGATTATGCAATAAAAGTTCATCGTAACTCCAAAAATAGTTTCACAACGAAAAGTCTAATATTTAGTTCTCCAAATGATTTCATCAATAAAAGAACTTTTGCAGCCCAAAGATCTTTTGCCATTTCTCTTAGCTTTTAGCTTATAAGAGGACATTGGAGGGATGCAAAGCTTTCAAGATATGAAGTAAATCACCAACTTAAGGAGCTAACTGAATAATAAGGTAGTGAATTCCATAAACAACCTAGATGACCGATATCATCATGTAATGATCCAATAGTTGCACACCATACCTTTGCCTCGAAATTGGATTCAAGAAGAATATTAGCAGTCTTGATGTCACGGTGAATGATTTTGGGATTACCTAAGAATTGAATCCAATAAAGATGAACCGTGAAATTTATCACAAGGGTAAGGTCTGAAAGAGCATACTTACATTCCTCATGCAGGTATGCCAACCCCTTTGCAGAACCTAAAGCAATCTTCATCCTTGTGGGCCAAGTCATAGTTGGGTGATCCTTTCCTGCAATGACAATTGTCGATTCCAATGATTACAATGTTCTCAGCTTTCAAGCGTCAAAATTAACTATGCATCCTTTGTTGCCTGTACATGCATACTGCAATGGAGATCAAGTTAATTGATTTTTATGGGATTCTACCAAAATCACCTGACATTTTTCCCCTTTTTTCTACTCTTTAGTGGACTTTCGTCGCATACCTAGAAAAGGCTAGCTAGCTATCGTTGTCACTAACAACGACATTTGGAAACAGTGATCAAAATTTGATTAAGTGGAAAATGAAAATCAACAAAATCCCAACATATTGCCAGATAAACATCTCTAATATATAAATCCCTTATTCCAAAATGGAGGGGGCACACAAATGAGTTTACTATTTCAATAGCCTAAGTAGCACTGATACCAACAAGCGACATGTAACATGACACGCCGATATGTCATTTCTCAAAAATAAAGAATTTTTTTGTCGTTGTATATTAAATATACACAATAAATTATCAATTTTTATGATTATTCACACATAAATTATTTAAAAAATGGCCTAAAATGAATTTACATTAAAAATCATGAGTCATCGGAAGTAAGAGTTAGAAGAGAAGAAAATATTAAATTTTTTCTTCTTTCCCCATATATTATTTTTATTATTTTATATATTTATGTTTTGACCCCTTATTTATTGAAAATTTATAAAATTGACCTTGTACTTATCAGAATTGCGTGTCGAAATTCTAAACTCACATGTCGAGAGAGGTGATCACGTGTCGGATCTTTCGACACCTGTTAACTGTATGTCAGGCACGACACGAATGCTTTGGGAGAGTGTCAATACTTCCTAGCTAGCAACACTTAAAAAATGCATTAATCATAGAATATTGCAGTTGCATGGTAGCCAGAACCCATACATACCGGCAAAAGTTCAAGTTTGAACTTGGACTTGGAGAGAGATGGAGAAGAGAAGGGGGAGGGGGAGGGGAGCATCGAAATGAAGGACGTACATATATTCCTGTAAAGTCATACTCACCGTGCAAATGAAATTCCAACGTGCTATTTGGAACAAACTCATATACCAGAATCCTATGAGCACCAGAAATGCAATAACCAACAAGCGAAACAAGGTGTCTATGATGGATGCGGCTTATGATCTCGACTTCTGCTTGAAATTCCCTCTCCCCTTGTCTGCTTCCGGTTTTTAACTGCTTGATTGCAACTACTTTCCCACTCGAAAGCACTCCCTTATGAACATAGCCAAAACCACCTTGCCCAAGTAGGTTGAGATTGGAAAAACCATCTGTTGCTCTTTTTAGTTCTTCGTATGTGAATGTGCTCTGTGAAAGACCTAATGCCCTGCCTGGAAATCGTACCAAAGAAGGTTTTACCGAACGCATATTCGTTGTTGAGAATGGTCCAGGAGGAGTCCGACCTTCGGAACTTCACACATAAAATTACGAAGAAATTACGAACTTCAAAAGCTCGCATTCGAGCATAAAAATCTCACCTTTAGGCCCATGTGGAGGGTAACTCCCCAACTCAAGCCGCCTCCTCTTCCTCCGATGAAAAATCACGAAAGTGAACACGCCAATCAGCACAATCAGCCCGCCAATCCCTGTCCCCACTATCAGCGCCAGCTTCCACGGCGGCAACCCTCCATTTGGAAACGCTGGCAGGGGCGTAGGTGGAGGGAGAGGTGGAGGAGAGGTGGGGGAGTTCGACGAGGGGACGTCACCCCTGGGAGGCACCGCAGTGGCCGGCGGTTGTGCCGATGGAGGAGAGGTGGAGTTAGTCCAGGGAGGTGGGGGGCTTTCCTGCGGGACGCAGGGCGAATATCTGTAGCCTCTGCTGCAGGGACAGGAGCAGCCGACGGCAGCCCGCCTGCTTGATACCAACATTGGAGGCCCGCGAGTTCGATGCGCACGATGCTGCTCGGGGTTCCTAATTCCTCTATTGGGGAAGGAAGTGGAATGAAAATTGTTTTCAAATATTTTTGGGGAAGTTTTGGACGGATGGGTTTGGTGTGGAGGAGCGAGGGCTGGAAAGAAGAGCTGGAAAGAATATCCCCTATATAATATATACATACATATATATATGTATATATATATATATAAATATATATGTATATATATACATATATATATTTATATAATGTGTTCTTAAATTTTCTTATTTTAGCAAAAATCAAAATGTAGGAATTGTATGATTTTTTAAAAAAAAAATCTTGAAGGTTAAAATTGTATTTCTCTTCAAATAGATACGTTTGTAATTAGGCTGTGAGGATGAGAATTTCTTTCTTAAGCCAATCATAGATGGGGAAATTATCAAAAAAATCACAAACCTATCACATTTGTGCTAATGAGGTTCTAAACCTTTCGATTATAATAATTCAATCTTAAAATTTTTAAGACGGAGGGCGACTAACCACAAGAGAAGGGCCAAGCCCGATGATCGGCCAGAAGAGAGGGCCAACAAGGTCAAGCCTCATTTGCCTTAGGCGAGCTCAACCTCACCAAGATATGGTGAGCTCGAGCCTTGTCAAGATCGGATGAGGCTCAATCTCGTTGACCTCGGGTGAGCAAGCCTTATTGGCCTTAGGACAGCTCGACCTTGTGGGGGATCTAGCTAGCTCGAGCCTTATCCAAGGCTGGCGAGGCTTGAGCTTGCCAGTCTTGGGTATGCTCAACCTTGCTGAGATCTTACCAGCACCAACCTTGCTTGAGGCTAGCAAGGTCAGCCCTCTCCACCGAAGGGTGGAGAAAGAAACAAAAGAAGGAAAAAATAAAATAAAATAATTAAATATTTAAAAATTCAATTTTTTGAAAAAAAAAAAAAATTGTCTATGACTACATTAGTCGTGCCATGTAAGATGACCAATGTTTACATTAATAATTTCCAACCAAAAATTGATTGGAATGAATAAATTGATAAATTTTCAAAATATTTCGAACTCGTTGGTATAATTAAAAATTTAGACTAAGTTAGTACAAATGTAATAGATTTATAATTTTTTATTATAATTTTTCCAAACATGAATTGTTTGTGACATGACTATTTAAGAATAAAGATGGATTAATCAACTTATGCCTTTGTTAAATTTAATTCCATGGCTCGTGATGCTATCTCCGTTTGACATCCAAAGAAGAGAATTATTGAAGTACTTTTCAAGTTGGAGTTGGTTTCCCATTCAAGTCGGTTTAAAGGAGTTGTCTATTTGGATCAAAACAATATCAAAATATTTTCCAAATTGAAAGTTGGCTCTTGCCCATCAATGAGCAGAAAGTTTTTTTGCCGTAACAATAAATTGTGTAGCATACTCATGAATTACAGAGAAGAAATTGCATATTTTAAAGCCAAGAAATCTTCTGATAAGATTTCTGAATTCCTTCGCGGATAGGGTGTATCGGTTGTTCTAATGGTGTTCTGAATCTTTGGTATTATAGATCAATCAGTGAGAAGGTGTTCCATTGGCTTGGATGATCTGTTGAGCGACTTCTGCAGAAGTCGCTGGATGATTGATTGACTATTGAAGTTGATTTTGCTGGACGTGGCGGAATCCGAGGGGCGGCTCTTTGGTGGCCCCCGCTCTCATTTTCCACTTGAGGACATCCGGTTTTTCACTGCGAAAATATGGTCCCATGCACTTTCTTTTATCGTACGACCACCTTTGTAAGCCGACATCAAAGTAGCTTTAGAAATTTACTCCCCCGAAAAAAAGTGGCTTTAGAAAAGGAGAGAGAGAGAGAGTGCATTATTACGTGCGCTCGGATGGTCGTAGGTCCGCTTTTCATTTCATTTCGACGCTCTTCCGTGTCATTCTTATCCATATCAATGGATCATATCTTCTGCTGCAATAATCGATTGTCATGATGGGATTTGTTAATGTTAAATAATAAGACTCGTGACTTTTACCTTTAAGATACACAAAATTAATGTGGTGACTTGCCTCCATTTATTTTGCGTAAAATAAATAATTTGAAAAAAAAATTTTTTTTTTGAAAATGATTACTTGTTTCGCTTTATAAAGATAAATGAACGAAAATTATTTTTATCATTTACAAAAATATTTATATATAAATAATTATTAATAATGAAAATATTTTTTATTGACTAATCATTGCAAGTAATACAAATGCATATTTAATATTTTTAATCACTATTAGGTTTGATTAATCCACAATGATTGTTTTGTGGACTCAATTGTGCTGGACTTAGAGTAATATGAAAAGCAAGAACCAGATCATCATCACGTTCAAAACATCAAAAGACTTTAATGACCCATGCTTTCGTGTTTCACGTTCACAATTAATTTTATCATAAGACAAAGTAGTAGGGGAAAAGAAAGTGGCTTTAGAAAAAGTGGGAGTGCATTTTTGTTATGCACTGCGATGGTTGTCGTATAGTCGTCATTGACCAAACATGACAATCAAATTGGAAAAAAGTAATAACAATGATGGAACATCACCGAACAAACATACTATACGTAAGAGTATTTCCCTATGTTTGAAATGTACATTCAACACTAAAAGTAATGCAGACATACTATACGTAAGAGTATTTTCCTATGGATCAAAATAAATAGCCTACTTGAATGATATGCTTAATTTTGCATGAATCATCCATTAGAATTTATCACATAGAAACCAACATAGTGAGAAGCCACTGCAAGTGAGTCTATACAGCTGTGTTTACAATGGAAAATACTCTTACAGTTAAATGGAAGTTTCACCCCAATTGAAGAAATGATGAATTCAAGAACTCTACTTGAGCGAGATAAGAGAATTTGCGATACCTTAGAGGGGACAAATGCACTATACGTGCAGGCCGTTCACATAAATTTCGCAAAACACAGGAGTTTTAAGGAAGTTTTTCATAAGAAACTCTACATGTATAAACCCCCGCGACCTCAATCCACTTCATAAGCAGTTCAGGAACACAATTCCTCATTTATTACTGCATTGATTTGGACCAGTATGTGAAGGATATGAGCAACCATCAGTATGTTGGATTACACAAATGTACAGGTTCGTCCTTCAACAAAGTAATGGAAAGAGTACAGGATGATTACAATCATACACCCTGACTGCACCTAGAAAGATTATGAGAGAAACTCTTTTGAGCATGATGCATTGAATCCGAATGACCATTGCTTCCGAACCTTCCAGCCAAAAATTGCAGCAGCCCACCCTTCCTATGAGATCATGAGGAAAAGATCTTACCTACTTATAGTTTCATCGTACCAATCTTACATGTTCCTTTAGCAGTGACAACGATTGTTAATTTCTCAAACTATACTTGAATCAAATCAGCAACACAAAACATACCGAAACCTTTAGCAGTGACAACAATTGTTAATTTCTCAAACTACGACATGCCTGTTTTTGTCTTTCCCAGATCTAATCCATTTCGATCTAAAAGTAACAAGTCAAAACATGCAGCCACAGGCCAGAGCAATGCATGAACTCTTATTTCCATATGATGTTTCTCATTAGAGCACGGATCTTGCACACACAATGTGGAACCGTGGAAGGAGGATCAGACCTCTTGGCTGGCATTAATATTAAGTGCCTTCACTAGCATGACGACCATCCTCTGCCATTTTCCCCATATCCATCTCTTGACTGGTCTGTTGACCCCCACTGCTTGAGTTGTACGGTTGAAGGTCATCCTCGCTATAGGGGCAACTGAACTCGCTTGTGGCTTGTTCTTGACTTTCTAGGGCCATCATCCTGAATATCGTTGAATCCTCCTGGTCTTGGTTTGTGTCATACTCTGAGCTCTCACAACGATTATATACTCTGCTATGTCCCGGCATTATTCCTTCTTTTAAATCGCTCAAAGAAAGGTTTCCTTCCAATGCTCGAACTACCTGATTACATGAAACTCATATATTTGTAGAACAATTTGCATCGATCAATCATGCCAGAAAGTGAGTTGCAGCAAATTAAGACACTGAAAATAGTGTTTTCTTTTTCTTTTTCTTGCTCAAATGGAGTGACACCCTCTCAAAATGAAGTAACAACCCACAACTTGTGATTTGTAGGTGGAACAAAATCACTAAATAGAGCATATGATTATGTCTATAATGCCCGTGGTTTCCCACCCCACCTCCCCCCTCCCCCCCCACGGGGGGAGGGGGGAAGGTTTCTCAACTAGACGACGTACCCGTGTCAAGACGATGTACCTGTGTCATTGGCGGGCGGTGTCGTGCAGAATGACGAACACAAGCAGCAGCACAAGCGATCATCCGAGTCAATTCCTCGGTATCGTAGTCCTTGTTCAATTTTGGATCAACAATGGCATCAAATTTGTCACCTTCTAATGCTTGTGTGAGCAAAGGCCTTGCCTAAAATTTCATTAGAGGATTCTATTATATGATGGCATTCATGGTGGAAAGAGGGAAAGGATAAATAACATGAAAAGGAGGGGGGTATGAATGCTCAGAGTCTTGAAATCGGTTCTTTAACCTATTAGATAAGATCACTAACAATGATAGGCCGCAAGTAAATATGTTGTAAATAGACTACTAACCCAATCAACCAGGCTATCCTCATCAAAGGTTCGAGTTCTGTTCACTGGACGATGCCCAGTTATCAACTCTAGAAGCACTACACCAAAAGAAAAGACATCTGATTTCTCAGTGAGATACCCACTTGAGGCATACTCTGGAGCCAGGTAGCTGCACTAGGTAGATTTAAATCAGCAAAAGATGATACAACCAATATCTACTCAGAGAGGAAATAAATAAACTCAACCATCATTGGTGCTGAGAATATATCTTGAGTTTTAACAAGTAAAGGAAACCTAATCCAAGTAGATTTCTTAGTTTGAGTAAATTTCCTAGTCTGAGTGAGTTTTCTAATTTTAGTCAGTTGAAGGGGATTTGCTACTTTTGATGTGTGTGCACGCGCGCGTGAGCACGTGTGTGCACAAAAGAGGTGAGTTTTGGTTTTAGCACACTAGACTGAATAGACGAGCTTTTGGCCACAACAATCAATTATACGGAATGTTCACGAATTACATCCTAAATAAACTGCAAGTATTGTGAAACCAATAAATATTTTTCTTCTAATTTGTATACTCTTTTGTGAGATTGAGAGACTCTTTTGTGTGAAATTATGTTGGCTAACACTATACGAGCTATTGGATGTAATTGAGGGATATGTTACATTGAGAGTATTTGAGTGACTTGAGTGTGGTTGTAATCTATATTATATTGCTTCAACTATGGTCAAATGTTGTTCTATTCTTCCCTTAAAATTGGTCCCATCGACCAAAATAGGTAAATTCGGTTTCTGTTTATTCCGTTACTGCATTTATTATTGTGTTTGATCGCTTGTTTTTCGTAACAATTAGTATCAAAGCTAGGTTTGAATGAGTTGAAGTAAATAGATGACAATTGAAGAAAGAAAAGTAAAAATCAATAGATTTCATGCGAATGATTTTGGTTTTTGAAAAATGGAATTGAGGATTACTTGTATCAAAGGAATCTACTCATCTTCCTTTATGGGGAGGTGAAGCAAACTAATTGCCATTTGCTAGAAAGACAAACGTTAGCTATTATTCGGCTAACATGGGCACATAATATTGCATTTAATATTGTGAAAGAGAAAACCATGGAAAAATTGATTAATGCCCTATCAAACATTTATGGAAGCCCTTTGCAATCAACAATGTCCACTTGATGTGATGTTCGTTGCACTTAAAAATAGGCAAATGTGCGTCAATTGTCAAGCATGTGGTTGCTAGTCAATTGAATTTGGTTGAAATTGACTTTAATGATCGGGTACGTGCTTTAATTCTATTATCCTCATTGCTCAATAGTTAAAGTACTATTGTTATTGCCATTAGTAATTCATCTGGGTCAAGAAACTTAATGTTTGATGAGATTCACAATTTGATTCTAAATGAAGACATCCATAAAAGAGAATCAATTGAACCTCTCTGTCTGCTGGTATAGTAAGTCAAGGTATAGGAAGAACTAATATTCATGTTAGCAAGAATAATGTGAACCTGAATAGATGAAGTTATTTTAGAATTGTTGTATTGGTTGTTGGAATTGTGGCAAGAGAGGGCATCTTAAAAAGGATTGCCTTAAGCCAAAGTGTTGGATAAAACATCTTCAAGTGATTGTGATGATGCACAAACTATCCTTCGTATATTAGTTATTATGTCATTTGCAGATATTTGGATTAAAGGACTACACAACATCAATGGTGTCATCTATTGGAAAGAAGTTTGCAAACGTTCGGTAATTAGAAACAACACTAGTCAATCAAAAAGATAAAAAACTGATGATGTTTATGTCAAAGCAGTAAAGATCAGGTTGATGGTAATGTGACAACAAAGTACGTCAGTTGATGTTTGTTGGGTCAATTAAAGAGCCATTGAAAGATCTAGATTCTCACAGCGGTAAAATCAAAATAAAACATGTAATAGAGTAGCCAAAGTGTCTAACAGGTCAATCAAAGACCATAGTAAGAAGACAACAGCAGTTTTTTTTGGTTAGTTTGCAGAATTCCCAAGAAAAAGTTGTATGAGTAATATCTTCCTAGATAGCAGCTCAATGGAAAACTCTCCAACAGTCACCTACATTTCTAAACCAATATCAATGGATAAATTGAGGAAGAGTATAAAAGAAAAGGACTTGAGGAACCAAAAGAGGGTGTGATACATAAAAAATCAAGTAGCTTACGTACTGTTGGTCTTAGCTAAAAGCTTTATGTTTTACTGTTTTGTTTGTCATACTATTTGACAATTGTGCTATGGATTAAGTATATAAGTGTAAGAGCAACAATTGAGTCTAAATAGCATGATCTATCACATGAAAGATCAATGCTAACCGATTGTAACTTTCCAACCCGTCTTGATAGTGTTTGTTTGAAAAGTGGACGTAAGCTTGAGGATAAAACCAAACCATTATAACTTTCTATATCCCACTGTTTTTCATCTTCTTATATACTTTGGCATGCAATTAGTGAGTGTTTGCTTAAACATCAAGTCGGGGTGATCTTTACTTGACAATTAGCTAATTTCCGCAAAAGATCATCAAAATTTGAAAATAACCTATTCATCCCTCCTTTAGGTTGTATCGTTAGCCTCAACACAAAGAATGAGAATGTTAAAGGAATTAGAATCGAGCCTACTAACGATATTGTTGCAATAGCTTATAATAACTCGAATAGTGCAAATTATGTCATGATTGTCACCGAGGTTTATCATTTGATGGGTATGTTATGGATTCTAGTTGCTCATTCCATGCTACATGAAACATGGACTGGTTTACTTCTTAGCAATGCGCATACGTTAAGGAATAATGCTAAGTGTGATGTTGTGAGTCTTGGCATTGCTAGAATAAGAATTTATTTGAGTGAGACGCATCCAAAGAAGCAAAAACCAATTCTTTTGCGTGCCCTAAATTTAGCCAAGTGTCGATGTACTTCAGAAAATGTAGTTTTTGAAGGTTGTTCAAGGTGCTTTGGTAATAATAAAAGGAATAAAGCACTACAGCCTATACGAAATCAAGAGGAGACAGTAACACGTTGGATGCATTTGTTTGAGATTACGAATAGTGCCATATGTGTTGAAAGAACACTATAGAGAGAAGCTTAAAGGTTATGAGTAAAGAAGTTTGATATGTGGTTATGTAGCTGAGAGACTGAATGTATGTAGGTGTTATGGCTTAGGCAATTGGCAAAAAGCATAGTTCGGTATGACTGTAGAGAAACCATAGAGATTGCAAAATTAATTCATTCAAATATGTGCAAGCCGTTGCAGTTTCCTTTTAGAAAGAGTACCAATTTATATTGACAATTGTGGATGACTAATTGAGGAAGACCTAAATGTTTGTGTTGAGATAAAAGTTGGATATTATTGTCAAAGTCAAAGGTTAAGAGCTCTAAGTGAAACGGAGACTAGTAAGGGCGATTAATTATATGCGGACTGATAGTGGCATTGAGTTTTACTCATAACAGTTAAACGAATTATGCATGAAAGAAGGCACAGTGAGACACTGCATTAGTGTGAATGAACAACAACGGGTTGTAGAGTTAACGAATAGAAATTCCTAGCGAATGCACTTAATTTGGCAAACTATTTGGTAAATAGATTCCATTGACTACTATTTCATGCTAGGCTCCCAAAAAGGTGTGGTCAAGTAACGTTATTGATTATTTTGTTTTTAGAATATTTTTATGTTCAAGTGAGTGATAGTAAGATTGATAACATGACAAGAAAGTACATATTCCTAGGCTATTTATAAGGTGAGTGCAGCTATCAGTATGTGTTGCCCAAAATTAGATTCACTTATTGTTGACAAAGAAATTATATTTGACGATATCTAATACCGCTAGGTATGAGAAATTGTGGCAGTATTTATATGAATTTGGATGATATTTAACTCAAGGTAGATTTGCTACCAGAAACTTTTGAGCTAGCAAGTACTTGTGCAAATGAGGCGAAGCTTGTAGAGGCTACAATTGTTGTAGTTGCTGAGTTTGACAAGTTGTATGTTCAATCTCCTAGCATATATATAAATACAACTGTGGTTTTGTTTTATTTATGGTTAAGGATATGTCAAAATGTTCTTGTGGAGTAATTAAAGTTGTAGTTAGAGCTAGCCTCTTGATGAGGTTATTGAATGAAGCTCAAGCGTGGCTCAGGCTCAAAAGATGCCTGTGACCGATGAGCCCATGATTGGTTGTGAGAGAGTAACAATGGTCAATTTCCATCAAAGTGGTTTTAATTTAGCTCGAGTCTCAAGCAAAGATGGATATTGTTGAGAATAAGTCAAGAGTTTGAGTATATACATAAAATTTGTTCAAAGTAGTCTCCTAATTTATGTAGGTTTCCTAGTCTGAGTGATTTTCTAGCTTGAGTAGGTTTCCTAGTTTGAGTTGGTTAAAAGGGGTTTTCTAGGTTGGATTCAATTATATATAAGGTAGATTTTGGCTTTAGCACGCCATAATAATCAATTGCATGGCGTACTTGTGAATTACATCCTAAAGAAATTGCAAGTGTTGTGAATTCAATAGATCTTAAGGTAAGATTTGTGATTCCTTTGTGAGATTGAGATGTTTTTTTGAGGGTGCTTGAGTGACTCAAGTATACTTGTAATTACTATTATATCGCTTGTTTTATAGTGGAATTCTATCATGCTCCCCCAGAGAGTAGGTCCTGCCAACCAATCTGAACCATGTAAAGTTAGTATCCAATTTTTTACTTATTCTAATTATTATTGTGTTCAAATCACTTGTTTATTTTTTTTTTCTTTTTTTTTTCAAATAATTAGTACCAATTTTGATGAACTTTATGCAAAACAGCCTTACCCAAAAGTTCCCATTACTCGAGTAGATACATGAGTATCTGCATCAGAAGCAAACTTTGCAAGTCCAAAATCCGCAACCTGTCAATATGTTGGCTTTTACAATTCACATCCAAATAGCTTCAGACTAATATATTAGATTATGTATTAAAAATTCATCACAACTTCAAAAATAGCTGCAAGAGGAAAAGCCTATTATTTAGTTCTCCATATGATATCATCAAGAAACCCACTTTTGCAACCTAAAGATCTTTAAGCTTCGGCTTATACAGAGGACGTTGGAGGGATGCAAATTGCTTTTTGAGATATGAAGTAAATCACTAGCTTGAGGAGCTAACCGAATAATGTGATAGTGAATTTCATAAACAGCCTAGATGACTGATATTATCATGTAATGACTAAACGGCTGTGCATCATACCTTTGCCTCAAAATTAGATTCCAAAAGAATATTAGCAGCCTTGATGTCACGGTGAATGACTCTTGGATTACCTAAGAACTGAATCCAATAAAGATAAACTGCAAAACTTATCAAAATAATAAGGTTTAGAAGAGCAATCTTACATTCCTCATGGAGGTACGCCAACCCTTTTGCAGAACCTAAAACAATTTTCATCCTTATAGGCCAAGTCATAGTTGGCTGGTCCTTTCCTGCAATAATATTTGCCAGTCATAACAACGATTGTGTTCTCGATCAGCTTTTGAGCTCCAAAATAATCTTGCGTCTTATGTTGCCTTCGGATGCGTTCCGCAGTGGAGATCAAGTTAGCTTATTCTCATGGGATTTCACCCAAAATTACCGGAGATTTATCCCCTTTTTTTCTAATTTTTAGTGGATTTTTGCCCCACACCTAGGAAAGGCTAGGTGGTTGTCGTTGTCATTGACAACAACATTCGAAAACAATGATAACAATTTGATTAATCGAAAATGAAAACCAACAAAATCCCAGCGTATTGCCAATTTGTTAGATAAGCGGCTTTGTTATATAAGTCCCTTGTTCCAGAATGGAGGGAGTATATAATCGAGTCCACTATTCAAGCAGCACTTTAAAAAGGCATTAACCATAGAATATCAAAGTTGATAGTAGTTAGAATCCATACATACCGACAAAAGTTCAAGTCTGAACTTGGAAAAAGGGTAACAAGGAGAGAAGGTGATCGATGTTGGAAAAAGGGTATCAAAGTTCAAATCTGATGAAAGATGTACATGTATTCCTCCGAAGTCATACTCACCGTGCAAATGAAATTCCAACGTGCTATTTGGAACAAACTCATATACCAGAATTCTGTGAGCACCAGAAATGCAGTAACCAATGAGAGAAACGAGGTGTCTATGATGGATGCGACTGATGATCTCAATCTCTGCTTGAAATTCCCTCTCCCCTTGTCTGCTTCCAGCTTTTAACTGTTTAATTGCAACTACTTTCCCGCCTGAAAGCACTCCTCTATGAACGTAGCCAAAACCACCTTGACCGAGTAAGTTGAGATTGGAGAAATTATCTGTTGCTATTTTTATCTCTTTGTACGTGAATTTGTTCTGTGAAAAGCCTAATTCCATGCCTGGAGATGGTACGGAAAAAGGTCTTACTAAACACGTTTTTGTTATTGAGAATGGCTCAGAAGGAGTCGGACCTTGGTAACTGGGACACGATAAAATTACGAAGAATTTACAAACTTTAAGAACCCGCATTCAAGCATAAAAATCTCACCTTTAGGCCCCTGTGGAGGGCAACTCCCCGAATCAAGCCGCGTCCTTTTCCTTCGATAAAGAATCACGAATATGCACACCCCAACCAGCACGATGAGCCCCCCAATCCCAATCCCCACTATCAGCGCCAGCTTCCACGGCGGCAAGCCCCCATTCAGAGACGCCGGTGGAGGAGATGTGGAGTTAGTCGACGGAGTGGGGGAGTTTGATGACGGGGGAGGACTCGCCATCGGGGGGTTGCCTGGGGGAGGCACCGGAGTTGCCGACGGGGCGTTGCCTGGGGGAGGCACCGGAGTCGCCGGCGGGGGAGGAGTAGGGGAGCACAATGCATTGGAGGCATCCCTCAGCGGCCCAGCGCAATCCGGCTTCAAGGACACCATCAGAGGCCCTCGAGTTCGATGCGTACAATGTTGCTCGGAGTGGGATGAAAATTGTTTTCAAATATTTTTGGGGTAATTTAGGACGGATGTATTTCGAGTGGATGAGTGAGAGCTGGAAAATTCAGTGAGAGAGCTGGAAGGAGCATCCCATATATATTATATGTATGAATATTTTCTAAAAATTTTAGTATTTTTGCAAAATCAAATTGTAGGATGGTATAATTTTAATATTCCTTTTTTCTGTGCTTTTTAGGGGTCTCACCGGCTACCCTCGCTGGCCATGGAGGCCTTGCCCGCGGCGGATCGCCCGTGGCCAGTGGGGCCATTGGGAGTAAGGTGGTTTTTCGCCCAGATCTAGTGACGGCCACCTCACCTTCGCTCATGGCTAGTGGGCTTGCGAAGATTGCAATGATCCAATATAGCACAGAAAAATAAAGAAAAATAAAAAATTGATGAAATATTGAAATATGATTAAAAATAGTCCATGATAGCGTCGACTATTTAAGTTAACGATTTATGGCCAACATTGACAAATTATGATCTAAATTTGCCAAGTAGGTTCAATTGGCAAAATATGAAAATATTTATACTCAATTGAGAAAATAAAAAAAAAAGTTAGGATTGAATTGGCAATAAGTTAAAGACATTTTAGATAATTTTTGCATGAATTCCTTTTTGAGATTGGGTAATTAAGTTTCATGAGGAATTGTGAGGACCAAACAATGGAATTGGGGACTAAAAAATACCAAGAGCATTTGGCTGATTAAAGTACGGTTTTAATGTCCATTTTATTACTCAATCAATAGTAGAATCATGGTACCAGTAGAATCATGTGGTACCTTTCTTGTGGAATCAGTTACCCTAATCGAATCACTTAATCTAGTGTTCTATTGATTCTTTTGTTTTGTTTATTTTATTATTTGATTACTACGTGCAAATTATATTTAATGTTCGTCGTAACTAATGGTTAACGTAGAACCAATTTCTGGAACCAAGCTAACATTATAGTAAATTTGTACTCTCTAACGTGAAATGAACAAAGCTGTTGTCTGGTCAACGACGACCGCCGTGTTCTGCACTCTCACTTTTTCAAAAGCCACTTTTTTTCTTCACTACTTTTTCGGACAATAGGAAAACGTGTGTCGTAGGCCATGGAAAATCAAGACTTTCTAACGTGGACCACGGGAGCGCCGGTCATCAATAATCGGTTCATTTTGTGAATGTGAACATGATCATATTTCTCCCAACCGACCAAAAAAAAAGAACATGATTATATTTCTCCCAGTCCAGCTCAGTTGAGGTCACAAGACAATCTTGATGGATCAGCCGATCCTAATCAAATTCCATTTGTTTGCAAAGAGTGAAGGATTTAGAAAATATTTTCCTAAAAAATGATTATTTATATCACTTATAAAAATGAATAAATGAAAAAAAAAATCATAGACATTAATTGTAGGCAATAATCAAAAAAATTTCTTTTACTAATTATTTCAAGTAATATAAATTACTATTTTTAGTAAAATATTTTCTAAATTATTTATTTTCTACCGAACGAACGGAGTATAGAATCAAATCTTGCCTATGCTGTTAATATGTGCATATGGAGAGAAATGGTCGGCACTGATCATTCAAAATGCATTTGGCTTCAAGGATTTTGCCTCAAAGTTCGATTTGGTTTGGCATCTTGGAAAGTAGATGGTGAATTGCTTGACTAGCCCGATTACTGCTCTCTTTGTTTATGGTTGTGAATTTAACAAAACTTTCGGCCCCCAGCAAGAAAAAAACGTACTTTATTGGACGAGAACGTTATCTAATTCTATGCCAAGAATTTTTCTTCAGATAGACAAATCAAGAAACATTGTGTCACTATTTTTATATATCTTTAAACTTTACTTTTAAAGATGTGTTATAGTGCAGATCTAGTTTTTAAATCATTCAATTTTCATAAAACAAACGGAATTTGTGAAAAAAATGGTTACAATTTGATTATAAATTTCATACGTCAAGTTACGTAATGTCTAACCGTAATTTCATCCATTATCCTGGTTTCTTGTCATGTCTTCTCTTTTTTTTTTCTTTTTTTTTAATGATTATGTCAGGATCGTGGTATTTTGTATATTAACAACAATTGCGTGTGAATAATAAAATGCTGATTGTGTAATTTCATGGGCTTATTTTTTTGTTCTTAGCAAAAATGTGCAAAAATGTCTAACATGAGTCGTTCCAATCGACCTTTTAGCGAGAAAGGAGGGTCATTTCGGCTGTTTTCTGAAGTTTGCTGGAGATTTAACTGTTCTTGTTTTTTGGGCATGTAGAATGCTCTTTCCCACTAGAAGACCGGAAAATGATCGAAGGATGACAGTAAGCAGGTAAAAATTTCTAAAATTATTACCGTGGCATTGTTTATTTTACCCTCGTTTTACACTTCATTACGTAATATATTGGTGACGCTATAAAATAATTTTGGCAACGTGTTACAATATTTTCTATATCATAAAGGTAAAAAAGTCACTACTCTTTTGATCAGTTGACATTAACAAACCCCTTCATGATAGTCAATTATTGCAGCAGAAAATAAAATACATTGGTACAGATAAGAATTATGCAGAAGAGTGTCGAAATAATATCCAAAGGCTGTGGATTTGTTGAAGGATAGCTGTGAGTGGTGATAAACGCGACCAGTGCAGCTGAGGTTGCTACGACCATCGAGGGATAGGCCCGTTGGGCGCTTTTTAGATAACAAAAGCTCCGCTACCAAATTAGAAAATTTAATCTAAAAGCTTAAACTGATAATTAAAAGAATATAAAGAGCGTATAAACCTTATTGTCAAGCTTAATTGAGCCGCGTAGTTGCTATGGTAGAAAGGTAATTAGTATTCCATATGTGTAGGAATATCCAAATATAGGATGAGAGGACTATCACTCTTAATGCGAACTATAATAAGTTGAGTGCTGGAACAATATCATAAGTCCGATTGTCACCAGAAGAAAAAACAGATGGATAAATGACGATGCTTCTCTGCTGAGGTCAATAGAACTTAGACAACGTATGACGTACAGCGACCACGAAGAACACCGTATGCACGGAAGCTTGCCAATATATTCTGCTTATAAGCGATGGAGGAGACTTGACTTAGCACTTGGATATGAAATGAAAGCCAGAACAACAACCCCCCGAGCGCACGTAAAAGCGGGCTCTCTCTCTCTCTCTCTCTCCCCTCTCTCCCTCTCCCTCTCAGCCACTTTGTTGTCAGCTTCCACGAAAGGTTGTGTTACGATAAAATAAAAGTGCGTCGTCGTCGGGACCATATTTTCCGCCATGGAAAACGAGAGCGTGGGCCATCAAGCGTCACAGCTCATGTTGGGAATGCGATCTTGATTGATTCCCGCCCTCCAAGCCCGGCATAATCGACTTCACCAGTCATCTGAGGAAGCGTCAATCAATCATCGCTCGAGAGATCAGCCAAGCCAATGGACCACCTTCTTGCAGATGGATCAATAATACCGAAGTAGAACACCGATACCCACGATCCGCGAGCTTACTGGAGAGTGACGGAACCGAGGCAATGATCTTATTAAGACATAAGAACCTGCTATGGTCAGTCCGATCCATGAAAGCTAAACTGTACTTTATTAGAGCGTGCCATAATCGTACAACACGGCAAATACATAAAGACGGCAACAATTTGTCCCAAAGAGCTCCGAACTAGAGAAAAGCTAGTCGCTGAATCCTCAATCTGAGTGCCGGGCCAGTTCAGTCCAATTTGTCCTCAGGAACAAAGAACCGGACCAATTATCCTCGATTTTAAAGATTTGAAACTACGAACCAAACCGATTATTCCTGCAGGAACCACCCGGAACCAGCCAGTTTGGTCTGGTTTCCAGTTCAACCCCGAGGCCGGTGCTTGCCCCTAGTTTTTACCATATGGAAATTATATATTCTCTTTGGACAAGAGGACTATTTGCATTTCCTTGGCATAATTCTAGTAATGAATGGCCATGATCATACCGTAAGGGGAAAAATGTGGGAACATATCTGGATAAATGATAATTGTCTAATCATAAGATCAACAACATATCTGGATCTGGGCGTGCATACAGGAGGTCGAAGCTCATTTTTTATGTACTTTAATATCGTGGATCGGGGAGATATCAGATCCCGTGCAGATAGAATCAATCGCATCGCACAAAAGCCACGTTCCATTAGGGAATGGAGAAAGTAATAACAAATGACGGAACATCACCGAACAAACATACTATACGTAGGAGTATTTCCCTATGTTTGAAATATACATTCAACACTAAAAGTAATGCAGACATACTATACGTAAGAGTATTTTCCTATGGATCAAAATAAATAGCCTACTTGAATGATGTGCTTAATTTTGCATGAATCGTCCATTAGAATTTATCATATAGAAACCAACATAGTGAGAAGCCTCTGCAAATGAGTCTATACAGTTGTGTTTACAATGGAAAATACTCTTACAGTTAAATGGAAGTTTCACCCCAATTGAAGAAATGATGAATTCAAGAACTCTACTTGAGCGAGATAAGAGAATTTGCGATACCTTAGAGGGGACAAATACACTATACGTGCAGGCCGTTCACATAAATTTCGCAAAACACAGGAGTTTTAAGGAAGTTCATAAGAAACTCTACATGTATAAACCATCGCGACCTCAATCCACTTCATAAGCAGTTCAGGAACGTAATTCCACATTAATTACTGTATTGATTTGGACCAGTATGTGAAGGATATGAGCAACCATCAGTATGTTGGATTACACAAATGTACAGGTTTGTCCTTCAACAAAGTAATGGAAAGAGTACAGGATGATTCCAATCATACACCCTGACTGCACCTAGAAAGATTATGAGAGAAACTCTTTTGAGCATCCGAATGGCCATTGCTTCCGAACCTTCCAGCCAAAAATTGCAGCAGCCCACCCTTCCTATGAGATCATGAGGAAAAGATCTTACCTACTTATAGTTTCATCGTACCAATCTTACATGTTCCTTTAGCAGTGACAACAATTGTTAATTTCTCAAACTATACTACTCAAATCAGCAACACAGACATACCGAAACCTGACGTGCGTTTTTGTCTTTCCCAGATCTAATCCATTTCGATCTAAAAGTAACAAGTCAAGACAGGCAGCCACAGGCCAGAGCACAGCATGAACTCTTATTTCCATATGATGTTTCTCATTAGAGCACGGATCTTGCACACACAATGTGGAACCGTGGAAGGAGGATCAGACCTCTTGGCTGGCATTAATATTAAGTGCCTTCACTAGCATGACGACCATCCTCTGCCATTTTCCCCATGTCCATCTCTTGAGTGGTCTGTTGACCCCCACTACTTGAGTTGTATGGTTGAAGGTCATCCTCGCTATAGGGGCAACTGAACTCGCTTGTGGCTTGTTCTTGACTTTCTAGGGCCATCATCCTGAATATCGTTGAATCCTCCTGGTCTTGGTTTGTGTCATACTCTGAGCTCTCACAACGATTATATACTCTGCTATGTCCCGGCATAATTCCTTCTTTTAAATCGCTCAAAGAAAGGTTTCCTTCCAATGCCCGAACTACCTGAAGACACGAAACTCATATATTAACCTCATTTGTAGAACAATTTGCATCGATCAATCATGCCAGAAAGTGAGTTGCAGCAAATTAAGACACTGAAAATAGTGTTTCCTTTTTCTTTTTCTAGCTCAAATGAAGTGACACCCCACAACTTTTCATTTGTAGGTGGAACAAAATCACTAAAGTGTTTTCTTTTTCTTTTTCTTGCTCAAAATGAAGTGACAACCCGCAACTTGTGATTTGTAGGTGGAACAAAATCACTAAATAGAGCATATAATTATGTCTATGATGCCCGTGGTTCCCACCGCGCCCCCCGTGGGGGGGGGGGGGAAGGTTTCTCAACTAGACGATGTACCTGTGTCATTGGCAGGCGGTGTCGTGCAGAATGACGAACACAAGCAGCAGCACAAGCGATCATCCGAGTCAATTCCTCGGTATCGTAGTCCTTGTTCAATTTTGGATCAACAATGGCATCAAATTTGTCACCTTCTAATGCTTGTGTGAGCAAAGGCCTTGCCTAAAATTTCATTAGAGGATTCAATTTATATGATGGCATTCATGGTGGAAAGAGGAAAGGATAAATAACATGAAGTGGAGGGGGAGTATGAATGCTCAGAGTCTTGAAATCGTTTCTTTAACCTATTAGATAAGATCACTAACAATGATAGGCAAGTAAATATGTTGTAAATAGACTACTAACCCAATCAACCAGGCTATCCTCATCAAAGGTTTGAGTTCTGTTCACTGGACGACGCCCAGTTATTAACTCTAGAAGCACTACGCCAAAAGAAAAGACATCTGATTTCTCAGTGAGATACCCACTTGAGGCATACTTTGGAGCCAGGTAGCTGCACTAGGTAGACTAAAATCAGCAAAAGATGATACAACCAATATATGCTCAGAGAGGAAATAAATAAACTCAACCATCATTGGTGTTGAGAGTATATCTTGAGTTTTAACCCGTAAAGGAAACCTAATCCAAGTAGATTTCTTAGTTTGAGTAAATTTCCTAGTCTGAGTGAGTTTTCTAATTTTAGTCAATTGAAGGGCATTTGCTACTTTGGATGTGTGTATGTACAAAAGAGGTGAGTTTTGGTTTTAGCACACTAGAGTGAGTAGAGAAGCTTTTGGCCTCAACACAAAGAACAAGAATGGTAAAGGAATTAGAGTCGAGCCCACTAATGATATTGTTGCAATAGCTTATAATAACTCGAATAGTACAGATTATGTCATGATTATCACTGAGGATTTGTCATTTGATAAGTATATTATGGATTCTAGTTGCTCATTTAATGCTACATGAAACATGAACGGGTTTACTTCTTATTAGTGCATGGATGTTAAGGAATAATGCTAAGTGTGATGTTGTGAGTGTTGGCATTACTAAAATCAAAATTTACTTGAGTGAGACGCGTCCAACATTGAAGCAAACCCGATTTTCTCACAAATTTAGGTGTCGATGTACTTCAAAATGTGTAGTTTTTGAAGGTTGTTCGAGGTACTTTGGTAATAATAAAAGGAATAAAGCACTATGGCATGTATGAGATCAAGGGGAGATAGTAACGCATTGGATGCATTTGTTCGAGATTATGAATAGTGCCATATGCATTGAAGGAACACTTCAAAAAGAAGCTTAAAGGTTATGAGTAAAAGAAATTTGATTTGTGGTTATGTAGTTGAGAGATTGAATGTATGTAGCTGTTATGGCTTAGGCAAATGGTAGAAACCACATTTCTGTATGACTGTAAAGAAACCATGGAGATTGCAAAATTAATTCATTTAAATATGTGCAAGCCATTGTAGTTTCCTTTTAAGGAAGAGTACCAATTTATATTGACAATTGTGGATGACTAATCAAGGAAGATCTGAATGTTTGTGATAAGATAAAAGTTGGATATTATTGTCAAAGTCAAACGTTTAAGAGCCCTAAGTGAAATGGAAACTGGTAAGACGATTAAATACATGCAGATTGATAGTGGCATGGATTTTTGCTCATAATAGTTAAACGAATTATGCATGAAAGAAGGTACAATGAGACACCGTATTACTATGAGTGAAAAAAAAAAAAAGAAAGTTGCTAAGTTAATGAAGAGAAATTCTTGGTGGATGTGCTTAATTTGGCAAACTATTCGGTAAATAGATTCCATTGACTACTATTTCATACTAGACTCCCAAAAAAGTGTGGTCAGGTAAATATTGACAAAGAAATTATATTTGAACGAGTATCTAATACTACTAGGTATGAGAAATTGTGGCAGTATTTATACGAATTTGGATGATGTTTAGCTCAATGTAGATTTGCAACCAGAAACTCTTGAGGTAGCGAGTACTTGCGCGAACAAGGCGAAGCTTGTAGAGGCCACAATTGTTGTAGTTGCTAAGTTTGACAAGTTGCGTGTTCGATCTCCTAGCATATATATAAATACAATTGTGGTTTAGTTTTATTTGTGGTTGAGGAGGTTATATCAAAATGTTCTCATGGAGTAATTAAAGTTACATATAGAGCTGGTGTCTTGATGAGGTCATTGAATGAAGCTCAAGTGTGGCTCAGGCTTGGAAGATGCCTATGACGGTGAGCCCATGATTGGTTGTGGGAGAGTAACGATGGTTAGTTTCCATCAAAGTGGTTCTAATTTAGCTAAAGTCTCGAGCAAAGATGGATATTTTTTAGAATAAGTCACAAGTTTGAGCCTATATATAAAATTTCTTCCAAGTAGTCTCCCAATTTAAGTAGGTTTCGTAGTCTTAGTGATTTTCTAGCTTGAGTAGGTTTCCTAGTTTGAGTCGGTTAAAAGGGGTTTTTCTAGTTTGGATTCAAATATATATAAGGCAGATTTTGGCTTTAGCACGCCATAATAATCAATTGCACAGCATGCTTGTGAATTACATCCTAAAGAAATTGCAAGAGTTGTGAAGTCAATAGATCTTATGGTAAGATTTGTGATTCCTTTGTGAGATTGAGATGTTTTTTTCAAGGGTGTTTGAGTGACTCAAGTATACTTGTAATTACTGTTATATCATTTGTTTTATAGTGGAATTCTATTATGCTCTCCCCAAAGAGTAGGTCCCCCAATTGAACTGAACCATGTAAAGTTAGTATCCGATTTATTTACTTGTTTTTTTCT
Source organism: Eucalyptus microcorys (assembly GCA_014182515.1). Taxonomy (NCBI): domain Eukaryota; kingdom Viridiplantae; phylum Streptophyta; class Magnoliopsida; order Myrtales; family Myrtaceae; genus Eucalyptus; species Eucalyptus microcorys. The sequence goes on from CM024571.1 coordinate 32,015,250, forward strand.
TCAAATAATTAGTACCAATTTAGATGAACTTTATGCAAAACAGCCTTACCCAAAAGTTCCCATTACTCGAGTAGATACATGAGTATCTGCATCAGAAACAAACTTTGCAAGTCCAAAATCTGCAACTTGTCAATATGTTGGTTTTTACAATTCACATCCAAATAGCTTCACACTATTATATTAGATTACGTATTAAAAATTCATCACAACTTCAAAAATAGCTGCAAGACGATAGTTTTCCATATGATATCATCAAGAAACCCTCTTTTGCAACCTAAAGATCTTTAAGCTTCGGCTTACACAGAGGACGTTGGAGGGTTGCAAATTGCTTTTGAGATATGAAGTAAATCACTAGCTTGAGGAGCTAACCAAATAATGTGATAGTGAATTTTGTAAACAGCCTAGATGACTGATATTATCATGTAATGGCTAAACGGTTGCGCATCATACCTTTGCCTCAAAATTGGATTCCAAAAGAATATTAGCAGCCTTGATGTCACGGTGAATGATTTTGGGATTACCTAAGAACTGAATCCAATAAAGATAAACAGCAAAACTTATTAAAATGATAAGGTTTAAAAGAGCAATCTTACATTCCTCATGCAGATAGGCCAACCCTTTTGCAGAACCTAAAGCAATTTTCATCCTTATAGGCCAAGTCATAGTTGGTTGATCCTTTCCTGCAATAATATTTGCCAGTTATAACAACGATTGTGTTCTCGATCAGCTTTTGAGCTCCAAAATGATCTTACATCTTATGTTGCCTATGGATGCGTTCTGCAGTGGAGATCAAGTTAGCTTATTATTATGGGATTTCATCCAAAATCTCCTGAGATTTATCCCCTTTTTTCCAATTTTTAGTGGATTTTTGCCACACACCTAGAAAAGGCGAGGCGGTTGTCGATGTCATTGACAACAACATTCGAAAACAATGATAACAATTTGATTAATTGAAAATGAAAATTAACAAAATCCCAGCGTATTGCCATTTGTTAGATAAGCGGCTTTGTTATATAAGTCGCTTGTTCCAGAATGGTGGGAGCATATAATCGAGTCCACTATTCAAGCAGCACTTAAAAAAGGCATTAACCACAGAATATCAAAGTTGATAGTAGTCAGAATCCATACATACCGACAAAAGTTCAAGTCTGAACTTGGAAAAAGGGCAACAGAGAGAGAAGATGATCGATGTTAGAAGGGGCATCATCTGATGAAAGATGTACATGTATTCCTCCGAAGTCATACTCACCGTGCAAATGAAATTCCAACGTGCTATTTGGAACAAACTCATATACTAGAATTCTATGAGCACCAGAAATGCAGTAACCAACAAGAGAAACAAGGTGTCTGTCATGGATGCGGCTGATGATCTCGATCTCTGCTTGAAATTCCTTCTCCCCTTGTGTGCTTCCAGCTTTTAACTGTTTGATTGCCAATACTTTCCCGCACGAAAGCACTCCTCTATGAACGTGGCCAAAGCCACCTTGGCCAAGTAAGTTGAGATTGGAGAAATCATCTGTTGCAATCTTTATCTCTTTGTACGTGAATTTGTTCTGTGAAAAGCCTAATTCCATGCCTGGAGATGGTACGGCAAAATGTCTTACTAAACACGTTTTTGTTATCGAGAATGGCTCAGAAGGAGTCGGACCTTGGTAACTCGACACAATAAAGTTACGAAGAATTTACAAATTTTAAGAACTCGCATTCAAGCATAAAAATCTCACCGTTAGGCCTCTGTGGAGGGTAGCTCCCCAACTCAAGCCGCCTCCTCTTCCTTCGATAAAAAATCACGAATATGCACACCCCAACCAGGACAATGAGCCCCCCAATCCCAATCCCCACTATCAGCGCCAGCTTCCACGGCGGCAACCTCCCCTTGGGAGACGCCGGTGGAGGAGAGGTGGAGTTAGTCGACGGAGTGGGGGAGTTTGATGACGGGGGAGGACTCGCCATCGAGGGAGGCACCTTTCTTCCCGGCGGGGGAGGACTGGCCATCGGGGGTCCCGGCGGGGGAGGACTCGCCATCGGGGGAGGCACCCCTGCGAGGGAGGCATCAAGAGACACCCTTTGATGTCGGGACCTGCCACCTTCTGAGCGCAATACCGCCTCAATGTCGGCATCGGAAGGCCACGAGTTCGATGCGTACGACATTGCTCGGAGCCTCGGAGGGGAATGAAAATTGTTTTAAAATATTTTTGGGGAAGTTTTGGACGGATGGATGTGTTTCGAGTGGATGGGTGAGAGCTGGAAAAGTCGGTGAGAGAGCTGGAAGGAGCTATTTATATGGAATATGTTGTAAAACTTTGTATTTTTACAAAAATCAAATTGTAGGAATCGTATGATTTAAAAAAAATAAAAAATCTTGAAGGTCAAAATTGTATGTCACCTCAAACAGATATGTTTTAAATTAGGTAGGATAAGAATTTTGCAATTTTTCATACTTTCCTAAGCCGAGCACAGACTGTTTGTGACATAGCTCGTTAAGAGTAAAGACGGATTAATCAACTTATGCCTTTGCTAAATCTAATTCCAGGGCTCGTTATGCTATCTTCTTTGGGAAAATATAAGAGAGGAAGAAAAGACTAGTGGAAAGAATCGGGATTGGATTTGAGAAGCAAAGCATAAATTTCGTCGCATACTTGGGACTTACATACCAAAGATTTTTGCAAGTTTTTAAGCCAATAAGTTTTCTAGTAAGATTTGTTGAATTCCAGAAAATTGTCCAATAAGTCTTAAACATATTGTACTGTTAGCAATTTAATTCTAAATTGTTCAATTTTGTCAATTGAGTTCATCCGGTCAATTTTAATAAAAAATAACATGAGTGGACCCCGATCCTCCTACGTGATAGGGTCAGCGTTGATATGAAAATTTTTTACATTCCTTTTTTTTTTGTGCTTTTTTTAGGTCTCACAAGTGACCCTTGTTGGCCGTAGAGGCCTCACTCGTCGCCGGCAGGGTCGCAAAGGCCCTAGACGAGGCCATCACAGCCCCATTGGCTATAGTCAAGGTGGTTTTCGCCTAGATCCGACAAGGGCCGCCTCACCCTCGCCCACGGCTATCAGGGTTGCGAAGCCCTCGCCTAGGGCCTCATTGCAATGACCCAAAAAAAGCACAAAAAAAGGAAAAGAAAAATTCAAAATAAAAATAAAATTCAATGAAATATTAAAATATTATTAAAAATTGTCAATGTTAGTGCCAGCCGTCTATGTTAGCGGTTTTCGTTCAAATTGGCCATTTTTAATTAAAATTGGCTGGATGGACTCAATTGGCAAAATATGAAAATGTTTAAACTTAATAGAGAAAGTCAAAATTTTTATAAATAAATTGGCAAAAGTGTAATAAGTTTAGGACTTTTAAGATAATTTTCACGTGAATTCCTTTGCAAGATTGGGTGATTAAGTTTAATGAAGAATCGCGAGGACCAAACAATGCGATTGGCGGTTGAAAAATACTGAGAGCATTTGGCTAATCTAATATAGTTGTAATGTCCGTTTTTTTGCTCGATCAATAGTAGAATCATGTGATGCTCTTCTCGTGGAATCAGTCGCACTAATCAAGCAACTTAAATTTGATGTTCTATTTATCTTTTTGTTTTCTTTATTTTATTAATTGATTACTGAAGCACAAATTATATTTAACGTTTATCGTGACCAATGGTTAACGTAGAACAAATTTCTGGAACCAAGCTAATATTATAGTAAATTTGTACTCTCAAACGCGAAATGAACCAAGCTGTCGTCTGGTCAACGACGACCGCCGTGTTACGCACTCCCACTTTTTCCAAACCCACTTTTTTTTCCCTACTTTGTCGGACGATATGATGAAGTGTTTTGTACGACATGGAAAATCAAGATTTTCTAACGTGGGACATGGAAGCGTGGGTCATCAAGATTCTTGCCATTTTGTGAATGTGAATATGATCATTTTCTTCAAGTCCAGCTCAGTTGACGTCACAAGACAATCACGATGGATCAATCAATCCTAATCAACTTCCGTTTGTTTCGCAAAAATAAAGAATTTGAAAAATATTTTCCTAAAGAATGATTACTTATATCTTTACGAAAATGATCATATTGGCCATTTTCTGAAGCTTGCTTTGGAGAGATTTAAATGTTTTTGCATCTGGTGTGTGGAATGCTCTTTTCTAATAGAAGACGGGAAAATGATCGTAGGAAAGTAGTGAGCAGGTAAAAGATTTCTAAAATTATTATCGTGGAATTTTTTTTATTTTACCGTATTTATGCACTAAATTACAACACTATATTTGTGACGCTATAAAATAATTTTGGCAACGTTTATGATATTTTTTATATCATAAATGTAAAAGAAATCACAACTCTTTTGAGCAGTTAACATTAACAAACCCCATCATGATAATCAATGATTGCAGCAGAAAATAAAATACATTGGTACAGATAAGAATTATGCGGAAAAGTGTCGAAATAAATGCAACTGGTATGGCTGATGTTGTTGGCCACTGAGGGATAAGCCCCTTGGCCGCATTTTAGATAAGAAAAGCTCTGATACCAAATTAGAAAATGTAATCTAAAGGCTTAAACTGATAATGGAAAAATTATAAACCTCATCGTCAAACTTAATTGAGCCGTGTAGCTGTTATGGTAGAAAGAAAATTATCATTCGACATATTTACTAATATCCAAATACAGGATGAGGGGACTGTCACTCTTAACGCGAACTATAATAAGTTGAATGCCCGAATGATATCGTAAGTCCGAATGTCATCGGAAGAAAAACAGATGGGTAAATGACGATGCTTCTCTGCTGAAGTCAATGGAACTTACGACGTAAGACGTACAACGACCGCGAAGAACACCGTATGCATGAAGGCCTGCCATTATATTCTGCTTATAAACAATGGAAGAGATTTGACTTAGCACTTGGATATGAAATGGAAAGCAGAACAACGACCACCAGAGCGCACGCAAATATGCACTCTTTCTCTCTCTCTCTCTCTCTCTCTCTCTCCTCTAAAGCCACTTTGTTGTCGGCTTCCACGAAAGGTTGTGTTACGATAAAATAAAAGTGCGTCGTCGTCGGGACCATATTTTCCGCCATGGAAAACGAGAGCTTGGACCATCAAGCGTCATGTTGGGAATGCGATGTTGATCTGATTCCCGCCCTCCAAGTCCGACACAATCGATTCACTAGTCATCTGAGGAAGCGTCAATCAATCATCGCTCGACAGATCATCCAAGCCAATGGACCACCTCCTTGCAGATTGATCAATAATATCGAAGATTCAGAACACCATTAAAACACCGATACCCCCTATCCGCGAGCTACCAGAGAGTGACAGAGCGGAGGCAACGATCTTATTAAAACATAAGAACCTGCTATGGTCGGTCCGATCCATGAAAGCTAAACTGTACTTTATTAGAGCATGCCATAATCGTACAACACGGCAAATGCGTAAAGACGGCAACAATTTGTCCCAAAGAGCTCCAGACTAGAGATAAGCTAGTTGCTGAATCCTCAATCTGAGTGCCAGGCAACAATTTATATATTCTCGTTGGACAATAGGACTATTTGCATTGCCTTGGCATAATTCTAGTAATGAATGGCGATGATCATACCGTGTGGGAACATATCTAGATGAATGATAATTGTCTAATCATAAGATCAACAACATATCTGGATCTGGGCGTGCACACAGGAGGATGAAGCTCATTTTTTATGTACTTTAATATCGTGGATCGGGGAGATATCGGATCCCGCGAAGATAGAATCAATTGCATCCCACAAAAGCCACGTTCCATTAGGGAATGGAGAAAGTAATAACAAATGATGGAACATCACTGAACAAACATACTATATGTAAGAGTATTTCCCTATGTTTGAAATGTACATTCAACACTAAGAGTAAGGCAGACATACTACACGTAAACATACTATACGTAAGAGTTATTCCTTATGGATAAAAAAGAAAAAATAGCCTCCTCGAATGATTTGCTTAATTTTGCATGAATCGTCCAATAGGATTTATCACATAGAAACCAACATAGTGAGAAGCCACTGCAGGTGAGTCTATACAGTTATGTTTACAAAGGAAAATACTCTTACAATTAAATGGAAGTTTCACTCCAATTGAAGCAATGACGAATTCAAGAACTCTACTTGAGCGAGAGAAGAGAATTTGTAATATCTTAGAGGGGACAAAATACACATGTTGTGTGGTATTATTACTCAAGAAACTATACATGCAGGCCCTTCACATAAATTTCGCAAAACACAGGAGTTTTAAAGAAGTTTTTCATAAGAAACTCTAAATGTATAAACCACCGCGACCTCAATCTACTTCATAAGCAGTTCAGGAACACAATTCCACATTAATTACTGCATTGATTTGGACCAGTATGTGAAGGATATGAGCAACCATCAGTATGTTGGATTACACAAATGTACAGGTTCGTCCTTCAACAAAGCAATGGAAAGAGTACAGGATGATTACAATCATACACCCTGACTACATCTAGAAAGATTATGAGAGAAACTCTTTTGAGCATATTGCATTGAATCCGAATGACCGTTGCTTCCGAACCTTCTAGCCAAAAATTACAGCAACCCACCCTTCCTCTGAGATGATGAGAAAAAGATCATACCTACTTATAGTTTCGTCATACCGATCTTACATGTTGCTTTAGCAGTGACAATAATTGTTAATTTCTCAAACTATACTACTCAAATCAGCAACACAGACATACCGAAACCTGACGTGCTTTTTTGTCTTTCCCTGATATCCATATCAATCTAAAAGTAACAAGTCAAAACATGCAGCCACAGGCCAGAGCACAGCATGAACTCTTATTTCCATATGATGTTTCTCATTAGAGCATGGATCTTGCACACACAACATGGAACCGTGGAAGGAAGATCTGACCTCTTGGCTGGCATTACTATTAAGTGCCTTCACTAGCATGACGACCATCCTCTGCCATTTTCCCCATAACCATCTCTTGGGTGGTCTGTTGACCCCCACTACTGGAGTTGTATGGTTGAAGGTCATACTCGCTACTGGGGCCACTGAACTCGCTTGTGGCTCGTTCTTGACTTTCTAGGGCCATCATCCTGAATATCGTTGAATCCTCCTGGTCTTGGTTTGTGTCATACTCTGATCTCTCACAACGATTATATACTCTACTATGTCCCGGCATAATTCCTTCTTTTAAATCGCTCAAAGAAAGGTTTCCTTGCAATGCTTGAACTATCTGATTACACGAAACTCATATATTATCCTCATTTGTGGAACAATTTGCATCACTCAGTCATGCCAGAAAGTGAGTTGTAGCAAAATCAAGACACTGAAAATAGTGTTTTCTTTTTCTTTTTCTTGCCCAAATGAAGTGACACCCTCACAACTTTTCATTTGTAGGTGGAACAAAATCATTAAAGTGTTTTCTTTTTCTTTTTCTTGCTCAAAATGAAGTGACAACCCGCAACTTGTGATTTGTAGGTGGAACAAAATCACTAAATAGAGCATATAATTATGTCTATAATGCCTGCAGTTCCCCCCGAGGTGTGGGTGGGTGGAAGGTTTCTCAACTAGACGATGTACCTGTGTCATTGGTGGACGGTGTCGTGCAGAATGACGAACACAAGCAGCAGCACAAGCGATCATCTGAGTCAATTCCTCAGTATCATAGTCCTTGTTTAATTTTGGATCAACAATGGCATCAAATTTGTCACCTTCTAATGCTTCTGTGAGCAAAGGCCTTGCCTAAAATTTCATTAGAGGATTCAATTTATATGACGGAATTCATGGTGGAAAGAGGGAAAGGATAAATAACATGAAGTGGAGGGGGGTATGGATGCTCAAAGTCTTGAAATCTGTTTTTTAACCTATTAGATAAGATCACTAACAATGATAGTCCGCAAGTAAATATGTTGTTAATAGACTACTAACCCAATCAACCAGGCTATCCTCATCAAAGTTTCGAGTTCTGTTTACTGGACGACGCCCAGTTATCAACTCTAGAAGCACTACGCCAAAAGAAAAGACATCTGATTTCTCAGTGAGATACCCACTTGAGGCATACTCTGGAGCCAAGTAGCTGCACTAGGTAGACTAAAATCAGCAAAAGATGATACAACCTATATATGCTCAGAGATGAAATAAATAAATTCAGCCATCATTGCTATTGAGAATATATCTTGAGTTTTAACCTGTAAAGGAAACCTCAGTTGAAGTGGATTTGCTACTTAGGATGTGTGTGTGTACACAAAAGAGGTGAGTTTTGGTTTTAGCACACTAGAGTGAGTAGAGAAGCTTTTGGCCACAACAATCGACTATGGTGAATGCTCATGAATTACATCCCGAATAAATTGCAAGTATTTTGAAACCAATAAATCTTGTTCGCCTAATTTGTATATTCTTTTATCAGATTGAGAGACTATTTTGTGAGAAATTATGTCGGCTAACACTATACGAGCTATTGGATGTAATTGAGGGGTGGGAAACATTGAGAGTATTTGAGTGACTTGAATGTGGTTGTAATCTCTATTATATTGCTTCAACTATAGTCGAATGTTTTGTGCTACTCTTCCCTTAAAATTGGTCCCATCGACCAAAATACATCAATATGGTATTTGATTATTCCATTATTGCATTTATTATTGTGTTTGATTGCTTGTTTTTCGTAACAATTAGTATCAAAGCTAGGTTTGAATGAGTTGAAGTATATAGATGGCAACTGAAGTACGAAAAGTAAAAATCAATAGATTTGATGGGAATGATTTTGATTTCTGGAAAATGCAATTGAGGATTACTTGTATCAAAGGAATGTGCTCATCTTCCTTTATGAGGAGGTGAAACAAACTAATTAGGATTTGCTAGACAGACAAGTGTTAGCTATTATTCAGCTAACATGGGCACACAATATTGCATTAATATTGTGAAAGAGAAAACCATGGAAAAATTATTAATGCCCCATCAAACATTTATGGAAGCCCTTTGCGATCAACAATGTCCACTTGATGTGATAACCGTTGCACTTAAAAATAGGCAAAGGTGCGTCAATTGTCAAGCATGTGGTTGCTAGTCAATTGAATTTGGTTGAAATTGACTCTGATAATGGGGTACGTGCTTAAATTCTATTATCCTCATTGCTTGATAGTTAAAGTACTATTGTTATTGTCATTAGTACTTCATATGGGTCAAGAAACTTAATGTGTGATGAGATTCACAATTTGATTCTAAATGAAGACATCCATAAAAGAGAATCGATTAAACTTCTTTGTCTGTTGGTATAGTAAGTCAAGGTAGAGGAAGAACTATTATTCGTGTTGGTAGAAATAGCGTGAACCTAAATAGACAAAGTCAGTCTAGAATTATGGTGTTGACTGTTTGAATTGTGGCAAGAGAGGGCATCTTAAAATGGATTGCCTTAAGCGAAAGTGTTGGAGAAACATCTTCAAGTGATTGTGATAATGCCCAAATTATCCTTAGTATATTGGTTACTATATCATTTGCAAATGTTTGGACCAAAGGACTATGCATCCATGATGTCATTTATTGGAAAGAAGTTTGTAAATGTCTTGTTATTACAAATAGCACTAGTCAATAAAAAAGATTAGGCACTGATGATATTTATGTCAAAATAGTAAAGATTAGGTTGATGGTAATGTGACAACAAAGTACATCAGTTGATGTTCGTTGGGTTAGCTAAAGAGCCATTGAAAGATCAAGATTGGCAAACCAGCAAAATCAAAATAAAGCATGGAGCAGAATAGTTAGATTGTCTGATAGGTCAATCAGAGACAACAATGAGTAAATAGTAACAGTTACTATTTTTGGTTGGTCTGTAGAAGTCCGAGGAAAGAAACTACCTTTTCGAACAACAGTTCAATGGAAAACTCTCCAATGGCCACCTGCCTTTCTAAACTAACCTCAACGAATAGATTGAGGAAGGGTATTAAAGGAGAAGGCCTTGAGGAACCAAAAGAGGGTGCGACACCTAAAAAATCAAGTAGCTTATGTACATTTGTTCTTAGCATAAAGCTTCATGTTTTGTTGATTTGTTTATCATGCTGTTTAATAATTGTGCTATAGATTAAGTGTATCAGTGTAAGAGTAGCAACTAAGTCCAGATAGTATGATTTACCACGTGAAGGATCAATGCTAATTGGTTGTAACTTTCCAAGTAGATTGTCAATGGAATCCAGCCCATCTTGAAGCTATCATTTTGAAGAGTGGACCTAAGTTTGAGGATAAAGCCGAACCACTACAACTTTATGTGTCCCATTGTTTTTCGTCTTCTTATATACTTTGGCATACAATTAGTGAGTGTTTGCTTATCAAGTCAAGGTGATCTTTACTTAGTAATTAACTAATTTTCACAAAAGATCATCAAAGTTTGAAAACAACATATTCATCCCCTCTCTAGGTCGTATTGTTAGCCTCAACAGAGAGAGAGAGAGAGAGAGAGAGAGAGAGAGAGAGAGAGAGTGGTAAAGGAATTAGAGTTGAGCCTACTAATGATATTAATGCAATAGCTTATAATAATTGAATAGTGCAAATTATGTCATGATTGTCACTAAGGATTTGTCATTCAATGGGTATGTTATGGATTCTAGTTGCTCATTTAATGTGACATCAAACATGAACTGATTTACTGCTTATCAGTGTGCGGATGTTAAGGAATAATGCTAAGTGTGATGTTGTGAGTGTTGGCATTGCTAAAATCAGAATTTACTTGAGTGAGACGCATCCAAAATTGAAGCAAAACCCGATTTTCTTGCACCCCCTAAATTTAGCTAGGTGTCAATGTACTTCGGACAGTGTAGTTTTTGAAGGTTGTTCGAGGTACTCTGGTAATAATAAAAGGAATAAAGCACTATGGCTTGTATGAGATCAAGGGGAGATGGTAATGCATCGGATGCATTTGTTCGAGATTATGAATAGTGCCATATGCATTGAAGGAACATTGTAGAGAGAAGCTTAAAGGTTATGAATAAAAGAAATTTGATTTGTGTTTATGTAGCTGAGAGACTAAATGTATGTAGGTGTTATGGCTTAGGCAAAGGGCATAAACCATAGTTCTATATGACTGTAAAGAAACCATAGAGATTGCAAAATTAATTCATTTAAATATGTGCAAGCCATTGTAGTTTGGGAAGAGTATTGATTTATATTGACAATTGTGGATGACTAATCGAGGAAGATCTGAATGTTTGTGCTGAGATAAAAGTTGGATATTATTGTCAAAGTCAAAACAGTTAAGAGCCTTAAGCGAAACGGAAACTAGTAAGATGATTAAATACATGCGAACTAATAGTGGCATGGAGTTTTTCTCATAACAGTTAAATGAATTATGCATGAAAGAAGGTACAATGAGACACTGTATTAGTGTGAGTGAACAAAAAACAGGTTGTAGAGTTAATGAAGAGAAATTCCTAACGGGTGCACTTAATTCGGCAAACTATTTGGTAAATTGATTCCATTGACTACTATTTCATACCAAACTCTAAAAAAAGTGTGGTCAGGTAAATATTGACAATGAATTATATTTGACGAGTATCTAATACTACTAGGTAGGAGAAATTGTGGCAGTATTTATACGAATTTGGATGATGTTTTAGCTCAATGTAACTTTGCAACCAAAAACTCCTGAGGTAGCAACTACTTGCGCGAACGAGGCGAAGCTTGTAGAGGCTACAGTTGTTGTAGTTGCTAAGTTTGACAAGTTGCGTGTTCAATCTCCTAGCATTTATATAAATACAACTGTGGTTTTGTTTTGTTTGTGGTTGAGGAGGTTATATCAAAATGTTCTTGTGGAGTAATTAAAGTTGTAGATAGAGTTGGTGTCTTGATGAGGTCACTAAATGAAGCTTAAGCATAGCTTAGGCTTGGCAGATGCCTATGACAGGTGAGCCCATGATTGGTTGTAGGATAGTAACAATGGTCAATTTCCATCAAAGTGGTTCTGATTTCGCTCAAGTCTCGAGCAAAGATGGATATTGTTGAGAATAAGTCACAAATTTGAGCCTATATATAAAATTTGTTCCAAGTAGTCTCTAATTTAAGTAGGTTTCCTAGTCTGAGTGATTTTCTAGCTTGCGTAGGTTTCCTAGTTTGAGTTGGTTAAAAGGGGTTTTTCTAGTTTGGATTCAAGTATATATATGGTAGATTTTGGCTTTATCACACTGTAATAATCAATTGCACAGCGTGCTTGTGAATTTGATCCTAAAGAAATTGCAAGTGCTGTGAAGTCAATAGATGTTATGGTAAGATTTGTGATTCCTTTGTGAGATTGAGATGTTTTTTGAGGGTATTTGAGTGACTCAAGCATACTTATAATTACTATTGTATCGCTTGTTTTATAGTGGAATTCTATTATGCTCTCCCCAGAGAGTAGGTCTTGCCAACCAAACTGAACCATGTAAAGTCAGTATCCGATTTATTTACTTATTCTATTTATTATTGTGTTCAAATGACTTGTTTTTTTTTCAAATAATTAGTACCGATTTAGACAAACTATACGCAAAACGGCCTTACCCAAAAGTTCCCATTACTCGAGTTGATACATGAGTATCTGCATCAGAAGCAAACTTTGCAAGTCCAAAATCTGCAACCTGTCAAGATGTTGGCTTTTACAATTCACATCCAAATAGCTTCACACTGATATATTAGATTATGTATTAAAAATTCATCACAACTTCAGCTGCAAGACGATAGTTCTCCATATGTATCATCTAGAAACCCACTTTTGCAGCCTGATGATCTTTAAGCTTCGGCTTATACGGAGGACGTTGGAGGGATGCAAATTCCTTTTTGAGATATGAAGTAAATCACTAGCTTGAGGAGTTAACCGAATAATGTGATAGTGAATTTCATAAACAGCCTAGATGACTGATATTATCATGTAATGGCTAAATTGTTGCGTATCATACCTTTGCCTCAAAATTGGATTCCAGAAGAATATTAGCAGCCTTGATGTCACGGTGAATGATTCTGGGATTACCTAAGAACTGAATCCAATAAAGAAAAACCGCAAAACTTATCAAAATAATAAGGTTTAAAAGAGCAATCTTACATTCCTCATGCAGATACGCCAACCCTTTTGCAGAACCTAAAGAAATTTTCATCCTTATAGGCCAAGTCATAGTTGGTTGATCCTTTCCTGCAATAATATTTGCCAATTATAACAACGATTGTGTTCTCGATCAGCTTTTGAGCTCCAAAATGATCTTGCATCTTATGTTGCCTATGGATGCGTTCTGCAGTGGAGATCAAGTTAGCTTATTATTATGGGATTTCACCCAAAATCACCTGAGATTTTCCCTTTTTTCTAATTTTTATTGGATTTTTGCCACACGCCTAGAAAAGGCCAGGCGGTTGTTGTTGTCATCGACAACAACGTTCGAAAACAATGATAACAATTTGATTAATCGAAAATGAAAATCAACAAAATCCCAGCGTATTGCCAATTTGTTAGATAAGCGGCTTTGTTAAATAAGTCCCTTGTTCCAGAATGGTGGGAGCATATAATCGAGTCCACTATTCAAGCAAGCACTTAAAAAAGGCATTAACCATAGAATATCAAAGTTGATAGTAGTCAGAATCCATACATACCGACAAAAGTTCAAGTCTGAACTTGGAAAAAGGGTAACAGAGAGAGAAGGTGGTCGATGTTAGAAAGGGCATCATCTGATGAAAGATCAACACGTATTCCTCCGAAGTCATACTCACCGTGCAAATGAAATTCCAACGTGCTATTTGGAACAAACTCATATACCAGAATTCTATGAGCGCCAGAAATGGAGTAACCAACGAGAGAAACAAGGTGTCTGTGATGGATGCGACTGATGATCTCAATCTCTGCTTGAAATTCCCTCTCCCCTTGTCTGCTTCCTGCTTTTAACTGTTTGATTGCAACTACTTTCCCGCTCGAAAGCACTCCTTTATGAACGTAGCCAAAACCACCTTGGCCAAGTAAGTTGAGATTGGAGAAATCATTTGTTGCTATCTTTATCTCCTTGTACGTGAATTTGTTCTGTGAAAAGCCTAATTCCATGCCTGGAGATGGTCCGGAAAAAGGTCTTACTAAAAACGTTATTGTTATCGAGAATGGCTCAGAAGGAGTCGGACCTTGGTAACTCGACACAATTAAATTACGAAGAATTTACAAACTTTAAGAACTCGCATTCAAGGATAAACATCTCACCGTGAGGCCCCTGTGGAGGGTAACTCCCCAACTCAAGCCGCCTCCTCTTCCTTCGATAACAAATCACGAATATGCACACCCCAACCAGCACAGTGAGCCCCCCAATCCCAATCCCCACTATTAGCGCCAGCTTCCGTGGTGGCAACCCCCCATTCGTAGACGCCGGTGGAGGAGAGGTGGAGTTGGTCGATGGAGTGGGGGAGTTCGACGACGGGGCATCGCTGGTGGGAGGCTTCGCACTCGGCGATGGGAAAGGACTCGCCGTCGGGGGAGGTCCTCCCACGATCGGCGGTGGGGGAGGACTTGCCCTCGGGGGAGGACCCGCCGTTGGGTCAGGAGGAGAAGGGGAACAATTTACGGTGTTGGTATTCACCGGCCGCCGACCGCAATTTGCCATGAGAGGCCCACGAGTTCGATGCGGACGACGTCGCTCGGAGTGGAATGAAAATTGGTTTCAGGTATTTTAGGGGAAGTTTTGGACGGACGTGTTTCGAGTGGATGTGTGAGAGAGCTGGAAGGAGCATGCCATATATATAGAAAGAATATGTTCTAGAAGTTTTCGTATTTTTACAAAAATCAAATTGTAGGAATCGTATGATTTAAAAAAATATATATATAATTGAATGTTAAAATTGTATTTCACCTCGAAGAGATATGTTTTAAATTAGGCTGCTAGGATGAGAATTTTGCAATATTGCATACTTTCTTAAGCCGAGCATTGACTGTTTGTGACATGGCTCGTAAAAATTAAAGACGAATCAATCAACTTATGCCTTTGCTAAATCTAATTCCTCGGCTTGTGGCGCTATATGTTTGGGAAAATATAAGTGTGAGGAAGAAAAGAAAAGTGGAAAGAATCGAGATTGGATTTCAGGACGCAAAGCATGAGCAGTTTGATTTTGACTATAGTTATGCTTTGGAAATGCACGGTTGCGGATGGAGATCAATACAATCAATTTTGAAAAGCGAGAAAAAAGGGAATATAGTGTAGACCGCAGTCCCATACACGAGACTTGACTGACACCATTTCTATCACAAATCGAACCCATAAAATCCAATCTAAGTAGAGATTTCAACTCTAAATAGGAGCTGTGGTTTGACACCCAAAGGAGGAAATTACTGAAATATTTTCCAAATTGGAGTTGATTTCCTAGTTTGAGTCGTTTTAAAGGAGTTCTCTACTTGCATCAAAATATTATCAAAATATTTTCCAAATCGGAGTTGATTTTAGCCCGTCGGTGAGTAGAAAAGCTTGTGCTGTAACAGTAAATTGTGTCGCACACTAGTGACTTACATAGTGAAGATTTTTGGAAATTTTTAAGCCAATAAATTTTCTGGCAAGATTTGTGAATTCCAGAAAAATTGTCCAAAAAGTTTAAAATTTATTGTATTTTTGTCAATTCAATTCTAACCTTTTAAATTTGTCAATTAAATCTATCTAACCAATTTTGATCAGAAATCGTTGTTGTGGATGTCGATCGTCCTATGTGGCAAAATCGATGCTAATATGAATAATTTTTAATATTCATTTTTTCTGTGCTTTTTTTGGGTCTCACCGGCAACCCTTGCTAGCCATGGAGGCCTCACCCACCGCCGTTGTGGCCAAAAATGCCCTAGACAAGGCCACCGTGGCCCCACTAGCCATGGGCAATGAGGCTTTCGCTCAAATTTGGCGAGGGCCACCTCACCCTCTCCTGTGACTACTGGGGTTCGAAGCCTTCCCTTAGGGCCATGACCAAAAAAAAAAAAATCATAGAAAATAAAGGAAAATAAAAAAAATCAAAACCAAAATAAAAATTCGATGAAATATTACAATATGAGTTGTCTACATTAATGCCGACCGTCTACATCAGTGATTTCCAGCCAAAATTAACAATTTCCAATCAAAATTGGCTGAATAAACTCAATTAGCAAAATATGAAAAGGTTTAGACTCAATTAAGAAAATTGAAAATTTTATGATTGACAAAAGCACAATATATTGAGAACTTTTTGGACAATTTTTGCATGAATTGCTTTGCGAGATTTGGCTGATTTAAATATGGTTTCAATGTGCATTTTATTGCTCCATCAATAGTAGAATCATGTGGTACCCTTCTCATGGAATCAGTCACACTAATCGATTACTTAAATTGGGTGTTCTATATATTCTTTTGTTTTGTTTATTTTATTATTTGAACACCGAACCACATTTGCCGTAAGCAATGGTTAACGAAGAGCCAATTTCTGGAACCAAGCTGTATTAAAGTGACATTTGTACTCTCAAACGTGAAATGAACCAAGCTGTTGTCTGGTCAATGACGACCGCCGTGTTATGCATTCTCACTTTTTCTAAAGCCACTTCTTTTTCTACACCACTTTATCGGAAGATATGATTAAGTGTGTCACGCACCAAGGAAAATCAAGGTTTTCTAACGTGAAACATGGGAGCGTGGGTCATCAAGAATCTCTCCTTTTTGTGAATGTGAACGTGATCATTTAGTCCAGCTCTGTTGAGGTCACAAGACAACCATGATGGATCAATCAACCTAATCAAATTCCGTTTGTTTCGCAAAAAAATGAAGGATTCGAAAAGTATTTTCTTAAAAAGATAATTACTTATATCGTTTATAAAAATAAATGAATGAAAAAAAATTCATAAACATTAACTATAGTCAATAATCAAAACTCTTTTTTACTAATTATTTCAAATGATACAAAAGATTATTTTTAATAAAATATTTTCAAAATTATTGATTCTCCATAGAACGAACGGAGCGTAGGATCAAATCTTTCTTATGCTGTTAATATGTGCATATCGACAAAAAGGGTCCGCGTTGATTATTCAAAATGCATTTTCTTTAAAGGATTTTGCCTTGAAGCTTGATTTGGTTTGGCATCTTGAAAATTAAATTGTGAATTGCTTGACGAGCCCGAATATTGCTCTCTATGTTTATGATAATGAATTTGACAAAACTTTCGGGCCCCTAGGAAAAAGAAAAGAAAAAACAAAATAAGCGTACTTTATCGGACAAGAACGTTATCCAATTCTGTGCCAAGAATTTTTGTTTAGAGAGACAAATCAACAAACTTTGTTTCACTGTTTTTATATATCTATAAATTTTACTCTTAAAGATGTGTTATAGTGTAGATTAATTAGTCAACTTTCAAATAATATAAGTGATCATTTTCAGAAAATATTTTTTTTTCAAATCATTCATTTTTCGCAAAATAAACGAAATTTAAGGAAAAATTATAACAATTTGATTGTGAACTTCATACATCGATACATGTAATGTCTAACCTTAATTTCATTTCGACCAAAAATAGACCGTAATTTCATCAATTGTCCTTGTTTCTTGTCATGATTTATTTTTTTGAATGACTATCTTCGGGTTATGGTGTTTTGTATACTAAGATGAATTGCGTGTGGATAATAAAATACTGATTTTGTAATTTCATGGGTTTGCCTTTTGTTCCTAGCGGAACGGGGAAAAGTGTCGAACTTGAGTCGTTCCAATCGACCTTTTAGCGAGAAAGGAGTCATTTTGGCCGTTTTCTGTAGTTTCAATCGCGAGAAACATCCCTCCTGCTTTGAGTTTTTTTGTAGTTTTAATCTTGCACATTACCGAACCAGCGATGACTGTTATTAGAATACCTCAAACTATACTACTCAAATCAACAACATTGACATAACGAAATCTGATGCGCTTTTTGCCTTTCCCAAATCTAATACATTTCTATATACAAATAACAATTGCAAACACGTGGCCCTACGTCAAAGTGCATGAAATTGTGGAAGTAGGGTTTGTCCTCTCAATTCCTATTAATATTAAGAGCCTCTACTAGCGTGATGACCATCCTCTGCCATATTCGTATTAATAAATGGTTGAAGGCCATCCTCGCTGTTGTGGCCACTGAACTCACTTGTGGCTTGTTCTTGGCTTTCCAGGGCCATCATCCCGAATTTCTTTGAATCCTCCTGGTCTTGGCTGGTTTCATAATCTAAGCTTTGACAACGACTATATACTCTACTGTGTCCTGGCATAATTCCTTCATTTAAATCATTGAGAGAAAGGTTTCCTTCCAATGCTCGAACTACCTGGTTACACAAAGCTCATATATTATTCCATACTTGTAGAACAATTTGCATCAACGGATCATGTCAAAAAGTGGGTTGTCGCAAACTAAGACACTGAAAATAATGTTTTTCTTTTCCTTTTTCTGGCTCATATGAAGTGATAACCCATGATTTTTCGTTTGTAGAATGAGCAAAACCATTAGATAGAGCATAAAGTTGTGTCTATAACAAGGAAAAAGAAGAAGAAGCGCCCATTCTTGTATCAAAACAAAGAATTTTCAACTAGGCACTGTACCTGTGTCATTGGTGGACGGTGTCGTGCAGAATGACGGACGCAAGCAGCAGCACAAGCAATCATCTGAGTCATTTCCTTGGTAATGTAGTCCTTCTTCAGTTTTGGATCAACTATGACATCAAAATTGCCATCTTCTAGAGCTAGTGTGAGCAAAGGCCTTGCCTAAAATTTTATCAGAAGAGTCAATTCTATAACAATATTCACAGTGGAGAGAGGAAAACATGGAGGGAAAGGATAAATAATGATAGGCCACAAGTAAATATGTTGCTGATAGACCACTAACCCAATCAACCATGCTATCCTCATCAAAGGGTCGAGTTCTGTCAAGCGGACGACGCCCGCTTATCAACTCTAGAAGCACAACACCAAAAGAAAAAACATCTGCTTTCTCAGTGAGATTCCCACTAGAGGCATACTCTGGAGCCAGGTAATTATGCATTAGGTAGACTTACATTAGCAAAAGATAACAAAACGAATATATGCTTAGAAAGAAAATGAATAACCTCAACTATCATTGGTGTAGAGAATATTTCTCGAGTTTGAACACGTAAAGAAAACCTCATCAAAGTAGATTTTTTTAGTTTGAGTAAATTTCCTAGTCTAAGTGAATTTTCTAATTTTAGTTGGCCAAATGGGATTTCCTGCTTTGGATATATGTATATGTGTATTAAAGAGGCGGGTTTTGGTTTTAGCACACTAGAGTGGGTAGAGGGGCTTTTGGCTGCAACAATCAATTGTGTGGCATGCTCGTCAATCACATTTTGAGTAAATTGCGAATATAGTGAAACCAATAAATCTTGTTCGTTTGATTTGTAAATTTTTTGTGAGATTTAGATATTGCTTCTCGAGAAATTATGATGACTAAACACTATATGAACTATTGAGTATAATAGGGGATTGGGAAACATTGGGACTGTTTCAATGACTCGAGTATGGTTGTAATCTCTATTGTATTACTTGATCTATAGTGGAATGTTATGCAACCCTTCCCTTAGAGTAGCTCATACTAATCAAATCCACGTAAATTTGGTGTCTGATTTATTTCACTATTGTCTTTATTATTTTGTTTGAGCATATGTTTTTCGCAACAGTTAATATTAGAGCTAGGTTTAAATGAGTTGAAGAAATTAGATGGGAATAGAAGAAGGAAAAGTAAAAATCAATTGATTTGATGGGAACAATTTCAGTTTCTGGAAAATGTAGTCGATTAATTAATACCTATATCAAAGGAATCTGCACTTATTAATATACAAGGAGATGAAGCAAGCTGAATTGGATTTGTTGGATAGACAAGCGTTAGTCATTATTTGGTTGAAGTGGGCTCATAACGTTGCATTTAATATTGAGAAAGAGAAGACCACTGCAATCTTGAGTAATGCCTTGTCAAACATTTGCGGAAGTCCTCTATGATCAGCAAGATCAACTTGATGCGACATTCGTTCCAATTAAAAATAAGCAAATGTGTGTTAGTTGTGAAGCATGTGGTTGCTAGTCGACTAAGTTCGGTTGAAATTAACTTTAATGATAAGTTAAGTACTTTGATTCTACTATCCTCATGACCCAATAGTTAGAATACTACTGTCATTGCAATTAGTAATTAATTCGGGTCAATAAACTTAATTTTTGATGAGGTTCGCAAATTGATTTTAAATGAAGACATCCATAAAAAAGAATTAGGTGAACCCCTGCCTAATTGTAGAGTAAGTCAAGGTAGAGGAAGAACTAATATTCGTGTTAGTAGGAATAAAGTGAACTTGAATAGACGAAATCAGTCTAGAATTGTGATATTGTCAATTGGAATCGTGGCAAGAGAGTGCACCTCAAAATGAATTGCCTTAAGCCAAAGAACGAGAATAGTAAAGGAATTAGAGTCTAGTCTATTGATGATATGGCTGCAATAGCTTATAGTAACTTAGATAGTGCTGATTATGTCGTGCTTGTCACTAAGGATTTGTTATTTGATGGATAGGTTACGGATCTAGTTGCTTATTTCACGCTATATCAAACATAAACAAAATTCTTATTAGTGCACGGATAGTGATAAAATGATGTTAAGGAATAATGCTAACTACGGTGTTGTGAGACACGTTCCAAAATTGAAGTTGAACTTGATTTCTTGCGTGCTCTACATTCAGCTAGGTATCGATGTACTTCAAAAGGTAGAATTTTGACGATTGTTGGAGGTGCCATGGCAATGATCAAACAAATAGAGCACGATTGCCTATATGAGAACAAGGGGAGACAATAACAAATTTCACCATGAACATTGGATGCATCAGTTCAAGATTAGTGGCCTAGCGTTTAGGGAACACTACGGAGAAAAGCCTAGAATTTTTGAGTTAAAGGAATTCGATGTGTAGTTATGTGGCTAAAAACTAAATGTATGTAGGTGCTATAGCTTAGGCAAATGGTTGAAAGTGCAGTTCCGTATAATTGTAGAGAAACCACGGAGATTGTAGAGCTGATTCACTTAAATTTGCGCAAGCTATCACAATTTCCTTCGAGGAAGAGTACCGATTGATGCTAACAATTATAGATAACTACTCGATTAAGATTTGACTATTTTTGCTGAGGCACAAGTTGAATATTATTGCCAAGATCATATGGTTGAGAGTTCTAAGCAAAATGAAGGCTAGTACGACAATCAAGTATATGCAGACTGGCAGTAGCATGGAGTTTTACTCGTAGTAGTTAAACAAATTCTATGTGAAGGAAGGCACGGTGAGACATTGCATTAGTGCAAGTGAACAACAAGTTGCAGAGTTAATGAGGAGAACATTATTAGAGACAGCCCCTAAAATGCTCTCTAGTGTTGGTATGACTAAGAAATTTCCAACGAATGAGCTTAATATGATGAGCTACTAGGTGAATAGATCTCCATCGACTACTATATGATACCAGACTCATGAAAAAGTGTGGTCAGGTAATTGATTATATTGTTCTTAAAATATTTGGTTACATGAGTTATGCTCAAGTGAATGACGATAAGATCAATATCACGACAAGAAAGTACATATTCCTAGGCTATGCATAAGGTGAGCAAAGTTATCAATATGTAGTACCCAGAATTAAATTGACTTATTGCTGACAGTAAAATTATATTTGATGAGAATCCAATACTGTTAGGTAGGAACAATTGTGGCAGTATTTATATAGATTTGGATAATGTTCAACTCAAGATGGAATTGCAACCCAAAACTCCTGAGGTAGCGAGTACTTGTGCAATATTAAACACAAATTCTACTTGTAATAAGGTGAAGCTTGCAGAGGTAATGGCGGTTGTTCTAGTTACTAAATTTGACAATGTGCGTGTTCGATCTCTTAAGATATAAAATGACAACAATTGTTTTTTTTTTTTGGTGGTTGAGAAGATTGTATTGGAAAATTCTTGTGAAGTGTTTAAAGGTGCAAATATTAGAGGTGATCGATTCCAAGGTAGGTTGGTTCTTAGTTTGTGGAACCGTGAATTGGCCCACCTAGTCCTAGACCCAACCAGGAACCAGACTGACTGGTCCGATCCATTCGATCCGGTTTTGAGGCGGATCCAGAAATCGGCCTTACCTCCTCTTTTTTCTTCTTCTTTTTTGCCTATTCCCTACCATACTTAAGTGTTGTTGCATAGTTTAAACTAATATACAAGTCTAAATATAATGATCTTCTCCATGAAAAAAGTTATAATGATCATCAAGAACCAAGTCTGAGAGGCATCGAGTCTTAAGGGAGGCGTGAGCACTACGTGACTAGACTGAGAGAAGTGATTGAGAGTCGCAAGCAACAAGCGTGCATGATTGAGTTTAAGCAAGAAAATAATGGGAATTAGATTTTGGGAATTTGGAATAATAAGAATTTAAAAATCAATCTGATGCAGGTGGTCCGAGTAGGTGTGTTCACACTTGGAACCAAGAATCGAACCGATATTCACTAGTTCTAAATTCTTAGAACCTCCCAAAACTGACCAATTCGGTCCAATTCCCGATTCAATCCAGTTCTTTTGCTCACCCATAGCAAATAAAGTTGGTGTTTCGATAAGGTCCACTGCTATGATGAAGTTCAAGCATCGCTTGGACTTGGAAGATTCTTGTGATGGGTGAGCCCATGAGGGGCTATGGGAGAGTAGCAGTGATAAGTTTCTATCAAAGCGATTTTGATTGGCTCAAAACTCAAGCATAAGTAGAGATTGTTGAGAATAAGTTACATATTTGAGCCTATGTAGAAAATTCGATCCAAGTGAGTTTCCTAATTTAAGTTGGTTTCGTAGTCTGAGTGATTTCCTATCTTGAGTAGATTTCCTAGTTTTAGCTAGCTAAAAGGGGTTTCTAGTTTGGATTCAAATATATATAAGGTGGATTTTGGCTTTAGCACACTAGAACGAGCAAAGGAACTTTAGGTCATAATAATTGATCTTGTGGTGTGCTCGTGAATTATATCCTAAAGAAATTGCAAGTGTCGTGAAGCCAAAAAAAGATTGAAAGATTATTTCGCAAGGAATAATGAGAGACTGTTTTTCCAAGTGTATTTGAGTGACTCGAGTATACTTGTGATTACCATTATATGGCTTGTTTTATAGTAAAATTCTATACTAGTCTCCCCATGATATAGGTCGCACCAACCAAACCTAACCGAACCATGTAAAGTCAATATACAATTTATTTCTGTGTTATATTTATTATTAGGTTAATACCCTAAAAAACCCCAAACTGGTACACCTATGACAAATATATCTCAAATTATTTTTTTGACCTCCAAAAACTCGAAACTAGTACACCAGTCAACTATCACGTATAATATAATTCAACAATTTGACAGTAAAATTTAACGGAAACTAAAAAAAATGGTAAATTCGTCACAAATGTACCAGTTTAGGATTTTACTCTATGTTTATCATAGTCTACTATTTTTGTGGTTTTCTGTTGCATTAATACAATTTAATTAAGGGTACATTTATCACAAATATATCAGTTTGGGGTTTTTGACAATCGAACAAATTAGTTTTAGGTAAATTTGTCACAAGTATACCGGTTTAGGGTTTTTGCGGTCATTTGAGTAAATTTATCACAAATGTACTAGTTTAGAGTTTTTCATGGTCAAACAATTAGTTTTGGGTAAATTTGTCACATGTGTATCTATTTGGGGTTTTTCAGTGTATTAACCCTTTATTATTATTGCTTGTTTTTTTGCAACATTTAGTACCAATTTAGACGAACCATATGCAAGAGAAACTGCCTTACCCAAAAGTTCCCATTACTCGAGTGGATACATGAGTATCTGTATCAGAAGCAAACTTTGCAAGTCCAAAATCCGCAACCTAAAATCAAAATGTCAACTTTTAAATTCACATCCAAATAGCTTCGCACTAAAATATTAGATTATGCATCAAAAGTTCATCATAACTCCAAAAATAATTTCAAGACGAAAGCTCTATTATTTAGCTCTCCAAATGATTTCATCAAGAAACCAACTTTTGCAGCCTAAGGATCTTTTGCCATTTCTCTTAGCTTCGGCTTATGAGAGGATGTTGGAGGGATGCAAAGCTTTTCAAGATATGGAATAGATCACTAGCTTAAGGAACTAATTGAATAACGTGGTAGTGAATTCCATAAACAACCTAGATGACCGATATTATTGTGTAATGATTAAACAGTTGCATATCGTACCTTCGCCTCAAAATTAAATTCCAGAAGAATATTAGCAGCCTTGATGTCACGGTGAATGATTTTGGGATTACCTAAGAAGTAAATCCAATAAAGACGAACCGCGAAACTTATCATAAGAATAAGGTTTAAAAGAGCATACTTACATTCCTCATGCAGATATGCCAATCCCCTTGCAGAACCTAGAGCAATCTTCATCCTTATGGGCCAAGTCCTAGTTGGGCGATCCTTCTCTGCAATGACATTTGCCAATTCCAACGATTATAATGTTTTCAATCAGCCAAAATAACTACGCATCCATTGTTGCCTATGCATGCGTTTTGCAGTGGAGATCAAGTTAGTTGATTATTATGAGATTCCACCAAAATCACCCGAGATTTTTCCCCTTTTTTCTACTTTTTAATGGACTTTTGCCGCATACTTGGAAAAGGCTAGGCAATTGTCGTCGTCACTAACGACAGCATTTGGAACAGTGATCACAATTTGATCAAGTGAAAAATGAAATTCTACATAATCCCAGCATATTGCCAGATAACAACTTTATTATATAAATCCCTTATTCCAGATTAAAGGGAACATATAAACGAGTCCACAATTCCAGCAGAACTTAAAAAAGACATTAACCATAGAATATCAAAGTTGTTCCATGAGAGAGAGAGAGAGATAGAGAGAGAAAGAGAGGGCAGCATCGGATGAAAGACGTACATGTATTCCTCTGAAGTCATACTCACCGTGCAGATGAAATTCCAACGTGCTATTTGGAACAAACTCATATACCAAAATTCTATGAGCACCGGAAATGCAGTAACCAACAAGTGCAACAAGGTGTCTGTGATGGATGTGGCTAATGATCTCAACCTCTGCTTGAAATTCCCTCTCCCCTTGTCTGCTTTCAGCTTTTAACTGTTTGATTGCAATTACTTTCCCGCTCGAAAGTACTCCTTTATGAACATAGCCAAAGCCACCTTGGCCAAGTAGGTTGAGATTGGAGAAACCGCTTGATGCTATTTTTAGTTCTTCATACGTGAATGTGTTCTGTGAAAGACCTAATGCCGTGCCTGGATATGATACCGAAGAAGGTCTTAATGAACACATATTTGTTATTGAGAATGGCTCAGGAAGAGTCAGACTTCGGGAACTCGACACAATAAAATTACGAAGAATTTACGCATTTTAAGAGCTCGCAGTCAAGCATAGAAATCTCACCTGTAGGCCTCTGTGGAGGATAACTCCCCAACTCAAGCCGCCGCCTCTTCCTTCGATATAGAGTCACGGATATGCACACCCCAACCAGCACAATGAGCCCCCCAATCCCAATCCCCACTATCAGCGCCAGCTTCCACGGCGGCAACCCCCCGTTCAGAGACGCCGGTGGAGGAGAGGTGGAGTTAGTCGACTGAGTGGGGGAAATCGATGACGGGGCGTGGCCCATGGGAGGCTCCGCACTCGTTGGCGGGGGAGGACTCGCCGGCACCAGACTCAGTGGCGGGGAAAGCACCTTCGGAGGACTCGCCGGCGCCAGACTCGGTGGCGGGGAAAGCACCTTCCTTGCCGGCGGGGGATAACATCGGTTTATGGCATCCGTCGGATCATCAATGCAATGCAGATCCCCTGACGGCCCTGGCACTCCCACCATCAGAGGCCCACGAGTTCGATGCGTACGACGTTGCTCGGAGTGGAATGAAAATTGTTTTCACATATCTATGGGGAAGTTTTGGACGGATGTGTTTCGAGTTGATGTGTGAGAGCTGGAAAAGTCATCATGCCGTAACATATGGGTACCATTGAATAAGATAATATTTAGTTCACATTTTACTAACTTTTTTGAAGAAATAATAAAATATATATGTAGTTGGTATGATTCCTCCTTTGAAACTGGGAACCAGGCCGACACTCCTGAGAATCAGACCAAATTGGCCAGTTCGGTCCAAGTGGTTTCGATTTAGACGGTCTATTTTGCACATCCTTAACCTATATCCACTCCAATCAAGAACTCCGCATGCTCACATAAAGAAATTTTCAGTTTCTAATATATTTTATTTGATATGTAGTAAAAAAAGCTTCGTAGATTATTGAAAAAAATCTGGACAAATCATAATAATGAAACTTCTTCTCTAACATTGGTATGCGATTAAGCTCGACTAGTTCTTATAGATGAATACCAGTCTGCCCGGTCATGTGCAATACGACGCTGAGTGGGGCAAATTCTTTTATAGATCCAAAGCATCTATATATATATATATATGGAATATGTTCTAATAGTTGTCGTATTTTTACAAAAATCAAATTGTAGGAATAGCATGATTTTAAAAAAATTTCTTGAAGGTTAAAATTGTGTTTAAACTCAAACAGACATGGTCTAAATTAGGCTGCTAGGATGAGAATTTTGCAATATTGCATACTTTCTTAAGCCGAGCATGGACTGTTTGTGACATGCTGGTTAAGAATAAAGACGGATTAATCAATTTATGCCTTTGCTAAATCTAGTTCCACGGCTTGTGCTACTATCTTCTTTAGGAAAATGTAAGGGACGAAGAAAAGAAAAGTGGAAAGATTCGAGGTTGGATTTGAAAAGCAAAGCATAAATTGTGTCGTGTACTTGGGACTTACATACTGAAGATCTTTGCAAGTTTTTAAGCCAATAAATTTTCTGGTAAGATTTGTGAATTGCAGAAAAATTGTCCAGAAACTCTTATACCTATTGTACATTTGCTAATTCAATTATAAACTTTTCAATTTTATCAATTAAGTCCATCCAGCCAATTTTGGTCAAAAATAACTTATGTACATACCCGTCGTCTTATGTAGTAAGGTTAGTGCTGATATGGACAATTTTTAATATTCCTTTTTTATGTGCTTTTTTTGGGTCTCACGTTGGCCGTGGAGACCTCGCTCATGGCCAACGGGGCCGCAAAGGCCCCGAAGGAGGCCATCGTGCCCCCTCTAGCTACGGGCAAGGTGGTTTTCGCCCAATTCTGCAAGGGCTGCCTCACCCTCGCTCGCGGCTAGCGGGGTTGCAAAGCCCTCACCTAGGGCCTTGCTGCATCAACCCAAAAAAAGCACAGAAAAAAGGGAAAATAAAAAATTCAAAATAAAAAATAAAAATTCAATGACATATTAAAATATGACTAAAAATTGTCCATGTCAACATCAACCATTTACGTTAATGATTTCCAGTCAAAATTGACAATTTTTTGCTAACATTGGCTAGATAGACTCCATTGACAAAATATGAAAAGGTTTAGACTCAATTGAGAAAATCAAAAAGTCTAAAACTGAATTAGCAAAAGTGCAATAAACTTATGACTTTTTGAATAATTTTCGCGTGAATTCATTTGTGAGATTGGGTGATTAAGTTTAATGAGGAAATGTGAGGACCAAACAATGCAATTGAGGACAGGGAAATACTGTGAGCGTTTGACTGATTTAAATATGGCTGTAATGTCCATTTTATTGCTCAATTAATAATAGAATCATGTGGTACATTTGTCGTAGAATTGGTCACACTGATCAAACCACTTAAATCCAGTGTACTATTTATTCTTTTGTTTTGTTTATTTTATTATTTGATTACTGAAGCGCAAATTATATTTAACTTCTGTCGTAACCAATAGTTAACTTAGAGCCAATTTCTGGAACCAAGCTAATATTTATAGTAAATTTGTACTCTCAAACGTGAAATGAACCAAGCTGTTGTCTGGTCAACGACGACCGCCGTGTTATGCACTCTCACTTTTTCTAAAGCCACTTTTTTTTACACCACTTTGTCGGAAGATAGGATTAAGTGTGTCGTACGCCAAGGAAAATCAAGATTTTCTAACGTGGAACATGGGAGCGCGGTCATCAAGAATCTGTTCATTTTGTGAATGCGAACATGATCATATTTCTCCAAGTCCATCTCAGTTGAGGTCACAAGACTATCATGATGGATCAATCGATCCAAATCAGATTTCGTTTATTTCACAAAAAAATAAAGGATTTAGAAAATATTTTTCCTAATCAAAATGATTACATATATCGTTTACAAAATGAATGAACAAAAAAAATTTCTTAGACATTAATTGTAGTCTATAATCAAAAAAATTTTCTTTCACTAATTATTTCAAATAATACAAACTATTATTTTTAGTAAAATATTTTCTAAATTATTCATTTTCTACCTAACAAAAGGAGCATAGGATCAAATCTTTCCCATGCTGTTAGTATGTGCATATTGAGAAAAATGGTCGGCATTGATCATTCAAAATGCATTTGGTTTAAAGGATTTTGCCTTGAAGCTCGATTTGGTTTGGCATCTGGGAAAGTAGACTGTGAATTGCTTGACTAGCCCGAATATTGCTCTCTTTGTTTATGGTAATGAATTTAACAAAACTTTCGGCCCCCAGGAAGAAAAAAACGTACTTTATCGGACGAGAGCGTTATCTAATTCTACGCCAAGAATTTTTGTTTAGATAGACAAATCAAGAAACTTTGTGTCACTGTTTTCATATATCTTTAAACTTTACTTTTAAAGATATGTTATAGTGTTGACCTATTTTCTAAATCATTCATTTTTCACAAAACAAACTGAATTTATGAAAAAATTATTACATTTTGATTGTAAATTTCATGCGTCAATATATGTAATGTCTAACCGTAATTTCATCCATTATCCAGGTTTCTTGTCATGACTTTTTTTTTTTTTTTTTTTTTTTATCAATGATTATGTCCGGGTCGTGGTATTTTGTATATTAAGAACAACTGCGTGTGAATAATAAAATGCTGATTTTGTAATTTCATGGGTTTGTTTTTTGTTCCTAGCAAAAATGGGGAAAAATGTCGAATATGAGTCGTTCCAATCATGATATTTTGGCGACCTGTTATGATATTTTCTATATCATAAAGGTGAAAAATCACGATTCTTTTTTATCAGTTAACATTAACAAACCTATCATGATAATCAATGATTGCAGCAGAAAATAAAATAAATTGGTACGGATAAGAATTATGTGGAAGAGTGTCGAAATAATATCCAAAGGCTGCGGATTTGTTGAAGGATAGCTGCGAGTGGTGATAAACGCGACCGGTGCAGCTGAAGTTGCTACGACAATCGAGGGATAGGCTCCTTGGGTGCCTTTTTAGATAACAAAAGCTCCAATACCAAATTAGAAAATTTAATCCAAAAACTTAAACTAATAGTTGAAAAAATATAAAGAGCGTATAAATCTCATTGTCAAGCTTAATTGAGCCATGTGGCTGCTATGGTAGAAAGGCAATTATTATCCGATATGTATAGGAATATCCAAAAATAGGATGAGAGGACTGCCACTCTTAATGCGAACTATAATAAGTCGAGTGCTCCAATGATATCGTAAGTCAGAATGTCACTAGAAGAGAAAATGGATGGGTAAATGACGATACTTCTCTGCCGGTGTCGACGGAACTTAGGCACAATGTCCGACGCGTAACAACCATGGAGAGCACCGTATGCATGGAGGCTTGCCAATTTATTCTGCTTATAAACAATGGAGGAGACTTGACTTGCGCTTGGACATGAAGTGAAAAGCAGAACAACAACCATCCGGGCGCACGTAATACGCGCTCTCTCTTTTTCAAAAGCCACTTTTTGCGGTACGATAAAATAAAAGTGCGTCGTCAGCACCACATTTTCCGCCGTGGAAAACGAGAGCGTGGGCCATCAAGCGTGAGAGCTCATGTTGGGAACGCGATGTCGATCTGATTCCCGCCCTCCAAGTCTAGCACAGTTGACTTCACTAGTCAATCAATCATCCATCGACTTCTGTAGGAATCGCTCAACAGATCATCCAAGCCAATGGACCACCCTCTTACCGATCTATCAATGATCCCAATGATTCAGTGTTAAACATTTCATATAATTCTTTAATGCGGAAACTCATAATAAACAGTGATCTTTTGATCTTTATGATTTTCACAAATAGATTAAGACATACATTTATTCATAGCGTTGCACTTGATGATGATCGTTGAAGAAAACTGAAGAATTCGAACCAAAAGAAGAAATCCAATTTCTCTCCCTTAACCCAATATACTTTAATGTATTCTATCGATGGATGAGAGAATACCTAATTCATTTATGTTATTGTTGTTCATTGTGGGTGGAGAGAGGACCGGACTCTATTTATACGTTCGATGAAAAGGTGCCTTCCATCAAAGCAATATACAATTTCATCTTATTAGAGTCGCAACTTTTCGTAACCAATATTTATTATTCTTATAACATAACAATAATTATTAAACCATATAATAAATCATATCACGTGGGCCACAATAATTCTTACATTCTCCCACTTGGCCCATATGATATTCCTTTCATGGTTTAATAAAGACTGTAATGTGCACAATAATATTATGCTATAAAAATTTCATTAAATTAGCAATCACATAATAATCACAATTAAGTAAAGAAAACTAATATGAGTTATAGCGGTTGTATGTCATTAATCGACATAGTCCCTTCTATGTACTACAACTATAGTACTTTACTTAACATGATCCATAAATGAGAAGTACAGTAATAGTCCAACCATAATGTTTCTTTAGAAACTATCCTATTTAACATTAATCTATTTCCATAATGTATACTAAATAGAAAACAGGAAATATCATAAACACGTAAGTGAGCTCAAAGTGTCAAATACATAAACTCAATACAATCATAATACAAACATTAATGGCGTCCAATAATGCCCATTTTTTCAACATGCTCATTAAATGTTTTGGGCGGCAGTCCTTTTGTTAAGGGATTTACTATCATAAGTTTGGTGCTAATGTGTTCAATTGACACTCTTTGTTTCTGAACTTCTTCTTTAACAGACAAGTATTTGATCTCCATATGCTTAGTACCCTTAGAATACTTGTCGTTCTTAGAGAAGAAAACTGCTGCAGAGTTATCACAATAAATTTTCAGCAGCTTGACAATACTGTCAACAATCACAAGCCCTGAAATAAAATTCCGCAGCCATAATCCATTAATAGTGGCCTCAAAGCATGCCACAAATTCAGCTTCCATGGTTGATGCAGCAATAACTGACTGCTTCGCACTCTTCCATGAAATTGCCCCTCCAGCCAGAAGAAACAAATAACCAAACGTTGATTTTCTTGTATCGGCACATCCGACTAAGTCTGAATCTGAATATCCAATCACATCGAGATGATCGAATCTTTTATAAGTGAGTATATGATTTTTCGTTCCTTGCAAGTATCTAAGAACTTTCTTTGTAGCTTTCCAATTATCCATTACAGGATTACTTTGATACATGCCCAGCATTCCGACAGCAAAACTGATGTCTGGTCTGGTGCAAGTTTGTGCATACATTAAGCTCCTCACAACAGATGCATAAAAAATATTTTTCATTTGTTCTCGTTCCAATTCACTTTTCGGACATTGCATAAGACTAAATTTGTCACTTTTCTAAATTGGAACTATTCCTGTTGAACATTTACTCATATTAAATCTCTTTAAAATTTTCTCAATGTAGTCTTTCTGAGACAATCCTAATAATCCTTGTGATCTATCACAGAATATTTCTATTCCTATCACATATGTTGCCTCTCCCATATCCTTCATTTCAAAATTCTTAGAGAAAAACTTCTTGGTTTCATGTAATAAACCAAGATCATTAGCAGCAAGCAAAATATCATCAACATAAAGAACTAGAAAAATAAACTTGCTCCCACTAATCTTCATATATATACACCGATCAACGGTGTTTTCCTTAAATCCAAATAAAGTTATGGTATCGTTAAACTTAAGATACCATTGTCGGGAAGCTTGTTTAAGTCCATATATTGACTTCTTTAATTTACATACCATATATTCCTTTCCTTTAACTGAAAAATCTTCAGGTTGGTCCATATAAACCTCTTCTTCTAAATTCCCATTAAGAAATGCGGTTTTTACATCCATTTGGTGTAACTCCAAGTCATAATGAGCCACCAAAGCCATAATAATTCTAAGTGAATCTTTTTTAGAGACTGGTGAAAATGTCTCTTTATAGTCAATGTCTTCTAAGTAAAACCCTTTGCAACAAGTCTGACTTTATGTCGTTCAATATTGCTTTTTGAGTCGCGCTTGGTCTTAAAGACCCATTTACACCCGACCTTCTTACATCCTTTAAGCAATTCAACAATATCCCAGACTTGATTTTGATGCATGAATTTTAACTCTTCTTCCATGGCATTAAACCATTCATTAGAATCTTCACATTTCATGGCTTGGGAAAATGAATCTGGATCATTTCCAATTCCTAAGTCAATTTCTGACTTTTGTAGATAAACCATGTAGTCATCAGAAATAGCCGATCTCCTTTCTCTTTGAGATTTTCTTAATGCTATTTCTTGTGACTCGGCTATTGGAGGTTCATTATTGACATCTCCATTATCGAGTGTTTGTTCATTAATTTGTTGTTCTTGATTATTGTTAGATTGTACTATAATATCAGGAACAACAACTTTAGAAGTTTTAGGTATAGAAACTTCTACCCTTACTTCTTGAATGCAAGCATCACGCATTCTATCACTCCCACTAATGTCACCATTAGCATTTCCAGATTCAACAATTCTTGTACTATGATTAGGACAATAAAATTTATACCCTTTGGATTTCTCTACATAACCAATGAAATAACCACTGGTCGTTCTTGAATCCAATTTCCTTTCATGTGGATTATAAATTCTTACTTCTGCTGGACAACCCCAAATATGTAGGTGTCGTAAACTAGGTTTCCTTCCTGTCCACAATTCAAAATGAGTCTTTGGAACTGCCTTACTAGGAACCATGTTTAATAAATACATAGAAGTCTTTAAAGCATACATTCACAAAGACAATGGTAAAGATGAATGACTCATCATACTCCTAACCATTTCCATTAAAGTACGGTTACGCCTTTCTGCTACACCATTTTGTTGTGGTGTACCTGGCATTGTGTATTGAGCATTGTCGCGACCTCCCCGAAGCGGGTTTGACCACCTAAGGGTTCGGCTAATGGATTGCTAAGCTTAGACTTAGCTCGAGCTCTCCCAAGCCCATACCAATTCGCTACTTAGGTTTTAAGTTCTTAATATGCAGATGATTTTTATCATGGAGTCGCCACTAATATATTTTTGGTGGGTCGATTAGAAACCCAAGTAAAGTAATGGGAGAATTACTTCACTCCTACGAACCAGAGGTTAAATGAGTTCGGGGACTTGATTACGCTAGATTTCTCTAACGCCCTTTCGGTACCTTTTATTTTTTATTTCAAAAATATTTTGCAGGCAGCTTGAATTGATTTTAATTCTATTTCCCTAATATGTGAGGTGATCATGCGGGTGCGCCATCCACCAATTTAACATCCAAGGAAAGCAAATAAAAAAAAACGGGGACTTACCTTGTAGCAACGAAAGCATCTGCAATGTTAAATCAGAATTCACATCGATAGCTCTAAATATGATTTCTAATTAACACGCAATTTTCTTTTTTGTTTTCACTTATTTAATGAGGATATAATCCATATGCAATGCAATGCTTCTAGTCTAACATGACATGACCTAACAATATGACATAAAACTATATGACGTGAGCAAAGTAATAATTTTTTTTAATTTCTTAAGGTGCACACAATCTATCCTAGAGAATAAAATTAATTTTAAGACAATTCTTTTTTGGTATTTTCCATGAAATTCGAAATGAAAATTGTCCAATAATTAAATGTGCAATCAAGATTAACCAAATGACTTAGTTCTAATGACGAGCAATTTTTAATTAAATGATCCTAATAACAATCTATAAATGGCGTGCATTTTATGAATCTAATCCTATATGACATATACATGACATTTTTTATTCTTCCTAAAAATGCAATCTATCCAAGAAAGTAAAACTAATTTATTCTAAGACATTTTTTGTATTTTTCATGAAATTCGGAATTAGGAAAGATTGTGAAAATTATCTATCTAAATTAAAATATCATCTAATTTGTATTAGGAATGAGGTTAAGCCAAATCCTAATTTAAACTAGAATGTTATCCTAACTTAGAAATTCCTAACTAAAATGCAATCTATCCAAAAATTTCTCTAAACTTAAATTAAAAAACTATTATCTAGAATTAAACTATATGAAATTTTACCCTAAAATGCAATGACATGCAAAGAATGCCATGATTCTAATTTTTTTTTAATTTTTGTATTAATTTCGAAATTGAAAATTGTCAAGTAATTAAACATGAAACCTAAGTTAAAAAACTAGCAACCTAAATTGATTGATTTGATTTTTTTATGTTTCTAATAAAAATTCTATTCTAAATATGCAAACCCTAAAATAGGAAATAAACCTAATTTTAACCTACATTTTATTTTTATTTTTTTTTATATGAAAGCGAAATTAACTTAAACGGCACAACAGCAAATCATAGCAAGATTGATGTCCAAATTGACGAACCATATCTCGCGCATGAGATTAGGTTGGCCAATTTAAAATAAATCACAAATCGAATCTCGGGCGTGAGATCGGATTGGCGATTTTTCAAGCAATTGCGAGTCGGATTTCGGGCGCGAAAATCGACTGTCAATCACAAATTTCACAGGCCTATTTCATGTCGGACATTCTCAATCTTATATTAAGGAATAATTCTACTAAAAAGTAAAGTAACATAAAATAACAAAATAAAGTAGATAAAAAAAAAACTGCCTAATTTGCTTTTCCTTTTTCTTTTTTTTGTTTTCTTGCTTTGGCTTTCCACGGTGTTCGGCAACCGTGGTGAGTCGTCGGGGTTGGGTTGCCGGCGTCAACGGGCGGGAAGAGGAGCAGCAGCGGTTGGTTGCAGAGACGGGCAGAGATGAGCTGCGACCGGCGGGGGAAGGTGGTGCGGGTTGCTGCAGGAGACGGATGAAGGTGCTGCGGTGGTGCGGCGACGAGCAGGCTGGTGGTGCTTGGCGGACTGAGAGGCAACGGCGCGGATAGCAGCAGCGATGGCGTTCAGGCGGGCTGCTGCAACGGTTGCTGCGGAGGTGGCGACGAGTAGAGGCGGCCGCTTGTTGCGGAGTGTGCAGGGCGTCTTGCTGGTGCTCGGGCGAGGGCGCGAGAGAGCAGCGGCGGCGGCGGCGGCGCGGTAGGGGGACGAACGGAGGCAGCGGACAGCAGCAGCTCGTCGGGGCCGGTGAACAACGCCCGGTGGTCGTCGTGGGTCGCAAGCGGGCATGGAGAGGCGGTGAAGGGACAGCAGCGGCGGGCGTCGGGGCGAAAGGGGCAGCGGTCTAGCTCGGGTCCGGCTTGGCGGAGGCGCAGCGACGGCGGCGGAAGGATTTGGGATCCGATGCGGGGTAGCTGTTGAGGAGGCGTTGGTTGGGAGCGGAGGCGGAGGCGGAGTGCGGTGCTACAAGAGCAAGAGAGGCGGCGTCGACTTCGCGGCTTCGGGCGGGAGCAGCGACGCAAGCTCGCGGGCGGAGGAGGGTTCCGACGGCAGGCAAGACGGCGGGCGGAGGCGCGGTAGCGCGAGGAGACCGGCGGCGCAGAGGTGGTGGAACGGCGGTGCGGCGCACGCGCGGTGGGCAGCAATGGAACGGCGTGCGATTTTGTGGAGAAGAAACCCACGAAGAAGAAGCACAAAGTGCACGCCTTTTCTTTTATTTATTTTTGTCTCTCCCTTTCTCTCTCTCTCTCCTCACGTCTTCTTTTTTTAATAGCTCTCACAAACCTCTCCAGTGAATTTTTTTCCGTTCTGTTTTTCTCTGACAAGCCTCTCTATCTCTCTGTTTTTTTTTAATCTCCTCCTCCTCTCTACTCGTCTGTCCCCCACGAAAGAGAAAGCCCTCCAATCAATTTTTCGTTCCACCCCCCCTTTTTCTAAACCGAGGACCTTGCTTATTTATAGGCGCCCCACCACCTTTAGTGTGAACAGGAGGCAACCGTAATTTTTCCTTGCCGTTCATGTTGGTTCCTTTTTTTCAAATACGATGGCCACCGCCTGACAACCCACATATTTTATAATATTTTATGAGCTCATTTTGCTTCTTTGTGGCTTTCTCTAGAATTCTTTCTTCCGCCGAATTTTATCCATGCATGTGCATGCATTAATGAGGAAGAAACAATGGACGTGCAGAACTCTTCTTTCTTCTTTATTTGACTTTCATTGTGTGTTTGCAGATCAGTAAGAGAGAGACCACCTTTTGTGCATGTAATCGACCGCGAGCCGTTGTGTATTGTTGTGTTTTGGTACCGATGCAAATGCGACTACATGAAATGCAATTTTACTTTTTTTTATTTTATTTTATATGCAACTAATTACTAAATGATTAGGTAAAAATTTAGGTGTCAACAGCTGCCCCTCTTTGAAGGTGAGCTCGCAGAGGTTGCATTCAAAGACAATATGATACCTAAATTTTGACCATGAACATGCAATGGATGACTCTCAAAGTTTTTTATTTTTTTATTTTTTTGTAAAATGAATCCTATTTTGAAATGCAATTTATATGATGCATGGAAATGCTAATGCAAGTGATAAAGGAACTTACCTAGAATAACCTACCTTCGAGGAGGGTAGAGTAACTCGAGATAGTTGGTGTTACATGTCCAGGACCCGTACCATTTTACGGTCGCCTAGAATAGTAACATGACTTTACAAAGAGACTGCTTTCCTAGGACCCGTACCATTCTACGGTCGCCTAAACGGGGAAAAGTTTTGAGACATCCAGATTCAGACTGAGATGTCAAGAATTTGGGAACTTAACCAATAGACACTCAATGTTAGGTGAGATGAATATTGGATTAAGAAGATTCGAAATACCTAGATCCAGACTAAGGTATAACGAGAAAGATCAGAAAGCATTCATATCCAGAATGAAATGCTTAATGAACAGTTTTGAGACATCCAGATCCAGACTGAGATGTCAAGAATTTTGAAACTTAACCAATAAACACTCAATGTTAGGTGAGATGAATATTGGATTAAGAAGATTCGAGATACTTAGATCCAGACTAAGGTATAACGAAAAGATCGAAAAACATTCACATCCGAGTGAAATGCTTGACGAAGAGTTTTGAGACATCCAGATCCGATCGAGATGTCAAAATTTTGGAACTTAACCAATAAACACTCAATGTTAGGTGAGATGAATATTGGATTAAGAATATTCGAAATACCTAGATCCGGAGATCGAGGTATAACGAAAAGATCGAAAAACATTCACATCCGAGTGAAATGCTTGACGAAGAGTTTTGAGACATCCAGATCCGGATCGAGGTGTCAAAATTTTGGAACTTAACCAATAAACACTCAATGTTAGGTGAGATGAATATTGGATTAAGAAGATTCGAAATACCTAGATCCGGACTAAGGTATAACGAAAAGATCGAAAAACATTCACATCCAGTGTGAAATGCTTGACGAAGTGTTTTGAGACATATATCAAGAATTTGGGAATACCTAGGACAAACCTGGGATATTCGTGAAGGTCACTTACCTCTTGGTAGAAAGAAGTTTTGGAACATTGAGGATGTATTTCAAATATTCATGGAGGTTTCTTACCTCGAGGCTTCTGAAAGGCAACATAAATGTCAGGAGCTCTTGGGTCTTCAAGGAAACATTACCTGTCAGACATGATTAGAGCAAAAATACATGCATTCGCCAAAGAAGTAAGCAATTCAGAACACTCGAAAGTCCACTGAAGCTTTTATCCATTCAATCAAGATTTATGCATGATGGTTTTACCATATTTGCACCACCAAACTTCCACTGGGAGAATCATCGTTTATGACAATTTTCACTCATGACATGGATTTTCAAGAATACCAAATGAGCGACTTTCAGTTAGAAAGGACTTTCACTCACTCTCATTAAGAGGGCTATTTTGTCCCGACCATTAATGTGGGATCACAGGAATCACTCCATCTTACTTTCATCAAGTCAATAAGGGTTTGAGTATTCTCACAAGCGGTACGACCTTGTCAATCTGAGAGGTCTTTATCAGGACTGTAATGTAGGCTCGGTCAATGGCTCAACAAAGAGGGACTCTTCGAGTCAAGGCTAATGAAAGAACAATACTTCACAATCATATTCGGGTTTATAAGTCAAGGAACCTGCGAAATGAGATAGAAATGGTCTTACTCGCACTTCTTCAAGCGATGCTTTTAAGCATATGAATTCCTACGTTAATTTCAGTGCCCTAATCTGAAGAGACTTTGTAAGGGACGTAACGTAGATTAAGTTCATGGGTTGAGAAGTGAATGGATCATTAGGCTCAA
This sequence comes from Eucalyptus microcorys, assembly GCA_014182515.1. Taxonomy (NCBI): domain Eukaryota; kingdom Viridiplantae; phylum Streptophyta; class Magnoliopsida; order Myrtales; family Myrtaceae; genus Eucalyptus; species Eucalyptus microcorys. The sequence goes on from CM024571.1 coordinate 32,053,678, forward strand.
AATGTGTATAGGGGGATGAGAATTGGTGATCATCTTGGCATTGTCACTGGTCTTCTTTTTCACCATTGGGATTTTCCTCATAGGTACTATAAAAACTTGGCATTTGAGTTCTTTGAGTACCATTCTATTGGGAATACACCATTTTACAACTGATAATCATTTATCTTGACTCTTTCTTTCATTTTCTATGGGCATTAGCCTTGCTCTTACCAGGCACACTGCTTTTTCATGCCCCTTTTGTTTTTTTTTTTTGAATAACCACGTAATGCTTTAACATTTGGGTTCTTGAGGAGTTTTCATTTTTTTTTTTTTTTTTTTTTTGTCGGCACTCGGGATTCTGCTGCTTGAACATTTGCTGTTTGCCTTGCCCAAGTGTGAGGGATGATCACCAATTGGGTTTAAATGAAATGAATTTACAGGCTCAAGGGGCTATACGATGGATAAAGTGTGTTGGATAGAGAAAGAACTGCTTTTTCATCATCCTAAGGCACTTAAATTACCGTATGAATTCAATGTAATAGCAACACTTTGAAGATTGATGCGAGTGAGAGCAAGAACATTCCTATCAATTTCCTCACCTCATGATGTCATCTTACCTCCAATTCGCCCCAATGTGGGGTGGTTCTTGACAGGGGTAATTTAAAAATTATCCACGTGTGTGGGCTCAAAAGGGTTTAAACAATGGTTATGCATGTAGTATTTGGGATAGAGAATGAACCGCCTCTCATCATTTTGATCATCGTACCTTTTGCGAGAGAACTCTTTACCTTATGAACATGGAACTTCCTACACTCATCTCACTAGTTTATGAGCAAGGGACTGTGTATAGGATAAGGCTTGCCTTTCATCATCCTGATATGTCTCATTTAGCATGCTCAATCCATTCCACATCATTCATTAACTTGATCGATGGTGACAATCCTCAGTGGAATTGGTAATTAAACAGGTAAAACTATCATGCAAAATTTTCCTTTGGAAGGTCACAATTACTTCATGTACTCATCAGCTTTGAACACAAAGAGTTTGCAGCTCAAAAGAAAGAAAAGGATTGATAAAAAAATTTGTTTTTTTTTGTTTTTTTTGTTTTTTTTTTTTTTTTTTTTTTTTGCGTGGCAAATTTGTTGCCGTTTCCAGGGATCGAACCCTGGTCGTTTTCGGACCCTTTCATTCCCCATGCCACCAGGCCGAGGCGCTGGTGGTGTCCTCAGGGCATTTCTTTTTTCATTTAGTTGAACTGACTCTGGGTCAACGTGTCTGACATACCAAATCAAATGGATTCGATATGTGTATGGAACAGGGCATACTTTTCATCTCATTCAATTCATTCCCACATAATTCAATGAAGAAATGAGTACCTTCAATTCACAACAAACTCTATCAAGGGTAATACTTCTTCACAGCATCAGAGTTAACAAGATTAGAAAACTCACGACCATCCATTTCTATAAGGATTAAGGCACCTCCAGGGAGTACCCTCTTCACCATATATGGGCCGCTATAATTTGGAGCAAATTTGCCTCCAGGATCGGAAAAATCGGCAACACCTTTCTTAGAACTAGATCATTCACTTCGAAGTGTCTCGGCCGTACCTTCCGATTGAAAGACTTGGCTACTCTTTGTTGATATGCCTGACCATGGCAAAGAGCTTTTAACCTTTTCTCATCAATCAGATTCAACTGCTCGAACCTTTGTTGTGTCCATTTTGCCTCGGACAATTCCACTTGGGATAAGACTCTCAAAGAGGGGATTTCTACTTCCACAGGCAAGACTGCCTCCATACCATAAACTAAGGAAAAAGGGGTCACCCCTATAGATGTTCGGATTGATGTCCGATACGCCATTAGAGCAAAGGGTAACCTGTCATGCCAATCTCGATAATTCTCTGCTGTCTTAGCCAGGATCTTCTTGATGTTCTTATTAGCTGCCTCAACAGCTCCATTCATTTGTGGGCGGTAGGGTGATGAATTCAAATGCTTGATTTTGAACTCGCTGAACAACTCATCAACGAACTTGTTATTCAGATTTGTCCCATTGTCAGTGACAATTGTTTCGGGGACACCATAACGGGCAATTATGTCACGCCTAATAAACTTCACAACGTTTCGGGCCGTGACATTAACATATGATGTGGCTTCAATCCACTTTGAGAAATAATCTATTGCCACCAATATGAACCGGTGCCCATTTGAAGCTTTGGGATTTATCGGGCCAATCACATCGATCCCCCACATTGAGAAAGGCCAGGGCTCAGATAGTTGGTGTAACTCCGTTGGAGGAACATTTATTTTATCTCCATGAATTTGGCAACGATGACAACTTCTTACATGATGTATGTAGTCACTTTCCAGTGCAAGCCAATAGTATCCTAGCCTTATGATCTTCTTGGCTAACATGTGCCCATTCATGTGTGGGCCACAAACTCCTTCATGCACTTCTTGCATGATTTGGGTAGCTTCGCTTCATCTACGCATCTCAATAAAACTGAATCATAAGATCTCTTGTATAAATTCTTACCACCGACGAAGAACTTTGAGGCCATCTTCATTATGTATTTCCTATCACCGGAGTGCTCCTTTCAGGAAATTCCTGCTTTTGAATATATTTCATGATGTCGTAATACCATGGCTTCTCATCGAGCTCTTCATTCACGACCATACAATAAGAAGGTTTGGCTAAAACCTCAATTTTCAAAGGCTCAACTTCTAAACCATCAGTAACTTGCAACATAGATGATAACGTTGCCAGGGCATCGGCGAACTGATTATGAGATCTAGCCAAGTAGTCAAACGAGATTTCATCGAACTCCTTCACCAACTCTTCGAGGTACTTGTGATACGGCAGTAATTTGGCATCCCTGGTCTTCCATTCACCTACAGTCTGGAGTATGATCAGTGCAGAATCTCCATATACTTTCAATTTGGCCACTCCCATTTCAATTGCGGCCTAAAGTCCAAGAATACAAGCTTCGTATTCAGCTATATTGTTAGTGCATGGGAACATTAATTTCGCGGCTACTGGGTGGTGTTATCCGTCTGGGGATATCAGTACTGCCCCCATACCAGAACCGAACAAGTTCACAGCTCCATCAAAGAACATAGACCATGCATCTTCATTTATGGCCAAAATACGATCATCCAGAGGACAATCATCATCATTCAAGGTCCTAGGATTCTCAACCAATATATCAGCAATTACTCGGCCTTTAACTGATTTTTGTGGAATGAACCGCACGTCGAATTCCGAAATCAAGACCTGCCATTTAGCTAACTTACCCACCAAAGCTGGTCGATTAAATAAATACTTGATGGGATCGTTCTCGAGTCATGAGAAACGTCGTAATGCAATGTGTACTTGTCGCAGTCTATGCAATACCCATACTAACGCAGCACAAGTTTTTTCAGCATCAGAATATTTTAGCTCTGAGACAGTGAACTTTTTACTCAATTAATAAATGGCCCGTTCCTTCTGATCCACGGGACTTTTCTGAGCTAACATCGCACCCAGTGACTCACTATGGATTGTGAGGTACAAAATCAAGGGATGCCCCGATATTGGTGGGACAAGAACGGGTGGATTCATCAAATATTGCTTTAGCTTGTCGAACGCCTCTCGACATTCATCATTCCAATCAACTTGTGCATTTTTCTTCAAGAGTTTGAAGAATGGTTTAGCGGTCTCAGAGAGTTGGGAAATGAATCGTGCGATGTAATTCGTCTCCCTAGGAGACTTCGGACCTCCTTCACTGTCGATGGAGGTTGCAGCTCACATATTGCCTTGGCTTTAGATGGGTCAATCTCGATCCCTTTACTACTCACAATGAACCCAAGTAATTTACCTGATGCTGCCCCGAACACGCATTTGGCAGGATTTAAACGGAGCTTGAATTCACATAGCCGATCAAATAACTTCTTGAGGGTTTCAACATGACTTTTCCCAGGTCGGGTTTTTGCAATCATATCGTCAACATATACCTCAATTTCTTCATGCATCATGTCATGGAACAACGTAACCATGGCTCGCTGGTAAGTTGCCCCTGCATTTTTGAGTCCGAAGGGCATGACCTTATAATGAAAGGTTCCCCACGGGGTGATAAATGTTGTCTTCTCTTTGTCTTCAACCTTCATTCTTATCTGGTTGTACCCAGAAAAGCCATCCATGAAAGAGAATAATTCAAATCCGGCAGTACTATCCACAAGAACATCGATATGTGGCAATGGGAAGTCGTCTTTTGGGCTGGCCTTATTCAAATCCCGATAATCAACACACACTCGGACTCGCCCATCCTTCTTCATGACCGGTACTATGTTGGCCACCCATTCAGGGTATTGTGAGACTTCGATGAATCCCACTTTGAGGAGTTTCATTACTTCCTCTTCTATCTTCTTCGAGAGCTCTGGTTTAGTCCTCCGAAGCTTCTGCTTCTTTGGACGTACGTCTGGATTAGTGGGCAAACAATGTTCCACAATTGATGGATCTAAACCTGGCATATCAGCGTATGTCCAAGCAAAGATATCCTGATATTCTTTTAGCAACTGAGTCAGGTGCTCGGCCTCATCTTTGGGAAGATTTGCCCCAATTTTTATCTCTTTGGGATCTTCGGCATCACTCAAATTGATAGTGACGGTTTGCTCGGAGGTGAGAACTTTGGGTTTTTCATGTTGCTCCCAACTTTGTTGTACTTCAATGGAGTCACCATTTGGATCATCAGGGTCATCACCATCATCACTCATGGCATTGGATTGGACCATTTTCACCTCCTTGCCTGCCATAAGGTTGCTCCTGAAACGTAAAATGGATAGTTCAGAAAGACAAACAGGGCTAAACGGCATGGATTTCTTATCTATTTTTTTTTCGAATTTTCCTTCCTTTAAATTTTTTTTTTTGGACAAAACATTTTGGAAAAGCTTTTTGTCACGAGAAAGCATGATGAAGCCCAAGCCTCAGAATTCTCCTTGGAATTTTCTTTTCTTTCATCGGTTGGATATCATCAATGGGCTAGTTTGGTATACCCCATCATGCTCTCAAAATAAAACTTGTAATTGTAATTGATATTCATCAACCAAATTACATTTATTGGATTGAAAAGTACGACAATCAAAGTGAAATGAAAATCAAACCCTAGCAAACATCCATTCCTGACAAACGATATGCAAAATACGATAAGCAAACCCTAGAAAACATCAAATCCTAAAAGCGATAAGATTCCCACGCAGGGGAGTGCGGAAAAGTAAATGTGTTACTCTTGTGAGCCAGCACCCATTTCCTCCGATGGTTCTTCGTCAATGGCACCTATAAGGAGATCATCGAATAGGCTCGTGATCCCTTCCATCCCATTATCTGGATCCTCCGTCTTTGAGGTTGTCGAGTCATCCATGCAGCTCCATTCATTGGGCATGATACCTCGGGTGTCGATCACTCCTCCTTCGTCATGCATCATTCTAGCAGGGCCGGGGAATGTCTCGCGGATATCAAGGAGTAATGAGTTTTTCTTCTCTTGTTCATGTCCTCCACCTTTTCCATGGTACCCTAATCCGGCGGAACGAAACCTTCGAGGGGCTTCAATAGGATTTCGGATACTCTGCTCTTTTTTACCAAGTCCACGGCCAGGAATAAAGCCATTTCCAACCATCACTTTTGCTACCATAACTGCTGCATTCGACACATCAGGGATAGGTGCTATCGATCCTCGAGATGCATGAATAGTGGATACAAGTTCGAACGATTGGTAACTTGACTCCTCCCTATGTTCCGGCTCGACATAGGGGATGGCCGTCTCATGATAAATCCGATGATCCTCCTTGCCATGAACAATGACTAGCTTTCCTTTGACAACAAATTTCACGCTTTGGTGGAGACTTGATGGCACAGCTCCTGCAGTATGAATCCAGGGACTACCTAATAGGAAATTGAATGCTGTAGGAATGTTCATCACCTGGAAAAGGACGTTGAACATCACCGGTCCTATTTGCAGTTCAAGGTGGGTTTCCCCTATCACTTCCTTTCTCGTACCATTAAAAGCTCGGACAGAGGTCTTTGCAGCATTTATTTTTGAAGGATCTATTTTCAGGCGGTGAAGAGTCGCCAATGGACAGATATTCAAGGCAGACCCATTATCAATGAGTACTCGAGCCACATGGGAAGCCTTGCACTTGACTGATATGTATAAAGCTTTAGTATGTCCCCTCCCCTCAAGAGGGAATTCTTCATCAGAAAAGGCTATTAAATCCTTAAGAAGAATCGACCCTACAAATTCCTCCAACCCGTTTACCTCGATCGTCTCTGGTACACGAGCTTCGCTCAAAACCTTCATTAGAGACTTTTGATGTGTAGTAGACGTTTGCAAGAGTTCAAGTAAAGAGATTTGAGCGGGCAATTTCCGCAACTGGTCAACCACGTTATACTCACTTGCTTTGATTATAGCCAGAAATTCTTTAGCCTCTTCATCGAATCGGCTTTGCGGGTTGGGTATTAGCTTGAGCATAGGTCCGACCAGACCTTGTAATCAGGTCAACATCTAACTCGTATGACCAGGGAACTGCTTTGTTATCCGTGTACTCATACAGCTGGGGCATCTCAATAATTATTTCTTCATCAGTTGAAGGCACTTCCACTATCATTCCTTCATGGTCGGAGGCGTCCTCAAGTGGGGGCATGTCCTCGATCAATGGATCTGGTTCACTCTTTTCAGCACTTAGCTTAGCAAATTATTTCTCCCAATCAATGACGACTTCGGAGATAGTTGACACTATTCCAGCTTGGTTAGCATACACGATCACGCCAGCTTTAACCATTTCTTGAACCCTTTCCTTCATGGTAGGCAAGGGAGGATTCTCATCCGTCGGATAGTAACCAACTCTAACTAATCCGCTATAAATATCTTTGACAGACACCTTCAAGTTCATCTTTTTGCCAGCATTGAACTCAAAGATTGCATTCACGTTTCCCTGATGTTCCGGCAATGAATTATTCTTGACATTCGGTTGGGTGGTACCGAAAGAAAATGCCTTAGTATCCAATAAATTTTGGATCTTGTGCTTCAAAGTCAAACATTCATCAGTTGAATGGCCGACCTCTCCCATATGATACTCACATTTTTTGGAGGGATCATAGTTGGAGAATTTTTCAGCATTAGGCCGCTTTGGTTCGTGGGAGATCAATCCTTTCTTTTAAAGTATCGGCAGGACCTGAGATAGAGGGCCAGGAAGAGTAAAGAACTGCCTTTTGGTGAATTGCCGCGGTGTAGGCACTCGGCCTCCTTCTTGCTGATTCCCAGGGACACGAACCATCTGAGGCTTACTAGGGGCTGGTTGCACATATGCAACATTGACTTCAGTGGTCGGTTCTTTATCTTTCTTCATGGTGAACCTTTTGCCTTGATGAGTCGGTTCATTGAACCATCCATCCCTTAGCCCCATCTTGATCTGTTCACCTACTGGGATAAGTTGGTTGAAGTTCTCAACGTATGTGCTAGCCATCCGGTTACGGAACTCATACGGGAGAGTCTTGACGAACAACTTCATCAATTCCTTGTTTGTAGGCTCAGGAGTGATTTGAGCTGCCAAGTTTCGCCACCTTACAGCATACTCCTTAAATGACTCACTTTTCTTCTTCTCCATTGGGAAGGTGCAATGTCCATGTTGAACTTATACTGCTTTAGGAAAGCGTCAGCCACATCATTCCAGGTGTCGAGAAGGTTTACATTTTTCATTATGTACTAGTTGAGTGCGGGCCCAGTCAAACTTGCATGAAACGATTGGATCATGAGAAGCTCGTTCTTGACGTATTGGGCCATGCGTACATGGTACATCTGCAAATGAGCTTTTGGGCAGGAAGTACCATCGTATTTTTCGAACTCCGGCATCTTAAACTTCTTTGGCATTTTGACTTTCTCATAAACCGACAAGTCGAACGGGAGTGAATTCTGCGACTCTTGCAATTGTTTCAGTTTCTCTTCAAGTTTGGCGAAGCGTTCATCTTGCTCCGCCTTAGGGACATTGTCGGGCTTAGCCTTTTCGGCTGTGACGAACAGTGGGTCATCCTCCAGCTCAGGCATGTCGTCATCACCCATTTGGGCCTTGTCCGTCTGCTTTGGGAGTACTATTTCGGGGAGAGCGGGTGCAAGAGTCTGATTTACTTGGAGAGATTGCATTTGATCTGTCATAAGTTGCATAGAAGTGAGCAACTGCTGGAGTTGGTTTTCCATAGCGGTCATACAATCACGCATTTCGGTTTGGTCGGCCATTTTTGCTCTTGATCGTGTAATGATGGGCGAACGTGGAGGATCCGTTATCACCTAATTGGAAGAAACGAACAAAAATAAGTATCTCATATGAAATACACCGGTCCATGGCAATGGTCTAGAACTTTTTGGAGTTTTTGACAATCCTAACAAAATAGAAGCTCGAAATGCCTTAAACAAACAAACTAGGAAAGTAAATGACTCAACTTCCTAAACATTAATCTAGAAATGAAAACAACAAGATTGATTCAAGCACTTCATCTAGCTTGATCAATATACACTCGGGACACCACTCGGCGCAATCGCTTATTCTCCTTTTGAGCTTTTTCAGCAACCCTTTTGAGGCGTTTATTCTCGCGCGGTTGGTGATCTTCAACGGCACCTCTCGTATCTTTGGAAGTAACTCCTCTGGAATCTTGTGTTGTTGAATGTACTTAATTGAGGCATAGTACTTCATTTCTTTGCCCTTCAACTCCTCCTCGGGCCATTTGAGTTTTCGTGGCTGGCACATATCCCACATTGATTTAATTGTGAGAATGGAATCTTCATGGTCTCGGTCTCCATCAACGAAGTTGGCTCGGAGTGGTTCTACTTGCAATGCCGGGGAAGCTCTTGCACAACTTGATACGACGGGTCACTCTAGTCGGATAGTACTCCGTCGCTCCGGTGAATCCTAGTAGAGGGATTGGGCCAACACCTCCACAGGAAAGTCTCGCCACACGAACTTGGAACCACTTAGCATGCCATAGGAAACCCTTGGAAGTCGGTTTTTTCATGAAAGCTAGCCATCTAGAATAATGGTAATCTGGTGCATGTTTTTGGTTGTTCTCAAATCTCATAATAGGGTGATTAGAGTTATTAACATCATGTATAGTCATTAAACCACCAAACCCTTTTATATGAGAAAGAAACCAAATTTGCAAAAGTTCAGGAGAGGAATGGAAAATCTTATCACCACCTTCTTTGAATTGAGTGAGGGAAAGAAAAGTTTCAGTCGAATGTGTTTACAAAATTTTTTCCTTCCAACACTTGTTTAACTAATTGAGCAATCAAAGGGTTAATGGCATTCTTGCAATGAGGGAAAACTATAAACCCAAAGAAAGCTAAAAGGAAAACTCTTCGCATTTGAAATGAATTGCCATTTTCAAAACATTCTTTTAGAAAAGATAAATGACATGTATTGCGGTGAGCTTTTAAAACCTTTCTTACATTGTCCTCCTTAATTCTTAAAAAATCGGATAAGCCCACAACGGGGTCTATTCCGATAGGTGGGCTAATTAATTTAGCTTTCAAAGATTTCCCTATGGCAGTGCTATACTCTTCCAAGGTAGGCGTGAGTTCATGCTTACCGCCGAAGATAAAAGTAAAAGTCTCGGGGCACCAACAATGAGCAAGTGCTTGGATGAGGCCGCCATGAATGTTGACACGCAGCAATGGGAGTAGTCGACTAATGTGCGACTCTACAAATTGACGGCCAGCTTGGTCTAACTTGTCCCACCATGCACTAAGCTCTTCCTTTGGAGGGAGAATAATTTGAATGTCCGGTATTCCCATTGTATATTGACCAAGACTCAAAACAATCCTAATGCCATGGACCGACAAAATAATACGGTAGAGTAAGTAAATTGCAAAGGCGAGAATTTAGAGAACTTACTTTACCATAAACAAAGGACAATCACATAGACATGCGCATGTTAAGTGGCTCGATTTCTAGTCAATAAGGCTTAACAAAGTGAAGCCAGAAGGATGATCAGACTAGCCGCGGGCGTGCGGACTATGTCGGGTTCTCATGACTCCGGCTTGGTCAAAGAGCCGACCTGGGTTGCGGGCATGCAAACCGAGGTGGGTACTCTTGATGTCAGAAAAGAAACTTCGGGATTGAGATGGGCGACTCATACCGCGGGCATGCGGTCGAAGTGGTATCCATCTCAATACCATCCTAGATGATCCTATGCAGCCCAGGTCCGGCGGCGGGTTGTGTGTGCAATAGTGTAGTGCAAATGCAAGGCATGCACAGCATTTTATATCAAGCAACACTTTATAAGTGAAAGTAAACCATACATTCCTACATCTTCCTGCAAAACAAAGGTTAGCAAACACTTCCCCTTATACCTCCCATCCTGCAAGAACATTTAACACCTTAAATGTTAGGGACGTACTTGGGATCCTCGCTGCCAAACAAAAATATTTTTCAAAAAGAAAATTGGCCTAAGTCCACTAAGAGTTTCAACTCAAGTCCCCAGTGGAGTCACCAAGCTGTCGCGACCTCCCCGAAGCGGGTTTGACCACCTAAGGGTTCGGCTAATGGATTGCTAAGCCTAGACTTAGCTCGAGCTCTCCCAAGCCCATACCAATTCGCAACTTAGGTTTTAAGTTCTTAATATGCAGATGATTTTTATCATGGGGTCGCCACTAATATATTTTTGGTGGGTCGATTAGAAACCCAAGTAAAGTAATGGGAGAATTACTTCACTCCTACGAACCAGAGATTAAATGAGTTCGGGGACTTGATTACGCTAGATTTCTCTAACGCCTTTTCGGTACCTTTTCCTTTTTATTTCAAAAATATTTTGCAGGCAGCTTGAATTGATTTTAATTCTATTTCCCTAATATGTGAGGTGATCATGCGGGTGCGCGATCCACCAATTTAACATCCAAGGAAAGCAAATAAAAAAAAACGGGGACTTACCTTGTAGCAACAAAAGCATCTGCAATGTTAAATCAGAATTCACATTGACAGCTCTAAATATGATTTCTAATTAACACGCAATTTTCTTTTTTGTTTTCACTTATTTAATGAGGATATAATCCATATGCAATGCAATGCTTCTAGTCTAACATGACATGACCTAACAATATGACATAAAACTATATAACGTGAGCAAAGTAATAATTTTTTTTTAATTTCTTAAGGTGCACACAATCTATCCTAGAGAATAAAATTAATTTTAAGACAATTCTTTTTTGGTATTTTCCATGAAATTCGAAATGAAAATTGTCCAATAATTAAATGTGCAATCTAGATTAACCAAATGACTTAGTTCTAATGACGAGCAATTTTTAATTAAATGATCCTAATAACAATCTATAAATGGCGTGCATTTTATGAATCTAATCCTATATGACATATACATGACATTTTTTATTCTTCCTAAAAATGCAATCTATCCAAGAAAGTAAAACTAATTTATTCTAAAACATTTTTTGTATTTTTCATGAAATTCGGAATTAGGAAAGATTGTGAAAATTATCTATCTAAATTAAAATATCATCTAATTTGTTTTAGGAATGAGGTTAAGCCAAATCCTAATTTAAACTAGAATGTTATCCTAACTTAGAAATTCCTAACTAAAATGCAATCTATCCAAAAATTTCTCTAAACTTAAATTAAAAAACTATTATCTAGAATTAAACTATATGAAATTTTACCCTAAAATGCAATGCCATGCAAAGAATGCCATAATTCTAATTTTTTTTTAATTTTTGTATTAATTTCGAAATTGAAAATTGTCAAGTAATTAAACATGAAACCTAAGTTAAAAAACTAGCAACCTAAATTGATTGATTTGATTTTTTTATATGTTTTTATAAAATTTCTATTCTAAATATGCAAACCCTAAAATAGGAAATAAACCTAATTTTAACCTACATTTTTTTTATATGAAAGCGAAATTAACTTAAACGGCACAACAGCAAATCATAGCAAGATTGATGTCCAAATTGACGAACCATATCTCGTGCATGAGATCGGGTTGGCCAATTTAAAATAAATCACAAATCGAATCTCGGGCGTGAGATCGGATTGGCGATTTTTCAAGCAATTGCGAGTCGGATTTCGGGCGCGAAAATCAGACTATCAATCACAAATTTCCTATTTCATGTCGGACATTCTCAATCTTATATTAAGGAATAATTCTACTAAAAAGTAAAGTAACATAAAATAACAAAATAAAGTAGATAAAAAAAACTACCTAATTTGCTTTTCCTTTTTTTTTTTTTTTTCTTGCTTTGGCTTTCCACGGTGTTCGGCAACTGTGGTGAGTCGTCGGGGGGTTGGGTTGCCGGCGTCAACGGGCGGGAAGAGGAGCAGCATCGGTTGGTTGCAGAGACGGGCAGAGATGAGCTGCGACCGGCGGGCGAAGGTGCTGCGGGTTGCTGGCATCGGGCGCGGGTTGCTGCAGGAGACGGATGAAGGTGCTGCGGTGGTGCGGCGACGAGCAGGCTGGTGGTGCTTGGTGGACTGAGAGGCAGCGGCGCGGATAGCAGCAGCGACGGCGTTCAGGCGGGTTGCTGCAACGGTTGCTGTGGTGGTGGCGACGAGCAGAGGTGGCTGCTAGTTGCAGGTGTCTGGGACGGTGTTGCTGGTGCTCGGGCAGAGGGCGCGAGAGAGCAGCAGCGGCGCGGTAGGGGGGACGAACGGAGGCAGCAGACAGCAGTAGCTCGTCGGGGCCGATGAACAACGCCCAGTGGTCGTCGTGGGTTAGCAAGCGGGCACGGAGAGGCGGTGAAGGGACAGCAGCAGCGGGCATTGGGGCGAAAGGGGCGCGATCGGCTCGGGTCCGGCTGCGGCGGAGGTGCAGCGACGGCGGGAAGGATTCGGGATCTGTGCGGGGTAGCTGTTGAGGAGGCATTGGTTGGGAGCGGAGGCGGAGGCGGAGTGGCGGTGCTACAAGAGCAGCAGAGGCGGCGTTGGCTTCGCGGCTTCTGGGCGGGAGCAGCGACGCAAGCTCGCGGGCGGAGGAGGGTTCCGACGGCAGGCAAGACGGCGGGCGGAGGCGCGGTAGCGCGAGGAGACCGGTGGCGCAGAAGTGGCGGAGCGGCGGTGCGGTACACGCGCGGTGGGCAGCAGTGGAACGGCGTGCGGTTTTGTGGAGAAGAAACCCACGAAGAAGAAGCACAGTGCACGCCTTTTCTTTTATTTATTTTTGTTCTCTCCCTTTTTCTCTCTCTCTCCTCTCTCTCTCTCTCTCTCTCTCTCCTCACGTCTTCTTTTTTTAATAGCTCTCACAAACCTCTCCAGTGAATTTTTTTCCGTTCTGTTTTTCTCTGACAAGCCTCTCTATCTCTCTGTTTTTTTTAATCTCCTCCTCCTCTCTACTCATCTGTCCCCCACGAAAGAGAAAGCCCTCCAATCAATTTTTCGTTCCGCCCCCCCTTTTTTCTGAACCGAGGACCTTGCTTATTTATAGGCGCCCCACCGCCTTTAGTGTGAAACAGGTGAACAGGAGGCAGCCGTAATTTTTCCTTGCCATTCACGTCGGTTCCTTTTTTTCAAATACGATGGCCACCGCCTGACAACCCACATATTTTATAATATTTTATGAGCTCATTTTGCTTCTTTGTGGCTTTCTCTAGAATTCTTTCGTCCGCCGAATTTTATCCATGCATGTGCATGCATTATTGAGGAAGAAACAATGGACGTGCAGAACTCTTCTTTCTTCTTTATTTGACTTTCATTGTGTGTTTTCAAATCAACAAGAGAGAGACCACCTTTTGTGCATGTAATCGACCGCGAGCCGCTGTGTATTGTTGTGTTTTGGTACCGATGCAAATGCGACTACATGAAATGCAATTTTACTTTTATTTTATTTTATTTTATTTTATATGCAACTAATTACTAAATGATTAGGTAAAAATTTAGGTGTCAACAAGCACAAATGCCATGTCTTTCAAGGAATTTAGCAAATGGACCTGTACATTGTCTCGACTCATTATACTTTCCATAATATTCACCGCCTCTATCTAATCTTACTATTTTCACTTTTCTATCTAATTGCCTCTCAACCTCTTTAATATACACTTCAAGTGCATTCATTGATTGAGACTTATCATGCAATAGATAAATGTAACCATAACGTGAAAAATCATCAATAAAGGTGATGAAATAGCTTTCCTTACCAAAAGATGGAACATCAACTGGACCACATATGTTAGTATGTATAATTTTAAGAAACTCTGTGCTTCTTGTGGCACCTTTCTTAGTGTGCTTTGTTTGTTTACCTTTAATTTAATCAATACACACTCCAAGGTCAGTAAAATCCAAATTTGGAAGAATTTCATTCTTCACTAATCTTTGCACTCTTTCCTTGGATATATGACCCAAACGTTTATGCCACAAGTAAGCAGAATTTTCATTCACCAAACTTCGTTTAGTGCCAACATTATGATGCAATGTCATTAATGTCTCAACAAAAGTATAATAAAGTCTAAATTTATAGAGACCATCACATAAAGTTCCAGTTCCAATAAGAGTATCACTCTTTGTCGCGACCAATTTTTCAGGTGGGAACCACCTAGGGTTTGACTAATGGATTGCTAAGCCTAGATTTAGCTTGGGCTCTCCCAACCCTATACCAATTCGCGACTTAATGTTCAAGTTTTTAACATGCAAGTGGATTTTATCTAGGAGTCGCCACTAATCAGTTTATGGTAGGTCGATTAGACATCTAAGTAAAATAATGAGATAATTATTTTACTCCTACGAACCAGAGACTAAGGGAACGGGAATTTGGTTACACTAGATTTCTTTAATGCCCTTTCGGTACCATTTCTTTTTAATTTTCAAAAATGTTTTTTCAGGCAGTTTTGATTTATTTTAACCTAAATCTCTATCATGCAAAAATGTGACCACACGGATGCTCATCCACTATTAAACATTCAAATAAATAAATAAATAAATTGTATCACATAACGCAAATCACACAAAACAAATGATTTTTTGGGGTTTTCTTTGAAAAGTAGAATTCTTTTATAAAAATGTATTCCTTAACTAAATGACTTAATCTTATTAATATGCAAATTCTAATTAAATGGGCCTATTATTCAAACTAATTAACATGTACCTCATGACCTAATTTCACTAATGAACAAATTCTAATTAAACGATCCTATTATGCAAACTAGTTAACATGCACCTAGTATTTTTGCATTTTTTTTTTATTGAAGTTTAGAATATATGAAAACCCTACTTAATCTATCTAAAAATGGATAATTTTCTAATTTATTCTAGGGATTAATTTAACTTAAACCCTATCCTATCTTAGAAAACTATTTCTTGAAAAATGAGATAATTAAAATGTGCAAACATTATTTAAAACCCAAAAAAATTAAATAGGTTAAAAAAATGAAATCCTAAAAATGTAATCTTAAAAAATTTCTAATTTATTAAAACTACATGTCTGATTTACTAAACCTATATGCTCATGAACTTTGATTTTTTTTTTTTTTTTGATTTTTTTAGTCTTTTTTTAAAAGATAAGTAATTATTAAATAAATATTAAATCTAAACTATCAACAAAATAAATGATTAAAATAACCGAAAAAATAACATGTTGTCTCATAGGTCAAATTAACGATTATCTTAACCCTAATTATCATGACAAAGAGATCAAAATAATTAAAAATCTGATCCGAAGTCTTACGGATCAAATTAATAATTATAATGATTTAACAATTAAAATTCTACCAAAAAGCCCAAAAATTAATATAATTAAAAAAATAATTCGATGTCTCTCGGATTAAATTAATAATTACAATAATTTCGGAGAGAATCTTAGCAGATAATGCCTACAAAATGCACAAATATTAACATTGACAAACCATATTCTAACTTAAACAATAATAACAACATTTAAAATGAATAAATAAATGACAATAAAATAAAAAAAAATGAAAAATAAGCTACCTAAGGGGACTAAACACAACAGGTGAAGGCGTCGCGCGTTGATGAGTGGGCGGATCAGTAGCATCAATGGGTGAACAGGTCGCGGGCAGAGGCGGCACGGGCTGAGGTGCGGGACGGTGGATCTGCAGACGTTGGTTGGGCAGCGCTCAGGCGGAGGGCGGCGCAACCGAGGGCTGTTGGGCGTCGGAGGTGCGGATGCGGCTTCAACTGAGGGAGATGCTTCAACGCGGTGGCGTGCGACGGGCTGCACTTGGCGACGAGCGGGGATGCGAGCTGTGGTAGTGGCGTAGCGGTAATATTGTGAATGCCTGAGCAGAGGATTGATCACAGCGAGGTAAGCGTCGGATGTTGGTGTAGGCACGGCAGTAGGGCTTCGATGCGACGGCAGTGGCATCGGCTGAGGCACGGGTTGTTGCAGGTGCTCGGCAGGCGACGAGCGGCGCTCGGAGAGGGCGCGTCAACAACAGGCGGAAGGCGCACGACGCTCAAGCAATAGGTGTCGAAGCGGAGTGGCGAGGATCTAGAGCTGCAGGGGACGCCTGGGCGGAGGTGTAGGCGCGGCGTCGCTCAAAGGGGCGCGGTAGTGATGGGTGGGCAGCGGTGCCACAACCAGCGACGGTGGGCGGAGGTGTGCTGAGGTGCCGCGGTGGTGCAGCAACGAGCGGCAAGAGATGGGCGCCGGTGTCAAGCGAAGCCTTCCTGAAGAAGACGATCCCTTTTCCCCTCTCTTTCTTTTTTCTTTTTCTTTTTTTTTATTCCCCCTCTCTCTCTCTCACGTCACTTCTTTTCTCTCTGTCACTGCACTCTCTGCCCTCACGTCTCTTTTCTCTTTCCCTCTTTTCTTTTCTTGACTTTTTTTTTTCTCGAAAACAAAGACAAAATAACTCTTTTTTTTTCTTTGAATTTCGAATTCTAACGAAACGAAAGAACCACTCTCACTTTTTTTTGCTCTGAAATTTTTTTTAAATTCGCCCCCTTTAGTTACGAAAAATGAACCTCTTTTTATAGTGATTCTAAACAGCCGCTTTATATGGCATTTCTCGAATTTCCATCTCCTGTCGCATTAAATCAAATCTGTAAATTAGGGCATGATTTCGCAATCAGTTCGATCTTGTTCAGATTTCTTCCATTTTGCAAAAATTATTGCCCCTTATTCACATGATTTTTAAATTGCTTCTGCATTTGACAAAATCCAAATATCCATCAGAATTCTAATTTCCCCTACATAATTCAATCAAATCAATTTCCCCTATTTTCAAAAAATGCAATTTTATTTTTCCAAAATTAGGTGTCAACACTCTTAAATAAATTGAAAGATTCAGATCCAAACTTACAATAAAATCCCGCTACATCAAGTCTTAGCAAATAAACTAAATTGTGAGAAAATGTAGGTACATAAAGGGTTCGAAACAAATCCAAATAATGCCCAGTATATAAGATCAAACGATAAGTGCCAATGCCTTCAACTGGAGCTTTGTTTCTGTTCCCCGTAATCACATAACTTTCATTTGGCTTTATGGTTTGGATCGTAAGAAATCCCTGCATCGTATTTGACACATGAGTGGTGGCACCAGAATCAATCCACCAAGTATTATGAGGAACTTCAGTAAAGTTTGATTCAAAACATACTAAAGCACAAGGCTTACCTTTCTTTTCGAACCAAGCTTTACATTTCAGACAATCTTTCTTCAAGTGTCTAATTTTGTTGCAAAAGTGACACTTAATAATATTGTATTCCTTCTTGTGGATTTGAGAAGCCTTTGAAGAGTCATTTAGGACGTGTAGTCCTTTCTTCTTGCTCCTTCCACCTTTCCTCTTGAAATTCTTTCGAACTTCTTGATGACTTGAGAGGTGAACAGAATGAGCCTTTTGATTCTTTATCCTTGTTTCCTTTTGAACTAGCATACTGGCCAATTCATTTACATTCCACTTATCCTTTATAGTGTTGTAATTCATTTGGAATGGCCCATATTGCTCATAAGGCAATGAATTAAGTATAAATTGTACTAAAAAGTACTCATCCACGTTCATTCCCAAAGTCCTTAACTTTGCTGCTAAATTCGTCATCTAAAGTATATGCTTATGCATGGTACGCAACCATCATATTTCATGGTGGTTAGTGTGCTCATTAATGTACCAGCAAGTGACTTATCAGCAGTTTGAGAACGCTCTTCCACAAATTTCATAAATTCCTTAGCATTCTTAGTCTTGGGAAGAGAAGTCTTTAAGTTGTTTGCAACTGTCATTCACATGAATATTAAGTTCAGTCTGTTCGATATTTCCCAAGCTTTATGGAAAGACTTTTCTTCATCGCTACTTTCATCAGTAATAGCAGCTGGTTTCTCAACTTGGAGCGCTAAATCAAGATCTAGGACACCTAAGTGAAACTAAACTTGTTCACTCCAATCAGGAAAATTTATCCCATTGAATAAGGGAACAGATGAGGCGTGCGAATGGAATAACACAGGTACAGATACTGTAAATGTGCAAGAAAATACTCATACATTAATGCTTTGAGAATATCACCTAATTAGATTCAAACTAAACGACACATGTACATCATAGTTCTCCTTTGGACGATCCTATGATATACAAATATATATATACCATAATAATGCTAATAACTTTTATTTGATAATTGTAAATATATCTTATTAAAATTTATTTGCTATCTTTGGATATACAAACAAATTTAACAAGTCATATTAATTATCAACCATCATGTTCATGAATTATAAGAAAATAATTAACCTTTGGGTTAATCCCTAAGTTCTTATAATAAATGAACTTCAATATACCCATAACTCCAATAATGATATAAAACATATCAATTTCATATATAGCATCAATTAATCATGGATAATTGAATAAAACAATTTACAATATCAAAAAAATTCAAAAGACTTCAAGGTTTGGCCACTTTGGTGACTAACAAACCATTCATAATATGAATTTTTTTAATATTGTAAAATACAAATATTTATCAAATTGCACACAAGGATAAAATTGTAATCAAAGCATAAGGGCAGAATTGTAAAATCATAATTCCATAAGGGTAGAATCATAAATTTATAACCCAGGGGCAAAATGGTAAATAATCATCAATGGCAGAATTGTAATTATAAATTAAACAGGGGCAGAACAGTAAATAAATTGCGAGAAGGACGAAATGGGAATTTAAAAAATGGCATAGGGGCAAAAACGTAAAAGGCCGCGCGGGGACGTCAAGCGCGTTCCGAGCACGTGCCTTCATCCGCCGCAGGTGCGTGCCCTGCACGCACGCGTCCAACGCGCAGGCGTATGCAGTTCCGCGCGCGTGGACTCCACGCGCCAGCGGTTGGCGCGCACGTGAAGGCGCGTGGCGCGTGGTTCCACGCGCCTGCAACGGCA
Organism: Eucalyptus microcorys; assembly: GCA_014182515.1. NCBI lineage: Eukaryota > Viridiplantae > Streptophyta > Magnoliopsida > Myrtales > Myrtaceae > Eucalyptus > Eucalyptus microcorys. The sequence continues at coordinate 32,072,991 of CM024571.1, forward strand.
ACGCGTGCGTGGAGCCCACGCGCCTTCTTCCTCGCGCGACCGAACGCATCTCTTCGCCATTTTTCGCCGTTCCGTCGCAGTTTCGCCGGCCGTTTCTTCTCCGGCAGCCCATCCTAGACACAAATAAACAATGGGTTTTGAAGAGCATGTCGGCACGACCACATGGGTTCAAGTTTCAGCGAAAATGACCAAGAAATTGGCCTCAAATCAAATGAAAATTTCCCAAAATTTAAACCCTAAACCACCACGACTTCCGCCCCTAATTAGCCTTCGGCGAACACCAATATACCGAAAAAAACTCATGGCTAATGTTCCTCATGGCAGTGTGACCGTATGGGTCCGAAACCAAGCGGTGGGTCGCCAGATTTTGCCTGGAATCGGAGAGTTTCTATCTTGCCCTTAAAATTCCGAATTCCTCCATTTTTGTCCTTAAAATTCCGAATTACTCCATTTTTGTCCTTTTCTCCATAAAAACATTCAATCGTTTGGATTTTCTTTAATAGAGCCCTCTGAAAACATTTTAACAACAACAAATAGTACGAACAGGATCATTCAACGAATCATCATACATAAATCATAATATTTCTTTAAATGGAAAAATCATGAGATCATAAACCACGCTCTGATACCAACTGTTAAACATTTCATATAATTCTTTAATGTGGAAACTCATAATAAACAATGATCTTTTGATCTTCATGATTTTCACAAATAGATTAAGACATACCTTTATCCATAGCGTTGTACTTGATGATGATCGTTGAAGAAAACCGAAGAACTCGAACCAAAAGAAGAAATCCGATTTTTCTCCCTTAACCCACTATACTTTTATGTATTCTATCGATGGATGAGAGAATACCTAATTCCTTTATGTTATTGTTGTTCATTGTGGGTGGAGAGAGGACCGGACTCTATTTATACATTCGATGAAAAGGTGCCTTCCATCAAAGCGATATACCTTTTCATCTTATTAGAGTCGCAACTTCTTGTAACCAATATTTATTATTCTTATAGCATAACAATAATTATTAAACCATATAATAAATCATATCATGTGGGCCACAATAATTCTTACATTCAGAACACCATCAGAACCCCCATATCCCCCATCCGTGAGCTACTGGAGAGCGAAGGAACCAAGGCGACGATCTTATTAAAACATAAGAACCTGCTATGGTCAGTCCAATCCATGAAAGCTAAATTGTACTCAGTTAGAGAATGCCATAATCATACAACATGGCAAATACATAAAGACGGCAACAATTCATCCCAAAGAGCTTTGAATTAGAGATAAGCTAGTTGTTGAATCCTCAATTTGAGTGCTGGCAGGTTCAGTCCGATTCATCCTCAAGAACCAGGAACTAGACCGATTATTCCCAATTTTAAAGATTTGAAACTATGAACCTGACCAATTATTTCTGCAGGAACCACCCAAAACCAGCCAGTTTAGTCTGGTTTCTGATTCAACATAAGACCGATGCTCACCTCTAGTTTTTACCATATGGAAATTATGTATTCTCGTAGGACAACAGGACTACTTGCATTTCCTTGGCATTATTCTAGTAATGAATGGGCACATCATACCGTCAGGGCAAAAATGTGGGAACACATCTGGATGAATGATAATTGTCTAATCATAAGATCAATAACATATCTGGATCTAGGCGTGCATACAGGAGGACGAAGCTCATTTTTCATGCACTTTAATATCATGGATCGGGGAAAAATCAAATCCCGCGCAGATAGAATCAATCGCATTGCACAAAAGCCACGTTCCATTAGGGAATGGAGAAAGTGATAACAAATGACGGAACGACGTCACTGAACAAAATAAAGTCGTGAGGCCTAATCACTCATAAAAAAGTTGGAGGAAGAAATCGAAAGTTGTACTCTATCAAGCACATTCTATCACAGAGACAATGACACCTTGTGGGTCTCCTATTCTGCCAAAATTAACATGTTTGTTGTCTTGAGGTCTCTGTGGATGATGGGCGGCTCGCAACCATAATGCGGACAATCCAAACCTGCAATATCTGCAAAATCTCCTTTAACTATGCAGATAATTGCTTGCTATATTTGAATAATCTGGACCTCTGCGTCTCTTCTTTAGATTCCCCAAATGTTACCAATGAGTACTGCATCACAACTTTTGAAGTTCGCCAAGCAGACTTTCAAGGTAAATCTCCCTAAGATAACGGCTTTACTATCTGTTTATCATGCTTATGGCTGCAATTCCTGTCTGTATATTCTCTCGCTTTCTTGTAGGATCACCTTGTGACTTGCGAGAACTTACAAGGAAAACATGGTTTCAAGGGACACAGTGGACTCTCGCGAAGGTAAAAACAGACAAGTTGCCACCTTGTCTTTCTTAATGAAACTATCCTAGAAATGTCATCAAACATCTATCGACAAGAAGCAGAAGAAGAAGTCACCCCTGATCTGTTTCCTTTCGATCAACCAAATTGTAGCCAGAGCACACAAGAGCACTGTAGAAGGCTGAAACTGATGCAATGACCGGGATGGAGATGGGATTTTCATTCTTCTGTAGGCAACGATCTGGCTGGCCAAGATCTGGGTTGCCGTTCAAGCTTAAAAAAAAAAAAGGTAAGTAGCTGGACTCAAGTGCTCTGGTAGCTTTTTGCAGACATGTTCATCGCAATAAAACATGCGGATGATTTTTCCCCTCTAAATAAAGCTATGAAAGAAAGAGCAGAAGAACAAGCCTCAAGTTCAAAGTCTAGTCCAGTAACCCTTTTCATGAGAAGATAAATGGATACACTCACACATCAGTAGGAGCTATACTGATGCCTGGAATTGAGGTATGAGTTAACTAAAGCTAATTAATTGAAACAGCTAATTAAAAGCTTTACTTTTTTCGGCTCATCTGCCTAAATTATTCATTACTGAAAATTTGATCCAGTGTTAAGGGAATGATAATTTATTGGCTTCCTGTTTCGTTCGTAGTTTCATGCTTTTTATTTTTTATTTTCTTGATCCAATATTGACTATAGCGGCTTGTGGAACATATATAACCAGTCGCGAGCAAACCGGTCTTAGGAAGTTATGCCCTGATTAAATTCATCTCTCTAGTTCAAGACTTATAAAGATCCAAGTCAATCTCGATAATACAATCTAAGGAAGTTGCGCGTCGGCTTGGCTTGACTAATAAAATGGAAGAATTTTTGGCGCTAACACTAAGCTTTTGTGTTCATTGCTTTCATTGTCTGACTGAAGCAAGGGTCTGCCAAATCCCCCGACGAAAACGGAAATAATTTTCTTTTAAACTGAGTGTTGGGAATAACGGATCCCCGAAAACCGGATTCGACACTAAATCGAACCCCTAAAACGAATGCGGAAGATAAGCCCGGGAAATACATGTATCACCGATCCTAAAGCACACCACGGAATCGAGCATACCTTGTTAGCCACAGATTAAGCACCAATGCTGAAGATCGAGGAAGAAATTCTGATCCCTTTAGATTCGATGATGTCAATTCGCCTTGAAGGGAAGACGGCGTCGCCTTTAGCGCTTGTTTTCCTTTTTGGAGGGAGAGAGGGAGAGGAACGTACGCACAAAATGCCAAAGGGTTGTCTTTGTCTCTCTCTTTCATCCCTTATATACGTTCCCTCAAAAATAGAAACGTACCCCTTCATCCATGGGCCCTAATATTGTGGGCCGGGCTTTCAGGCCCAACATGAGTGGACGGGCCTTAAGCCCATCACATAAAACCATCATCTCCCACTCGCACATGGTGGGCCGAACAGGATTCTCTTTACCTCTCTTCAACATTCATACTGGTGAATAATCCGTGCGACCAGCATACTTTGAGAGCTCGTTGCTATACATCCGTAGGAATGTATAGCAGCTCATAATGGGCATCACACTCGAGTAGATTTAGTATGCAGTACCCTAGATCGATCGATCACATTTATATCTCTCTTGATCTCTTTTAAACAATGATATTATATATATATATATATATATATATATTGTATTCACAATTATGATTATCCCAAAGACAGTCATAATTGGTTAACCAAAGTGAATACAAAATTACAATGTGATTCTCCAAATTCGATCTTCCTCTTTCCTTCAAACTCTCAATTTCAGTTCAGCTTGCTTTTCTAGAAATGTCCCATTAGATCGAATCAACTCATGACCATTGGTAACATCCTAAGATAGCAAACACTAAATAGAAATCTTGAGAATAAGTAAGAGTCATGAGGGGACAAAAAAATTAAGGAACACTTTTCCTCAAGAGTCTCACACGACACAAAACTTGAGATCAAACTTTTGCCACTCTTATTGGTCGTCTCATGCATACGTAGTATGAAATACATATTATGGTATTTAACTCCTTTCCCATGGAGCGTATGTCTACACCTTTCAATACCGTACAGATGATAGTTCAGACATACCCAATGTCTAACTTGAGTTCACGTATCTACTCATTCACAAAATTCATCAAAACTCACATCTGGCATCATAGACAGATAAAGTAAAATATGTGGGGTATTTTACTTTCGGACATAGTAAGTATTATGTCCTCATCTTAACACCCAGTTAAGGCGACATACGTATTTTAAGCTTTAGCTCTCGATTATCACCTAGATAATAAGCTTAAAACAGTCTCATCTCTATTTATCACACAGTAAATAGAGGCGATTACCCGTGTGAGTGGGCTAATTTTATATCTGTCCGACATACTTTCTCAACTTAAAATAATGCACTGAGTATTAAGATGCATAAAGATCAAACAAAGATTCATAGGCATTAATGATGAAAAAACACAAATTCATCAAATGTGAACACTTCGGGAAATTACAATATTCAGTACATCGCCTCTACGCAATCCTAGAGATTTCATATGGCCACAAAACACACCTCTAGGTATTGGCTTTGTCATAGGATCTGCTACCATTTTATGCGTAGATATGTACTGTAAGTTCACATCTTTTCGTGCAATCATATCTTTGACAAAATTATACTTGGTATCTATATGTTTGGTCTTGCCATGATATTTTGGATCTTTGGTGTACGCTTTTGCTGCTTGGCTATCACAGTTAACCAACAATGAATCTGCAGCACTTCTAATAACACATAAATGATCCAATAATCTCTTAAGCCAAACATCTTCTTATATTGCTGCTGATAATGCCACGAACTCAGTTTCCATCGTGGACAAGGCTATACACTTTTGTTTCTTACTACTCCAACATATGGTGCCATTATTCGGTAAGAAAACAAACCCAGAGGTAGATTTTCTTTCATCTAAATCTCCTCTCCAATCAGCATCAGAATAGCCTTAGAGTCGCAGATCCTTTCCATAATAACTCAGCGTATAATCAGCAATCCCCTTTAGATACCTTAGTATTCATTTAACGGCTTTCCAACGTGCTTGACCTGGATTGGATTGGTATCTGCTCACCATTCCAACTGCAAAACATATGTCAGGTCTTGTACACATCATAGCGTACATCAAGCTCCCAATAGCACTAGCATAAGGAATATGTTTCATTTGTTCCTTATCTTATGGAGTCCTTGGACACAGTCTATGGCTCAATCCTTCACCTTTTGCAATAGGAGTGTCTATGGGTTTACAATCCCATATCATTCATCTCAAAGTTGGAAGACAACCAACTTTTGACAGTATTGACAAGCTCCATATTGCTTCCGGCAATTAGTATATCATCAACATATAATGATATGATCACAAATTGATCCTTGGATCTTTTGATATATATACAATGATCCTCATATATCATTGTAAAATCATATGTCATTATGGCATTATGAAATCGTATATACTATTGTCTTGACAACTGCTTAAGGCCATATATCGACCTCAAAAGTCGACATACCTTTTCTTCTTGGCCTTTCACTATGAAACCAGCATGTTGTTCCATATATGTTCCTTCCTCTAATTCTCCATTGAGGAAAGCAGTCTTTACATCCATTTGATGTAACTCAAGATCCATACTAACCATTTGTTGCCGAATTATGCGAATCGAGGTAAATCTCACTACAGGAGAAAATGTTTCTTCATAATCAATTCATTCCTGTTGATTATACCCATTCGCCACAAGGCGAGCCTTATGCCTTTATATCGAGCCATCAGCTTTACGCTTTATTTTGAGAACCCACTTGTTTCCAATAGCTTTGCGTCCTATTGGAAGATCAACCAGTTCCAAACTTGGTTTGACTTTATTGACTCCATCTCCTCTTTCATTGCATAAATCCATTTTTCCTTACTAGGGCAATTCAGAGCCTCATTAATATTTCTTGGCTTATCCTCATCTTGCGGAGCAATCATAAAAGTTTCCCTTTCAATGTCAAAACGTCGACGGGGAATACTTTGGTGACTTGTTCGCCGTATGGAAGATTGTACACTTTGCACATCATTCCCCATTATGCTCCCACTTGGATTAGATAATGATAATGTTGTCTCATCATGTGGTTGCAATTGAGAATGAGTTGAATTCAATTCATCACTTCTCATATTACTCCCATTTGGACGATCCACTAATATCATTATCTTGATCCAAGGTTTCAAATAGGTAGTAATCCACACCTATTTTGCCCTTCTTAGGAAATTCATCATCTAAGAATGTGACATCCCGTGATTCAAATTCAGTTATACTCCCATTTTCCTGCTCACCTATGAACACATACCCTTTCAAGTATTCTGAGTATCTCATGAAAATACTCTTATTTCATCTGGGACCCAATTTCCCAAACTTATGAGAGGACTCATGAGTATAGGCAGCACAAACCCACGGCTTAAGAAAAAACTTAAGTCCGATTTTCTACCTGTCCATAACTCATATGGAGTGGAAGTAACTGATTTGGAAGGCACCCGGTTAAGTATATAGGCAGCAATTAACAACGCATCACTCCAAAAAGTGATAGGTAAGTTAGCATGCGCCATCATGGACCTAACCATTTCCAGTAGGGTTCTATTTCTTCTCTCTGCAACACCATTTTGTTGAGGAGTATATGGAATAGACAACTGTCTTTCTATTCTCTTTTCATCACATAATTTTCTGAACTCATCAGATAAACATTCTCGACCTCGATCGGATCTCAATACTTTTATTTTCTTGTCTAATTGATTTTCTTCCAAGTTCATAAACCTTTTGAAACAACTTAATGCTTCAGATTTATGAGAAATCAATTAGGCATATCCGAATCGAGTATAATCATCTATAAAAGTGATGAAATAAACAGCCCCATGCCTTTCTCTCACATTCATTGAACCACAGACGTCAGAATGGATTAAATGCAGAGGAAATTCAGCTCTTTTATCTTTTCCAAATGGTTTCCTTGTCGTTTTCCCTACTATGCAATGCTCACATATGGGCAAATCGACTTTTTCAATGTTGCCCAACAAGCCCTCTTTGGCTAGTCTATTCATACGTTGTTGGCCAATATGACCAAGTCTAGCATGCCACATAATCACATCATTATCATATGAAGTAAAAGACGTGAAACAAGGGAATAACAAATATTGACATTACCACAGTCAACATTTAGTACAATAAAACCATCCAGAAAGTGACCACAATCATAGTAGTTTGTATCCAAATACAAATCTACATCTCTATTATGGAAGTTCACACTAAAACCAAGCTTAACCAACACCAAAACAGACACTTAAATTTCGACGAATCTCCGAAGCATATAGAACATCTTGTAGGAACAAAATGCATCCACCACGCATGTTCAGTTGGCAGGTGTCAATCCCTTTAACTTCAGCTCTGAAGTTATTTCCTACATAGACCCACTTAGTTCCAGTTGGTATCGCCGGAATTTCACGAAGGATTCTCTATCCTTCGCTACATGGTCTGTCGCTCCTGAATTTATAGTCCACAAAGGATTGGATTCAATCTATGATACAGAACTTGACACATAAGCAAAGTTCTTAAATGTACAAGGGGTGTTTACCTTTTTCGGCTCACAACAGTTGCAAGCATAGTGACATTTCTTGTCACAATTATAACACCTCACCCTTGACATTTTCTTTACTTGAGGACATTTTCCTCTCTTGTGTTGGTTAACTCTTGATTTCTTGCAATAAGGACTTGATCTTTTACATTCCCATAAATTGAACAAATCAATACGCTTGCGCTTAGAGCTCAAAGCCCTTTCTGAGCTAGAACCAGCATTGCAAATGTCTATTTTCAGCTCAAATGCCGTTAAGCGGTCCTCTGCTAGCTCAAGGTGGCACACGGCATTCTCAAGATCTTCCATAATATGGTCAAGAGCTTCTAGTGCTTCTTGCTTTTCCAGCACATATTGAATATTCATATTCAATATTTCACAATTGTTGCCGTTCATATCAACAATTACGTTCTTAGTTGCTGAAACCATCGGTCTGAACACATCAGACATATATGCACGAATAATTAATGCCTATCATTTATGCATCCACTTTGCACAGACCCATCATATCAATAAACAATTTCAAGTAAGGTTTCAGAATCAAAAGGTCACTATGTTTCCAATCATCCTCCAAAAATCCTAACTCAAAATTATTATTAATATAATTGTCTTATGCAAAATAAATTCTATGAAGTTACAAAAACTTCTATGAACTACCCACAGCAGTCAACAATAATAGAAAGCAAATAATATTTTACATCCAATAGAATAATAATGCTTTCACATAATACAACTATCCATTACACTCAGCAATATATACAAAGAAAAATATCAACATAGAAAGAGATATTCACACCCAAAAACATCTCAAACTAATCTAAGAAATAAATAGGGAATGTCCCTTCTAATCTATCAGTCAAAATATCTGAGAAATTTGAAGGCACATTTGCCAACCATGGAAAAACTTTTGGAGAGCTCTCATGTCGCCTCCAAGGCGCATTCACTCGCGCCATGTGGCGCTCAATCTAAGGGTTGAAGTTTTGGTTAACTCAATCCTATAGTACTCTCTAACAAAAGCTACCATTAGCCTCCTATAACCCGGGACCACGTTGACCTCCCATAGCCGATCTAACACTGCTTGTCATTTAGGTGGAAGAGTGTTCATCAAAGCTGGCACCTTCTCAAAATCCGGCATAAGATAACCATTCCAGATGATTTCATGTATCATCGATTGACCTGACCACATGTGATACTAAATCACCGTCATGCCACCGATAATTAGCTAACTCTGTCATCAGCCTTTTAAGTCTTGCACTTCCCTCGTCCGTTCTTGGGATTGCAGGTATCCGTGCATAACACATCATAGTTCCTGCAACAAATGCAGAACTAAAAATGGATTACTTATAATCCGTAATGTACATAAGGGAAAATACATAATTTTCCATGATTCATGCAACAAATACAGAATAAAAAATGGATTACTTATAACCCACATAGACATAATTGAAAAAGAAACAAAATTTTTTTTTTTCTTTTCGGGTCAACGGTCGTCGGTCAACGGTCAACAGTCGTCGATCAACGGGCGACGGGTCGGGCCGGACGGGCCGGGTCGGACGAACCGACCGGCACGTGCCGCGCGCGTGCGCGACCTGACGTCACATAGACGTCAGCCGCACGTGCGCAGCATGCGCCAAGCTTCCATGCGAGTCGGGTCGATGTCGGGTCGGGTCGCCGGCCGTCCAACGGTCGTCGGCGATGACGTCATTGATGACGTCATCCCTGCGGTTACCGTGACGTCATGGTGACGTCAGCACGCGTCAGTTCGCCGACCAGCGCGTACCGGTTCACCAGTCGCCGGCGCGCACGTGCCGGTTCGCCGACCGGCGCGTGTGGCACACGCGCTGGCCGAGCCAGCGCTTCGGGCGCGTCGCGCCCACGCGCAGCGGCTTCTGGCCGCGCATGTTGGCGCGTCCGGCGTCTCCTGGCGGCGCACGACATGTCGACGGACTCGTCTCGACGAGTTCTTTTACCCTATGCTTTCAGAAATTGATTTCGACTTACGAAAACTCGAAAAAATGGATGAACAGTGCTCGGGTGTCGGGATTTCTCGCCCCGATCCATGCCGGCCAAATATTTTCACGAAAAATCAATCATAAAACATCAAAGGGGTCGGGAAAACATGAACTAGGGCTTTGATACCAATGTTGGGAATAACGGATCCCCGAAAACCGGATTCGACACTAAATCGAACCCCTAAAACGAATGCGGAAGATAAGCCCGGGAAATACATGTATCACCGATCCTAAAGCACACCACGGAATCGAGCGTACCTTGTTAGCCACAGATTAAGCACCAATGCTGAAGATCGAGGAAGAAATTCTGATCCCTTTAGATCCGATGATGTCAATTCGCCTTGAAAGGAAGACGGCGTCGCCTTTAGCGCTTGTTTTCCTTTTTGGAAGGAGAGAGGGAGAGGAACGTATGCACAAAATGCCAAAGGGTTGTCTTTGTCTCTCTCTTTCATCCCTTATATACGTTCCCTCAAAAATAGAAACGTACCCCTTCATCTATGGGCCCTAATATTGTGGGCCGGGCTTTCAGGCCCAACATGAGCGGACGGGCCTTAAGCCCATCACATAAAACCATCACGGAGAATCTGTTTTCACAAAATCTTGCACGCCCTCCGCATTAATTTCTGTAAAAAACAAAAAAAAAAAAAAAAAAAAAAAAGGAGTTTCAAGAAAATTTTACGTAAGAAACTCTACGAGTAAAAACTACCACGACCTCAATCAACTTGATAAGAGGTTTCAAGAACAAAACTCGGGGTGAAAAATGGGTCATGGACCTATTTTTGGACTCATATTTTATTTATATGGATTGCATATAGGTCAAATATTTTTTAAGACCCAACTAAAACTAGGTCTAAAAAGTGAGTCTAATTTAAACGAGTCAAAAATGGATCAAAACTTATGACCCATTTTCAACCCATTTAAAATTTTAAGCGACCCACTAAACAAAAGTGCAGGGGAGATGACAACCTATTTTTGTCACACCCCGATCCTCGAGCGCGCGCCCATCCCTCACTGGTCGATTAAAAAGCGACGTCCCTGGATGCATCGCCGACGCATTCTTTTTAACACGCATGCGGAAGCATATAAATAATCCCTAGACAATAAAACAATGGGATAGGGAAGTAGGGCCAATTTTTCACAAAATACCTTTTTATAAACACATAGGTCTATACACAAAAGTTTACAAAAGGGATCGGCTCCCAACAAAAGAGAATTGTCCTACGACTAGCTAATTGGACAAGATTGCCGATTCTTTGGGCTTCACTTCCTAAACTTCGGGGCTTCTAGTCCTTCACCAACACCATCTAAGGACTTGAAAATGGTTATACAATAACCAATGAGACAATGTCTCAGCAAGTTCAACCTCCTAAGACTTAAGAGCTGCCTAAGCACAACCATGAGTTGGAGGTCTTACCTTTGCTTCTATCCCTTCCTACAAGTCAGTTCAATTCATAAACTCACAATCATGACACTCAATCAATTCGGATCGACTCATCGATCAATCGACCTAGTCGATTACATGTCAATCAGACCATTCTTCAGTCATTCCAGTCAATACTATCTATTATCCAAGATGACATATCAAGTCACTGAACTAGTATAATATAGTGTCTTTCTCCGAGATGACATACCGACTCACCGAGCCGACATAATATACTATTCATTCTCCAAGATGACATATCAAGTCACCGAGCCGGTATAATATAATGTCTTTCTCTAAGATGACATATCGAGTCATCGAGCCGACATAGTATAATGTCTTTCTCCAAGATGACATACCGAGTCATCGAGCCGACATAATATATGCCTTTCTCCGATATGATATACCAAGTCATCGAGCCAACGTTTGTTCTCCAACAATTTCTCACTTTTTATCATACCCGATGAACTAGCCGTGTGTAGGTACATGGTTGGCCTTAGCCAAAATATAATAATTTCCTTGTCATGAATCCCACCATTTTCTATAGTCCACCAAAATGTTTTTGGCGTTTTAAACCGACACTCAGTTATTTTCCAAACAATTACCAAAATTGATTAAATCAGGAATAAAATCCTAAAATCACAATTAAATCAATTCGACACAAATTAGAACTCAATTAAATAAAGGAACCACACCACAATAATCAACATAAAATTTCGGTCACCAGCTTATCCCAATCTAATTTTCGAAAAATAATTAATTAATTAAATAATTACATAAAATATTAAATAAATGCTAATAAATCAAGTTAGGCTCGAAAAAGCCTAATTGAATGCCGAAATGGACCCAAAAAATTTCCGAGTCACTCTAAATAAATACTAGAGCTTGTCTAGGCTCTAATTGCACTAATTAACCACCTAACATGCATCGGCAGATAATTAAATTAACTAATCTAATCTAATCTATCCACATTAAACCATGCTTAATTTAATCTAATCAACTCTTAAGCGTCTTTAACCTACTAAGTGGGGATTAGTGAGTTAAACTCACTTGTTTTGCGATCCAATCGGCTCAAATTGACTGGGACGCGATGGGGTTCACTTCTCTCCAAAGCGGGCCCAACTTTCGGGGTCGGGAGCCCTCAAAATGGGCCAAACAGTGCCTTGAATACCCACTGTTTAGATCGGGTCTACTTCAGTGGCTGATTGGGGGAGACAAAGCTGATGGTGGACCGGCGGAGCTGCAGCGGCCTAGGCATGGCTGATCGACGGTGAAATGGCAGTGCACGGGCTCCAGCTGAGCTCAACCAGACTTGAGGAACACCAACTAGGCCGCACGGCGAACGGAAACGGTGTGCAACGGTGGCGACTCCAGCTATGGCGTGCGACGGTTCCGCCTGAGCTGCTAGCTTCTCCGGTGACTTTTCTGGGCTGTTGGGACGTCAGTAGCAAGAAGAGAGGAGGGGGAAGGAGTGTCAATGGGCTGAGGGGGAGAAGAAGGAGAGAGGAGGCAAGGGGGGCCACTTGGTCACTTTTTCTCTCCAAATGTCTCCTTGACCGATCCTTCTTCCATGGCTGGCTTCCACAACACAATTCCAGCATCCTTGGCTTCCTCAAGAAGTCTTGAAAGGGTCCAAAAGGTTGGGTCCATAGGGTGTTATGAATTTGCAAGGATTTCCCCTCCAATTGAACTTCATTCTTTCTTAATTCATCACAAACCAGCCTATATAAAATCAACCGACACCTCATTGATTCAATTGGTATTTTTCCTCACCAATTGGTCCCACTTGCTTCCCAATTTTACGATAAAAAACGATCCCTGACTTTTTTTGGACAAAAACGGCCCTAGGACGACTTTTTCCCAAAAAGTTTCGGTTTGCAAAAAAATATTCTGAGACTGAGTTGACGCTTCTAGAATTAATTATGGCATGAAAAAACTTTCAATTTCTAAAATCGGATTCAAATTCACGGTTAATTTTCATTCGGCGCGATTTTAGCGTGATCTAGGCTATCGGGTAACTTTCAGAATTTTTTAGTGTAAATGACATGTGGTCAATTTTCTTCGAGCTACAATAAACCCACTCGACACATTGGCGACTCTCGGTTGTCGTGAAATTCTCGAGGATTTAAATACGGATACAGGGTACCAAAACGATAGAAAAATCAGTCTAGTGTCGGCCGATGAAAATTTTCCAATTTAGTGGTGTCACCCACAATTAGCCACACATCTCAGTCGAACCGACCTATCTCTGATCTCAAATCAATTTGTAACTATGTCGTAATGGCCTCTAAAGATGAGCACGGTCGAGAAGCAGATTCCTAGTCGAATTCTCAAGTCTATTTGCCTTAAAATCATTAATGGCTTCCCCAGATAGTCTAGTTATCTCGAGAGTGATCAACTCTGAGAACAGTCCTATAAACGCGTCAATGAAATATCCAATTTATTCAATAAAAAACGGAATTGAAAATCTGGGATGTGACAATTTTCATCATCCCCGTCGATGACTAAAAGAGGAATGCGAAAGAGACGGCTGGGATTTGCAGATTTTGCAGTCGACATTTTAGCCACTGCTGGCGTGACGACACCTGGGACAGTTTCGGAGGAGGGATGGAATCGCGAACTGTCTGTTTGACCGAGAATGGGTGGCTCTTCTGTCCCGTCCTCCGCCCCCGCGAGCGCACTCCATCGTCGTTCCATCCCATCCCCCGTCGAGTTCAGCAGAGCGCCCCCAGAGCACCAAATTGCTGCGCGATTTCAGAGCTGATAGAAGTCAGAAGTTCGCTTCTTTGACTCGATTCGCGTTGCATGGATCATCGTTCTCCTTACACGTTTCGATGAAAGAACTTCGACATTATTACTGTATAATTTTAGGAAGATGTTTTCATTGTCTTTTATTATTAAATTAGAAACAAGAAAAAACTTGCGTATCATAACAAAGACTAGATAAATTACAAGATGTTATATGAAAATCGCTGTCTTGTGTAATTACGTAATTTTGTCATTGATTCGTGCTATCTAAAATATCACGGTATTTTTATCCCTCCTTATGTGAACATGGAATGAACTGGATGCAATCATGGCATATACACAATGCTCGACATGTCTTAAGATAATCCTAGACTTGCAGGAGCAGGAGGTTTATTCTGAAATGAAGGGGGTGGCTGGCTTGACTATATTGCAAAGGAATATTACAATATGAGTTGTTCACATTAGCAACAACAGTTTACATCAGTGATTTCCAATCAAAATTGCAATTTCCAATCAAAATTGATTGGATAGACTCAATAAGCAAAATATGAAAAAAATTTAGACTCAATTAAGAAAATTGAAAGATTTGCAATATATTGAGAACTTTTGGACAATTTTTGCATGAATTCCTTTGTGAGATAGGGTGATTAAATTTAATGAGGAATCATGAGGACCAAACAATGCAATTGGGGACTGAAAATACTGAGATCATTTGACTGATTTAAATATGATTTCAATGTCCATTTTATTGCTCGATCAATAGTAGAATCATGCAGTACCCTTCTCATGGAATTAGTCACACTAATCGAATCACTTAATTCAGGTGTTCTATATTTTCTTTGTTTTGTTTATTTTATTATTTGATCACCGAAGCACATTTGCCGTAACCAATGGTTAACGTAGAACCAATTTCTGGAACCAATCTGTATTAAAGTAACATTTGTACTCTCGAACGTGAAATGAACCAAGCTGTTGTCTGGTCAATGACGACTGTCGTGAAATTGAACCAAGCTGTGTGTCGCACACCAAGGAAAATCAAGATTTTCTAACGCGAAACATGGGAGCGTGAGTAATCAAGAATCTGTCCTTTTCGTGAATGTGAACATGATCATTTTTCTCCAAGTCCAGCTCAATTGAGGTCACAAGACAACCATGATGGATCAATCAATCCTAATCAAATTCCGTTTATTTAATGAAGGATTCGAAAAATATTCTCTTAAAAACATAATTACTTATATTGCTTATAAAAATAAATGAACGAAAAAAATTTCAGTCATTAACTATAGTCAATAATCAAAACTTTTTATTTTTTACTGATTATTTCAAATAATACAAATGATTATTTTTAGTAAAATATTTTCAAAATTATCCACTCTCCATGGAACAATTGGAGCGTAGGATCAAATCTTTCTTATGTTGTTAATATGTGCACATCGACAAAAAGGGACTGCGTCAATCATTCAAAATGCATTTGGTTTAAAGGATTTTGCCTTGAAGCTTGATTTGGCTTGGCATCTTGAAAAGTAAATTGTGAATTGCTTGGCTAGCCCGAATATTGCTCTCTTTGTTTATGGTAATGAATTTGACAAAGCTTTCGGCCCCTAGGAAAAAGAAAATAAAAAATAAAAGAAGCGTACTTTATCGGACAAGAACGTTATCTAATTCTGTGCCAAGAATTTTTGTTTAGAGAGACGAATCAAGAAACTTTGTTTCACTGTTTTTATATATCTATAAACTTTACTCTTTCAAATAATATGAGTGATCCTTTTCAGAAAATATTTTTTTCAAATCATTCATTTTTCACAAAATAAACAGAACTTAAGATAAAATAATAACAATTTGATTGTAAACTTCATACGTCTATACATGTAATCTCTAACCATAATTTCATTTTGACCAAAAGGAGACTGTAATTTCATCAATTATCCTGGTTTCTTGTCATGATTATTTTTTTGAATGATTATCTTCAGGTTGTGGTGTTTTGTATACTAAGATGAATTGCGTGTGAATAATAAAATACTGATTTTGTAATTTCATGGGCTTGCCTTTTGTTCGTAGCGAAAATGCGGAAAAATGTCGAACATGAGTCGTTACAATCGACCTTTTAGCGAGAAAGGAGTCATTTTGGCCGTTTTCTGTAGTTTCAATCACGAGAAACATCCCTCCTGCTTTGAAATTTTTGGAGTTTCAATCTTGCACATTACCGAACCAGCGACGACTGTTATTTAGAATACGTCAAACTATACTACTTAAATCAACAACATAGACATAACGACATCTGATGTGGTTTTTGCCCCCACGTCAAAGCGCATGGAACTTTGGAAGTGGGGCTTGTCCTCTCAATTCGTATTAATATTAAGAGCCTCCACTAGCGTGACGACCATCCTTTACCATATTCGTATTAATAGATGGTTGAAGGCCATCCTCGCTATTGTGGCCACCGAACTCACTTGTGGCTTGTTCTTGGGTTTCCAGGGCCATCATCCCGAATTTCTTTGAATCCTCCTGGTCTTCGCTGGTGTCATGAACTGAGCTTTGATAACGACTAGATACTCTGGTAGGTCCTAGCATAATTCCCTCATTTAAATCATCCAGAGAAAGGTTTCCTTCCAATGCTCGAACTACCTGTTTACACAAAGCTCATATATTATTCCACACTTGTAGAACAATTTGCATTAATCGGTCATGTCAAAAAGTGAGTTGTAGCAAACTAAGACACTGAAAATAGTGTTTTTCTTTTCCTTTTTCTGGCTCAAATGAAGTGATAACCCATGATTTTTCATTTGTAGGATAAGCAAAACCATTGGGTAGAGCATAAAAATGTGTCTAAAACAAGGGGAAAAAAAGGAAGAAGAAGCACCCATTCTGGTATTAAAACAATGTACTTTCAACTAGGCAATGTACCTGTGTCATTCGTGGACGTTGTCGTGCAGATTGATGAACACAAGCAGCAGAACAAGCAATCATCTGAGTCATTTCCTCAGTAACGTAGTCCTTGTTTAGTTTTGGATCAACTATGACATCAAAATTGCCATCTTCTAAAGCTTGTGTGAGCAAAGGCCTTGCCTAAAATTTTATTAGAAGAGTCAATTCTATAACAACATTCACAGTGGAGAGAGGAAAACATGGAGGGAAATGATAAATAATGATAGGCCACAGGTAAATATGTTGCTGACAAACCACTAACCCAATTAACCAAGCTATGCTCATCAGTGGGTAGAGTTATGTCAACCGGACGACGCCCTCCGATCAACTCTAGAAGCACAACACCATAAGAAAAAACATCTGCTTTCTCAGTGAGATTTCCACTACAAGCATACTCTGGAGCCAGGTAGCTGTGCATTAGGTAGACTTACATTAGCAAAAGATAACAAAACTAATATATGCTTAGACAGGAAATGACTAAACTCAACTATCATTGGTGTAGAGAATATTTCTCGAGTTTAAACCTGTAAAGAAAACCTCGTCGAAGTAGATTTTTTAGTTTGAGTAAATTTCCCAGTCTAAGTAGTTTTCTAATTTTAGTTGGCCAAAGGAGATTTCCTGCTTTGGATATATATGTGTCTAAAGGAAGCGGATTTTGGTTTTCGCACACTAAAGTGGATAGAGGAGCTTTTGGCCACAACAATCAATTGTGTGGCATGCTTGTCAATCACATTTTGAGTAAATTGTGAGTATAGTGAACCAATAAATCTTATTCATCCGAGTTGTAAATTTTTTGATTGAGATATTGTTTCTTGAGAAATTGTGACGATTAAACAATGTATGAACTATTGAGTATAATTGGGGGTTAGGAAACATTGGGACTATTTGAGTTATTCAACTATAGTTGTAATCTCAATTATATTACTTAATCTAGAGTTGAATGTTATGCAACCCTTCTTTTGGAGTAGGTCCCACTGATCAAATCCTCGTAAATTTGATATCTAATTTATTTCACTGTTATCTTTATTATTGTGTTTGAGTGTATGTTTTTTGCAACAACTAATATTATAGCTAGGTTTAAATGAGTTGAAGAGCAAAAGTCATTTGATTTAAAATGTAGTTGATTATATCAAAGGAATATGCACTTTTTCCTATAAGGGGAGATGAAGCAAGCTGATTTGAATTTATTGGATAGACAAGCGTTAGTAGTTATTTAGCTAAAGTGGGCTCATAATGTTGTATTTAATATTGAAAGATACCGCTACAATCTTGATTAGTGCCATGTCAAACATTTACAAAAGTCCCCTATGATAAGCAAGATCAACTTGGTGTGACATTTGTTCTAGCTAAAAATAAGCAAATGTGTGTTAGTTGTGAAGCATGTGGTTGCTTGTCAACTGAGTTCGGTTGAAATTAACTTTGATGATGAGATACATGCTTTAATTCTATTATCCCCGTGGCCCACTAGTTAGAATACTACTATCATTGCAATAAGCAATTAATCTGGTTCAAGAAACTTAATGTTTGATGAGGTTCACAAATTGATTTTAAATAAAGACATCCATAAAAGAGAATCGGGCAAACCCCTACCTAATTGTATAGTAAGTTAAGGTAGAAGAAGAACTAATATTCATGTTAGTAGGAATAATGTGAACCAGAATAGACGGAATTAGTCTAGAATTGTGGTATTGTCTATTGGAATCGTGGCAAGAGAGTGCACCTCAAAATGGATTTTCTAGCCGAAGAATGAGAGCAGTAAAGGAATTAGAGTCTAGTCTATCAATGATATTGCTACAATAGCTTACGGTAACTTAGATAGTGCTGATTATGTTGTGCTTGTCACTGAGGATTTGTTATTTGATGGTTAGGTTATAGATCTAGTTGCTTATTTCATGCTATAGCAAACATGAACTGTATTACTACTTATTAGTGCACGGATAGTGGTGAAATGATGTTAAGGAATAATGCTTACTGCGATGTTGTGAGACACATTCCAGAATTGAAGCCGAACTTGATTTCTTGCGTGCTCTACATTCAACTGGGTATCGATGTACTTCAAAAAGTAGAGTTTTGACAGTTGTTGCCATGGTAATTATAAAACAAATAGAGCACTATTGCCTATATGGGATCAAGGGGAGACGGTAACAAATTTCACCACGGACATTGGATGAATCGGTACAAGATTAGTTGCCTATGCATTTAGGGAACATTACGGAGAAAAGCCTGGAAGTTTTGAATAAAAGGAATTTGATGTGTGGTTATGTGGCTAAAAAAACTAAATGTATGCAGCTGCTATGGCTTAGGCAAATGGCTAAAAGCGCAATTCTGTATGACTGCAGAGAAACCACAAAGATTGTAGAGTTGATTCACTTAAATGTGTGCAAGCTATCATATTTTCCTTCAAGGAAGAGTACCAATTGATGCTAACAATTGCAGATCACTACTCGACGAAGATTTGAGTGTTTGTGTGAAGGTGCAAGTTGAATAATATTGTCAAGATTAGATGGTTGAGAGCTTTGAGCGAAATGAAGGCTGGTACAACAATCAAGTATATGTGGACTGATAGTAACATGGAGTTTTACTCAAAGTAGTTGAACAAATTCTACGCGAAGGAAGGCACGGTGAGACTTTGCATTAGTGCAAGTGAACAACAAGTTGCAAAGTTAATGAGGAGAACATTACTATGAATAGTCCATAAAAAGCTTTCTAGTGTTGAAATGGCTAAGAAATTTTCAACTAAATGCGCTTAATACGGCGAGCTACTGGATGAATAGATCTCCATCAACTACTATTTGATACTAGACTCCTGAAAAAGTATGGTCAGGTAATTGATTATTTTGTTCTTAAAATATTTGGTTACATATGTTATATTCAAGTGAGTGACAATAAGATCAATGGCACGGCAAGAAAGTATATATTCCTAGGTTATGCATAAGGTGAGCGGGGCTATCAATATGTGGTACCTAGAATTATATTCACTTATTGCTGATAGTAAAATTATATTGATGAGAATCCAACAGTGTTATGTAGGAATAATTGTGGTAGTATTTTTGTAGATTTGGCTAGTGTTCAACTCAAGATGGAATTGCAACCCAAAACTCTTGAGGTAGCAAGTACTTGCATAGTAGATAACACATATTCTACTTGTAACGAGGTGGAACTTTCAGAGGTAATGGCGGTTGTTCTAGTTATTGAATTTGACAATGTGCATATTCGATTTCCTAAGATATATAATGACAACAATGGTTTTGCTTTATTTGTGGTTGAGAAGATTTTATTGGAAAATTCATGAAGTGTTTAAAGGTGCAAATATTAGGGGTGATAGATTCTAGTGCAGGCTAGTTCCTAGTTTGTGGAACCGTGAACTAGTCCAACTGGTCGACCCAACCGGGAACCAAACTAACTGGTCCGATCCGTCCGATCCAATTCTTAGGTGGATCAAGAAACCGGCTCTTTTTTTATTTTTTTCCCATTCCCCACAATATTTCAAGTGTCATTGCATAGTTTAAACTGTTACATGAGTCTAAACATAATTATCATCTCCGTGAACAAAGTTATAATGATCATCAATAAGCACGTCTGATAGGCATCAAGTCGCAATGGAGGCAGCACTGCGTGTATGAGACTAAGAGAAGTGAGAGTGAGAGTCGTGACCAACGAGCATGCATGATTGAGTCTAAGCAAGAAAAGAATGAGAATTTGATTTTGGAAATATGGAATAATAAGAATTTAAAAATTAGTCTCATCCAAGTGGTTCGAGTGGGTGTGTTCACACATAGAACCGGGAACTGAACCGATATTCATCGGTTCCTAATTTCGAGAACTTCCCAAAACTAATTGATACGGTTCGATTCCCAATTCAATCTAATTCTTTTCCTCACCCCTAGCAGTTAGAGTTAGTATCTCGATAAGGTTCACTGTTATGATGGAGTTCAAGCGTGGCTTGGACTTAAAAGATTCTTGTGATGGGTGAGCCCATGAAGGGCTGTGGAAGAGTAGCGGTGATAAGTTTCCATCAAAGCGATTGTGATTGGCCCAAACCTTGAGCAAAAGTAGAGATTGTTGAGAATAAGTTACATATTTGAGCCTATATAGGAAATTCGATCCAAGTGAGTTTCCTAATTTAAATAGATTTCTTAGTCTGAGTGGTTTCCTAGCTTAAGTAGATTTCCTAGTTTTAGTCAGCTAAAAGGGGTTTCTAGTTTGGATTCAAATATATATAAGATGGATTTTGGCTTTTGCACATTAGAATGAGCAAAGGAACTTTAGGTCGTAATAATCAATCATGTGGTGTGCTCGTGAATTATATCTTAAAGAAATTGCAAGTGTCGTGAAGCCAATGAAAAGATTGAAAGATTATTTCGTAAAGAATTATGAGAGATTTTTTTTAGAGTCTATTTGAGTGACTCAACTATACTTGTGATTACCATTACATTGCTTGTTTTATAGTAAAATTCTATACTAGTCTCCCCATGAAATAGGTCCTGCCAACCGAACCTAACCGAACCATGTAAAGTTAGTATCTGATTTATTTCCATGTTCTAGTTATTATTATTACTTGTTTTTTACAACATTTAGAACCAATTTAGACGAACCATATGCAAGAGAAATAGCCTTACCCAAAAGTTCCCATTACTCGAGTAAATACATGAGTATCTGTATCAGAAGCAAACTTTGCAAGTCCAAAATCTGCAACCTAAAATCAGAATGTCAACCTTTAGATTCATATCCAAATAGCTTCACACTACAATATTAGATTATGCATTAAAAGTTCATCATAACTCCAAAAATAATTTCAAGACTAAAACTCTATTATTTAGCTCTCCAAATGATTTCATCAAGAAATCAACTTTTGGAACCTAAAGATCTTTTGCCATTTCTCTTGG
Organism: Eucalyptus microcorys; assembly: GCA_014182515.1. NCBI lineage: Eukaryota > Viridiplantae > Streptophyta > Magnoliopsida > Myrtales > Myrtaceae > Eucalyptus > Eucalyptus microcorys. The sequence continues at coordinate 32,094,924 of CM024571.1, forward strand.
CTTCGGCTTATAAGAGGATGTTGGAGGGATGCAAAGCTTTTCAAGATATGGAGTAGTTCGCTAGCTTAAGAAGCTAACTGAATAATGTGGTAGTGAATTCCATAAACAATTTAGATGATCGATATTATGATGTAATGATTAAATAGTTGCGCATTGTACCTTTGCCTCAAAATTAGATTCCAGAAGAATATTAGCAGCCTTGATGTCACGATGAATGATTCTGGGATTACCTGAGAAGTGAATCCAATAAAAAATGAACTGCGAAACTTATCATAAGTATAAGGTTTAAAAGATCGTACTTACATTCCTCGTGTAGATATGCCAACCCCCTTGCAGACCCTAAAGCAATCTTCATCCTCATAGGCCAAGTCATAGTTGGGCGACCCTTCCCTGCAATGACATTTGCCAGTTCCAACGATTATAATGTTTTCAATAAGCCAAAATAACTACACATACTTTGTTGCCTACGCATGCGCATTGCAGTGGAGATCAAGTTAGCTGATTATTATGAAATTCCACCAAAATCACCTGAGATTTTTTTTCCCCCTTTTTTATACTTTTTAGTGGACTTTTGCCGCTTACCTGGGAAAGGCTAGGCAATTGTCGTCGTCACTAACAACAGCATTTGGAAACAGTGATATAATTTGATTAAGTGAAAAATGAAATTCAACATAATCCCAGCATACTGCCAGATAAACAACTTTGATATACAAATCCCTTACTCCAGAATAGAGGGACCATATAGACGAGTCCACAATTCCAGCAGCACTTAAAAAGGCATTGACCATAGAATATCAAAGTTGTATGGTAGCTAGAGTCCATAAGAGAGAGAGAGAGAGGGCATCATCGGATGAAAGACGTACATGTATTCCTCTGAAGTCATACTCACCGTGCAAATGAAATTCCAATGTGCCATTTGGAACAAACTCATATACCAAAATTCTATGAGGACCAGAAATGCAGTAACCAATAAGTGACACAAGGTGTCTGTGATGAATACGGCTAATGATCTCGACCTCTGCTTGAAATTCCCTCTCTCCTTGTCTGCTTTCAGCTTTTAACTGCTTGATTGCAACTACTTTCCCGCTCGAAAGTACTCCTTTATGAACATAGCCAAAACCACCTTGGCCAAGTAGGTGGAGATTGGAGAAATCATCTGTTGCTATTTTTAGTTCATCGTACGTGAATGTGTTCTGTGCAAGACCTAATGCCATCCCTGGAGATGATACCGAAGGTCTTAATGAACGCATATCTGTTATTGAGAATGGCTCAGAAGGAGTTAGACTTCAGGAACTCGACACAATAAAATTACGAAGAACTTAGGAACTTTAAGAGCTCGCATTCAACCATAGAAATCTCACCTTTAGGCCCCTGTGGAGGGTAAATCCCCAACTCAAGCCGCCTCCTCCTCCTTCTATAAAAATTCACGAATATGCACACCCCAACCAGCACAATGAGCCCAATCCCAATACCCACTGTCAGCGCCAGCTTCCACAGCGGCCAGCCCACATTCGGAGACACCGGTGGAGGAGAGGTGGAAGTAGTCGGAGGACTCACCAGTGGGGGAGGACTTGGCGGCGGGGCGTCCACTGCAGGAGGACTTGGCGCCGGGGTGTCAACTGCGGGAGGCGGGGGGTTCACTAGGGGAGGACTTGGCGCCGGGGCGTCATTGACTGGGGAGGCGGGGGTTCACTAGGGGAGGACTTGGCGCCGGGGCGTCTACTGGGGCCGACATCGACCGTGGGAGGACTTGGTGGCGGGGCGTCTGTGGGATACCCACGCACCGGTGGGGAGGACTTGCCGTCGAGGCGTCACCTGTGGGATACACCACTGTCATCGACGAGTGAGCCACCTGGCTCGCTGTTGGGACTTCAACAGAGGCCACCAGAGGCCCACGAGATCGATGCGTACGACGTTGCCCGGAGTGGAATGAAAATTGTTTTCAAATATTTTTGGGGAAGTTTTGGACGGATGTAGTTCGAGTGGATGACTGATAGCCGGAAAAGTGAGGGCAAAAGCTGGGAGGAGCATCCCATAAATATGTTCTAAAATTTCGTATCTTTACAAAAATCAGACTGTAGGAATCATATCATTTAAAAAATGGAAAATATCACAAACAGTCCCTAAACTTTCACTTAATGTATAATCTCGTCCATAGACTTTTAATTTATTCAATTTGGTCCTTGAATTATCGATAAATGTCCGATTTAGTCTCTGACTATTTGAAAATTGACTAATTTCGTCCTTGAGTTTTTGATTTGCTCAATTTGGTCCATAAACTATTAACAAATATTCCATCTAGTCCTTCCGTTTGTTCAAACCATTAAGTGATGATGTGGAGCATTAATTGATGACTGGAACTAAATTGGATTACTAGGAATTATGAGTCAATATATATCTTAAAAAATAAAAACAAATTAGGAGTTAGTTAGAGATTAGAGCACTAATCACAAAAGCAAAGAGAATAAGTGGTTCTGTATCTTTTTTTTTGGATGGTGGCCACAATTTGACTTGTTTTAAAGGTAATTTCCATGTGGATATTCCACATGTCCTTTTTTATTTTTTATTTAAGAGACTAAAATCCATGGAAGCCAATTTCGTTAACTTTAACTAACAGAATGACGAAATTGGTCAATTTTCAAATAGTCAGGGACTAGATCGGACATTTATCAATAATTCAGGGACCAAATTGAACAAATTAAAAGTCTAGGGACGAGATTGCACATTAAGTGGTAGTTTAGGGACCAAATTGAGCAAATCGAAAGCTCAGGGATGAAATTGAACATTAGATGAAAGTTTAAGGACCATTTGTGACATTTTCCCTTTATATATATATATATAGTCTTGAAGGTTAAAATCGTATTTCACCTCAAACATATATGGTCTAAATTAGGCTGCTAGATGAGAATTTTGCAATATTGCATACTTTCTTAAGCCGAGCATCGACTGTTTGTGACATGGCTAGTTAAGAGTAAAAACGGATTAATCAACTTATGCCTTTAATAAATCTAATTCCACGGCTTGTTATGCTATCTTCTTTGGGAAAATATAAGGGAGGCAGAAAAGAAAAGTGGAAAGAATCGAGATTGGATTTGAGGAGCAAATCATAAATTGTGTTGAATACTTGGGACTTACATACTGAAGATTTTTGCAAGTTTTTAAGCCAATCAATTTTCTAGTAAGATTTGTGAATTCCAGGAAAATTGTCCAAGAAATTTTAAACCTATTGTAACTTTACCAATTTATTCCTAAAATTTTCAATTTTATCAATTAAGTCCACTGGCCAATTTTGGTTAGAAATAACTGATATGAACGCCGATCATCTTACACGATAGGTCAGCGCTAATATGGCAATTTTTAATATTACTTCTTTTCTGTGCTTTTTTTGGGTCTTACCAATGACCCTTGCTAGCTGTGGAGGCCTCCATCGTCTCCGACGAGGCCACAAAGGCCCTAGATGAGACCATAGCGACCCCACTAGCTGCAGACAAGGTGGTTCTCACCTAGATCTTGCGAGGGCTACCTCATCCTCTCCTGCAGCTGGCGAGGTTGTGAAGTCCTCACCTAGGGCCTCACTATAGCAACCAAAAAAAAAAAAGCACAAAAAAAAAAGGAAAAGAAGAAATTCAAAAATAAAAATAAAAATTTCATGAAATATTAAAATATGATTAAAAATTATCAATGTTAGAGCCAACCATCTACGTTAGTAGTTTCTAGCCAAAATAGGCAATTTCAAACCAAAATTGGTTGAACGGACTTAATTGGCAAAATATGAAAGGGTTTAGACTCAATTGAGAAAATCGAAATGTTTGGAACTGAATTGGCAAAAATTGAATAACTTTATGATTTTTTGGACAATTTTTGCATGAATTCCTTTGCAAGATTGGGTGATTAAGTTTAAAGAGGAATCGTGAGGACCAAACAATGCAATTAGAGATAGGGAAATACCAAGAGCATTGCCTAATTTAAATATGGTTGTAATGTCCGTTTTATTACCCGATCATTAGTAGAATCATGTGGTACCCTTGTCGTGTAATCATTCACACTAATCAAATCACTTAAATTCGATTTTCTAATTATTCTTTTATTTTTTTTATTTTATTATTTGATCACTTAATCGCAAATTATATTTAACGTTTGTCCTAACCAATGACTAACGTAGAACCAATTTTTAGAAGCAAGCTAATATTTTAGTAAATTTGTACTCTAAACGTGAAATGAGCCCAGCTGTTGTCTGGTCAACGACGACCGCCGTGTTATGCAATCCCACTTTTTCTAAACGCACTTTTTCTTCCCTACTTTGTTGGACGATCTGATGAAGTGTGTCGTACGCCGTTGGACGTGGAACATGGGAGCGTGGGACATCGAGAAACTGTCCATTTTGTGAATGGGAACATGATCATTTTTCTCCAAGTCCAGCTCAATTGAGGTCACAAGACAATCTCCATGGATGAATCAATCCTAATCAAATTCCGTTGTTGAGTAAAATATGAATAATGTAATCAAATTCCTTTTGTCGAGTGAAAAATGAAGGATATGGAAAAATAATTATTTATTTCGCTTACAAAAATGATCATATTGACCATTTTATGAAGCTTGCTTTGGAGAGATTTAACTGTTTTTGTTAATTTGGCGTGCCGAATGCTCCTTTCTAATAGACGATTGGAAATGATGAAAGAAACATGATTAAAAATTGTTCATGTTAACACTAACCATATACGTTAGCAGTTTCTGGTCAAAATTGGCAATTTTTAACCAAATTGGCTGAATGGACTCAATTAACAAAGTACAAAAAAAATTTAGACTCAATTGAGAAAATCAAAATATTTAGAACTGAATTTATGATTTTTTGGACATTTTTCGCATGAATTCCTTTGCAAGATTGGGTGATTTAGTTTAATGAGGAGTTGTGAAGACCAAATAATGCAATTAGGGACAGGGAAATACCAAGAGCATTTGCCTAATTTAACTATGGTTGTAATGTCCGTTTTATTACCCGATCAATAGTAGAATCATGCGGTACCCTTGTCGTGTAATCGTTCACACTAATTGAACCACTTAAATTCAATGTTCTAATTATTCTTTTATTTTGTTTATTTTATTATTTGATCACTGAAGTGCAAATTATATTTAATGTTTGTCCTAACCAATGGTTAACGAAGAACCAATTTCTAGAAGCAAGCTAATATTTTAGTAAATTCGTACTCTTTAAACGTGAAATGAGCCAAGCTGTTGTCAGGTCTACGACGACCGCCCTGTCATGCACTCCCACTTTTTCTTCCCTACTTTGTTGGACGATCTAATGAAGTGTGTCGTACGCCGTTGGAAAATCACGTGGAACATGGGAGCGCGGGACATCGAGAAACTGTCCATTTTGTGAATGGGAACATGATCATTTTTCTCCAAGTCCAGCTCAGTTGAGGTCACAAGACAATCACGATGGATCAATCAATCCTAATCAAATTTCATTGTTGAGTGAAAAATGAAGGATCTAATCAAATTCCATTTGTTGAGTGAAAAATAAAGGATCTGGAAAAAATGATTATTTATTTCGCTTATAAAAATGATCATATTGACCATTTTATGAAGCTTGCTCTGGAGAGATTTAACTGTTTTTGTTAATCTGGCATGCCAATGCTCCTTTCTAATAGACAATTGGAAATGATGAAAGGAAACATGATTAAAAATTGTCTATGTTAAAGCTAACCGTATACGTTAGCAGTTTCTGGTCAAAATTGGCAATTTTTAACCAAAATTGGCTGAATGGACTCAATTAGTAAAGTACAAAAAAATTTAGACTCAATTGAGAAAATTAAAATATTTAGAACTGAATTTTCGATTTTTTGGACATTTTTCGCATGAATTCCTTTGCAAGATTGGGTGATTAAGTTTAATGAGGAATTGAGAGGACCAAATAATGCAATTAGGGATAGGGAAATACCGAGGGCATTTGGCTGATTTAAATATGGTTGTAATGTCTATTTTATTACTCGATCAATAGTAGAATCATGCAGTATCTTTATTGAGAAATCGGTCACACTAATCTAACCACTTAAATCCGGCATTCTAATTATTCTTTTGTTTTGTTTATTTTATTATTTGATCACTGAAGTGCAAATTATATTTAACGTTTGTTGTAGCCAACGGTTAACGTAGAACCAATTTCTGGAAGCAAGCTAATATTTTAGTAAATTTGTACTCTTAAACATGAAATGATGAGCCAAGTTGCTGTCTGGTCAACGACGACCCCCGTGTTATGCACTCCCAATTTTTCTAAACCCACTTTTTCTTCTCTTACTTTGTCGGACGATGTGATGAAGTGCGTCGCGCGCCGTGGAAAGTCAAGATTTTCTAACGTGGAACGTGGGAGCGTGGGACATCAAGAATCTGTCCATTTTGTGAATGGGAACATGATCATTTTTCTCCAAGTCCAGCTCGGTTGAGGTCACAAGACAATCGTGATGGATCAATCCATCCTAAAAAAATTCCGTTTATTAAGGGGAAAATGAAGGATCTGGAAAAAAAATTATATCGTTTATAAAAATGATCATATTGACGGTTTTATGAAGCTTGCTCTGGAGAGATTTAACTGTTTTTGTTAATCTAGCATGTGGAATGCTCCTTTCTAATAGAAGACGGGAAATGATAAAAGGAAAGCAGTAAGCAGGTAAAAGATTTCTAAAATTATTACCGTGGAATTTTTTATTTTACATATTTATGCACTTCATTATAACAATATATTTGTGACGCTATAAAATAATTTTTGCGACATTTTACGATATTTTCTATATCATAAAGGTGAAAAATCATGACTCTTTTGATCAGTTAACATCAATAAACCCCATCATGATGATTAATGATTGCAACAGGAAAAAAAAAAAAAAAAAAAAAACGTGGGTACAGATAAGAATTATGCCGAAGAGTGTCAAAATAATATCTGAAGGCTGCTGATTTGTTGAAGGATAGCTGCGAGTGGTAATAAACGCGACCAGTGCGGCTGATGTTGCTACAACCACTGAGGGATAAGCCCCTTGGGTGCATTTTAGATAACAAAAGCTCCGATACCAAATTAGAAAATGCAATCCAAAAATTTAAACCGACAATTGAAAGAATATAAAGAATGTATAAACCTCATTGTCAAGCTTAATTGAGCCGTGTAATTGTTATGGTAGAAAGGCAATTAGTATTTGACATGTGTAGGAAAATTCAAATTAGACAACGTATGACATACAACGACCGCGAAGAACACCGTGTGCATGGAGGCTTGCCAATATTTTGTGCTTATAAACAATGGAGGAGACTTGACTTAGCACTCTCTCTCTCTCTCTCTCTCTCTCTTCTTAAGCCGCTTTGTTGTCGGCTTCCACGAAAGGCTGTGTTACGATAAAATGAAAGTGCGTCGTCGTCGGGACCATATTTTCCGCCATGGAAAACGAGAGCGTGGGCCATCAAGCGTCGCAGCTCATGTTGGGAGTGCGATGTTGATCTGATTCCCGCCCTTCAAGTCCGGCATAATCGACTTCACTAGTCATCTGAGGAAGAGTCAATCAATCATCGCTCGACAGATCATCCGAGCCAATGGAGCACCTTCTTGCAGATTGATCAATAATACCGAAGATTCAGGACACCATCAGAACACCGATACCCCCTATCCGCGAGCTACCGGAGAGTGACGGAACCGAGGTAACGATCTTATTAAAACATAAGAACCAGCTATGGTCGGTCCGATCCATGAAAGCTGAACTGTACTTTATTAGAGCATGCCATAATCGTACAGCACGGCAAATACATAAAGATGGTAACAATTTGTCCCATAGAGCTCTGAACTAGAGATAAGCTAGTTGCTGAATCCTCAATCTGAGTGCCAGGCCGGTTCAGTCTGATTCGTCTTAAGAAACAAAGAACTGGACCAATTATTTCCCATTTTTAAGATTCCAAACTACGAACCGGACTGATTATTCCCTCAGGAACCCCCCATAACCAGCCAGTTTTGTCTGGTTTCCAATTCCACCCTGAGATCGGTGCTCGCCCCTAGTTTTTACCATATAGAAATTATATATTCTCATTGGACAATAGGACTGTTTGCATTTCCTTCGCATAATTCTAGTAATGAATGGCCATGATCATATTGTAAGGGCAAAAACGTGGGAACATATCTAGATGAATGATAATTGTCTAATCATAAGATCAACAACATATCTGGATCTGGGCGTGCACACAAGAGGACGAAGCTCATTTTTTTTGTACTTTAATATCGTGGATCGGGGAGATATCAGATCCCGCGAAGATAGAATCAATCGCATCGCACAAAAGCCACATTCCACTAGGGAATGGAGAAAGTAATAACAAATGATGGAACGTCACCGAACAAACATACTATACGTAAGAGTATTTCCCTATGCTTGAAATGTACATTCAACACTAAGAGTAACGCAGACATACTACACGTAAACATACTATACGTAAGAGTTATTCCTTATGGATAAAAAAAAAAAAAAAAAAAATAGCCTCCTCGAATGATTTGCTTAATTTTGCATGTACGTCCAATAGGATTTATCACATAGAAACCAACATAGTCAGAAGCCACTACAGGTGAGTCTATACAGTTATGTTTACAATGGAAAATATTCTTAGAATTAAATGGAAGTTTCACTCCAAGTGAAGCAATGACGAATTCAAGAACTCTACTTGAGCGAGAGAAGAGAATTTGTAATATCTTAGAGGGGACAAAATACACATGTCGTGTGGTATTATTACTCTAGAAACTATACATGCAGGCCCTTCACATAAATTTTGCAAAACACAGGAGTTTTAAGGAAGTTTTTCATAAGAAACTCTACAGAGTTTGGGACACCTGGAGTACCAAAACTTGGCACGGAGGGACATTTAAGTGCCAAAACTTTGAAAAGGTACACTTAAATGTCACTTTCTTTGAAAAGTGGGACATTTAAGTGCCACCTCCGGTGAACCTTGCCGGAAATCTTACGTGGCAATATTTTATTATTTTTTCTTGCCTACGTGGCTCGCCGGAGAGCTGACTCGGCTGAAACTCACCCAAAATGATGTCGTTTGCAAAATAAAAATTAAACTACCAGCTAAAATATTCTAAAAAATAAAAATGTATATATAATTAATATAAAAATAATTAAATTAAATTTAAACTTAAATTTATTTAAAATATTCTAAAAAATAAAAAACTAAAACTAAAAACCTAAAAATTAAATAAAAAAAAATAAAAAAAAAAAAAAAGGCCGAAGGGGCGGCTAAGGGCTGAGCCCTCGCCACCGTCACCTCCCCGCCGCCGGCGGAAGGGCCGGCAACGCCGGCCGATCGGCGATGAGGGCCGTGGGCCCTCGCCGCCGCTTGGTCGAGGGCCGCGACCCCACCGACCCTCCCCCTCCGTCGCCAGCCCTTCCTGGCGGCGGTGGCGGCGGCGAGGGCTCAGCCCTCGGCTGCCCCTTCGCCCCCCCATTTTTTTAATTTATTAATTTTTAGTTTTTTTTAATTTTTGAATATTTTAAATAAAATTAATTTTAAAATTAATTTTATTCATTTTTATATTCATTTTTTACACATCGAGCCAAAATGACGTCGTTTTTGCATTTTATCGCCATATCAGCGAGCAAAACGACGCCATTTTGCACCCAACTTGCCGGAAAATTGCCACGTCAGCAATTTGGCCGGAGTGGCACTTAAGTGATCCACTTTACTCCGAAACTGGCACTTAGTGTACCTTTTCGAAGTTTTGGCACTAAAGTGTCCCTCCATGCCAAGTTTTGGCACTTGAGCTGTTCTTCTGCCAAACTCTACATGTATAAACCACCGCGACCTCAGTCGACTTCATAAGCAGTACAGGAACACAATTCCACATTAATTACTACATTGATTTGGACCAGTATGTGAAGGATATGAGCAACCATCTGTATGTTTGATTAGACAAATGTACAGGTTCGTCCTTCAACAAAGGAATGGAAAGAGTACAGGATGATTACAATCATACACCCTGACTACACCTAGAAAGATTATGAGAGAAACTCTTTTGAGCATAATGCATTGAATCCGAATGACCATTAACCTTCTAGCCAAAAATTACAGCAACCCACCCTTCCTATGAGATCTGAGAAAAAGATCATACCTACTTATAGTTTCGTCATACTTGTCACGCCCCGAACCCCGGGTACGCACACATCCCTCGGTGGTTGATTAAAAATGCGACGTCCTAGGACACGTCTCCGACCCATTCTTTTTATCTTTCAATTTAGCACATGCGGAAGCGAACTAAATAAACACCCGGCCAACAAATAAACATAGGGATAGTAACAACTCACAACAAAAGTTGACGAAATCAACTTATTTATTTAACCATTGTTGTCCCTAAAAAGTTTAATGATTTACAAGTCCTTACACTGGCAACTTCCAACCGACCCTCTCAAAAACCGTCAGGGGCTAGGGCAACCTAAACTTCACTAGCGAGGGCCAGCCAAAGGTGTCGCATCTCGCGCCCACCACATCCGCACCCAGCAAATTTCCACGCTACGGTCCTAAAAAAAGTTAGCCCATGACGGGATGAGATAAATCTCAACGAGTCAAAACCCTAAACCCCAATTAGGACACAAACTCGCCTCGAATGCGGTCCTAATCATGCACCATATAAAGCTCACCTCGCCTCGGCGTGTCCCTGCATGTTAGCTCATCACATGTGCCTTTATAAATATCATAAGCGCAATTAATAACTAGTACACATTAATCTCATCCTTTAGGTACACATTAATCTCATCCTTTAAACAATCACATGGGTCATGATTATAAGGTAAAACTGTTATGACACGTCCCATACCGCGCCACACAATTTTACCTCATAATCAAGCGCAATAGCACAGCCACTCAGGTGTGTTCCGATTATTACGACCCATCGGCCACGGCCAACTCAATAGTCAGTGGTCATCCAGCATAACCGAGCATCGTCCTGCTCCGTCGAGCATGGCAACATCTAGAACCCCCACCTAGACAGCATTCCATAAAGGAGCATCGGTCGGCCTCCACCGCGACTCGACTTCTAGACCCCCGCCAGGCATCCGATAAAAATCAGGCATCGTCCCCAAACTCCCGTTGGGTGACGAGTTCCACTTAGTGACCACACGCACACACATACTTGGCCAAGAGCACCGTGCTTTGCATTCAAATGCCTCGCTTTCAAATAATGAACTTGGCCCCTTTTTTTCGTATTAAAAATCTCGGTAAAATAATCGTGCGTGGTCACGTATTTAAATCAAACCATTAAACATAGTACACTCCCATTTCAAAATTCCACAATTTCATATAGTACATAAAAATTGGCGTCAAAAACCGACACCTGGTATTTTTCTATTTAAAAGCCCATAAAATCGAGTTTTGTAATAATAATCGACAACTACCACCAAGCACTCAATTGCTCATCATAGCACATATAAACAATCAAATTCACTTATAAATTCACTCACGAGAACAAGCGTAAAATTCTGAAAAAACGACTAATCCGTCACTAATTACACTAATTACGATTAATTAAATAAATTACGATTAATTAAACTGAACCACTTAATTAACCTAACCATGTAGACACATTGTCAATCAAGTCAACTTTATCCTCCATCATATAGCCATGAACACCAAAACCCCTTTTTAAAAAAATCAACTTAGCAACCCCATTTTTTTGTTCAAACCTCCCGAAATAAATTCGTACGGGGTCACGTATTTGAAATCAACCCGCCAAACTTTGCACGCATCTAATTTGAACCTCACAGATCTATTGAGCACATAAAACCTCGTGTCCAACCCGACACCTCATTTGTTTTTTTTTCATTTTCTTGCCCATCCATCCCTTTTGAAAACAGTCTTTAGTAACCCTTTTTTTTTTCTTTAAAACTTTTGGAAAGAAATTCATAGGTACTCTCATACTCAAAATTAATCCGTCAAAATTTGCACACACCTAGTTTAAAATCTCATTGTTTTGTTGAGCAAATAAGTTTTGGTGTCCCAACCCGACACCTCATTTTTTTTCTATTTAAAAGCTTATAAAGCCATCTTTTGCAATAACAATCGGAGCTAACATCGAGTAACCAATATCATAACATCACACATAAGTTCTCAGCATGCCAAAAGTCAACCACATCACAAAATATGCATTCTCTAGCAAGCAAGACACCAAGAACAACCACTAGACCACAACTGGCCCTTACCGGCAGAAACCGGGCCACTCGCGCGTCTCTAAGATTAATTTCAAAAACATAATCAAATGAGTTCGGACAATTCTCAAATTTGAATATGTTATATGTTGACACCTAATTTTAGCAAATCTACGAAAATAAAGAAAAATAAAATTGTATTAGGACAAATAAAAGGAAAAAATGAAAGAAAATGGGGGAAATTGATTTTATTGATTATGCATGGAAATTTGAAATTCTTATGAGTATTCGGATTTTGTTAAATGCAGAAGCAATTTAAAAATCAAGTGAATAAGGGGCAAGAATTTTTTAAATTTGAGCAAGATCGAGCTGATTGCGAAATCATGCTCCAATTTACAAATTTGATTTAATATGATAAAAGATGGAAACTCGGAAAATACCATACAAAGCGGTCGCCTGGAATCATTATAAAAGAGAGCTACATTTTTCGTGACTAGGGAGAATTGGCTAAAAAAAAAAAGAGAGAAAAGAATTCACGCAAAAAAAAAAAAGGAAAAAGAGAGAAACCTCCCCTTTCCCGTACAAAAAAAAAAAGTCAAAAGTCAAAAAAAAAAAAAAAAACCCTAGCTACTGTTCGTCTTCCTCAGTGGGCTCATCTACCGCCGACGGCGCTTCGTCTTCCCCCCGACTGCGCCAGTCCATGCCTCATCAGTCACCGTGCCGGCACCGCGACGCCAGGCATCCCTGCACCTCACCACCCCGCCACCTCGATCGCCTCTGCCATGCTGCGCCACCGTAGATTGCAACACCGGCGACCCAACGCCCTTTGCCCGTAGCTTCGACGGACAGCCTCCCCCCGGCGATCTGAACGCCGATTCTACAGCCGCTCGAGTCTGCTGCCCGTGACCTGCAGTGCTCGACGGCCCCTCCGTCTCTACCGCTATCGACGACCAGCAGTCTCCGCCCATCGACCGAGTGCCAGCCCCTTCGAGCGACAGCACCGCAGCAACCCTAGCTACTCCACCCCAACGCCAGTCCTTGCTGCCCGCACCAAACGCCGTTGCTGCCCCCTGTCCTCCACTACACCAGCACCGCCTAGCGTCAGCCGCTCGAGGACCCACGCCGGCCATCGTTGTCTTGCCCCGATCCTTGGGCATGCGCCCATCCCTCATCTTGGTTGATTAAAAATTTGCGATATCCCAGGACGTATCGCCGACCCTTTCATTTTCATATGCACGTGCAGAAGCAATTAAAAATCCCCAGACAATAAAACATTGGGATAAAACAGTAGAACTAAATTTCAAACTCTTAAAAACCTTTACTCTTATATACAAGATGAACTATTAAATTTAATTCACATTAAGCCAGTTTAAAAACAAGGTCTACCAGCAGAAGTGGGGTTCTACAAGCTACAGGTCCCCGTCCTCCTCTTCATCATCCTCTACACTCCAACTAGAGCCTTCAGCAGACTGCACTGGACTTTCAAGATCTTCAAAATCCAAGTCTATTGTATCTAGGGACCTAAAATGGTTATTCAGTAACCAATGAGACAATGTCTCAGCAAGTTCTACCCCCTAAGACCCAATTAGTAAACCAATATACCTTAGGGCTGCCTATGCACAACACAAGTCAGAGGACTTACCTTGGCCCCAGATTCCGCCCTGCATATTAGCACAGTTCAAATAGGCACCCAATCATATCATCACGGATCGATAATTCGATCAATCGACCTAGTCGATTACATGTCAAACAGACCATTTATTGGTCAGCCCCTTTCATACTATCTGTAAGTCTGATCCACATCCAAGACTACTCACCCTAGGTGGTATATAGATAGTATATTATCCTATCTCCAGATGACATATAGAGACATCGAGCTGTCAAATCATACCATACTGTCTCAAGATGATCTCTAGAATTATCGAGCCGGTATATCATACCGTACTATCTCAAGATAATCTGTAGAGTCACCGAGCCAGTATACACACGATTTATCATATTGTACTGTCTCAAGATGCTCCGTAGAGTCATCGAGCCGGTAGATCATACAATTTATCATACCGTACTGTCTCAAGATGATCTATAGAATTATCGAGCCGGTGTATCATATCGTACTGTCTCAAGATAATCTGTAGAGTCACCGAGCCGGTAGATCATATCGTCCTGTCTCAAGATGCTCCGTAAAGTCATCGAGCCGGTATACATGACATTCCAAGCAAACAATCAAATAACCATTTTTATCCCTCTTAATTGTACTTAATTAAATCTAATCAACCCTTAGACATAATTAGCAAACTAAGAAGGCATTAGTGAGTAAAACTCACTTGGCAAAGCGAAGATCGGAACACCGTGACGGCGACGCGACGGCAGCCGAATTCCAACTTTTCGACGGCGTCGACGGACACTCAGGCCGGCCCAAAAAACTTTGCAAGCCTGCAGAAATTCTGGGCTTGGGCCTACTGAAATTCTTGGTTGAGCTTGATCTGGGCTTCTGAAATTTTCGTGGGATGAACGTTGGGCTGGGCTTCGTTGGATTGGGTTTTAAATGAACCAATTTCGCTGGCTTGCTGGGCTTGCGGGCTTCATATGGGCTGAGCTGCTAGAGGAGATGGATTGCTGGGCCTAAGTAAAGAAGCAGCAAGGGCTGCTGGACCTCTCGAAGGCTGCTGGGCCGAGAAGTTGCTGGTGTGGGGTTGGGCTGCGGACAAACGAAGGAAACGGTTGGGCTCGTGGGACTGAAACTCTGCTGGATCGAATTCAAGCAATCTGCGGGCATGAAGGCAGGAGGTGGTCAACAACGGAGCTGCTGGTTGACTACACACACGGAAGACTCGAGGAACAGCTGAGTGTTGGCCGCATGGAGGAAGTTGCTGGGCGACGCACGGGCAAAGAGCTGGAGAAATCGACTTTGCTTCGGCTTGTTGACTCACGCGTGGCAAAGAAATCCGGTGGACGTTGAAGATGCTGCAGTGTTGACCGATGGATGGAGATTTCGGTGGACTTGCTTCGTGGCATCGGTGGAGTGTGGCTTCTATCGGCAAGGCTTCATGGAATTGGGTTGTCTTCGGTGAGTGGGCTTCGTTGAATTCTGGGGCTTCCTCAAACGGTGTTAGCTCGGCCAAAATTGAAGACGCGTGGATGGCCGATTGAAATCGCAGTTGTGGATCGAAGCTGCTGCAGCGTTGACTAGACTGACTGAAGACTCGAACGTGGCACGGCTGCAGCGTGAGGTGTGCTGGCATGAGTTGAGCGAGGAGAACACCGAGCGGAGCAGCTTCTACCGTGAGTTGCTTCAATCGGTGGTGTTGGACGATGCACCAAACCAAAAGAAAAAAAGAAGGGCTTCGGTGCTACTGGACGTGTGGGCGTGGCTGCATGCGGCTTCGGTGAGGGAGAGTTGGCAACTTCGATGGATGTTGCTTGAACGGTGGAGGCTGAAGACGCGGAGATGGGCTGAGCTTCGGTGACGTTGATTCAAAGGAAATGAGAAGCAAAAGCAACGAAGAAGGAAGAGAGGGGGTGCATGGGGTGTTGGAGAAAACTTTCCTATTTGTTTTGAAGTTAACAAAATGTTTCCATTATTCTAGTTTGAAGACTTGCAGACTCTATCGTCAAAGTCTGAAGACCTCCAGACTCAAGATTTAAAGTCTGCCCTCATTTACAGTTTTCAGACCGATGAAGAAAAAGTATTATTCATTGAATTAGACAAGTATATCTTTAAGAATTTGATTCGTGTGGTTAAGGAAGATCTCACAGCTGGAGATAGCATCACAAGATCTATTATTCGTATTGAGATTAATTCGAGTAACTTAGATCCGATTGATCAGCGAAGTATACTTGGAAAGTTCTACTTATGGAAACCTAGATCATGATTGTATGAGAGAACGGGATTGGTAGACTATCATCACATTCCTCAAATAACTTGAGATCTCCCTAATTGATTCTATCCAACGGGTTGATTGGAAGAACTCCTTTGAAAGGTGCCAACGGTTATGAAGGCATGGAGGAGTATATAAGGAAGATGCTCAAGTTGTTCAAGAGTGCTTAATAGAAAAACTCCAAAGTCTGAAGCTCCTTGTTCTTTGTGATCTCATTTGTTGAGCTCTATTTGCACTCAAAAGAGAGATTAGATAATTGTGTGACCTTGAGAAAGTGTAGTAGAGTCTCTACACTGTGGAATCAAGGACGTGAGACTGTAAATTCTCTTTTGATTCTTAGTGGAATCCAGCCGATGGGCTGTCAATGCGGGAGAGTGGACGTAGGCTTGGTCTAAGCTGAACCACTATAAACCTAGTGTCTTGATTCTCTATCCCTAAACTCTTTACTTTACATCGCAGCTCTTTACGACAGTTTATTGTCTTCACGCTTTCAATTTGTCAATCTTAGAAACTAAGTTGTTTTGTTAAGATTCGCAAAAACTTCTTTGATCACCTATTCACCCCCCCTCTAGGTGCTCGTATTAGCCCTATCAATTGGTATCAGAGCTTGTGTACTTATTTAATTGAAGTGTTTTTAGTTCGAGTTAAAGATCTATGGCTAATATGTTGGCTCTAGGTTTGATTGAAGGCCAGAGCAACACCAAACCTCCTTACTTTGATGGAAAGGATTACAGTATATGAAAAAACAAGATGAAAGCATTCCTAAGATCGAAAGATCCCCTGGAATGGGATGTAGTAGAAAAATGAATCATTCCTACAGCTGCATTAGGATCAGAAAAAGGAAAAGAAGTTGCAGTTCCTAGCGAGATGACTCAAGAAGAAATAACCAAGAGACAAGCTCTTGATGTTAAAGCAATTTACTATTTATATTGTGCATTATCTCCTACTGAGTATAACAGAATATCTTCTTATGAAACAGCTAAAGAAGTCTGGGATAGGCTACACATTACCTATGAAGGAACTAATCGAGTGAAAGAGACAAGGATCAATATCCTTCTAGGACAATATGAAGTCTTCAAAATGAAATCAGGAAAATCTATCACTGATATGTTTAGCCGTTTTACTGAAATTGTGAATGGCCTAGAATATCAGGAACAACCAATCTCAGGACCAATGAAGGTCAACAAATTGCTGCGTGGACTCTCCAAAGACTGGAATCATATAAAGACTTCGATAAGGGAAACACAAAGGATTGCGCCACTTTCTGTAAACAAATTGGTTAGCAGACTTCAGTCTTATGAAGTGGAACAAATCAATGATGAAGAAGATCCCAAAGGTAAGAAGTTTATTGCTTTAAAGTCTAACGATGATTCTGATGTTACAGACTCTGAAGAAGACTTAGATGATGAAGAGCTAGCACGATAAAGAGGTTCAGAAAACTGAACAAAAAGGGAAAAAGATTC
The DNA here is from genome assembly GCA_014182515.1 of Eucalyptus microcorys. Classification (NCBI taxonomy): domain Eukaryota; kingdom Viridiplantae; phylum Streptophyta; class Magnoliopsida; order Myrtales; family Myrtaceae; genus Eucalyptus; species Eucalyptus microcorys. Next base: position 32,112,429 of record CM024571.1, read on the forward strand.
AATTGGAAGAAACAAAGTACTGAAAAGTTTCAAAACAAGTCAACTGAGGATGATGAATCCAATAAAGACATGATTTGCTTTGAATGCAAGAAAAAAGAACACATCAGACCCAATTGTCATTTATTGAAGAAAAATAAAGGAAAAATGAAAAATACAGAAAGGCTCTCAAAGCAAAAACATGGAGTGATACTGAATGTGAAGAAAGTGATGATGATTATGCCAACATTTGCTTAATGGCAAAATCAAAATCAGATTCAGACTCTGAGACAGATACAGACTTAGACTCAGACAGTGAAATCAAGGTAAGTAATTTAAAAATTCCTACTAAAGTCTCGAAATATATTGATGAACTTTGTCTTAGCCTCAAAACTTCTCTTAAAAGGATCTCCGAGTTAAAAATGGAGAATTCTACATTGAAGCAACAGGAAAACTCTTGGAAAAAAAAGTTTGAAAATTTAGACAAAAGTTTTGTTATTTTGAAAGAAAATGCAAACTCTCTTTCAAAAGAAAATACTTTCTTAAAAAATGACATTTCAAACATTCCAAAAAGGTTTTCAATTGGATCTGAGAAGTTGGATAAGATTCTTTCGATACAAAGACCCTACTTTAACAAATTAGGTTTAGGAATGACCTTTGAAACCATTCATCTAATTGATTTTCCAAAGGTAAAGGAAAGAATCAAACAGAGACCTATAAAAGCCTTTTATAGAAATCATTTTCAAAAAGTCCTTGTAAAACATGTTGGCCGAAATGCTCTCAAATGTTCGAAGTGTTACAGCTCGAATACTTTGAAAAAGAATGTCCTATGGTTTGGAGACCTTTTAAAAATGATTAGGCAAAAACTGTTTATTACACTAACTCCACTGGACCCAAGAAAATATGGGTACCAAAGAAAGCTTGAATTTTCTTTTAATTGCAAGTCACTATCAAAAGGAAAATTAAATGGTATTTGGCTAGTGGCTGCTCAGACACATGATAGGAGATTCAAGTTGTTTTATAAAACTTGTTCAAATAGATGGAGGAAAAGTCTCTTTTAGTGGAAATAGCAAAAGAAAAATTGTTGGTTGTAGAACAGTAAAGATTGGAAGTCTAACCATCAATAATGTCTCCTTAGTGGAATGACTAAATTACAATCTACTCAGCATAAGCCAATTGTGCGACACTGGATCCAAAATCAATTTTCAGGAAGGAACATGTTTAGGAACTAGTAAAGATTTCTCTCAATCTTTTACTAGGCGTAGACATGGGAATATTTATCTTTTGGATATAAAACCAGAAAGATCGCAATGCTTGATATTAGTACAAAATGAAGCGAATTGCCAAAATCTCTTCCAAGAAACTTGTTCATGGACTACCCAACCTGAAATACCAAAAATCTTATTTATGCACACCATGTGTGTTGGGAAAACAGGTTAAAAGTTCTTTTAAACCAATAAATCAAATTTCCATTAATCGTGTGCTGTAGCTCCTACATTTGGATCTCTTTGGACTAACTAGAACTCAAAACATTGGTGAAAAAAGATTTTGCCTAGTAATAGTGGATGATTTTTCACGATTTACTTGGGTCTACTTTCTTGCAAGTAAGTCTGAAACCTTCTCTCACTTTTTAAAGTTTGCTAAGAAAGTGCAAAATGAGAAAGGTTATACTATTTCAAGCATACAGACAGACCATGGAGGTGAGTTTGAAAATCAAGACTTTGCTAAATTTTGTGATGAATCTGGTTTTCAGCATAAATTCTCCTCTCCATATACACCAGAACAAAATGGAGTTGTGGAAAGGAAGAATAGATCTTTACAAGAAATGGCAAGAACTCTTTTAATTGAAAGTAACATTTCTTCTCGTTTTTAGGCTAAAGCAGTTCTACAGCATGTTATGTTATTAACAAAGTATTCTTAAGGCATATTCTTGAGAAAACTCCCTATGAGTTATTCAAAGGAAAGAAGCCAATTGTTTCTTATTTTCAAGTGTTTGGTTGCAAATATTTTATCTTGAAAAATGCAAATGATTGAGTTGGTAAGTTTGAAGAAAAATCAGACGAAGGAATCTTCCTTGGATATTCAACCTCTAGCAAAGCTTACAGAATATTCAACAAGAAGACTCAGACTATGGAAAAATCGATGAATGTCAAATTTCAAGACTCTTTGCAAAATCAATCGATTCAAACTCAAACCGAAGAATCTGAACCTGCTCCAAACTTTACAAGGTCTACCTCCCCTAAAGCAGCTCAGACTCTAGTAGAAAAACAATGAACGGATGTTAAAGAATCAACTGAAGAAAAGATCAACAATTTGTCGGACTGACCAGCAACTGGAAGCATAAGTGTAGTCATCCAAAAGAACTCATTATTGGTGTTATTAATGAAGGGATTTGTACCAAATCCAAAAGGCAAGAAAAGTCTAGTGCTGTGGCACTTATTTCTGAAATAGAATCCAAAAGCATAGAAGAAGCCTTAACTGACAAAAGCTGGATTGAAGCAATGCAAGAAGAACTTAGGCAATTCAGCATTAATAATGTTTGGGAATTAACTCCTAAACCAAAAGGTAAGTCTATTATTGGAACTAAATGGGTTTTCAGGAACAATATGGACAAAAAAGGAAAAGTGGTAAGGAACAAAGCAAGACTTGTGACCAAAGGATATACGCAAGAAGAAATGATAGACTATGATGAGACTTACGCTCCTATAGCAAGGTTAGAAGCAATTAGATTATTACTTGTTTTTGCTTGTTATGAGAATTTTAGGTTATTCCAAATGGGCATCAAAAGTGCATTCCTAAATGGATTTATTCAAGAAGAAGTCTATGTGGAACAACCCCCTGGATTTGAAAATCCGAAGAAACCAGACTCTGTATACATACTGAAAAAGGCTCTATATGGTTTAAAACAAGCACCTCAAGCTTGGTACAAAAGGTTAAGTAAGTTCTTAATTCAAAATGGTTTTGTTAAAGGAAAAGTAGACACTACCTTGTTTATTAAAAGGGAAGGTAAATACTTCTTACTTGTTCAAATTTATGTTGACGACATTATATTTGGATCATCTAACGAGAATATGTGCAAGAAATTTTCTAAGTCTATGCATGATGAATTTGAGATGAGCATGATAGGTGAACTATCCTTCTTTCTTGGACTACAAGTGAAACAATTGAGGGAATGAATTTTCATTCATCAAGAAAAATATGCAAAAGAACTTGTTAAAAAATTTGGATTGGAGAATTGCAAAAATACTGATATATCAATGTCAAGTTCTTCGAAGTTGGACAAAGATGAAGGAGGAAAGAAAGTTGACCAAAAACTATACAGGAGTATCATTGCTTCACTTCTTTATCTTACTGCTTCTAGACCTGACATTTTGTTTAGTGTTTGTATTTGTGCTAGATTTAAATCAGATCCCAAAGAATCACATCTAAGTGCTGCAAAACGCATCATCAAATACATTGCAATAACCTCTAAGTTAGATCTATGGTATCCCAAAGAATGAGACTTTACTCTCCTTGGATATTCAGACGCAGATCTAGTAGGTTGCAAAGTTGATAGAAAGAGCACATCCGGCACCTATCAATTGCTTAGTAACAGGGCAGTATCTTGGTTTTCAAGGAAGCAAAGTACTGTAGCTCTTTCAATAGCAGAAGCAAAGTATGTGGCTCTTGAAAGTTGTTGTTCTCAAATCTTATAGATAAAACAATAACTAAGAGACTTTGGAATTGAAGACTCATGCACCGAGATCAAATGTGACAACACTAGCACAATTAATCTCACAAAGAATCCTACTCTTCATTCGAGAGCAAAGCACATAGAGATTCGACACCATTTTATTAGAGATCATGTTCAAAATGGAGAAATCTTGATCCAATTCATTGACTCAAAGAATCAACTGGCGGACATATCCACAAAACCTCTAGAGAAAAGCTTATTTGAGTATATCCGTTCCAAACTTAATATCTTATCTCTTAAAGACTGACGAACTTCAGACTTAGGGATAAAATCTGAAGAAGCTCAGACTCAGAAAAGATCAGACTTAGAAGACCAAAAGTTACGACTGTAAGTTATTTCGGTTACAGTATTTTAACTTTTGAATAAAAATCTCGAAAAGGTAAGACTGTTTATTAATAGCCAATTAATTGATATTGAAAAGACAGTTATCATTTTTGAAAAGATAGTTATCTATTTTCAAAAATGGTAGTTATTCATTTTTGAAAAGGCATTTTTATTTTTCCTTTTGTGACGATTCGTATACCGTGTTTCGACTGGTTTATATATTGTTCCTCTTCTTCATTTTTACCCATAAACCCTAGAGCACAGATCTTCACTTTCTTACTTTTTCTCTCTAGTTTAATCCATAAAGTTTTCATTTTTCTCGCAAATCGAGTTCGAAAATTCTCTCAAATACTGTGACAATGTCTTTTCAAAAAAAGTCATCAAGGATTGCAAGCAAAGGGACCACAGCTTATGCGTGAGGGTCCTACGCACTTCGATCTGACTGAGGAAGAAGACTCTTCAAGGCAGCAGCAAAGTCAACAACAACATTCTCAACTGTGCCATTCTTCTCAAGATAGAACACAAGAGCATCATCAACAACAAGTAGAGGAAGAAATTATTGAGGATGTCGAACCTGTCAATGGCAAAGGACAAGGGAAAACTTCCTTATCCTGCTCTCATTACTCGTTTATTCAGACATTTCAACATTCAGCCTCCCAAAATTCTATGTGTTCGAACCATAGATCAAATAGTGATAGGGATGAAGATGGTTACAAAGATGCGTCTGAAGAAGCTGAACAAGACTTTAGAGAGTTTGAAGGAGAAGACCCCTATCAAGTCTCGACAAGAGCCTGTGGCTGCAAAAAGGAAAGGCAAGGAGCCCATGACAACTCCATCTAAGAAGAGAAAAGCAATCATCTTGCAAGATGAAGAAGATGAGGATGATATTGCTATCTCCGCTCTTACCTTAAAGAATGTACAGCGTCTTGTTCCAAAATCTGAAGATCGAGAGAACCAAGATAGAGAGAAGACAGAGAAAAGGAGTGAAGAGAGGGAAAGCATGAGGAAAGAAGAAGAAGGAGGAAGAAAAGAAGAAAACGAGCAAAGAGGAGAACAAACTAAAGGAGAAAGTCATGGTGATTTTCCATCAAAAAAAAAAAAGCATAAGTGTGAATGCTAGTACGAGCACCTAGAGGGGGGTGAATAGGTGCAAAAACAAACTTTTGCAAAGTATAATGAAAAACTTTACTTTTAACCTGAGTCTGTTAACAGTAGACTTTAAAACAGAAACGAGACTTTAACAAAAAAAATAAAGTTACGAGTAAAGTAAAAGAGTTTAGGGAAGAGAATAAGAACACAAGATTTATAGTGGTTCGGCTTAATCCAAGCCTACATCCATTCTCCCGCACTGACAGCCTACCGGCTGGATTTCACTATGAAACAAAAGAGCCATTACAGTATCAAGTCCTTGATTTCATAATGTAGAGACTTTGCTACACTTCCTCAAGGTCTCACAAATGCATGAACTCTCTTTTGAGTACAAGTTTACGCTCAACAATTGAATTGATGAGGAACAAGGAGCTTCAGACTTTGAAATTTATCTATCGCGCACACACTCGAATAACTAGAACATCTCCCTTATATACTCCTCCATGCATTCATTACCATTGGCACTTTCCAAAGGAGCTCTTCCAATCTACCCGATGGACAGAATCAATTAGAGAGATTCTGAGTTATTTAAGGAATCTGACGATAGCCCACCAATCATGCTCGCCCATATAATCAGGATCTAGGTTTCCATAAGTAGAATCTTCCAAGTACGCTTCGCCAATTAACGGATCTAAATTACCCGAATCAAAACGAATAAAAGATTCAGAAGTGCTATAACCAGCCAAGAGATCTTCTTTAGTCGATAGAATTAAATCCTTGACAAAATACTCAATTCTAGATAGGTCTTCTTCGACGGTCTAGAAACTATCAATGAGAGTAGACTTTGGATCTTGAGTCTGATGGTTCGGCGGTCTTCAAACTTTAACTAAAGAGTTTGCAAGTCTTCAGACTAGACTGATGGAAACGTTTTGTCAACTTCAAAACAAATACGGAAGTTTTCTCCAACAATCTCCCCCTTTTTTATGGTGACAAAACTTTCCTACAGATTTGGATATTTTTGACCTGCAAGACAATACTTAAGCAAACATGGATATCTCACAACAGATAATTGACTTAGTAACAATTAGCATTAAATCTGCATCCACAGGAAATAAGTTAGTCATGTAAATAAACAACTATCTGGAATACCAATAGTGCTTAAGATACTGTAGAAAACATTTAAATGATCAAACAATCCAAATCCAAATCCAGTCACAACCAAACCAAACAAAAATCAATCAAAAGTCAAGTCAAATCAAACACAAATCAAACAAGAGTCAAGAGTCAAATCTCTTCAAATCTGCACCATCTCCCCCTTTTTGTCGGCATTAAAAAGGTAGAGACAAAAAGATAATAAAATCAGGATTGCTTTGGAACGCGAATAAGTTGGAAATCTCCCATCGGCTGAACAATCCCTTCCAGCTTTTTCAAATCTTCCTTTAGTTGAGCCACTTCTTCACCCTTGGCATTTGCTTGAACTTGAAGAGCAAGGGCATGAATTTGATCATGCAAGGAAACTGAAGAGGTTTGACTTACATTCTGCAAATTCTGAACTTCGCATCCTATGGCATAAATCTAGCCTCACATCTCCATAAGAATATCAAGCAGTCTTCGAAAGTCTGCTGAATTATCAGTCTGAGTGCTTGCTTCTGCATGATCAGTAGGAATATTGGCAGATAATGGCAAGTCAGCATGAGCACTTAGATTTGGCGATGAAACCTCATGACCTTTTTCAGGAAATTGAGATGCATAGATGTCCTTTGGATCTGCAGGTGAACGGCTAACATCTTCACTAGTAAAAGCAATTGAAGAGGTACCTATGTTCTCAGCAACTCACCCTGTTTTATTGCCTTCAGGCGGTAAGAAGTACTCTTCATGCTCTGTTTCTTCTTGTTCACCTCTGCCCTCTTCTTCTTCTGCGGTCCTTCCTTCCTCTGCTTCTTTTCTCATCGATTCTCTCTCTCCTCTGCTTTGCTCTTCTTCTTCTCTGTCTTGATCCATTCTCCCCTTCTGTCTCTAGAACAGAACGATGTAGGTTTCTCATTGCAAATGCGGAAATGGTGATATCGTCCTCATCTTCTTCATCCTCCAAGATGAGTGCTCTTCTTCTCTTTGATGGAGCTGTCATGGGCTCCTTCCCTTTCCGTTTTGCAACCGAAGAAACTTGGTGAGTCTTGACAGGGGTTTTCTCCTTGAATTGCTCCAATGACTTGTTCAGCTCCTTCAGACGCATTTTGCAAACCATTTTCAGTCCCACTACCATTTGATCACAAGTTCGAACACACGGAATCCTGGGAAGCTGAATATTCAAATGTCTGAATAGCTTAGTAACAAGAGCTGAGTAAGAAAGTTAGCCCTTGCCTTTCACCATCGATCTGTACATGTGAAACATGATTGTGTGTGGAAGAGAGAATTTCTTGATAGCATACATCAGCTTTGCTTCTGGGTTGGAGACATCAGTCTTCAAAGTTGATTTAGGTCTCAGGCAATTGATCACAATCTTATGAAGCAAAATGTTTGAGGCATTCATCCTCAAGTACAAGATTCGTCCTGCCGCCATTCCATCCCGAACAAGCTCAACTGTCGCACAACCAATAGACACACTAATTGATTAGAATGCCCCTCTTTCTACTCCAATCACATCAGCCATTGTGTCCATGTCAACAACATAGTCCTGATTTCAAACACTAAAAAAGAATCTATTCCCATCCAAGAAACTCATATTAGAATAGAAATAAGCAGTAAGTTCTGGATGTGCCTCTGTTGTCTCAGAACAAAAATGCTCAAGCTGAAGTAGTGTGAATTTCTCTCGCAACTTCACATTCAAGGAATCAAGAAAATCAAAGTCCACACTTCTAGGGTTGATCACCCCTCGCTTTAGTAACTTAGAGTAAAGTCGCTTGTGTTCCTCCGAGCAAAACAAATCTGTCTTTTTGCATCAAATATTTGTCGCAACACCCATTCTAGGCTTAAAATGAGTGTACATTTTGTCATCATCATTCCCATCAGGTTGATTAAAACTTCCAACACGTGGATCACTAGGGATATTCACAAAAGTTTGATTTGCCGACCCTGCAGGAGCAATCCCCAATCGTTCCATTGTTCGCAAAAAGTGGGTTTCATTCCGATACTCTTTCTCTTTCAAAAATTCATCAATATCCTTCAAGGGAGTGCCTCCCCTCTTCAAGGTAGAGTAAAGCTTAAAGATAAAAGCGGGCTTTTGAGTTCTTACGGGTTCTGCGTCTTCAATGATTTCTTCCTCCGTTCTATGATCAACATCCTGAGGTCTAGCTTGAGGAGATTGACACGGTTGAGAATGTTGTGGGCTCTGCTACTGTCTTGGAGATTCTTCTTCCTCGGAGAGGTCAAAATGCGTAGGTCCTGCACGCATGTGTTGTGGTCCCCTGTTTGCAATCCTTGAAGACTTTCTTTGGGAACCCATTATCACAGTCTTTGAGAGATTCCAAACTCGATTCGCGAGAAAGATGAAATCTTTGAAGATTAAACTAGAGAGTAAAAGTAAGAAAGTGGTGTTCTGTTCTTTTAGGGTTTGAGGAAGACGATCAGTATATAAGGCAATCGAAAAGAGGTATACGGAACGACGTAAAAGGAAAAATAGAAAATTCATTTTCAAAAAATAATTGCATTTTTGAAAAAATAGATAACCGTCATTTCAAAAGATAACTTCTTTTCGAAAAGGAATGATTGCAATAATCACAAAAACTGGGGAAGATAACATCAATCAATTACAGATTAATAAACGAACATACCTTTTCGTGATTTCATCCGTAAGAAAATTCTAAAACAGATATCACTTACAGTTGTGAATCTTGATCTTTTGAATCTGAGTATCTTTATAATTTTATTCCTGAGTCTGAACTTCTTCAGACTTTAAGACATTGAGTCTGGTACGAATAAGCTCGAATTGACTTTTCTCCAGAGGCTTTGTAAAAATGTCCGCAAGTTGATTCTAAGTCAATGGATTGAATTAAGACTTCTTCATTTTGAACATGGTCTCTGATGAAATGATGTCGAATCTTTATATGCTTTGCTCTTGAATGGAGAATTGGATTTTTGGTAAGATTAATCGCGCTGGTGTTGTCGCATTTGATCTCAGTGCATGAGTCTTCGATTCCAAAGTCTCTTAACTGTTGTTTTATCCAAAAGATTTGAGAACAACAGCTTCCAAGCGCCACATACTCTGCTTCAGCTGTTGAAAGAGCTACAGTGCTTTGCTTCCTTGAAAACCAAGATACTGTCCTATTACCAAGCATTTGACAAATGCCCGAGGTGTTCTTTCTATCAACTCTGCATCCTACTAGGTCTGCGTTTGAGTATCCAAGAAGAGTAAAGTCTCCCTTTTTAGGATACCAAAGACCAAAATTAGTTGTAGATGCAACATATTTGATGATGCATTTTGCGGCACTTAAATGAGATTCTTTGGGATCTGATTGAAATCTGGCACAAATGCAAACACTAAACAAAATGTCAGGTTTAAAGGCGGTAAGATAAAGAAGTGAACCAATGATACTCCTGTATAACTTCTGGTCAACTTTCTTTCCTCCTTCATCTTTGTCTAGCTTCGAGGAACTTGACATTGGTATATCAGTCTTTTTGCAATTCTCCAAGCTGAACTTTTTAACAAGTTCTTTAGCATATTTTTCTTGGTGAATGAAAGTTCCTTCCTTCAATTGTTTCCATTGTAGTCCAAGAAAGAAAGATAGTTCACCCATCATGCTCATTTCAAACTCATCCTGCATAGACTTAGATAATTTCTTGCACAGATTTTCGTTAGATGATCCAAAAATAATATCATCAACATAAATTTGAACAAGTAAAAAGTTATTGCTTTCTCTTTTGATGAACAATGTAGTATCTACTTTACCTTTAGCAAAGCCATTTTGGATTAAAAACTTACTTAATCTGTCGTACCAAGCTCGAGGTGCTTGCTTTAAACCGTATAGCGTCTTTTTCAATCTAAATACAAAGTCTGGTTTCCTTGGGTCTTCAAAACTGGGAGCTTGTTCCACATAGACTTCCTCTTGGATAAATCCATTAAGGAAAGCACTTTTGACGTCCATTTGGAATAACCTAAAATTCTTATAACAGACAAAAGTAAGTAATAATCTAATTACTTCTAACCTTGCTACTGGTGCGTAAGTCTCATCATAGTCTATCCCTTCTTCTTGTGTATATCCTTTGGCCACGAGTCTTGCTTTGTTCCTTATGACTTTTCCTTTCTAGTTCATTTTGTTCTTGAAAACTCATTTAGCTCCAATAATAGACTTACCTTTTGGTTTAGGAGTCAATTCCCAGACATCATTGATAATGAATTGCTTGAGTTCTTCTTGTATAGCTTCAATCTAGCTTTCATCAGTCAAAGCTTCTTCTATGCTCTTGGGTTCTATTTCAGAAATAAAAGCCACAGCACTAGACTCTTCACGCCTTTTGGATCTTGTACGAATTCCTTCATTAATGTCACCAATAATGAGTTCTTTGGGATGACTAGACTTGTGTTCTAGTTGCTAGTTGAATTGTCAGACTGTTGACATTTTTCTTCATTTGATTCTTCAATGATCATTCATTGTTGGTCTTCTGAAGTCTGAGCTACTTCTGGAGATTTAGACTTTGTAGAGTCTGGAGCAGGTTCAGATTCTTCAGGTTGAGTCTGAATCGATTGATTTTGTATAAAATCTTGAAATTTGACATTCATTGATTCCTCCACAAATTGAGTCCTTTTGTTGTATACTATGTAAGCTTTGCTGGTGGTTGAATATCCAAGGAAGATGCCTTCGTCTGATTTTTCTTCAAACTTACCAATTCGATCATTTGCATTTTTCAATATAAAACATTTGCATCCAAACATATGAAAATAAGAAACAATTGGCTTCTTTCATTTGAACAACTCATAGGGAGTTTTCTCCAGAATATGCCTTAAGAAGACTCTATTAATAATATAGCATGTTGTAGAAACTACTTCAGCCCAAAAACCAGAGGAAATGTTACTTTCAATTAATAAGATTCTAGCCATTTCTTACAACGATCTATTCTTCATTTCCACAACTCCATTCTGTTTTGGAGTATATGGTGAGGAGAATACATGCTGAAAGCCAGATTCATCACAGAATTTAGCAAAGTCTTGATTTTCAAACTCACCTCCATGATCTGTCCGTATACTTGAAATAACATACCATTTCTCATTTTGAACTTTCTTAGCAAATTTTATGAAATAAGAAAATGTTTCAAACTTACTTGCCAAGAAATATACCCAAGTGAATCGTAAATAATCATCCACTATTACTAGGCAATATTTATTACCTCCAATGCTCTGGGTTCTGGTTGATCCAAAGAGATCCATATGCAAAAGCTGCAGCACACGATTAGTGGAAACTTGATTTAATGGTTTGAAAGAGTTTCTAACATGTTTTCCCAATACACACGGTGTGCATAATTCAGATTTTTGATTTGTCAGGTTAGGTAGTCCACGAACAAGCTTCTTTGCAGAGCTCTTGGCTATTTGCTTCATGTTGATGTGCCCAAGTTTTCTATGGCAGAGATTAGCTTCCTCTTGAATTGAAATTAGACATTGGGATTTTTTTGATTTGATATCCAAGAAATATATATTCCCATATCTTCGCCCCGTGAATGTCTGAGAGAGTCTTTACTGGTTCCCGAACATGTCCTTCTTGAAAGTTGATTTTGTAACCTGTGTTGCACAGTTGGTTGATACTCAGCAAGTTGTAGTTGAATCCTTCCACTAGAGAGACGTTATTGATTATGAGACTTCCAATCTTTACGGTTTCGTATCCCACGATTCTACCTTTGCTATTTCCTCCAAAAGAAACTTTTCCACCATTGACTTGTATAAGCTTTATGAAATAACTTGAGTCTCATGTCATATGTCTTGAGCATCCACTATCCAAGTACCATTTAACATTTTTCTTGATAGTGACCTGCATTTAAAAATGATCTCAAGCCTTCTTTGGTACCCAGACTTTCTTGGGTCCAATAGAGTTAGTGCTATACACAGTCTTTGCCCAAACCTTCTTAACAGGTTTCCAAACCATAAGACATTCTTTCTCAAAATGTTCTGAGCTGTTGCACTTAGAACATTTAAGAGCACTGCGACCAACAGGTTTTACAAAGACTTTTTGGAAATGATTTCTATAAAAATCTTTTGTAAGTCTTTGTTTAATTCTTTCATTTACTTTTGGGAAATCAATTAGAGGAATGGTTTCAGCAGTCATTCCTAAACCTGATTTGTTAAAGTAAGGTTTTTGTACTGAAATAATCTTTTTTAATTTCTCAGAACCTACAGAAAACTTTTTTGAAACACTTGAGATATCAATTTTCAAAAGTACATTTTCTTTTGAAAGAGGATCATCCTATGTGGCAGAATCGATGCTAATATGAATAATTTTTAATATTCCTTTTTTCTGTGCTTTTTTTGGGTCTCACTGGCAACCGTTGCTAGCCATGGAGGCCTCACCTGCGGCCGCTGTGGCCACAAAAGCCCTAGACGAGGCCCCCGTGGTCCCACTAGCGGTGGGCGAGGAGGCTTTTGCCCGGATCTGGCGAAGGCCGCCTCACCCTCGCCTGCAGCCAGTGGGGTTCGAAGCCTTCCCTTAGGCTCATGACCAAAAAAAGCATAGAAAAAAAGGAAAATAAAAAATTCAAAACCAAAATAAAAATTCAATGAAATATTACAATATGAGTTGTCTACATTAACGCCGACCATCTACATCAGTGATTTTTGGCCAAAATTAGCAATTTACAACCAAAATTGACCGAATATACTCAATTAGCAAAATATGAAAAGGTTTAGACTCAATTAAGAAAATTGAAAGAAAGATTTATGTTTGAATTGATTAAAGCACAATATATTGATAACTTTTTGGACAATTTTAGCGTGAATTCCTTTGCAAGATTGGGTGATTAATTTTAATGAGGAATTGTGAGGACCAAACAATGCAATTGGGGACTGGAAATACCGAGAGCGTTTGGTTGATTTAAAGATGGTTTCAATGTGCATTTTATTCCTCAATTGATAGTAGAATCCTGTGGTACCCTTCTCATGGAATCAGTCACATTAATCGAATCACTTAAATTGGGTGTTCTATATATTCTTTTGTTTTGTTTATTTTATTATTTGATCACCGAAGCACATTTGCCGTAACCAATGGTTAACGTAGAACCACTTTCTGGAACCAAGCTGTATTAAAGTAACATTTGTACTCTCAAACTTGAAATGAACCAAGCTGTTGTCTGGTCAATGACGACCGCCGTGTTATGCACTCACTTTTTCTAAAGCCACTTCTTTTTCTACACCACTTTGTCGGAAGATATGATTCAGTGTGTCGCACGCCAAGGAAAATCAAGATTTTCTAACGTGAAACATGGGAGCGTTGGTCATCAAGAATCTGTCCTTTTTGTGAATGTGAACATGATCATTTTTCTCCAAGTCCAGCTCAGTTGAGGTCACAAGACAACCATGATGAATCGATCAATCTAATCAAATTCTGTTTGTTTCGCGGAAAAGATAATTACTTATATCGCTTATAAAAATAAATCAACGAAAAAAATTCATAGATGTGACATCCTGATTTTCAGTCTTGATTTCGATTAGATAAGTTGGGCCTTTCATCAACGTGACTATAGTGTTTTTCTTTGAGATGGCCACTCATGAGATAACTGACCTATCTGGTGAAGCCATTAAGGGATTTTAAATGCAATAGACTTGAAAATTCGACCAGGAATCGATTGCTCGACCGTACTAGTCTACAAGGGTCATTGAGGCACAATTAAAAATCGATCAGAGACCGAAGATAGGTCGATTCGACTAAGATGGTGATCAAAGTGTGGGTGATTCCACCTGATTGCAAAATTCTCATCGATCGGTACTAAACCGATTTTCTGTCGTTTTGGGTACCCTGTATTCGTATTTGAACCTCGAGATTTTTACGACCATCGAGAGTCACCAATGTGTCAAAGAGGTACATGTGGCTCGAAGAAAATCGACCGTGAGTCAAATTGCACCAAAAAAATTCCTAAAAGCTATCTGGTAGATAATGTCACACTAAAAGCGCGTTTGATTGAAAATAATCGCGAATTTAAATTTGATTTCAGAAATTGGAAGTCCCATCGTATCATGAGTCATTCTAGGAACGTTGGCTCACCTTTTGGGGAATTTCCTATGAGTTCGGGATTTTTTACGGAAAATCGAGATAGACGATTTGAAAAACGAACGGAAATTCGGATTGGCCAATTTGAAAAGATTTTTGGCATCTGGTGTGAGTGATTTGGCAAATGGAAGTTGTTTGCGCTTTTTCTGCATTTGAATTAGACTTCAACCAGATTTGTTTGTTCAGAAAATCAGATGCCGGGAAAAATGAAATAAAAGTCGATTTTGAAGGAAATTCGTGAGATAAAAAGGCCGTCTTATCTTGGTCTTCGTTTAGACTTCAAATTGCGCATTTGGTGAGGAAATTGGCCCCAGAATGACCAATTGGCAAGGTGTGTTGGAGTTAATCAAGTTTACAATTTTTGTTTTAATCTTTTTCTTCCTTTTTCCCTTGGTCTCTTGCCCCTTCACGTAGACACTCCCTTGGCCGCATATTATTTCTTCCTTTTTACTTCTCTCTCCACGTTTTTGTTGCCCCCACCGATGGTCCCATTTGCAGAATTCAACCTCACCTTTTGCTGTTTGACCAAGCCTTCACTTATCCAATAATTAAATACCTCTCTCTCTCTCTCTCTCGGCTGCGTGGACGAGCTCCCTCTGCCGTTTTCTACTTTGCTTCCTCCTGCTCATCTCTCATTTTTATTCATTTTTGCCGCACGTGGGCTGCTCCCAAACGAGAACCACCGTCCCTCATCCCCACCGACAGCCTTCTGCCCCTTCTCTCACGGCCACAGAAGCACACGAACGAAGCCTCCACTGAGTCAAACTTCCTTGGCCTATTTCGGTTGTTGATCCCTCTTGCCGCGCGTCCTTCAATCCACGAGACTGCAGCCACCAACCAAGCGTGCTTCAGCCACGCGTCTTCATGGGTCAACAACAGAAGCCTTGTTGACTCCAGCTCGCGGCCACCGCAGCGAGTTCAGCGAGCCCACGCATCTCCTCAGTCAACCGAAGCTGCCCGTGTGCGTCTCGCCGTTGTTTCTCCAGCTCAACGCCAGTCAATTCCAGCGGGTCTTCAACGCCAGCGAAGCTCGTCTACACGCCAGCAAGCAGCCCGAATTTTCAGCTCCATCCAGCGAATTTTGTGAGCCCATCTCCATCAAGCACGGCCTAGCATTCAGCCCACAGCTCGGTCAGCAAATCCAGCAATTCGGTCGGCCCATCTTCGCACATTCGGCCCAAGAGTTCAGCAGCCCAAACCCGCGAAGCAAGCCCATCAATTGAGTTTTGGGCCCGGTTCAGCAGCCCATCTTGAAGCCCAGACCAAGCCCAGCAAATTGCTATGGGCTTGCAAGGCTTTTGGGCCCAGCCCAAGTGTCTGCCGACGTTGCCGAAAATTTGGATTTCAGTTGCCGTCGCGCCGTTATTGCTGTGTTCCGGTCTTCGCATTTAACAAGTGAGTTTTGCTTACTAATCCATGCTTAGTTTGCTAATGATGCTTAGGGCTTGATTAGATTTAATGAAGCATGATTATGTGGTTAGATTAGTTTAAATTAATTAAATTAATGGCTTAATGATGCATGTTAGGCTATTAATTAGTGTAATTAGCAAGTAGAGACGTGTTAGTATTTATTGAATATATCTCGGGATTTTTCTCGATCCGTCTTGACTTCCAATTAGGCATTATGGGTCTAAATTGGATTTTTAGTATTTATTTATTAATTTTCGAAATTAATTATTTAATTTATTTTTCGAAAATTAGGTAGGAATAGCCAATGACCGGAATTTTATGTTGATTGTCATGATGCAAACCGTTTATTTAATTGAGCTTAATTTTGTGCTGAACATGAGTCGTTACAATCGACCTTTTAGCGAGAAAGGAGTCATTTTTGCCATTTTCTGTAGTTTCAATCACGAGAAACATCCCTCCTGCTTTGAAATTTTTGGAGTTTCGATCTTGCACATTACCGAACCAGCGATGACTGTTATTAGAATACGTCAAACTGTACTACTTAAACCAACAACATAGACATAACGAAATCTGATGTGCTTTTTGCCTTTCCCAAATCTAATCCATTTCTATATACAAATAACAAATGCTAAGATGTGGTCCCACGTCAAAGCGCATGGAACTGTGGAAGTAGGGCTTGTCCTCTCAATTCGTATTAATATTAAGAGCCTCCACTCGCGTGGCGACCATCCTTTACCATATTCGTATTAATAAATGGTTGAAGGCCATCCTCGCTATTGTGGCCACCGAACTCACTTGTGGCTTGTTCTTGGGTTTCCAGGGCCATCATCCCGAATTTCCTTGAATCCTCCTGGTCTTCGCTGGTGTCATGATCTGAGCTTTGACAACGACTAGATACTCTGGTAGGTCCTAGCATAATTCCCTCATTTAAATCATTCAGAAAAAGGTTTCCTTCCAATGCTCGAACTACCTGTTTACACAAAGCTCATATATTATTCCACACTTGTAGAACAATTTGCATTAATCGGTCATGTCAAAAAGTGAGTTGTAGCAAACTAAGACACTGAAAATAGTGTTTTTCTTTTCCTTTTTCTGGCTCAAATGAAGTGATAACCCATGATTTTTCATTTGTAGGATAAGCAAAACCATTAGGTAGAGCATAAAAATGTGTCTAAAACAAGGGGGGAAAAAGGAAGAAGAAGCACCCATTCTGGTATTAAAACAATGTACTTTCAACTAGGCAATGTACCTGTGTCATTCGTGGATGTTGTCGTGCAGAATGATGAACACAAGCAGCAGCACAAGCAATCATCTGAGTCATTTCCTCGGTAACGTAGTCCTTGTTTAGTTTTGGATCAACTATGACATCAAAATTGCCATCTTCTAAAGCTTGTGTGAGCAAAGGCCTTGCCTAAAATTTTATTAGAAGAGTCAATTCTATAACAACACTCACGGTGGAGAGAGGAAAACATGGAGGGAAATGATAAATAATGATAGGTCACAAGTAAATATGTTGCTGACAAACCACTTACCCAATTAACCAAGCTATGCTCATCACCGGGTAGAGTTCTGTCAACCGGACGACGCCCTCCTATCAACTCTAGAAGCACAACACCAAAAGAAAAAACATCTGCTTTCTCAGTGAGATTTCCACTAGAGGCATACTCTGGAGCCAGGTAGCTGTGCATTAGGTAGACTTACATTAGCAAAAGATAACAAAACTAATATATGCTTAGACAGGAAATGACTAAACTCAACTATCATTGGTGTAGAGAATATTTATCGAGTTTGAACCCGTAAAGAAAACCTCGTCGAAGTAGATTTTTTAGTTTGAGTAAATTTCCCAGTCTAAGTGAGTTTTCTAATTTTAGTTGGCCAAAGGAGATTTCCTGCTTTGGATATATATATGTGTCTAAAGGAGGCGGATTTTGGTTTTCACGCACTAGAGTGGGTAGAGGAGCTTTTGGCCACAACAATAAATTGTGTGGCATGCTTGTCAATCACATTTTGAGTAAATTGCGAGTATAGTGAACCAATAAATCTTATTCATCCGATTTGTAATTTTTTTGATTGAGATATAGTTTCTCGAGAAATTGTGACGATTAAACAATGTATGAACTATTGAGTATAATTGGGGGTTAGGAAACATTGGGACTGTTTGAGTTATTCAACTGTAGTTGTAATCTCAATTATATTACTTGATCTATAGTTGAATGTTATGCAACCCTTCTTTTGGAGTAGGTCCCACTAATCAAATCCACATAAATTTGGTATCTAATTTATTTCACCGTTATCTTTATTATTGTGTTTGAGTGTATGTTTTCCGCAACAACTAATATTATAGCTAGGTTTAAATGAGTTGAAGAGATTAGATGGTGACAAAAGAAGGAAAAGCAAAACTCATTTGATTTGATGGGAATGGTTTTAGTTTCTAGAAAATGTAGTTGATTATATCAAAGGAATCTGCACTTTTTCCTATAAGGGGAGATGAAGCAAGTTGATTTGGATTTGTTGGATAGACAAGCGTTAGTAGTTATTTAGCTAAAGTGGGCTCATAATGTTGCATTTAATATTGAAAGAGACTGCTACAATCTTGATTAATGCCATGTCAAACATTTACAAAAGTCCTCTATGATCAGCAAGATCAACTTGGTGTGACATTTGTTCTAGCTAAAAATAAGCAAATGTGTGTTAGTTGTGAAGCATGTGGTTGCTTGTCAACTGAGTTCGGTTGAAATTAACTTTGATGATGAGATACGTGCTTTAATTATATTATCCCCGTGGCCCACTAGTTAGAATACTACTATCATTGCAATAAGCAATTAATCTCGTTCAAGAAACTTAATGTTTGATGAGGTTCACAAATTGATTTTAAATAAAGACATCCATAAAAGAGAATCGGGTGAACCCCTGCCTAATTGTATAGTAACTTAAGGAAGAAGAAGAACTAATATTCATGTTAGTAGGAATAATGTGAACCAGAATAGACGAAATCAGTCTAGAATTGTGGTATTGTCTATTGGAATCGTGACAAGAGAGTGCACCTCAAAATGGATTTCCTTGCCGAAGAATGAGAGCAGTAAAGGAATTAGAGTCTAGTCTATTAATGATATTGCTACAATGGCTTACAATAACTTAGATAGTGCTTATTATGTTGTGCTTGTCACTGAGGATTTGTTATTTGATGGTTAGGTTATAGATCTAGTTGCTTATTTCATGCTATAGCAAACATGAACTATATTACTACTTATTAGTGCATGGATAGTGGTGAAATGATGTTAAGGAATAATGCTTACTGCGATGTTGTGAGACACATTCCAGAATTGAAGCCGAACTTGATTTCTTGCGTGCTCTACATTCAACCGGGTATCGATGTACTTCAAAAAGTAGAGTTTTGACAGTTGTTGCCATGGTAATTATAAAATGAATAGAGCACTATTGCCTATATGGGATCAAGGGGAGACGGTAACAAATTTCACCACGGACATTGGATGAATCGGTACAAGATTAGTTGCCTATGCATTTAGGGAACATTACGAAGAAAAGCCTGGAAGTTTTGAATAAAAGGAATTTGATGTGTGGTTATGTGGCTAAAAAAACTAATTGTATGCAGGTGCTATAGCTTAGGCAAATGGCTAAAAGTGCAATTCTGTATGACTGCAGAGAAACCACAAAGATTGTAGAGTTGATTCACTTAAATGTGTGCAAGCGGTCATATTTTCTGTCAAGGAAGAGTACCAATTGATGCTAACAATTGCAGATCACTACTCGACGAAGATTTGAGTGTTTGTGTGGAGGTGCAAGTTGAATAATATTGTCAAGATTAGATGGTTGAGAGCTTTGTGCGAAATGAAGGCTGGTACAACAATCAAGTATATGTGGACTAATAGTAACATGGAGTTTTACTCAAAGTAGTTGAACAAATTCTACACGAAGGAAGGCACGGTGAGACTTTGCATTAGTGCAAGTGAACAACAAGTTGCAAAATTAATGAGGAGAACATTACTAGGAATAGTCCATAAAATGCTTTCTAGTGTTGATATGGCTAAGAAATTTTCAACAAAATGCGCTTAATACGGCGAGCTACTGGATGAATAGATCTCCATCAATTACTATTTGATAGTAGACTCATGAAAAAGTGTGGTCAGGTAATTGATTATTTTTTTCTTAAAATATTTGGTTACATATGCTATATTCAAGTGAGTGACGATAAGATCAATGGCACGGCAAGAAAGTATATATTCCTAGGCTATGCATAAGGTGAGCGGGGCTATCAATATGTGGTACCTAGAATTATATTCACTTATTGCTAATAGTAAAATTATATTGATGAGAATCCAACAGTGTTATGTAGGAATAATTGTGGTAGTATTTATGTAGATTTGGATAGTGTTCAACTCAAGATGGAATTGCAACCTGAAACTCTTGAGGTAGCAAGTACTTGCGTAGTAGATAACACATATTCTGCTTGTAACGAGGTGGAACTTTCAAAGGTACTGGTGGTTGTTCTAGTTATTGAATTTGACAAGGTGCATATTCGATCTCCTAAGATATATAATGACAACAATGGTTTTTGCTTTATTTGTGGTTGAGAAGATTCCATTGGAAAATTCCTGTGAAGTGTTTAAAGGTGCAAATATTAGGGGTGATAGATTATAGGATAGGCTGGTTCCTAGTTTGTGGAACTGCGAACTAGTCCACCTGGTCCTAGACCCAACCATGAACCAAACTAATTGGTCCGATCCGTCTGATCCGATTCTTAAGTGGATCAAGAAACCGGCTCTTTTTTCTTTTTCTTTTTTCCCCATTCCCCACAATACTTCAAGTGTCATTGCATAGTTTAAACTGATACATGAGTCTAAACATAATTATCTTCTCCATGAACAAAGTAATAATGATCATCAAGAACCACGTCTGAGAGGCATCAAGTCGCAAAAGAGGCATGAGTGTTGCGTGTATGAGACTAAGAGAAGTGAGAGTGAGAGTCGTGACCGACAAGCATGCATGATTGAGTCTAAGCAAGAAAAGAATGGGAATTTAAAAATTAGTCTCATCCAAGTGGTTCAAGTGGGTGTGTTCACACATAGAACTGGGAACTGAACCGATATTCATCGGTTCCTAATTTCGAGAACTTCCCAAAACTAATTGATTCGGTCCAATTCCCAATTCAATCTGATTCTTTTCCTCACCCCTAGCAGATAGAGTTAGTGTCTCGATAAGGTTCACTGTTATGATGGAGTTCAAGCATGGCTTGGAGTTAAAAGATTCTTGTGATGGGTGAGCCCATGAGGGGCTGTGGAAGAGTAGCGATGACAAGTTTCCATCAAAGCGATTGTGATTGGCCCAAACCTCGAGCAAAAGTAGAGATTGTTGAGAATAAGTTACATATTTGAACCTATATAGGAAATTCGATCCAAGTGAGTTTCCTAATTTAAATAGGTTTCTTAGTCTGAGTGGTTTCCTAGCTTGAGTAAATTGCCTAGTTTTAGTCAGCTAAAAGGGGTTTCTAGTTTGGATTTAAATATATATAAGATAGATTTTGGCTTTTGCACATTAGAATGAGCAAAGAAACTTTAGGTTGTAATAATCAATCATATGGTGTGCTCGTGAATTATATCTTAAAGAAATGAAAAGATTGAAAGATTATTTCGTAAAGAATTATGAGAGATTTTTTTTAGAGTGTATTTGAGTGACTCAACTATACTTGTGATTACCATTATATCACTTGTTTTATAGTAAAATTCTATACTAGTCTCCCCATGAAATAGGTCCTGCCAACCGAACCTAACCGAACCATGTAAAGTCAGTATTGATTTATTTCCATGTTCTATTTATTATTATTACGTGTTTTTTACAACATTTAGAACCAATTTAGACTAACCATATGCAAGAGAAATAGCCTTACCCAAAAGTTCCCATTACTCGAGTAGATACATGAGTATCTGTATCATAAGCAAACTTTGCAAGTCCAAAATCTGCAACCTAAAATCAGAATGTCAACCTTTAGATTCATATCCAAATAGCTTCACACTACAATATTAGATTATGCATTAAAAGTTCATCATAACTCCAAAAATAATTTCAAGACTAAAACTCTATTATTTAGCTCTCCAAATGATTTCATCAAGAAATCAACTTTTGCAACCTTAAGATCTTTTGCCATTTCTCTTGGCTTCGGCTTATAAAAGGATGTTGGAGGGATGCAAAGCTTTTCAAGATATGGAGTAGTTCGCTAGCTTAAGAAGCTAACTGAATAATGTGGTAGTGAATTCCATAAACAATTTAGATCACCGATATTATCATGTAATGATTAAATAGTTGCACATCGTACCTTTGCCTCAAAATTAGATTCCAGAAGAATATTAGCAGCCTTGATGTCACGATGAATGATTTTGGGATTACCTGAGAAATGAATCCAATAAAAAACGAACCATGAAACTTATCATAAGAATAAGGTTTGAAAGAGTGTACTTACATTCCTCATGTAGATATGCCAACCCCCTTGCAGAACCTAAAGCAATCTTCATCCTCATAGGCCAAGTCATACTTGGGCGATCCTTCCCTGCAATGACATTTGCCAGTTCCAACGATTATAATGTTTTCAATAAGCCAAAATAACTACACATACTTTGTTGCCTACGCATGCGCATTGCAGTGGAGATCAAGTTAGCTGATTATTATGAGATTCCACCAAAATCACCTGAGATTTTTTTTTTCCCTTTTTTATACTTTTTAGTGGACTTTTGCCGCATACCTGGAAAAGGCTAGGCAATTGTCGTCGTCACTAACAACAGCATTTGGAAACAGTGATCCAATTTGATTAAGTGAAAAATGAAATTCAACATAATCCCAGCATACTGCCAGATAAACAACTTTGATATACAAATCCCTTACTCCAGAATAGAGGGAACATATAGACGAGTCCACAATTCCAGCAGCACTTAAAAAAGGCATTGACCATAGAATATCAAAGTTGTATGGTAGCTAGAGTCCCACAGCGAGAGAGAGAGAGAGGGCATCATCGGATGAAAGACGTACATGTATTCCTCTAAAGTCATACTCACCGTGCAAATGAAATTCCAACGTGCTATTTGGAACACACTCATATACCAAAATTCTATGAGGACCGGAAATGCAGTAACCAATAAGCTCAACAAGGTGTCTGTGATGAATACGGCTAATGATCTCGACCTCTGCTTGAAATTCCCTCTCTCCTTGTCTGCTTTCAGCTTTTAACTGCTTGATTGCAACTACTTTCCCGCTCAAAAGTACTCCTCTATGAACATAGCCAAAACCACCTTGGCCAAGTAGGTTGAGATTGGAGAAATCATTTGTTGCTATTTTTAGTTCATCGTACGTGAATGTGTTCTGTGCAAGACCTAATGCCATGCCTGGAGATGATACCGAAGAAGGTCTTAATGAACACATATTTGTTATTGAGAATGGCTCAGAAGGAGTCAGACTTCGGGAACTCGACACAATAAAATTACGAAGAATTTACGAATTTTAAGAGCTCGCATTCAAGCATAGAAATCTCACCTGTAGGCCTCTGTGGAGGATAACTCCCCAACTCAAGCCGCCGCCTCTTCCTTCGATATAGAACCACGGATATGCAAACCCCAACCAGCACAATGAGCCCCCCAATCCCTATCCCCACTATCAGCGCCAGCTTCCACGGCGGCAATCCCCGTTCAGAGACGCCGGTGGAGAAGAGGTGGAGTTAGTCGACCGAGTGGGGGAAATCGATGATGGGGCGTGGCCCATGGGAGGCTCCGCACTCGCCGGTGGGGGAGGACTCGCCGGCGCCAGACTCGGTAGCAGGGAAAGCACCTTCCATGCTGGCGGGGGAGGACTCGCCGGCACCAGACTCGGTGGCGGGGAAAGCACCTTCCTTGCCGGCGGGAGCGGGGGATGACATAGGTTTATCATTTCCGTCCGATCATCGAAGCAACCCCCAGCCGCTGACGTCCCTGGCACTCCCACCATCAGAGGCCCACGAGTTCGATGCGTACGACGTTGCTCGGAGTGGAATAAAAATTGTTTTCACATATTTATGGGGAAGTTTTGGACGGATGTGTTTCGAGTGGATGTGTGAGAGCTGGAAAAGTCAGGGAGAGAGCTGGAAGGAGTATCCCATACACACACATATATATATACGTGGAATATGTTCTAATAGTTGTCGTATTTTTACAAAAATCAAATTGTAGGAATAGCATGATTTTAAAAAAAATTCTTGAAGGTTAAAATTGTATTTAAACTCAAACAGACATGGTCTAAATTAGGCTGCTAGGATGAGAATTTTGCAATATTGCATACTTTCTTAAGCCGAGCATGGACTGTTTGTGACATGCTGCTTAAGAATGAAGACGGATTAATCAACTTATGCCTTTGCTAAATCTAGTTCCACGGCTTGTGCTACTATCTTCTTTGGGAAAATGTAAGGGACGAAGAAAAGAAAAATGGAAAGAATCGAGGTTGGATTTGAAGAGCAAAGCATAAATTGTGTCGTGTACTCGGGACTTACATACTGAAGATTTTTGCAAGTTTTTAAGCCAATAAATTTTCTGGTAAGATTTGTGAATTACAGGAAAATTGTCCAGAAACTCTTATACCTATTGTACATTTGCTAATTCGATTATAAACTTTTCAATTTTTTCAATTGAGTTCATCCAGCCAATTTTTGTCAAAAATAACTTATGTATATGCTCGTCGTCTTATGTAGTAGGGTCAGTGCTGATATGAACAATTTTTAATATTCCTTTTTTCTGTGCTTTTTTTGGGTCTCACGTTGAACGTGGAGGCCTCACTCATGGCCAGGGGGGCCGCAAAGTTCCTGAACGAGGCCATTGCGTCCCCTCTAGCTACGGGCAAGGTGGTTTTCTTTTTGCCCAATTCTAGCAAGGGCTGCCTCACCCTCGCTCGCGGCTAGTGGGGTTGCAATCCCTCACCTAAGGCCTCGCTGCAACGACCCAAAAAAAGAACAAAAAAAGGGAAAATAAAAATTCCAAATAAAAAAAATTCGATGAAATATTAAAATATAACTAAAAATTGTCCATATCAGCACCAACCATTTACATTAGCAATTTCCAATCAAAATTGACAATTTCTTACCAACATTAGCTGGATGGACTCCATTAGCAAAATATGAAAAGGTTTAGACTCAATTGAGAAAATCAAAAGATTTAGAATTGAATTGGTAAAAGTGCAATAAGCTTATAATTTTTTGAATAATTTTCGCACGAATTCCTTTGCAAGATTGGGTGATTAAGTTTAATGAGGAAATGTGAGGAGCAAACAATGCAATTGGAGACAGGGAAATACTGTGAGCGTTTGCCTGATTTAAATATGGCTGTAATGTCCATTTTGATTGCTCAATCAATAGTAGCATCATGTGGTACCTTTGTCATAGAATTGGTCACACTAATCAAACCACTTAAATCCGGAGTACTATTTATTCTTTTGTTTTGTTTATTTTATTATTTGATCACTGAAGCACAAATTATATTTAACGTCCGGCATAACCGATAGTTAACGTAGAGCCAATTTCTAGAACTAAGCTAATATTATAGTAAATTTGTACTCTCAAACGTGAAATGAACCAAGCTGTTGCCTGGTCAACGACGACCACCGTGTTAGGCACTCTCACTTTTTCTAAGCCACTTTTTTTTTACACCACTTTGTCGGAAGATAGGATAAAGTTTGTTGTACGCCAAGGAAAATCAAGATCTTCTAACGTAGAAGATGGGGGCGCGGGTCATCAAGAATCTGTTCATTTTGTGAATGTGAACATGATCATATTTCCCCAAGTCCAGCTCAGTTGAGGTCACAAGACAATCATGATGGACCACTTGATCCTAATCAGATTCCGTTTGTTTCACAAAAAATAAAGAATTTAGAAAATATTCTTCTAGAAAATGATTACACATATCGTTTACAAAAATGAATGAACAAAAAAAAATTCTTAAACATTAATTGTAGTTAATAATGGAAAAAAAATTCTTTTACTAATTATTTTAAGTAATACAAGCTATTATATTAAGTAAAATCTTTTCTAAATTATTCATTTTCTACCAAACAGAAGGAGCATAGGATCAAATCTTTCCCATGCTGTTAAGAGGTGCATATTGAGAAAAATGGTCGGCATCGATCATTCAAAATGCATTTGGTTTAAAGGATTTTGCCTTGAAGCTCGATTTGGTTTGGCATCTTGGAAACTTGGAAAGTAGACTGTGAATTGCTTGACTAGGCCGAATATTGCTCTCTTTGTTTATGGTAATGAAATTAACAAAACTTTCGGCCCCCAGGAAGAAAAAAACGTACTTTATCGGATGAGAGCGTTATCTAATTCTACGCCAAGAATTTTTGTTTAGATAGACAAATCAAGAAACTTTGTGTCACTGTTTTCATATATCTTTAAACTTTACTTTTAAAGATGTGTTATAGTATTGACCTATTTTCTAAATCATTCATTTTTCACAAAACAAACGGAATTTATGAAAAAATTATTACATTTTGATTGTAAATTTCATACATCAATATATGTAATGTCTAACCGTAATTTCATCCATTATCCAGGTTTCTTGTCATGACTTTTTTTTTATCAATGACTATGTCCCGGTCGTGGTATTTTGTATATTAAGAACAACTGCGTGTGAATAATAAAATGCTGATTTTGTAATTTCATGGGTTTGTTTTATGTTCCTAATAAAAATGGGGAAAAATGTTGAATATGAGTCGTTCCAATCGACCTTTTAGCGAGAAAGGAGGGTCATTTCGGCTGTTTTCTGAAGTTTTCTGGAGAGATTTAACTGTTTTTGTCTTTTGGGCGTGTAGAATGCTCTTTCCCAGTGGAAGACCGGAAAATGATCGAAGGAAAACATTAAGCAGGTAAAAATTTCTAAAATTATTACCGGGGCATTTTGTTTACCCTGTTTTTGCACTTCATTACGTAATATATTCGTGACGCTATAAAATAATTTTGGCGACGTGTTACGATATTTTCTATATCATAAAGGTGAAAAATCACTATTCTTTTGATCAGTTAACATTAACAACCCCATCATGATAATCAATGATTGCAGCAGAAAATAAATACATTGGTATGGATAAGATTTATGTGGAAGAGTGTCGAAATAATATCCAAAGGCTGCGGATTTGTTGAAGGATAGCTGCGAGTGGTGATAAACCGGTGCGGCTGAAGTTGCTATGACCATCAAGGGATAGGCTCCTTGGGTGCTTTTTAGATAACAAAAGCTCCGATACCAAATTAGAAAATTTAATCCAAAAACTTAAATTAATAATTAGAAGAATATAAATAGCGTATAAATCCCATTGTCAAGCTAAATTGAGCCATGTGGCTGCTATAGTAGAAAGGCAATTATTATTCGATAGGTGTAGAAATATCCAAAAATAGGATGAGAAGACTGTCACTCTTAACGCAAACTATAATAAGTCGAGTGCTCAAACGATGTCATAAGTCCGAATGTCACCGGAAGAGAAAACAGATGGGTAAATGACGATGCTTCTCTGCTGGTGTTGATGGAACTTAGGCACAATGTACGACGCGCAACAGCCACTAAGGCGGTAATGATAAAATTTCTGTTTCTCGATTTCTCTGTTTCTCTGTTTCCCGGAACAAGTTTGGAACAGAAATCCGTTTGGTAACGCAATTTGATTTCTCTATTTCTGAAATAGATTTCTATTCCAGAAATAGAGAAATTGAAGAAATCAGAAGCTGAAATTTTTAACTTCTCAAATTCTGAAATAGAAATAGAAATAGAAATTTTTTTTTCTCAACTTTTCAATTTTGTCCAAAAATATTTTAGATCACTAATATTGAAATAGAAATAGAAATAGTTAATTTAGTCCAAAATATTTTAATGATTTTTTAATATAATCATTTCAATCAATATTGATTGAAAATCTTAACTATTGGGTTAGATGGTGAGAATTGAATGAACAAGGCTTCATTTGTTGCACGCAACAGATTTCACTCATGGTAATAGTCAACTTGCCATATTCATATCTAACGAGTCTTTCTTTACCTACTCTTCCATAGTACGCTAGATAACGGCTCTATCTAGCTACCTTTTTTTTAATCATAAACTTCATATTAAGGCGGTAAAAATGGGTCAAATCATTAGGGTTTCATCCGAATTTTCTTTTATAAGGAAAGGAGATCTAATTAGGAGTTTGTTGTTCTTGTAAGAGTGTTGATGAAAATACAGATTTTGATAATAAATTTTTAAATAATCCTAGTGTTGATAATTTTGAAAAAAATTGGTGATGATTTTTGAACATGGTGAGGATTTTTTTAATAAAATTTGGAAAGAAATTAGAATTAGACTTGAAGTTAGGATTTTTTTTTTTTAGGAGATTAGACTATTATAATCATGGCTATCATTAGACTTATTTGATTAATGTGAAATCAATTTCGGCAAAAACATAACGACATATTCATTACAATTGAATTTCAATTGATTTTTTTTTTTTTGCCACGTTGTTTATTTTTCGAAAGAAAATATTACGTAATAGGAAACGTAAGTACATGTAATAGGAAATTCCATGAAATTGTATTTTCAACTTATTAT
Organism: Eucalyptus microcorys; assembly: GCA_014182515.1. NCBI lineage: Eukaryota > Viridiplantae > Streptophyta > Magnoliopsida > Myrtales > Myrtaceae > Eucalyptus > Eucalyptus microcorys. Next base: position 32,140,733 of record CM024571.1, read on the forward strand.
TTTCCACTATTATTTTGTATTTGAGGATGTCCTATGTTGTTTTAGTATTATTTTGATTATTATTTTGTATTTGAGGATTTCCTATGTTGTTATCTAATCAATTTCTATTCCTAGAAATAGAAATTTTATTCTGTTATCAAACGAATTTCTGTTCCAGAAATAAAAATTTTGAGTCCTTATCAAACAGATTTTTTTGCTCAGAAACTTGTCTGGGGAATAGAAATTGAGAAATCAATTTATGGCCAGAAATCAATTTCTGAAACAGAAATTTTGTCATGCGCGCCCTAAGAGCACCGTATGCATGGAGGCTTGCCAATATATTCTGCTTATAAACAATGAAGACTTGACTTGCACTTGGACATGAAGTGAAAAGCAGAAAAACGACCATCCGGGCGCACGTAATACACACTCTCTTTTTCTAAGGCTGTCACGCCCCAAACCCCAGGCACGTAATAACCCCTTCCTTGGTCGATAGAAAGCGATGTCCCAGGACTCATCACCGACCCTTCATTTTTAATCTTTCATTATGCGCAAACGGAAAACGAACCATCTCCCCATCAATAAACAATTAAGCAATCAAACAAGGATAGTGAGATGAACAGCAAAAACATAATGGAAGAAGTGCCAAAAAAGTCCTAAACCTTTTGTCTTTGTGCCGATTTAGTCCTAAGCCTTTTTTTGGTGCCGATTTAATCCTAAATATTTTTACGTTGTGCCAATTCAATCATTTCCGGCCAATTTTGACCGGATTTTGCTGACTAGACGCCGACTGACTGACGTGGCCTGATCGGCGCTAACATGGACAATTTTTAATAATATTTTAATTTTTTTGAATTTTTTTTCTTTTTTTTTCTTTTTCTTTTTTTCTTCCCTTTTCTTCCTCCAACCGACGAGGTCGAGGTCGACCTTGCCGGCCACCTCGCCAGTGGCCGTGAGGGCGGCCTCGCGCTGGGTAGCAAGGGTCGAGCCTTGCCCATGGCCGGCGAGGCTCAACCTCGCCGGATCCGGCGAGGGCGAGCCTCGCCGCCCAGACCTCGAGGGCCGGTAAGGGTAAGCCCCGCCAGCTCGGCACAAGGCCAACTCTCCCCACTCCGTTCCCCGATCCTAATCTCGCCCTAGAAATTTCCTCCCTCCGCTCGTTATCGTCGTCTCTAGGGTTTTACCGGAGCTCGGGGGTGTCCTCGGTCGCGCGACTCCAGCCCCAGATTTTCACCCAATTTCCCCCGCGGCAGCAATCCGTTAGGCGAGGCTCAACCCTCGCCCGATCTGGCGAGGACGAGCCTCACTGCCCAAGCCTCAAGGGCGACCTCACACCAAGCGGGTGAGGATCGCCCTCACCGCCCAGCGAGAGGCCGCCTCGCGGCCACTGGTGCGGTAGCTGGCGAGGTTGACCTCAACCTCACCGGTTGGAGGAAGAAGAGGGAAGAAAAAAAGAAAAAGAGAAAAAAAAGAAAATATTATTAAAATATTATTAAAAGTTGTCCACGTCAGCGTCGATCAGGCCACGTTAGCTGGCCGGCGTCCAGTCAGCAAAATCCGACCAAAATTGGTTGAAAATGACTGAATTGGCACAATGTAAAAAGGTTTAGGACTAAATCGACACAAAAACAAAAGGTTTATGACTTTTTTGGCACTTTTCCTGAAACATAACATCTACTCATCTATACATTTTCATATTGGATTAACCTACGGAGGATCATTTCTAATTTACAAGCCCAATAGAGGGGCCGATCCATCCACTAAGCCAGACCAAAAAGAAACTAGGCTAGGCTAATCCAATTATACACAAAAAGAACCCTCGGGCTCAATACTACAGTCACTTGGATCCAGCAGACTCAGACTCCATCAAGTCAGAGTTGGAGCCGTACAAGTCAGTTGCTGGTGAAGTGGGGCCAGGATTCTCCACTGCACTGTCAAGAGGGTCCAGCTCCATGGGATCCCAGTCAGCGTCCTCAGGGCCCTTACTAAGCGGCCCGTCAAAACCTCTCAGGGGATCGATCAGCATATTGACATCCTGTATGAACCACACCAAGAACCTATGGGGTAACCATTGCCCCGGTCCCTCATCCACCCAGATGGTAGAGAGATACTTCTCATACAGATGCGTCTGACCAAGAAAACAGTGGTACGTCACGACAGTATCCCAGTCTTTAGGGATACCAAATCTCATTGGCGGAAGTGCCATCCTAAGAACCTGAAAGTAGTTATACAATAACCAGTGAGATAAAATCTCAGCGAGTCCTCCCCTAAGCCCTCGGTTAGAATCCTAACTCAACTCGAGGTATTTCTTCAAAACCACCTCACAAACAATCCACGACTAACAATCACCAATCAACAAATCACAACAGCCAAGGTCAACCACTAACCACATAGTCGGTTCGCATGCAACCTTACCTGGTATGCCATACCCTGCACGTTATATCTCAGAACAATACACACAATGCACATGGGCATTAGATGATGCAGTTCATCAATCACATACGAGTCACGTCACAAGCGATCTCACCTGGCCATTGCCATACCCTGCACGTTATCGATTCATGCGTGCGTGCCATAAACAATGTGCTCAACCCATGCATAATCGGAACCAATGATGCCATGATTCCCATACGCTCTTGCACTTTAGTGTGCCACCTATCATACATCAATCGATTACACGGGTCCCGATTATAACGTAAAATTGTTATGACACGTCCTATATCATGCCATACAATTTTACCTCATAATAAGGCCCAACCATCTCAACACTCACACATGTTCCAGTTATAAATGACCTCTCGGCCATGGCCAACTTTCCAGTTAGTGATCATGCGACTCCCGCCGGGCTACCAATAAAAATCGGGCTTCGTCCCGCCCCGTCGAGCACGGCTACGTCTAGGACTTCCATTCAGACGGTATCCCAAATAGGGACATTGGTCCAGAATCTACTGTGACCGGCTTTCAACTCCCACCGGGCATTGCTCCCAAACTTCCGTTAGGTGACAGTCCAACATTTGATCACGTAAACATACCACCACAACTCACTATGCATTGCCTCCAAACTCCCGTTGGGTGATGGATTCCACTATTTGATCACGCAAGCACTCCACTAAGACTCCATTTTTATCTGTGAGCATTTAGCCAATGCACACACGCTTGCATATACAATTTCAAATCATTTTCCCCTAAAGGCAATCCATCTCGGTGTCCCTCGGACAAAGCATATTTCCTTTTTTTTTTCTGAAAATCACCCGATTCATGCGGATGCCCATGCATTTATACACTCAAACCACCTCATAAGATCAAAACACACGAAATTAGACACTTTTCATTCTCGGGTGAACAGTGTTTCGTGTACAGTGTTTTTCCAGAATTAAATAATTAAATAATTAAATCCAAAAGTCATTAAAACAATAATTAAATTAAGGAAATCAATCAATTAAGGCTAAACACCCTTAGTTAAGAACATAAGCCAAAATTAACCAACAAAGCAAGATTAAACTAAAACAATCTTAGCTATTCATCTAACCACTTATCTTAGGACTAATATAACTTAATTAAACCACCTAAACTAAAATTAACACTAATTAAACCAATCCTAAGCAAGTTTAGACACTAATCAAAGGATTAAGAGCTAAACTCACCCGTTAAACGAGCCTGAAAAATGGATGCGGCGGCGACGACGGAGGCTATGCTCAAGAACCTCTACCATGATGATCCAAGGTGGTCCCGGGGCTAAAACAGCAACAACAAACATTGCCTCCCACTGCAACCTTGAAGAACCGAACTGCAGAAGGAGAAAATGAGCTGGGCGGCTGGCCGAAACTCCAGCGAGGGGTTGGCCGGCAATCGGCGGAACCAGGGGGTCAAAAGGGAGTGGCTTGTGACTGGGCTAGGCGGAGAAAAGGTCGAAATGGGAGAAAACACGCAAAAATCGTGAAACAGTGCAGGCGGGCAGGCGGATCGACGAACCGGCGAGCGGCGACTTTAGGCCGGCCGATGGGTCAGCCGGCGGCTCCAATCGGCGAACAGCCAAGTCCTCCCGTACGATTTGGATATCCTAAGCACAGTGGTGGCTGACACGAGAGCTGATTTGCACGAGAAAGAAACTATTAACTCGGGTTTTTGGAGAAAGATCTACTGGAGCAGAAATAGGAAGAGAAGGAAAACATAGGAGAAAGGGCTGCGAATTTGCTTGGGCCTGAAAAGGGGAGAGAGAGTGATGTGAGGGCTGGTTTCTCTAGTTCTCTCAAGCTCTCAAATGCCTCAACAATGGATAAAGGAGGAGGCAAGGAAGAAGATGGCTGCTCAAGATGATGAGGGGCCACCAAAATATCCAAAGCTCTCAAGTAGCTACCCCACCATGCATGGATGTCCCACCATGCATGGTTGTCCTCCTCAACCATTATCCACACCAAGAATTCCTCAAGAAGTCTCCCAAACAACCCAAAATGTTGTTCCCCCTTGGCCTACGAATTTTGGACCACTTGCCATCTCATTTCATTCAATTCCCTTTCAATTCTCCTCCAATTGGACTCATTTCGGTCCCCATAAATTCAGCCAAGATGCCATCGCCCATCTCATGATTTTTTCTCGTCAATTGAACCAACTTGAATCCCAAAAATGCAACCAAAAACGGCCCTCTAATTTTCCCGGTCCAAAATAGTCTTACTTTAAAATTTTGTCGAAATCTCGGGTTTGCAGAAAAATCTTTGGAGGATGAGTCAACGTTTCTAAAATGAATCTTGATATGAAAAAACTTTCAATTTCTGAAATTGAGTTCAAATTCGCAATTAACTTCAACCGGGCGCGATTTTAGCGTGACCTAACCTACCAGGTAGCTTTCAGGAATTTTTAGTGCAATTGACTCGTGGTTGATTATTTTCAATCCACATTGTCCATCTTCGACTCATTGGTGACTCTCGATTATCGTAAAAATCTCGAGATTTCAAATGCGGACACAGGGTACAGAAATGACAGAAAAATCGGTCTAATGTCGTTCGATGAGAATTTTACAATTAGGTAAAATCACCCATACTCTAATCACATACCTCAGTCGAACTGACCTATCTCCGATCTCTGATCAATTTTGACAGTGCCGTATTGACCATTGCAGATTATCATGATCGAGTAGTCGATTTCTGGTCAAATTCTCAAATCTATTGCGTTGAAATCCCTTAATGGCTTCACCTGATAGACTAATTATCTCGTGAGTGATCAGCTCAGAGAAAAGAACTATAGGCACGTCGATAAAAAGCCCAACTCATTCAATTGAAAACAGAATCAGAAATTCGGGATGTCATAAAAGCTACTTTGCTGTCCCCGCTTACACAAAAGGTTGTGGTACGATAAAATAAAAGTGCGTCGTCAGGACCACATTTTCGGCCATGGAAAACGAGAGCGTGGGCCATCAAGCATGAGAGCTCATGTTGGGAACACGATGTCGATCTGATTCCCGCCCTCCAAGTCCAGCACGGTTGACTTCACTAGTCAATCAATCATCCATCGACTTCTGTAGGAATCGCTCAACGGATCATCCAAGCCAATGGACCACCCTCTTACTGATCTATCAATGATGTCAATGATTCAGCACACCATCAGAACCCCCGATACCCCCCATCCGCGAGCTACCAGAGAGCGACAAAACCAAGGCGACGATCTTATTAAAACGTAAGAACCTGCTATGGTCAGTCCAATCCATGAAAGCTAAACTATACTCAGTTGGAGAATGCCATAATCATACAACATGGCAAATACATAAAGACGGCAACAATTCATCCCAAAGAACTTTGAATTAGAGATAAGCTAGTTATTGAATCCTAAATCTAAGTGCTAGGCCAGTTTAGTCCGATTCGTTCTCAGGAACTAGGAACCAAACCGATTATTCCCAATTTTAAAGATTTGAAACTGCGAAACGGACCAATTATTTCGGTGGGAACCACCCAGAACCAACCAGTTTGGTCTGGTTTCCGGTCAACATGAGACCGATGCTCGCCTCTAGTTTTTACCATATGGAAATTATGTATTCTCGTTGTAACATCCTGAATTTCAAGTTCTGTTTTCAATTTAATAAGTTGGGCTTTTCATCGACGCGCCCTATAGTTATTTTTTCTAAGCTAATCACTCACGGAATAACTAGCCTATCAAGTGGAGTCGTTAAGGAATCTAAACATAATAGACTTGAGAATTCGACCATGACTCGACTACTCGACCGTGCTAATTTGCAAGGGTCATTACAGCACCATCAAAATCGATCAAAGATCGGAGATAGGTCGATTCAATAAAGATATGTGATTAGTGTGTAGGTGATTCCACCTAATTGCAAAATTTCTATCGAACGGCACTAGATCGATTTTAGCGTCATTTCTGTACCCTGTGTCCGTATTTGAAACCTCAAGATTTTCACAACAACCGACAGTTCGCCAATGTGTTGAAGATATACATTGTGGCTTGAAAATAATCAACCATAGGTCAATTGCACTAAAAATTTCCGAAAGCTACGCGGTTGGCTAGGTCACGCTAAAATTGCGTCAGATTGAAATTAACTGCGAATTTGAATCCGATTTTAGAAATTGAAAGTTCTGTCATGTCACGAGTCATTTTAGGATCGTCGACTCATCTTCCGAAGATATTTCTGCAAACTGAGATTTTTGGCAAATTTCAAAGTAAGGGTATTTTGGACCGAAAAAATCCGAGAACCGTTTTTGGTCGCGTTTTTGGGATTCAAGTTGGACGAATTGTCGAGGAAAAATATGAATTGGAGTGTAAACACCTTGATGGGATTTATGGACTCCAATTTAGGTCTAATTTGAGGTTAATTGGAGAGAATATAGTTCAATTTGATGGCCAAGAGTCCAAAATTCGTAGCCCCCATGGCCCTCAACCTTTTGGACCATTTGGGAGGCTTGTTTAGGAAGCCAAGGTGTTGCAACTTGGCTGAGGATGCCAGTCAAGGTGGTGGGGTAGCCACTTGAGAGCTTATGATAGATTGGTGGCCCCCTCCTTGACCAGCAGCTCTTTTTCCTCCTTGAAGCCCTCCTTTCTCCATTGTTGAGGACTTTAGTGAGTTTGAGAGAACCAGAAAACCAGAGGAAGCAGCCAGCAAGCCAGCCAGCCCCATTTGACCACCCCTGGCTGTTGTCCAAGCAGCTGAAGCCGCGCCCGCTCGCCCGCACATTACTGCTCATCCTATTTGTGCCCAGTCATTCGCTGCTAGTTCCATGCTCATCTCGCCATCCATGCGTCCGTGAGCCGTCGTCCAGCGCTGTTCGTCGCCTTCTAGCCGCCCCCAAGCCGCCAAAAGCCTCACCTGGACCAGCTGCTGCCTCCGCCTTCCATCCCGAGCTGTTTTAGCCACCGATTCAGCCCCTCAACCAACTGAGCAAAACCGAACCTCTCAGCTCGGCTGAGAGCTTCGAGGAGCTTTTCCAAGCCTTTTTCGGCCTTGTTTGGCATCGCTGCTTTGGAGTTTGTCGCTTGTCTCCACGTCACCGTCGCCGTGGACTCACCGACTTGCAAATCCGGTGATTTTACTCACTAATCTTCGCTTAGGGAGTTAATTATGCTTAAGGATTGATTAGTTTAGATTAATTAGGGATTATGTGGTTAGTTAGAACGGATTAGCGATTTAATTGTTCGTTTATGCATGTTAGGTGGTTAGAGTAGTGTAATTAGAGACTAGATAAGTCGTAATATTTATCTAAATAGGTTTAGAAATTTTCCGGACACATTTCGGTATTTAATTAGGTTTTTCCAGCCTAATTTTGCATTTTTGTTATTTATTGGTATTTATTTAATTAATTTTGGTAATTATTTAATTATTTATTATTTTTCGGAAATTAGACCGGGATAGCCGGTGACCGAAATTTCATGCTGATTGTAGTAGTGTGTTCAATTTATGCAATTAGATGTTAATTTGTGCAAATTAAGTGTTGATTGGATTTTTGGTCATTTATTCCAAAATTTGGGAAATTTCATTATTTATTCAGAAAATTCCGAGTGTTGGATTTTAACACCGAAAATGGTTTTATATACTATATAAAACAGTGAGATTTTAAATTGGAGGATATCAATTTTTCGGATTCGATCTGGCCGTGTACCCACACACGACTATTTTCACTAAGTATTTTTAATATGAAAAAAGTAGGCCAGGATCACTATTTTAATTGAGGCATTTGAGTACAATGTACGGTGTCTTGGGCCGAATTTGAATGGTCGTGTGTTGGTTAAGAGAACCCGTTCCAAGCATTTACGCCGGACGTTACCCCATATGGGTTACCCACTTAATGAGATTCGAGTCGCAGTAGATTCTGGACCTATGTTTCTTCGGGAAAGCCGTCTTTGAGAGACGAAGCCGTGCTCAATGGTGGTGAGACGATGCCTCGTTACACCAGTAGATCACTGAATTTGGGAGTAGGCCGTACCCTCGAGAGGCGAAATTAACAATTGAAACGCATGATTGTTTGTGTTAGATGCGCCTGGTTATGAGACAAAACTGGGTGGCACGATATGGGACGTATCATAACAGTTTGGCCTTATAATCGGGACCCTTGTGATTGATTGAGTTGATAAGGCGTTTCAATTGTTGTGTGCTATGATTATCTACATTGTGTATATGAACTATGCTTATGTGTAGGAGGGAACTGAGGCAAGGTAAGTTCTCTGTATTGGATGGCTAGGCCACCCTTGAGCGTATTTCCTTCCTAATAAGGATTTAGGGGGTGAACTTGCTGAGATAATGTCTTACCCCATCGTGAGCTTAACTTTTCAAGTCCTTAAATGGTGATCGTGGAGGACCCGAAGCCCAGAGTCGATGGAGGTGAAATTTGAAGGATCGGCGTATGTATCTGACTAGTTTGTCATAGGACAGTTTCTTTTTTAGAGCCAACCTTTTATAGACTTTTGACTATACTCGTTTTGTACCTAAACCCTGTTGTTTATATAAAGTTGGCTTTTGTGAAATGTTGCCCTGCTTTCCTATCACATGTTATTTATTGTCAGAGGTTTATTGTTTCGCTTCCGCATGCATATTAAAATGAATGGGTCGGCGATGCGTCTTAGGAACGTCGCATTTATATCGACCATTGAGGGATGGGCGCGCGCTTGAGGATCGAGGCGTGACACTCATAGGACAATAGGACTACTTGCATTTCCTTGGCATAATTCTAGTAATGAATGGCCACATCATACCGTAAGGGCAAAAATGTGGGAACATATTTGGATGAATGATAATTGTCTAATCATAAGATCAATAACATATCTGGATCTACGCGTGCACACACGAGGACGAAGCTCATTTTTCATGTACTTTAATATCATGGATCGGGGAAATATCAAATCCCGCACAGATAGAATCAATCGCATTGCACAAAAGCCACGTTCCATTAGGGAATGGAGAAAGTGATAACAAATGATGGAACGACGTCACTGAACAAAATAAAGTCATGAGGCCCGCTCAATCATTAAAAAAGTTGGAGGAAGAAATCGATAGTAGTACTCCATCAAGCACATTCTATCACAGAGACAATGACACCTTGTGGGTGTCCTATTCTGCCAAAATTAACATGTTTGTTGTCTTGAGGTCTCTGTGGATGATGGGCAGCTCGCAACCATTATGCGGACAATCCAAACCTGCAATATCTGCAAAATCTCCTTTAACTATGCAGATAACTGCTTGCTATATTTGAATGATCTGGACCTCTGCGTCTCTTCTTTAGATTCCCCAAACGTTACCAATGAGTACTGCATCACAACTTTTGAAGTTCGCCAAACAGACTTTCATGGTAAATCTCCCTAAGATAACGGCTTTACTATCTGTTTATCATGCTTATGGCTGCAATTCTTCTGTGTCTATTCTGTCGCTTTCTTGTAGGATCACTTCGTGACTTGCCAGAACTTACAAGGAAAACATGGTTTCAAGGGACACAGTGGACTCTCGCAAAGGTAAAAACAGACAAGTTGCCACCTTGTCTTTCTTAATGAAACTATCCTAGAAATGTCATCAAACATCTATCGACAAGAAGCGGAAGAAGAAGTCACCCCTGATCTGTTTCCTTTTGATCAACCAAATTGTAGCCAGAGCACACAAGAGCACTGTAGAAGGCTGAAACCGACGCAATGACCGGGATGGAGATGGGATTTTCATTCTTCTGTAGGCAACGATCTGGCAGGCCAAGATCTAGGTTGCCGTTCAAGCTTCAAAAAAAAAAAGCAAGTAGCTGGACTTAAGTGCTCTGGTAGCTTTTCGCAGACATGTTCATCGCAATAAAAGATGCGGATACTTTTTTCCCCTCTAAGTAAAGCTATGAAAGAAAGAGCAGAAGAACAAGCCTCAAGTTCAATGTCTAGTCCAGTAACCCTTTTCATGAGAAGATAAATGGATACACTCACGCATTAGTATGAGCTCCTGGAATTGAGGTATGAGTTAATTAAAGCTAATTAATTGAAACAGCTAATGAAAAGCTTTACTTTTTTCGGCTCATCTGCCTAAATTATTCATTAGTGAAAATTTGATCCAATGTTAAGGGAATGATAATTTATTGGCTCTCTGTTTCGTTCGTAGTTTCTTGCTTTATTATATTTTCTTGATCCAATATTGACTGTAGCGGCTTGTGGAACAAATATAACCAGTCAAGAGCAAACCGATCTTAGGAAGTTATGCCCTGATTAAATTCATCTCTCTAGTTCAAGACTTATAAAGATCCAAGTCAATCTCGATAATACAATCTAAGGAAGTTGCGCGTCGGCTTGGCTTGAGTAGTAAAATGGAAAAAATTTTGGCGCTAGCGCTAAGCCTTTGTGTTCATTGCTTTCATTGTCTGACTGAAGCAAGGGTCTGCCAAATCCCCCGACGAAAACGGAAATAATTTTCTTTTAAACGGAGAACATGAATCTGTTTTCACAAACTCCTGCACGCCCTCCGCATTGATTTCTGTAAAAAAAAAATTAAAAAAAAAAAAGGAGTTTCAAGAAAATTTACATAAGAAACTCTACGAGTCAAAACTGCTACGACCTTAACCAACTTGATAAGTAGTTTCAAGAACAAAACTAGGGGTGTAAAATGGGTCACGGACCTATTTTTGGACTCGTATTTTATTTATATGGATTGCATATGAATCAGATATTTTTAAAGACCCAATTAAAACTGGGTCTAAAAAGTGAGTATGATTTAAACTGAGTCAAAAATATATTAGAACTTATGACCCATTTTCAACTCATTTAAAATATTATGCAACCCACTTAACAAAAGTGCAGGGGAGATGAACTATTTTCCTCATCCTCGTCGATGACTAAAGCTTCCGCGATGCAAGCAGCCGGCCGCTCGCCTCCACACCGCCTCCGTGTCACGTCTCTCTTCTCCTCACTTAGGTCAAGCAATTTCCATCTGTCTCCATTTTTTCCCTTGTCTCGATCTTCATCATCTCCCTGTCCTTGACACAGATCCTTCCCGCCTCCCGCTTCAATGCCGCACCTCCGCGACCTTCATTTGAGGCGGACCAAAATGCTTGATCAAAGAAGGAGCTCGATTCATGGTTACCGACGCCTCAAATAGGTTTATCAGTGAGTTGGGGTTGCTGCTTCGAGTCCGAATTTGGAGCCTTCCATTTTTTATCGGTCAGTCATTCTCTTCTCATTTCAACAGTAAAGATAGGAAGATGGCTGCTAATTGTGAACACTGTCTCTACCGTCACTCCTTCAATATCCCCTTTATTGGGTTCTTCCTTAGCGCAAGTAGCGACCCCAGTGTGATTTCTTGTTCCGATTACAGATTCCGCCTCTGCATTAAGATTTCACGTTTTTATCTCATCTGGCTCTTGCTTGTTGCTGAATGGGTGTTCAGAGGAGTGTTCTAAGTTGGCGTATAGTGAGAGATTTTAAGCTCTGAGCTGAAATTTGAAGCTAGTTTGAGTAAAAGCATGAAAGATCATGTGCGTGCTTATGACATATAATTTGCTATACCTTTTGAATGCAATTGAGGATGGAAAATGATGGATGCTTATTCTTGTGACGTATAATATTGGAAGTTGAAATTTACTCCCATCTCAATTCCTACCTTTTTCAAGTTAAAGATTCCTCCTTATCTCGTGTAACGTAGTTGCCATAGTCTGCTTTATAAATGTCTGAGCTCACTGGATCCATTCACGAAATCTTGTGAATAATACAATTCTCACTATTTTCAAGTTCTTGTTCAATGTGTTTTGAATTTATTTTATGGCGATTGTTGTTTGCTAAGGTGTGATATGAGATGGTGTGTGATTGTATGCATTTGAAAGAAAAGAAGGGAATTTTTGCTCCTAATTGACATTTAATATTCTAAACAGTACCTTCCTAGTAAACCCTAAGCCCGCCTCACTAAACTGAATCAAATAAGACACGAGGAAGCTTTATAAATACATATTTAATTGGTCAAATTCTTTATAAATATTTCATTATAGGTTTTTTTTTTCATTTTTTTATTTTACTTATATTTTTAATTATTTAATTTTCTTTTTTAATTTAATTTGAAGTTTTTATCCAATTAGTATATAGCTTAAAGTTAGCTTGAGTTTTCCTAGAATATTAATCAATTCTAGCAATATAAATCAAGTCGGGTACAGATCAAGTATTAGTCACTAAATTTATACTACATAAATATGAATCAAAAAAAATTAAACAAGTTGGACCATTTTCGACCCGACCCGCTCATCTGATGGGTCTACAAAACTCCACATAAATTACCGCATTGATTTGGACCAGTGTGTAAAGAATTTAAGCAACTACAGCAATTTGGATTAAACAAATTTTGCAGATTCATTCTTCGAGGAAGTAATGGGAAGAGTACGGGTTGATGACAATCATAGAAACTCGAGGGTAATGAATTGAACCGGAACGGCCATTGCTTCCCAACTTTCGAGCCTCCTACTTTGAGTTTCGTCCTTCCCTTCTTATACATTTCTCTAGCAGTGATGACAATCTTTAGAATACCTCAAGCTATACTACTCAAATCAGCAACACAAACGTACTGACACCTGATGTACCTTTTTCCTTTACCAAATCTAATCCATTTCAATCTACAAGTAACAACTCACACCATGCAGCCACAGGCCAAAGCAGAGCATGAACTTTCTTCTTCCGGAAGATGTTTCTCCTCGAAGCACGAATCTTGCAGACATACCGTGGAACTGTGGAATTAGGGCCTAGCCTCCCAGATAATATTAATATTACGAGCCTTCATTAGCATGACGACCATCCTCTGCCATTTTACCCAAGTCCATCTCTTGGGTAGTCTGTTGAAACCCACTGCTTGAGCTGGATGGATGAAGGCCATACTCACTAGTGGGGCCACTAAACTCGCCTGTGGCTTGTTCTTGGCTTTCCAAGGCCATCGTCCTAAATTTCTTTAAATCCTCCTTGTATTGACTGGTGTCATAATCTGAGCTTCCATAAGGACCATATGCTCTGCTATGTCCGGGCACAATTCCTTCATTTAAATCGCTCAGAGAGAGGTTTCCTTCCAATGCTCGAACGACCTGATTACATTAAGTTCCAATCTTATTCCACAATAGTAGACCATTTTGCATTAACGGTCATACTGGAAAGCAAGTTGTAGCAAACTGAGACACTGAAACTATTTTTTTTTTTTCCAGCTCAAATGAAATGATAACCCATGACTTGTAAAAGGATCAAAACCACTGATTAGAGCATAGATTATCTCTATTATATAAGGAAAAAAAGAAATGCATTCTCATATTGAAACAAAGGATTTTTAACTAGCAATGTACCTGTGTCATTCGTGGACGGTGTCGTGCAGAATGACGAACACAAGCAGCAGCACAAGCAATCATCCGAGTCATTTCCTCGGCAGTGTAATCCTTGTGCAATTTTGGATCAACAATGGCATCAAATTTGCCATCTTCTAAAGCTTGTGTGAGCAAAGGCCTTGCCTGAAATTTCATTAGAGTTTCCAATTCTTTGACAACATTCAAGGTGGAGAGACGGAAACATGGAGGAGAAGGATAAATAAATAAAGGGAGGGGGAGAGGGGGATTAGAAGCTCAAAGTCCTAAAATTGGCTTTTCCCTATCAGATAAGATCACTAATAATAACAGGCCTCAAGTAAATATATTGTTGATAAACTACTGACCCAATCAACCATGCTATCTTCAACAAAGGGTCGAGTCTTGTCAATTGGACGACGCCCGGTTATCAACTCTAGAAGCACAACTCCAAAAGAAAAGACATCCGATTTGTCAGTGAGCTTCCCACTGGAGGCATACTCCGGAGCCAGGTAACTGCATTAATTAGACTTACCTTAGCAAAAGATGACACAACCAATGTATGCTAAGAGGAAACAGGTGAACTGAACCATCATCTATACCAAAATTAGACAAACTATATGCATAAGGAATAGCCTTACCCGAAAGTTCCCATTACTCGAGTCGATACATGAGTATCTGTATCAAAAGCAATCTTTGCAAGTCCAAAATCTGCAACCTGGAATCAGTAATGCCAACTTTTATATTTCGCATCCAACTAGCTTCACACAACAATATTAAATTAAGCATTGTAGAGTTCATCACAACTCCAAAAATAGCTGCAAACGAAACGTTGGTTCCCCTAATGATTTCATCAAGAAATCAACTTTTGCAGCCCTAAGATCTTTTGCCGTTTCTCTAATCTTCGGCTTATACAGAGGATGTAGGAGGGATGCAAAATGCTTTTGAAAAAATGAAGTAAATCAATAACTTAATAACTAACTATATAATGTGGTAGTGAATTCAATAAACATCCTAGATGATCGATATATCATGTAATGATTAAGCAATCGCACATCATACCTTTGCCTCAAAATTGAAGTCTAGAAGAATATTAGAACCCTTGATGTCACGGTGAATAATTTTGGGATTACCTGAGAAGTGAATACAATAAAGATGAACCGCGAAACTTACGGTAGTAAAAAGGTATAAAAGACTCTACTTACAGTCCTCATGCAAATATGCCAACCCTCTTGCAGAACCTAAAGCAATCTTCATTCTTGTAGGCCAAGCCATAGTTGGGCGATCCTTCCCTGCAACAACATTTGCTAGTTATAACAACTATAATGTTCTCAATTAGCTTTTCAGCTCCAAAATAATCAAACATCCTGTGTTGCCTATGCACAGTGGTGATCAAGCCATTTGGTTATTATGGCATTGCTACAAAAGTGTTAGCTGGCTGCAATGTTAGGGTCTGTTGTCCAATCCCCCACCCACCCCTTTTTCCATGTTAAGAGATTTTTGCTGCTAGATAAACAGCAATGATATATAAATTCACTCATTCCAGAATGAAGGGAGTTTATAAACAGGTCTCACTATTCCAACAGCACTTCAAAAAGGCATTAACCATAAAATATCAAAGTTGTATGGTAGCTAAAATCCATACTTCGAGTGTGATCTTGGAAAGAAGGTAACACAGAGAGAGAGAGAGAGAGAGAGAGAGAGAGGTGATTGATATTAGAAACGGCATCATCAGATGAAAGAATACATCTATACCTCTGAAGGCATACTCACCATGCAAATGAAATTCCAGCGTGCCATTTGGAACAAACTCATATACAAGAATTCTCTGAGCACCAGAAATGCAGTAACCAACAAGGGAAACAAGGTGTCTGTGATGGATGCGGCTGATGATGTCAACCTCTGCTTGAAATTCTCTCTCTCCTTGTCCACTTCCAGCTTTTAACTGCTTGATCGCAACTACTTTCCCACTCGAAAACACTCCCTTATGAACATAGCCAAAACCACCTTGCCCAAGTAGGTTGACATTGGAGAAACCATCCGTTGCTATTTTTAGCTCTTCATATGTGAATGTGCTCTGCGAAAGACTTAATGCCATGCCGGGAGATAGTATTGAAGGTCTTGCTGAACCCATGTCTGTTGTTGAGAACTGTTCAGAAGAAGTTGGTCCTTGGTGATTTGACAAAATTCGTGGCGGAGGAGTAGGCTTTGGCCAATTTGTAACTTTGTCAATTGATGGAGCAACATTGGGTTGAAAAGGCTGAGCTGGGCCAGCAGGAGGGTCATCTGCAAGGAACATTATGTAATTTTAACCCAACTTCTTATATGCATTGAAAAATCATAACCCACAAAGCAATCGGCATCAAATTATCCTGAAACACATACAGATATTAGAGAGAAAATGATCGAGCAATTGGCATCGATACATTCAGAGAGACACGCAAGTAGCACTCCCAAAATTTACAGCAACTTTAAGCGAATTTAGCTGAAATGAAATCGTGGAAGCATATAAGCAATCCACACAATCAACGCGCAGGATTCACAACTCGGGGTCTTGAAAACAACAAGAGATGCAATTTTTCAGCCTCTAGCGAAGTCTTAGCGAGTTCAAAAACCCCGATGACTAATCCTCATTTCAGAACCCAAGTTCATTTCTAGCTAGCCGACCGACCATAAAATGAAGAACAAATGACGAACTTCGAAAGCTCGCGTTCAAGGATAAAAACTCACCTTTAGGCCCCTGTATAGGGTAATTCCCCAGCTCAAGCCTCCTCCTCTTCCTCCTCCGGTAGAAAATCACGAAAATGCCGACCCCAACCAGCACGACCAGGCCCCCAATCCCAATCCCCACTATCAGCCCCGCCAGCGCCCCCGGCGGCAACCCATTCGGAGGCACCGGCCCCGTCGCCGCCGGTGGAGGGGGAGGCGGAGGAGAGGTGGAGTTCGTCGTCGTCGCCGGCGGTGGGGAGGCAGCGGCGAAGTGGTGTTGGAGCCGCCCGGCGCCGCCGGAGCGGGAGCCGGCGGCGGCGAGGACGACATCGGGGGCCGGGGAGCTCGATGAGTCCGAGGTTGCCCCGGGGGTTTTCCTTAACTTCTCTGTTGGCTAAGGAAAGTGGAAATTACAAATGTTTCTGGGGAAAACTTGGCAGGTTGTGTTTGGTGTGGACTGAAGTGAGAACTGAAAAGCTAGAGAGAGAGAGAGAGAGAGAGAGAAATGGGGGGAATATTTTCTGGTGGTAACTGGTAAATACTTAGAAAAAGAGAAAAAGGAAGTGGGTTCCGCGCTGCAATGATGTAGCCCCGCCGGAGTTGAATCTTATTATTTATAATATTTTTCTGTTTTTAGTAAAACACCAAAACTTAGAAAACTTAAGTTGAACGAAAGTTGTTTTTTCGGTTTGGTTGGTGGCATGCGTCAAGGGGAGGAGGAGGAACGCGCATTCTCTATTAATAATGTGAGAAGCATTCTGAAATAAAAATAATAGGAATGTCAAAACTTTTGTATAGTGTTCAATTAAGCACCGAAATTTTTTTTGCTCACTTAAGTGCCACATTGAAGCAAAATTATCTACTTAAGTATCACTTCCAGCCAAACATCCTACGTTGATTTTTTTTAAAAAAAATTTATTTTATTGCTTTTTTTCTGTAGGGCCAACGAGGGTCACTGACAACCCTCAGCCATGAAACCCTTGTCAATCGCCTCGCCTTCGACCGCTGCAGCCCAAGATGAGGCCGTCGAGGCCTTGTCGGCTTTGGGCAACCGCAAGTGAGGGTCCTCATGACCTCACCCGCTACAAGCGAGGCCCCGACACCGTTGGCCAAAGCCTTCGTAGCGAGAGCAAGGCAATGAGAACCCTCACCAGCAACTGACAAGGCCCCAATGTCTCACCCAAGGACTTCATAGTCAAGGAGGATTTTGTGGCCAATGAGGATCGCCGATGACCCTCACCGGCCCTAAAGAAAAAAAGCAAAAAAGAAATTATAATAATAAATTCAAAATAATAATAAATATTTAAAAATATTAAAATAATATTTTTTGAGGGTCACATTCGCTTTTCCAATAGGGCAAATTGGAAAATGACACTTAAGTAATTGATTTTTCAAATTTGTAACTCTCAAGTGAACAAAAAAAAAAATTGACAATTGTATTATTCTTATTAGGGATAAGCATAATTCCTTAATAGAATTGGGAACTAAACTAGATCCACAACCCAGTTCTCTTCTCGGTTCTATGGAGGGAGATTTTGGTTCTCAGTTCCTCTTTTTCTAGAACCAATGGTTCCTGGTTCAATTCTCGCTTCCTATAGGAATTGGAACCAAAATTGGACCGGATTCCTAAACGTAAAATTATTTACGCCTTTTGCTTTTCTTTTTCCCTTTTGCTTTTTTTTTTTTACCTTTTGCTTTTCTTTTTGCCTTTTACCAATGAGTTTTGGTTCTTATGGGATTTCTATCATTGAATTCATGAAACATAACCCTAATGGACTCCATCCATTTGTTTAATTGAATTGTGCATATTTGTGGATCAATTTAGTGAGCTCTTTGTAAAGACAAACAAAATATGAATTCGAGTTCATTTCCCATAAGTTGTTATGTAATTTAGTGAGATACCCACCGAGTTAAAGAGTAAAATTTGTTGTCTTCCCATTGCTTTATCATTCTTCCCCGAGCAAGTATTTTCTAAATAAGATATTTGGATAGTTTTCAAGGACTGAGATTCATCTTTGTTCTCTTTCCTTTGTTTTTTTCATGATTATGGCTACAACATACTTATGGTTTCTCTTAAAAGAATGTGGGATGAATGAAATAACCATGGAGAATTCATAGATGAATGATTATCCAAATGCTAAAAAAAATCGAAGTTGACAATCAATAGGGTTTCTATATGTTTCTTTTAAGAAGTTCTTTTGCCACTGTTCAATCATTTTTAAGAAGCCAAACATGTGTAAACCAAACATGTCCAACTTGCTTATTATTGTTGCGTTCATTTTCGTTTGTTTAACTAAAAATAAAATCCAAAAAAAAAACTTATTGGATCATGTAATCTGTGACAGAGTGGGTTCTAAGTTTTAGATCTTGATAGGTAGATTCCAAGTTCCAAGTTGAACCTATAAGAATCTAAACCGCTCACTCCTAGTTCTTACCCCAAGCATTTCCACCTCTTGAAAAATAAAGTCCATCAAATTTGGAGAGAGTTCGAATTTACGATTTTCATCTAACCTATAATTGCAACAAGAATGTTTTTGATCAATATGTTAACGTTGTTATGCGCATATGTGATGTCGACAACTTGTATGTTTTGCGAAATGAAAAAAAAAAGAGATCGACAATTGATGCACTCACGGAAAAACGGCGGTGTTTTCATTGGAGTTACGCATAAAAGCATAATTAAAGGTCCGTTTATTTCGTTAAAAATAAATTTAAAAAATGATATTTATTTTATTTAAAATTAATTAGTTAATAAAAAAATATTTTCATTATCGATAATCATTTATATGTAAATATTTTTATGAATGATGAAATTTTTTTATTTTTATAGATGATATAAGTGATTATTTTTTTTCTTTTCTTGGTCCGAAACTTAAATAATGTATGTTTTCAACTAGCGAAATAGAAAGGGACACCATTCAATTCCTTTTTTCCACGCGATCGAAAGATTAAACAAAAAAGGTGGACAAAAGAGATGGACAATTGATGCACTCACGGAAAAAACGGCGGTGTTTTCATGTCGAAGATTCCATCACGTTGAATGTCGTGAAAGCCTTGTCTGGAAGAGGAAAAGGAAGGGCAGGGGATGGACCACGTCCACGTGGAGGAACGTACTTCGGTCTCTGACAAGACAACCCGTACGATTTGGATCCCAGTGCTCCGAATTAAATCATTCTTCTATCACGTGGAAACATATTTTTTTCTTGTGGACATTTCATCAAAATCGGCAGCTTATTTTGAGAGGGAAAAAAAAGCGGAATTTTCACTAAAAAAACAACAATTTTTTCACCTTTTCTCTGAAAAATTTTGGATTTCCAAAACAACATTATTTTAAGTTTAAAAAGTTACGAAAATTTTAAATCATCTCGAACGTTCAACATTGAGGTAAAGAAATCATATTTTTAAACACGACTAAAGAAAGGAAATTTTTTTAGAAAAAAAATATGAATCATACCAACACTCTAACAAGTGTCCTAGTCAAATGATCTACTTTTCACAAAATTGTCAATTAAGATTTATTGCACAAAAATAAACATAAGTACGAGTCATCTCACCCGTGTTTTTATATATATATTTAATAAGAAACATATTTTTATGATTAAATTATAGTTTCGTACCAATTGAAGCCAAGACGAATGTAAGAACTTTACTCGAGTGAGATAAAAGAACTTGTAATGCCCTAATTGAGGGGCAAAATATACATTTATAATACGAAACTTCTTGTATTGTAGTGTATATTTACTATCTGATCTAGAAAACATCATATTTATTAGAAGGTAATGAGTTATGGCGATGATTCTATTGTGCGATGTATGTAAATTAGAGCTAAATGAAAGGCAGCTAAGAGCGCATCTGGTCTTCACGCAAAGAACGAGGGGTTTAGGGCTCATCTCATATGTCCGATTCAGGCATCCATCTATCTTATTTTATTGACGCAATTAAAAGATCAGGATTTGTCCCAACCTGTCTTTTATTCCATGATCGATAGCAGCTCGACTTACGGCACTTTTTCCATTGATCGAAAGAAATATATTAGGACTAAGTGATGGAGCATCTTATCATATTCTAGCATTATTTTGGTACACAGGATTAGCTGGAGAACATATTCTATGGATTATATGTGACCAAACACACTCAAAATGTGACTTTCTATAGATTGAACCCTGGTCCCACCTCAACTATGATTTTAAAAAAGTGGATTCAAGCATTAACGACGGTAGTACTCAAATTTGTTGTAATGGGTAATATTCTTTGGGTGCTTTTCGATTTGTAACATGATTGGACCTTTACGAAGATTGTACGACAGCCAATACATTTTAATTTGATTAATCTAGTTATAAACCTTTTGATAATTTATTAATTTTACCGAAAATCACATTGTTACGAATTCTTTTAAAATGTTTTGGATTTCTATTATATTTCATTTCTTTTCTTTTCTTTTTCATATATCCTTCGTCGGTCGCTAAGTCTTGGCAAGGGTTGTGATGCCCTCATCAGATCTGGGTGAGGGGTGATTGGTGAGGGCAACCCTCACCCCCAGTTGCTCAATGCAACCCTCGCCAAGCCTCACCTATGGGTGATCAATGGAGGGAAATAAGGAAAAAAGAAAAGAGAAAAAGGAAAGAAAAAAAGGGAAAAAATTTAATCTTTTTTAAAAATTTGAAAACTATTCAAGTCCTCGGTGATTTCCGATTAAAATTGATAAATAATCAAAAGATTTAAAATGAAATTGGTCAAATTAACAAGTTTAGAACTGCATTTGCAAGTAGGGCATCTTGAATAATTTTTTGTTGGACCACTATAATTTATCGGGAGAATTACCAAAAAAGTCCTAAACCTATTGTAATTGTGCCAATTTAGTCCTAAACTCTCTTTTTTTTGGGTCAATTTAGTCCTAAACATTTTACAATTGTGTCAATTCAGTCCACCCGGCCAAAATTGGCCAACCGGCACTGACGTGGATGCCGGCCGAGGATAGCCGACTGGCGAACAATTTTTTAATATTTCATTATTATTTTTTTCGAATTTTTTTTTTTTTTTAAAGTTTTTTCTTTTTTTTTTCCCACCTTCTTCTTCCTCTAGCCGGTCGGAGGCAAGAGCCGGCGAGGTTAACCTGGCCGGCCACTGGCGAGGCTCGCCCCTGCCGGTCATTGGCAAAGGCAAGCCTCGCCCAGCGACGACGAGGCCGCCGTCGCCCAGCCAAGGCGAGGCTCGGCCTCGCCCAACCATGGCAAAGTCGAGCCTCACCAATGGCCGGCGAGGCCACCGTCGCTGGGCGAGGCTCCCCACGTCGGCCACTGGCGAAGGCGAGCCTCGCCCGCGACGGCGAGGTCGCCCTCGCCAAATCTAGCAAGGCGAGGCTGAGGCTGGGCGAGGCTCGCCCCCGTCAGCCACTGGCGAAGGCAAGCCTCGCCCAACGACGGCAAGGCCGCCCTCGCCAGATCTAGTGAGGTCTCGCCATGGCTGGGCGAGGCCGAGCCTTGCCTTGGCTGGGTGACGGCGGCCTTGCCATCGCTGGGCGAAGCTCGCCTTTGCCAGTGGCCGGCGAGGTCAGCCTCCCCGGAAGGCCAGAGGAAGAAGAAGGTGGAGAAAAAACAATTCAAAAAAAATATTAAAAATTCGAAAAAATATTAAAAATTCGAAAAAATATTAAAAAAATATTAAAAAATTAAAAAATTGTTTGCCGGCCATTCCCAAAATTGATGTTCACATCAATATTAAATTTTTGGCTCTGGAACTAAATTGACACAATTGTACTAAATCGGCAAAAAAAAAAGAGTTTAGTAGGACTAAATTGGTACAATTACAATAAGTTTAGGACTTTTTTGGTGATTCTCCCATAATTTATCTATCTTCACACTCTCTATGCATAAGTTAAATATAAAATGCTGTTGTGCTTGTGTCGTACAGGGTGGGATCAAATGTATTCAACACATATGAACTCGCGGTTGGGTTGTGCTCACGAAGTTTTCCAGTGTCGTTATCCTCGAATTGCCCTCTGGACTTAAATCTTTCAACTCGTCTCCATGATCAAGTCTCTTAAAAGATCGATCAGACGTGTGCTCTCGTACCTACGATGGTGGGCCTTGAGAACACTATCATAGTTCAAGACGGTAATGACCAAGTTCGTGCTCCGAAACGTGAATGGACCAAGCTTTTGTCCGGTCGACAGAGAATGAGGAACAATGCCGAAGTAGCACGCGCGCAAATCAATTATATCTCAAGGCAACCGCCGTCAAACCTATGTTTCTGCAACGAGTTTCAAGTACAGGATATGATGCATAAGTTAAATATAAAATGCTGTTGTGCTTGTGTCGTACAGGGTGGGATCAAATGTATTCAACACATATGAACTCGCGGTTGGGTTGTGCTCACGAAGTTTTCCAGTGTCGTTATCCTCGAATTGCCCTCTGGACTTAAATCTTTCAACTCGTCTCCATGATCAAGTCTCTTAAAAGATCGATCAGACGTGTGCTCTCGTACCTACGATGGTGGGCCTTGAGAACACTATCATAGTTCAAGACGGTAATGACCAAGCAAATTCGTGCTCCGAAACGTGAATGGACCAAGCTGTTGTCCGGTCGACAGAGAATGAGGAACAATGCCGAAGTAGCACGCGCGCAAATCAATTATATCTCAAGGCAACCGCCGTCAAACCTATGTTTCTGCAACGAGTTTCAAGTACAGGATATGAAACCGGAGAAAAAAAATTCATAAACCCTACACATCTTTTGGGTAATGGACAATTTGATAAACGCTAGCCTCTTATCGAACACAAGTAAAACCGCCATTAAAAACGATATTGCATAAGCCACCTGGGTAAAAAGAAGCTAAAAGATCAAGGTCATCGATTATCTCTCAATGCATCTTTCTTTCATTACACGACACAACCTTGTTATCACCCTCCTAGCAAAACCTAATACCCTCCAAGTGCAACATGCGGTGCACCGTAACAAGGGCAAACACCAAGCACTACACGGATCGGGTTGGTGGTTGTGAATTTTTAATGGCCCTTACCCTAAACCCGAAAACTATATCTTCCAAAATTATACATATTTACTAGAGACAATCCGAACCAAAGAGGGCATTCGCCAATACCACATGTCATCTGTTGAATGAGAGACGGCCCACTTACTGATTTAAATGTCACAATTCTTGCAAAAACCAAACATTGGGTTAAACTGTCACTCTAGTATTTTGATTTCAATATCCTATTCATTTGCACAGGAAGATGAATATGATAATAAGAACCTAACTGAAGAAACACTAAATTGAGTTCTAGAAAAACAGTAGGCTTAATCTCTGCTCATTCAAAATTGTAA
This sequence comes from Eucalyptus microcorys, assembly GCA_014182515.1. NCBI lineage: Eukaryota > Viridiplantae > Streptophyta > Magnoliopsida > Myrtales > Myrtaceae > Eucalyptus > Eucalyptus microcorys. Next base: position 32,164,497 of record CM024571.1, read on the forward strand.
ACAATGCCACAGTAGATGAAACAAAAACAAAGCAAATTAAAGGGGCAACTGTATAAGCCAAAAAGTTTCCTGCGCCAAGATATGAATGACTAAATCCTTCAAAATAACATGATTATGCCCCAAAATGATCATAATAATTAAGCAGTAGCTGCTCCTGCATGCTTCCTTGGTGCAGCTTCAGTCCCTGCATCACAACCATCAGCTCCATAAATCAGCAAAAATACCAAAAAAATTCCAACCAAGTGCAAAAAGAAACATAATCTGCAAAGACAATCAAATATCGTAAGAGTGAAGCCAATTACCTTCTCTGAAACCACTCTTGAACCTGCGAGGAACATTGCGGAGATACCTCATCCTACCAGTTCCTGTGGTCTTCCTTCGGATTGCCTTCACACTCCAGTTATCTAAAAATAGCGATTAAACACAACTCAAGGTGAGAAAAGAAGATTTGCACCTACCATATGCTATTGCAAGAAAGTAAACAATAAGTAACCTCATCACAAGCTCACAACTTGTATGGCGCAAAGAGAATGCGAGAGCAGGGTCATAAAGCAAACAACAGAACCTAACCTAGGTCGAAGAATTTGTACATGATGATTTCTATATTCATAATTTCCTTCTCAGAGAACCATCTTTAGAGCACAATCTCTCTTTTATTTGTGCAAAACCCAGCTGAAAGTCAATCCCTTTTTGTTCTTCTCCCAACCCAGGAATGGGAGAATACATCAAGGTGAAGCAAGATTTCTACATATGGAAGTCAGAGATAAGAATAGAATTACAATGAAGCAACACAATAGCCAACACACTCTCAGTTGAGACAGTTCTTGACTACCACAGTGCAAACAAAAAGTTCTGAGATAGTCCATTCGCCGTAAAGGAAACCAATAATTTCATACTTATTCTCTCTTTGCACTGATGTTTTTCTGATTTTTCGATCACTTAACTTTTCATACAACTATGATTATGACAAGGTCTCTACTCATACACACCTACAAACTCTAGACTATGAATTCAACTCACACATAGCTCCACCCACCAAATGTTCCTTCGACCTCGCAAGCAAACTACAATAAGCCTATACGCTTGAAGAATCAGATAATTCGCGCAACGAATCAACTCAATCGCCGGACTGATTCTCTCCTCGGTACCTCACATTTGAACCTCCTTCCCTCCCTCCATGTCTCCCCATACATCGATAAGCAACTAATCAAGACCAGATACAGCTCGTGCTCTACGCATACTAATGAAGCTCCACATGACGAAAGGAAAAATGCAAAACACCGATCGCAAGCGCGCGCCGCCATTTGCTCCGATCAAATTCTAAAGAGACGGGAATACGACGTGTACATACACTTCCTCTTGCGGGCGGAGGGGAAGCCGCAGGCACCGCAGCGGCTCTTCTGGAGATGGAAGCTGCGCCGCCCGCACCTCACGCACAGCGTGTGCGTCTTGTTCCTTCGCTTTCCGAAGCTCCCCGTTCCCTTACCCTGCAAAGACAAAGCATCCGCAGCGTTCGCTTTCTCAGTGATTCGCCATTAGCCGACATAGATCTCACTCCATGCTCAAGCTAGAGAGAGAGAGAGAGAGGAGCTCACCATGGCGCCGACGAGGAGGAGGACGAAGGAGAAACCCTAATCTGTCTGGCGAAAGAGCGGCGGGTGAAGGAGGTTTTATATCTCCTCGAGCGAAAGTGGAGAGGGTCTTTAGGGTTTGCATCGGTCGCAGAGCTGGGCCATGGGAGCGGGAGAGATTGAGCAGAAAATGGGCCTGAAAATGGGCCGCGCGTAAGCCCATTCTTTTTTTGGGCTCGAGTCTTGCCCATTTAACGCTTGATGGACCCGATCTCGCTCTGGCGGGAAGAGACAACGTCTCTTTAAAAAAAAAAAAAAAAAGACCTCCAGAGCGCGCGCGATTCTGTCACCGTCGCGGGGGATATCGGGCTCGCGCCGTCGCCGTCGTTTACAGTTTTGTCCGGGATCGATGAGTTCGCCGGCGGCGGGAGCTGAGCAGCCGGCGGAGATGCGAAAGAAGGGAGGAGGAGATGGGAGGTTTCCGGCGTTCCCGTACGAGCCGTACTCGATTCAGGTCGATTTCATGAGCGCTCTCTACTCTTCCCTCGAGCGGGGCGGCATCTCCATGCTCGAGAGCCCCACAGGTGTGTGTGTGTGTGTGTGTGTCTCTCTCTCTCTCTTTCTAGGCCTCCTCATTCTGCGATCTTCAACTTCGAGCGTGCGTTACTCGCGGTTGTTCGTGCGAGCCGCTCGGATTGGAGCTGGCGCGGTGTTTTCCTCGTCTCGGTCGATGTTTGATTGCGAGCGATGGCGTGATTCGTTGTTCGGGCGAGGAATTCGGGCGTGAGCTGAGGTTGTTGTGATGATCTTCGATTTTGCGATTGCGGATAGACCTCGCGATGAGCTAATTGTTTTGTGAAATGTCGTTTCACTTACCTCATACCCCTTTCATCGATTAGGAAAGGAATGCTGATTCTTCACCTTTCTAGTGTAGTTGGCCTGGACGGGACGCGTTTGCAATGTTCACATTTTTCCTGTGTACGAGATGTGATATCTGAAAGCCCTGTCAAGATCTCATTTTGACGTTCTTTTTATTAACTTTTTCTTTCATCTGGTTAAAATTAATCTGCAGCTAGTTTAGTTAGGTTAGATGGCGGCACTTATGTTCTTTTGATGGGTGTGTTCAGGAATTTACTTGCCTATGTCTGTGAGGTAGTGATACTTAAGAGTCTACTACTATCTTCTCTAACTTCATTTTCTGCTAACAGTTTTGGGTTACTGATAAGAATTTTTGGTGCTCATAGGAACTGGTAAAACCTTAAGCATCATTTGTAGTGCATTGCAGTGGCTAGTTGATCAGAAAGAGAAGCAGAAGTCCCAAGTTAAAGTCGCATCTGATAAAAATGGAGCAGAGTCTGTGTCCAATCCTGGTTCAGATGATGAACCCGACTGGATGAGAAATTTTGTCCACAGTACGGAAAACCAAGGAGAGGATAAGAAGAAAGAGAAATTTGGAGTGGGATTCGGCAAAAAAGGTGAAAGACGGAAGGGAGAAACTAACAGAGACTTACTTTCCAGAGATGGTAAGAGAGGGAATGGTGAATGCTCTGGAGAGTTTACCTCTGAGAGTGCTGAGAAGGAAAGATTTCAGACCATGAAAAGGTGTGAGAAAATGCAAAGTGGGAAAGTTGCAGTGGAATCAAATGATGACGAGTTTTTGTTGGAGGAATATGAGAGTGAAGAGGAAGAGAGCATTAGTGGTGTAAGATCAAAGAGAAAAGTTGGTGGGGTTTCTATTAGTATCTCAAGTGATGAGGATGAAGCAGCAAAAGGTTCTGATGAGGAGGAGGAAGAGGGTCTTAAGATTTACTTTTGTAGTCGGACACATTCTCAACTCTCACAGTTTGTAAAAGAGCTAAGAAAGACTGCTTTTGCAGATGAGATAAGCGCTGTGTGCTTAGGCTCCAGGAAGAACTTCTGCATCAATGAAGGTACTTAGCATGATAATATATAGAATAGACCATTTTGTGCTTCGTAGTGTATGCTTATCTGATGGAGGGTCTTTCAGAGGTTCTAAAACTCGGGAACTCTACTCGTATCAATGAACGCTGCTTGGAGCTTCAAAAGAAAAAGAAAAATGATGTCTCTAAAATCAAGGTATCATTTGTCTGTATGATTTTGTACTTTTTTTTTTTCCTCATATTGATGTCTTTGGATCTAGCTCATCCATCAATTAGCTGCATTGCACATCTTGAGATTCTAAAAGAAGGAAGAAAAAGTCTGCATATTTCCTGCTAAGCTTTGAATCGTTACATCATCTTTCCAAAAGCTACAGTTGTCAAAAGCCAGAATTTCTTTGACCATAGTTTCCCAAAGTTTGAGAGCCATCACTTCTGTTGTTAGTCCGTTTCTTTTTCAGCTGTTATTTCAATGTAGCATAAACTATTCCAGCATGCTGAACCACAACATTGCTTGTTTTATAACATTTCAGAACTTAGGCGCAGGAAGAGTGAGGCGGACAAAGGCAGTTTCTGGATGCCCAATGCTTAGGAAACACAAGCTACAGAGGCAATTTAAGGAACAGTTGTCTCAACGAGGGGCCTTAGACATTGAAGAACTAGTTAACCTTGGAAGTTCTCTGGGGACTTGTCCATATTATGGTGCCAGAAGCATGGTCCCTCCTGCTGATCTCGTGGTTCTCCCATATCAGTCTCTTCTATCAAAATCTTCTCGAGAGTCTCTTGGACTAAACTTGAAGAATAATGTCATTATTATAGACGAGGCTCACAATTTGGCTGATTCACTCATCAGCATGTATGATGCAAAAGTGACCTTGTCACAGGTGAGTGAATAAAGAACCTTGGCTGTTACTCCGCAACTTCAATTACTCAACATAGGTTCTGGTTGTACCTCCAGATCATGACTAAAAGTTCATTGTTTCTACATAGATTGACTGTCATTTTCTTATCAACCTTAAGGCAACAATCAACCTTGCTTTATCAGTGATAGGTTGACAAACGACCTTGCTTATCAGTATGCATATGTGGAGATCAGCAACTTGCATATCCAAACATAGAATAGACATCTAATAACGAAGCCAAAATAGCCTCAATGGAACTCTTTTCATGGGAAGCTTTGCATAGTTATTCTTTTACCTGCATAGCAACTTAATTTACTCAGTTTATCATCTTTTACAGCTGGAGGATGTGCATTGCCATCTAGAGATGTACCTAGAAAGATTCTTCAATGTCCTGGGACCCGGCAATCGGAGATATATCCAAACGCTAATGGTCATTACTCGGGCTTTCATGGGAGCTCTAAATGAGAAGAATAGAGATAATTTGGATACATCCGAAAATGTGGATAATCTTCCTGCAGGAAAAATTACCATCGCTTCTTCTATGGCCATCAATGATTTCCTATTCACTCTAAATATAGACAACATAAACTTCGTTAAGTTGCAGCATTATTTGAAGGAAAGCAATATCATTCACAAGGTGAAAATTTAGTCCCTAGCTTCTTCTTTTGCTTTCTTGGTGCCTTTCTTTTTCCTTGTTCCCTAATAGATTTTTCTAATATTTTATTGATATATTATCCTAGGTCTGTGGGTATGGCAATAGAATGGCAACTCTGCAAGCAAGCTCCACCTTCGATGAAAGTGCATCTTGTGGAGAGGATATGAGCACTTTATCCAATTTCCGAGCATTTGCAGACATGTTGCTATCTCTTACCAATAAGAATGCTGATGGAAGGATAATTGTGTCAAAGGCTAAAAAAACACTCTCTGGGCGACAAGGTGGATATATCAAATTTGTGATGCTCACTGGAGAGAAGATATTCTCTGAGGTCTGCTTTAAATTGCTAGCTTTGAATGCCTGATTTTCCTGGTGAATATTTAGGTGCCACAAAGCTAAACTTATTACCTTTGTAGATTGCAGATCAGGCCCATGCTGTCATATTGGCTGGAGGTACTTTGCAACCTATAGAAGAAACAAGAGAACGCCTGTTTCCATGGCTATCCTCGGAGATGTTGAACTTCTTTTCTTGCAGTCATATTGTTCCTCCAGAAAGCATTTTACCAGTTGCAGTCTCTCGTGGCCCTTCTGGTCGGCTCTTGGATTTCAGCTACAGCACAAGAAGCTCCTTGGCCACGGTAAGTATACTTGATGCTTTCCATCAGTCATTCACAATGAAATTGGTTTCATGTGCTAGTGATCTAAGTATCTCCGTCAATTAGTTGAAGGATGTACTGTTGTCATACTCCTGTTGCCTAATAAATCAGTGATTTTCAAACTTTGTCCTGAGTTAGCAAAAATATCATGGTCATTAGGAATTTCCAGTCTCTTTGCAGTTATCTGACTGCTTTATTCCTGGAAGGTGCTCTTAGTGGCTGCTGTTAAAAACTGTGTTGATTGCTTCTAATTTTCAGATAGAGGAGCTGGGGCTATTACTCTGCAATTTGATCTCTGTAGTTCCTGAAGGAATTGTTGTGTTCTTCTCTTCATTTGAATATGAAGAAAAGGTGTATAATGCATGGAAGGTTTCTGGCATTCTTGACAGGATACAGAAGAAAAAGTGCGTATTTAGGGAGCCTAGGAAAAACACAGATGTAGAATTGGTTCTCCAAAAATACAAGGAGAGTATTAATAATTTAGCTCAGTGCAATTCAGTAGATGCAGCTCCTCAAAATGGTGCACTATTCTTCGCCATAGTTGGTGGAAAGGTATCAGAGGGCATCAACTTCAGTGATGGGATGGGTAGATGCATTGTTATGGTTGGGTTGCCTTACCCTAACCCATCCGACATAGAATTAATGGAGAGGGTGAAACATATTGAGGGTCTAGGAGATGGCAATGCTATTTCAAATCTCAGCTTGTCCAATGATGAGCTTTACATGGGAGATGTTCAAGCTGGATTCAACATTCTGAGAAGCTGTGGCCACAGAGGAAAGGAGTACTATGAAAATCTTTGTTTCAAAGCTATAAATCAATCAATTGGTATGTTCTAACTCCTCTTTCTTCTAAAAATTGCTCAATTGCCGAACTGCAATGATGTCTAAGCAAGCTTCATGGTCCTTTATTGTATTTCTAGATCGAAGAAGTTTTATGGACTGTATTCTTCATTTAACGTCAAAGATATTATTTCAGTACCATAGATATTCAGATAATATTCATCTTCATTCCAGATTCTATTTTGCTTATCAGAAGGTCCTGTTTTATGTCTGTGACTCTATGTCAGAGACCATATAGGATGATTCTGCTTGCATTTTCTGGTCCTCGATGAAGTTGCACTGCTTCGCAGCACCCCCTTTAGCAAACTCTTTTGAAAAATCATACCAATCCCGGTTTTTAGTTGGTGATGGGAAAGGCAAACCTCTCTTGTTTGCTTATACAACTCTGAGAAATTCTATCCAGAACTGACTCTACTTCTTTGTTCACCGTCTTTTAGGTAGAGCCATCCGACATGCAGATGACTATGCAGCAATTTTGTTGGTTGACAAACGATATGCATCGGATCCCTCCAGAAGAAGTAATCCATGCCCAACTGACAGGCTCCCAAAATGGATCAAGGACAGTCTAGTCCCAAGGACAAACAACTATGGTGAAGTTCATAGGTTGCTACATCAGTTTTTCAAGTTCAACAAGAGTAGAGGTGGTCATAAGAATAAATGACATGCTGCTGCCTACTTTTTCAAATGCTGTCTTGAATTGATTGTGTACATAGCATATACTCCGGATATCTTGTGCCTGTTGGGTTTTGGCTGCTACGACATGATTCTGCCAGCGACTTTGGCAACTCTTGGATGTTGCAGTGGAAAGAAAATACCAGTGGCAATGGATCTCTCACACTGATTATAGTCACATATAATTAACTTGTTTCGTTAAATAGAGTAGAGAAGCTCTTTCTTTCTCCTCTCAAAACGTGAAGCCAATGTAGTCAAGGAGCCACTGATGTAGCTGTAAGGAACTTTCCAACCCCGGTATGATTTACTACTGAGGATTGAGATTGTCTAATATATCATTAAGGCCAGCACAATGCAACTTTTGGTCGCTCTGCCTCGTTCTTCATTTGCACTTTAATTTGCGGAGAAAAATATAGCCCCATCAAAACGTTCTCTTTGGCCATCATGTCAACTTCCTCCGAGAGCCATGTTATGCTAGAGATAATAGGCTGGCTCTAGTGGATGGACTTGCGGCTACAAAGCTTGTCAGAGTACGTATTTTAAGCATTTATTGCATAAACCCTACCTTCTTTTTTTTTTTGACGAGCATGAACCCTACCTTACTTCGCTTATTTTGCTTATCATCTGATGTCAGAGAGGGTAAATGTAAACGCAAAGCGTTATTTATCAATAGTGAACACAAATGAACGAGAAAGTGTTGTATCCATCACTGCACGTGCATTCTCTGAAGCCTGGAAAGGAAAAGTAATGCTGTTGAGGTGAAATGACCGCAGAATAAATAAAGGCTTCGCTGTCTTCGGTTGCAGATATCAGTCAGTTCAGTGTTCTCTCTGGGTTTTCTTGCTTCCTCATTAAAGGCTAGCATTAATAGCCCATGTACTGCAACGGCGTTTTTCTTTGGCACAAGATCAAAGCTGTGCCATCTAATCCAAGAAAGCTTGATTCAAGCATGAACTTCGTCCGGCGCTGTTGGGTCATATGGGATTCACATAAAGCTATCCCAAACAACTGTAATTAATAAATTGGGTCTACGCAACCTAGGTCTGGCTAGCAAAATAATTTCACTATGAGAAAGGTTTAAGATACAAGTTTGATCACTTGACATGATTGCATGCAACTTTCATGTCTAACTTCAAAGAGATGTCTCAAGATCATTGTTTACATAATTCTGCAGCATGTCACGATGACATGCTAGCCCGCGTTAGAGAACTTTCAGCATGGCAACTGATGAGAAAGTGACCATCATGCATGATGTTAATAATGGGTTTATCCTCAAATCAACTAGGATTTGGTCCCAACTTGGGTTCATGGACCTTCATTACGATAAAGTGCAGTAATTTTCACTTTCAGTGCTGTTGCTTAGACAGCAGCAACTAAGAGATATAATGCCAATTCTTGCCACCAAGTCCCGAGAGGTTCTTGTTCTGGAATTTATCACAACCTCCTCATAATTATTTAGCCTGAAGGAGTAAGAACATAAATTATATCCAGCAACTGAATTTTCCTACCCGATGACCATCTCATGCCTCGTGTTGTTTTGTGGATGAAAGATCATATCTATATCTTGGAAGCATTCCATTGCTCGACTTGTAACACATTAACTTCAAGGCTGTCCCTCGGGCCGAGTAACCATATCAGCAAAAGACAGGCCTATTCAATTCTTGATGATGACCATTCAGTGAGTAGGTTTTTGGGTCCAAAAAAATGGATCCCAGCAATGAAGTGCTGGAATTCATGTATTCATTCAGTGAGTATGTATGTATTTATTTAAGATAAAGACAATGCTTTTGTATAATTAGCTTTTACCAACTCTTGCCTTTACCTTTTCATCTTCATCAATGCCACCGAGCTTTAGACAAACCAGCAGTCAAAAACAAAAGATGTTATGATTACTGCCGGAGACCTCCAAGCCTCTTTAACATTAAATATCTTGTATCTTTTTGCTTAAATATAATACAGTGCCCATAACATTTACTAAAGCAATCTTCTGCTTGGTGGCCTGTACTACTTAGGCCTTTAAGCCTTCATAAATGCGGTACTGTGATCTCTCATCAGGTTGATCAGACGGTCACCAACAATTTAAGAGGGGGCATTTTTTCTAGACAGAGAGAATGAGAAAGCAAACAGACAAAATTCTCGTGTGGGGACAAAAAAGAGAGCCCAGAAAACGAAAAATCTCTTAAAGACTCCTATTGCTTCTGTCTCCAAGTAACCCCGAGAAATTTTCCTCTGTCATCTTCTCTCATCTCTGTCCTCTCCCTCATCACCGTACTCATATAAAACACTGGAAAGAACAGAAGCAAAAAGAAGAAACCGACCAGTCCGTTGTAGAAAATGTTGCTAAGAGACTCCATTGAGAAGACCAAGAACTTCTTCAACAAGACCATCGTGAATCTCAAGTTTTCTTCTTCGGAGGCTACCAAAAGCTGCCCAAGCCACCGTCTTTCCACCCATTTTCTTGTGGCAGCAGCAGACAGAAAGACCCTCAGATAGAAAAGTTCTATGCTGATTTCTGCAACGAGTGGGGGTGTGATCTTGACAAAGGCAGGACCAGAATTCAGAAGGATGCCAAAGTGCAGGTGAAGGATGGTGAAGATTCATGCAGTGACACAGCTACGAAGCATGTGAATCACCAGAGCCCTGTCGAGAACAAGCAACAAGAAGTGGAAGGAGATAGAGAAAAGACAGACAAGAAGAAGAAGAAGAAAGTGGTTGGTTCCAAGTCTGCGGAAACAGAGGAAACAGAGAAACAGAGAGGTCGAATGCAGCCGGGTTAGTGTTGGCAAAGAGAATGAAAGAGCTGGAGATGATGGACGTGAGCGATGTGGATCATGTTTTGGACATAGAGGAGGCGCTGCACTATTACTCCCGTCTCAAGAGCCCTGTCTATGTGGAGATTGTCGACAAGTTCTTCACGGACATGTACTCTGATTTCTCTCCCACTCCACAGCAACCACCCTCTCTCAGCACCACCAAATCCAAAAAGAGACTTGGGTCCGTCAGGTTTTAGATTGGCTCGTTATATCATGATTGGCCCTCTTCTTTCTTGTGCATAGGATTTTGATTTAGCCTTCTTTTTTTCTTTTTGGGTTTTATCTTGTCATTTGAATGTGGGATTTGCGACCCTTGCAATTTGGTTTGTCATCTGGCACTCTTAGATCTTTACTCATTCCAAATTTTATTGCGTCGATCTGTCATCTACGCTAGAAAAAGAAGTTTCTCCATTGTGGCCTATGCGATCTTCTAGTTTTCGAGGCATTTTTGGAATTTCAGACAATCATGCTTAAAAGTTGGTAACTTTTACATTTGTGTTGGTAAATCTTATATAAAATAGTAAGTTTAGAAAACTCATGATGGTAGAAAGTGAATTTTCCATATACCCTAGTCACTTTTCAACGTGATTAGTAACTTGTAGTGCAAAAGGATGAACTTGGCATGAAATGTCGAGTTCGTTCTTGAACACCAAGGTTATCAAGCCTGTTCGATGCACTTAAAGCATATCCAATTCTTGAACTGCTGAGCTCACCACGAAAGCAAGTGCCGATGGCTAACAACCATATGAGACCATCGTTTCAGCATTGCAAGTCGGGCTAATTGACTGCATAAATCGTGCGCTATAACCAATAGAAAGTCCTTTGGCTCATTCAGCTCCAAGACATGAAAAAGGCATCGTTTTGTGACAATCAAACCAATGAATCTGACATCTGATAACAAGTGCTCTATATTTTCATTTGATCTCATCACATCTCACCACATAAGCTTGTTGAGGTTTTGTTATATGCATACCTGGCACTTGACATTTACTGCAATAGATCTTCATGGTTTTTAAGGAACTGAATGAATGCTAAACAAGCCATATCATTGGCATCGATATAAAGTTCTCTCGAATCAATTTGTAAATGCTACAAAAAAATCATTTGATAATCAAATAAGAGAACTGATAATCTTTACAGAGCAGGCCATACCTCGAGTACATTAGGACATGCTCAAACTCCCTGTAAATCAGAGATACAGAATTATCAAATGCTTAACCCTGAAAGATGCTCCAACCTCGAATCTGGTTGAAGAAAATCAGAGATACAGAAATCCAATCCGAGCAGCAATGAGCTGCAGGAGAGACCAATAAAAGAAAAGGTCTCCCAACTTCCTACGCACATTCTGAGTACGTTGACCAAACATTGGATGACCAAACCATCGGTCGAGCCAATATCCTGCCTTATGTAACTTGGAAGGAACAATGGGCTGGTAATTTCCACAGGAAACTAGTAACCAGATGAAGAAACTAAGACATTGTGATCCTTTAAACGCTTTTGAAAATGGGCCAAGCGGGTTTGCAGTTGACGAATGCCCGCAGCCTTCTGAGCAAGGATGGCATTCAATTTAGTGACGTAATCATCTAGCTGATTACCAGGCTGGTCTGCTTCAACTAGTAAGTCCATCTCCTGAAAAAATTATAACAGTCAATGGCCATTCATTTGATATATTAAATTAACCATTCATGAGCATACTTAATATATATATATATATAGGAGGGTACATGCTCCGCAAATTTAACAAGAATCACCAACAGTGCATGCATGATAAGGAAAATCAGATGGTGGAAATTGTGACATAATTCCAAATGACCATATGAGAATATTGTGCCTTCCAATAATGTAATCAAAGGCATTAAAACATCTGGTTGCATCACAAACTCCATCTTCGGACTAGCTACTCCATGCTTAAAGTGCATCAGGCAAATGCAGTGAGTATCAATCTCAGCATTCACTGAGCTAATCAAAAATTGCTAAATCAATCAAATAATACCTCTCTGACAATATTCATTGTGTCTTCCACTTGTTTTCGGTGAGCATTTACCAGATCTTCCTCTTCCTGAAAGCACATACAGAAGCTTTTGAACCTGACAAACTTTCATTAAGAGTAGTCAAGCATAACTGTCACAGCGCACTTACCTGTAAAAGAGCATCTAAATCATCACCAAAATGAGAGTTATTAGCATCTGATCTCTGCTGGTCCTTCCACTTTGTCTGGGCAAAACTAGGTTTCTGTAATTTTTCTTCTGGGGCAGCGCGATTCAAAGATTCAAGTTTCACATTGTTCCTCTTCCACTGTGTTCTCTCTGGTTCATAAAACTCTTCCGACACATCATAATCATCTCCACCTGTTTGTTCTGGCCACGAGGTGGTTATATCTTCCTCAAAGTTGGAAGCATTTGATGCAACAGATGACAAAGGTAAGGTAGTTGATTCCTTTAGATTCGTAGTTGAAGATAGTACATCCTTCTTCGGATTGTTTCCCTTTGAGAGGCTCTTCACCCTGGAGAACAATTTGTAGGAAGCTATAATCAATTGAAAACAACCACATAACCTTTACAAGCCGCAATTCTCTGCTCGGATATTTTACCTGTCAGCATATCTTAAGGTATTGAGAGTATGCTCACAAGAACCAGAACTTGGAGAAATGCAGGATATCATGACAGTGCGAGAGTTGCCAACAAAGGAATCCCTGAGAACTTCGGTTAATTTGCTGCCTCTGAAAGGAATATGACCCTGGTCATTGTCCAGAGCTCTAATGCATTCCTTGAGTGCAAGTAGGCTCTTATTAATTTCTGCACCTTCCATTCTGCTCACACATATAAAGCAGTCAATACAACAACAAAATGGAACAGCATTCTCTACTACAACAATAACATCAGAAAAGTTATCCACAAATTGGCAGATGGATAGTGTTATAAACAGGCGGTATTTTTTATCTCAAAATAGCATGGACGAGAAAATAACAATAGCACTCTTCCATTGGTGACAGTGAATCACTTCGATGAGTAACCCATATATTTCATGAGCAGAGTCAATTCCACAGGATACAGAAATTACAGACCAAACACATACAACCCATCAACCTAAATATGTCAAAGTCAGACAGTCACCATTCCCACTGAATTAGGTTCTGTGAATGTCACTTCAGATTGTTAGTTAGCACCTCTAACGAATAAGTCCAAGTATTTAAATATCAACTTCTATGCAATCATCATTTCATACCATCTGAATATCACAAATATTGTTTTAATGTGATAGAATAGTATTGTCACTTTTCTGTGTCCATACACGCTCAATGACTTGATAATAATTGTCTAAAAGAGAGAACATCTTAACATGTAGCATGAAACAGAGGGTAAATTACCTTGTCTGTTTGTCATTGTCGGTAGTATCGGCACCACGTTCACTTCCTGCAAGATCAATGAAGGAGAGCTTGCCCACAAGACGGGGAGGCTTTGACTCGCTGCCATCAATTGACCTCTTGATGGCAAGCTGAAGTATGGCATGAGATCGGGACGATTCTTCATTGGCACCAGTTGTGCCAGTACTTCTAGTTGCACTGCCTTTCTCAATTAGTTCTTTAATTGTCTCCACATCAGAGACTCTATACTCCTGTAAACCTACAATGCATACTTGCTGCTTGCCATCCTCTCTCATGCAGAGTTTCCTGCAAATGTATAACCAAAGCTTTTAAACTCTAGTATATTTTTAGGCCAGGAATGCCAGATATATAATCAGAAAACCTATGCAGCTTACTTCCGATCGCTCAGAAGATCATATAGTTTTCCTCCATATATTTCAAAGAAGCTGAAAAATAGTTGAAAGCCTTGGTTGCGGTAAGTGTGGTTCATCAACCTCAAAATGTCACGTGATGCTTTAAGGGGCAATGGTTTCATAGTGTAAGTTTTTCCACTTCCTGAAGAAAATATGACATAAACAAGATACAGTGAGAATTACACAAATAACACTCAGGTATTATCTACAATTGAGGTCTACCACTCGTAACACATAAATTTCACGAGAATAGCAAATCAGAATACCTTTTATCTACAGTTGAGTTATATCCAAATTCTAGAGGGAAACCAAAATGCTCTTGAATGACAACAAATAGCAAGTTGCACATTCTCTCAGCAAATGAACAAGGGAAGCAACGCATGACAATAATTCTGATGAACAGATAGGTGAATTAGAGAAACTTGTTGTACTCTCACTACATTCACATGGTGAAAAGCAGAAATAAGTGATTTCTTGAATGGAATGCAGCATGTGACTAGAACGTGACCAAGTCCATTAAGATGTCCAAAACCACGGTTTACCTGTCTGTCCATATGCAAAGCAAGTAGCCTTAGTTCGTTGAAAAATTATAGGAACTATAGGCTCCACAGTCTCATGGTAAACCTGCATAACCAAAATAGAAAACCAGAGAGCATAAGCAAAAGATCGCAATCTAAGAAGCGATTTCATCAGTATCTCTTGGTAGTACTTCGACAATGTCCTGTACTCACTTCATCATTTGACACCTCCTCATTTAGTACAGCATCAAAAACAAATTCATGTTTTTCCACGTACTCGGTCAAGTCAACCTGAACATATAATCCAATAAGGTCAGTTCTCAGCAAAATGACGGCTGTGTTTCAGTCAAAGGCTGAAATTGAAGAAGAATATACACGTGAAAAGATGAATGACAACCTCTCCCCCCTTTCTCTTCCCACCTCCAAAAAAAAAAAAATCCGGGGAAAAGAGAAGAAACAAAAAAGAAAAGGAATCACCATCACCAGCTTATATTGTCATTGAAGATGTGAACTTCAATTACAATGTGTTCATGGTTTTGTGTTCATGGTTTGAACATGTAATATTACTTGTGTATCTAATAAGCGGTAACAATCACCTTGAGTTTAGTCTCATGGACCGTAAGGGCATTAGAATGTGTCTCTACTATGTCTTCTTCATTTTTAGCCAATTCCTTCTTGTTAAGTGGCCTCTTTCGCACCTGCGTGTAGGAAAGAGATATTATAAGCACTGGAGCCAAAGGGACTTGCTCAGATTGGAAAGAAAAAGAAGAAGAAGAAGAAGAAGAAGAAGAAGAAGAAGAAGAAAGAACAGTGCTCTAGACTAGAAAAGCAAATATAAACATTGTCAACTCAAAATAAGCCATTGGCTAATTGACAGGTATTACAAATTGGTTTAGCTTAAAATAGATGATATAGATAAAAGAGTTGGAGAACACACCACAACTTTGATCTTTGCAACAGAACTAGTTTTGTCCTTGTCTGCAGCAAAACTTTTCAACAGGTTATTCTCGGGTGGGGCACGAGCTCTCCCAGCCTGTTTGTTGTTTCGCATGTATGGTTCAGAATCATCAAAGCTTCTACCACGAGGATGATATATAGAAGGGCCATCCTGGAGGCTAGAAACTGGCAGCTGTTCCAATAATAGACACACAATAAAATTGTTGAAGTGAAATGATAGTCTTCCCAATATAATCTCCTAGTTCAAAAAGTTTTACATCATTATGGCACCACATCCGAGATAAATGGATTGGTATTTCAGACAGGTTGGATGTCAAAGCAACCATTCTTCTCTCAATAGTCAAGCAATTTTTACCAGTACAATGTAAAAGCAGGTTAGGAGCAGATATCCTAGAGAAGGGTACCTTGAACTTATTGTAATGACTAATGATGCAAGATGTAACTAAAGTCTTAAGCAAACATCAAAACCCCCAACAAAGTGCAAGATCTCTTCATAAGATGAAAAGCACACCTCAGGAAGAAGTTCGGTATCAAAAGAGTGTAGATCTAGGAGCCCAGGACTGAACTCACTTGGGGAATCCTCCCCATTCTTTCTCTGGTTTGATGACCTTGTATTTGTGGGAGGTGTTGAAGGCTCCATGTAGAACTCATTCCCTCCATTATAGCTCCTCTGGGCATTCCGATACATTCGTGATCCCTGGCCTCCACCGCCGCCACCATAGTAACCAAAGTCCTAATCAAGTTGCAAAGCCAAAAGCAAAGTGAAAGGCATGAATAATCTAAGTCCACACAATTGCACGTGATCCTCCAACTAAAGAGAGCTCTTCCAAAACCACAAGCTGCAAATGCTATCGCTTTCCCAGATAAAAACAACAATTGAATATTTTCTTCTTCACCATTACACTAGCACTTTGAGGAATGCTCCCAACTTTAATTCGAAAAATCAAGCATTCATCAAGGAAAGAAGAAAACAAAATCGTCAGGCCACCAAATACGTCTTGAAATGAACTCAATTCTTCAATAACCCCGCTCTTTACTTTCCCTTTTCCTTGGGAGAATCTAAATCACTAGAGACACCCTTGGTCATCGCGATATCCCATTCCATACAACACAATACACACATATACAAACGCTCTTAATCACTAAAGGTAGCTCCCATAACTTCAAAACCATAAGCATCGTCAAAAAACAGCCGCCCCAGTCACAAACTAGAGCCGGATCTATCGAGATCCAAAGACCCGAGGTCATCGCAATCGCCCTCATCCATCTACCCCGACAAATTCAATTCCGGACTTCCCTCTCCAATTCCCTTCGATTCCAGCCACAGCATTCGATCCGGCAAACCAGACGGAGACGAAATCGACAAGGAGTACCTGAAGAGGAGGAGGAGGAGGACCGGACGGATTGGAGGAGGACTGCAGGTGCTGGAGGCCCGCGGACTGGAGCCACCTCCCGTTGGACGAGCTCTCGAAGAAGTTGTCCGAGTACTGCCGCTGGTGGTGCACCGCCGTCGCACCAGATCTCTGCACCTGCCTTCCCATTGTACTCATCTCTCTCTCTCTCTCTCTCTCTCTCTCCTCCCCTCCGCGACAAAACCCAAGAAAATCACCTCAGCTCCAACAACCGCCGCCGCGAAAGGCGCTCGCCGCCGGCAACGGGAATCGCCGCGCCCGCCCGCCCGCCCGCCGTCCCGCGAGTCCCGATCGGAAGGAGCTCACGAAGCCCTCGCCCTCCCGACAAAGTGCAGGTTTTAGAGAGAGAGAGAGAGAAAGTGAGGGAGCTAGAGAGAGAGAGATGGGGAGAGTTAAATGCAGTGAAAGATCTTTTTCACATGGAAGGTGCCGTCCTGCTGGTGGTCGCGCTCTCGCCTTTTGCCTTTACGGGGAGGAGCAACGAGGCTGCCACCATTGGAGTGAATAGTGAGAGAAAGTAGTGAGAGAAAGTAGTGAGAGAGAGAGAGAGCAATGCGAGAAGGAGTAAAAACGACGACTTGGTAAGATTGATGATGGAGGATGGAGGATGATGCCCTTCTGCTTCAATTTTCGAATTTTGAAGTTAGAGAGAGAGAGAGACGGGGGGCAGGGCCGGCACGTGCGGCTCGGGGCGCGTGCACGTGCCACGGCTGTCTGTCGCTGTCCGATCGGTTGGGAAGAGAGCGTGAGAGGGGTAGTGCGACGGCGTTTTTGCGGGGGGTGGTCCCCACCGCTTTTTTTTGCGTGGCCGTCGTTTGAAATTTTTTGAAGGAGGGGGCTGAGAGGCGGAACCGTCCCACATGGTGGGGACGAGCGCGACGCGTCGTTTTGATGGGTGAGTGTTTGTCGTTTTGAATCTCTCTTTTTGCGTCGTTAATTACTCTGACCGAAAAAATTGGCAGGGCGCGTTCTTCGTGGACTTCGGGCTCGTTCGTTTGTTGTTGTTAATGGGCTTTTTCGGCCCAGGGGTCTTGACATGGATTTAATCTCAAGATACATAAATGCCTATGCACATAAGACGAAATGACGAGCCGCGGCAAATGCCAAGATCTTTTGATGATGCTAATGCTTGGTCAAGTCATGACAAGTAGGGTCTTGAGACGTGTCCTTGAATAATTACTTCACTCTAATTACCGTTTGGTCGATTTATCTCGGAGATTTGAAAATTGGTTTCGAAAACCGATCCCTACAGTGAAATTATGGTTCACATCAATTTATGCTTTCAAAAGTGTCCAGTTCGTGAAAGAGTTACACCTTGTTAACACATCAATGAGCTCATAAGTGCTACTCACCAACCTTTGACAAGAGGGTCATCGGCCAAGTTAGTCGTTATGGTTCACATCGACAGTCCTATAGTGAATGATACCACTTGATGTTGATCACCCCTTCGAGCTTTCTCACCTATTGAAGGTGAAGCTTTCTTATAATCAAAAGTTGCTCTTCGAAATGAAAGAGGAACATGCCAATATGTCGGTCGATCAAGTAATAAACTTGACACTGGATTTTAAAATTACGATATTTGTGAAAAAATACATCATCGGCAATGGTGGAATGGTTACTTACTATGACATCTATTGTATAAATCATTACATATTCATCTGGAAAAGGTTTGCATTCTTAGGTTCCGTTTTTTTTTATGAAAAATACTTTTTAGGCCAATGGAAAAAAAAAATAAAAGTGAAAAAAATGTTTTCCAATATTTTCCATTCTTTTTCTTTCACCTCTAGACCAAGAACTTTCTTTCACAAAATGTCTTTTCCTTTTATTTTTGTATTTTCTTTTCTTTCTTTTACTTGCTTCTTCTTCACCTGATCACTAGCCACAACTATGGTCCACCACCAGCAATGGGTGAGCTCAAGTCTTATTAGATAAAACAAGCTAAGGAGAAGCCTCACCTGAGGTTTTCAGAATTTGACGAGGTTCTAGCGACTTCAAGCAAGCTCAATCTCACCAAAATTTGGTGAGCTCGAGCCTCGTATGCTTGTGGCAAGGCTTGAGCTTGCATGTGACCAACGATTGGCCAAGGAAGAAGAAAAAACAGAAAAGAAAATTAATCAAAAAGTTGAATTTTTTGATAATTTTTCTCAAAAAATCAAATCAAATACCAAATGGCAAGAAAATATTTTATAGTGTATTTTAGGTTTCAACCAAACACTAGAAAATATTGTTAGT
Organism: Eucalyptus microcorys; assembly: GCA_014182515.1. Classification (NCBI taxonomy): domain Eukaryota; kingdom Viridiplantae; phylum Streptophyta; class Magnoliopsida; order Myrtales; family Myrtaceae; genus Eucalyptus; species Eucalyptus microcorys. Next base: position 32,183,400 of record CM024571.1, read on the forward strand.
TTGCTAGAAAATGGCTTCTTAAAAAATATTTTCCAAAAATATTATATTTTTTGCAAAACGAATAGAAAATATAACAATTAGGAGAGGCTAGCCTGCCCCATGGCCCATCATTGGTAAAAGGAAGAAGAAAGGAAAAAATAAAAGAAAGAAAAAAATCATCAAAAATAACAAAAAATCAAAGAATATTGAAATATTATTAAAAAAAATTATTCACGTCAGCATTCATGGGGCCATGTAAGCTAACTGTTGTCCACGTCACTAATATCTAATGACTAAATTGGCACTACGTCAAGAGATTTAAGGCTAAATTGGCATAATTAGAAAATTTAGAACTAAATGACACTAATACAATGAATTTATGACTTTTCTAACAATTTTCCCAACCAAGATATATTGATTAGGCAAGAAAAACAATGCACGAGGATACAAGTTCCTTGGCCTGATTGATAATGGTTGGCTCGTTTTCTCATTTTAGCCAATTCCAGAACTTCATTATGCACAACATCAGGTTAACATAGGGATTCCCATGTCGCATTGCTCTCAAAATCAAAAAGAATCCGTGCTACTTACTATCAGTAATTATCAGTCACAACAAAAGTTACTGTTTCTACGAAAAGGTTGCAACATAAAGTCATCAATCTGCACACAAAAAATCTATTGATTGTAATTATTGATATATAGTCCAATTCATTTATCTTTTGCCTATTTGTCCAGTAATACTATGCTTACCTTTCTTTTTACACGTTTATTAATTCGCATAATGATGGAAACTCTAATAAGGTCGTGCTATGCAAGTTACCATAAGAGAGTTACATGGTATTGGTGCACAAGAGAGGCTAAGGTAAATTTAATGATTAGGACTCAAATCAATCATTTTGCAACAAGTGTTGAACTCCTAATTGTACGTAGAGAATAATTAATATTGGACATTTGTTTTTAGTCTTCTTACTTGGAAGAAAAATTGCCTCCAATTGATTGTATGATTGATCATGATCACGAGCTATTCTCATGGAGAGCACACAAAGCTTAGGTAAAGCTAAAGAATTTAGTAATTATAGATATCAAAATAATGAATTTCATAGAAAATAAAAATTAAATTTTCCATAAATGGAGAGTAATTCAACTAAAGTAAGCATTGCTTGAGAGCGCTTAACTTCAAAGTTGTTAGGCATCTTGTTATTCTAGTTGTCAACTAACTACCAACTTCCATATTGAAAGACATAAATATGTCACCAGACTCTCCGTTGACCCCATTTTCATTCTCTCCCTCTGGCAATACTCTAATAATGATAATTCGTCAAAGCCAATACAATAATCTTGATACGATCGCATCCATGAAATAATAATTGCAATTTGCATAAAATCAACATGTCAAAATAGTTTTTTCTTCCTTTTATTTGGGTAGCGAATGTCTATCGCAAACTTGGATGAATCTATCAAAGAGCAGTGCGAAGAATGATTAAAGATGTATAAAGTTTATTTACAAAATAATATAACTAGGTTTTATTTGTGGGTCATGTCAAGCCAAAAATTTTGGGTAGTCTCAAACTGTCACATAGGCCAAATTCCTCTCCATCAATTGGTTGCCACCTGTCCAGTCGAGGGCCAACTTTTCAGTTAGCTCACCTCTTTCCATCTTTTATTCGGGATTTCAAAATTAAAAAAGTTAAAAAAATTAATTCAATTATCTCCTAATTGAATCGATTGACCCAAGAAGCATAAGGTAAGTCAGCTGGTCTAGGTCAATAGACCGCTCTTTTTCTTTCCTTTCCTTTGGTCTATTCATTAAAATTGAATTCTCTACCTTTAATTTGGGATTTAAGATTAAAAAAGTCAAAGAATTAACTCGATTATCTACTAGTTGAATCAATTAACCCAAAAAACGTAAGGTAAACATGTTCAATTGACCAATCAAAGTTAATATACTGCCTTTTTCTTTCCCTCCCTTTGGTCATCTTCATCAAAATTGAGCTCTCCATCTTTTATTTGAGACTTAAAGATTAAAAAAGTCAAAGAATTAACTTGATTATCTATTAGTTGAATTGGTTGACTCAAGAAGCATAAGGTAAGCCAATTCAATTGACCAGTCCAGGTCAATATTCCGCCTTTTTCTTTCCCTTTGGTCACCTTCATCAAAATTAAGCTCTTCATCTTTTATTCGGGACTTAAGATTAAAAAAGTCAAAGAATTAACTCGATTATCTACTAATTGAATCGATTAACCCAAGAAGCAAAAGGGAAGTCGGTTGACCATACAATGGCGCCATTTTATTGGAAAAATTGCTGACTTTGTTGAGAAAGTGGGGCATTGAGAGGAAAATTTTCAGTATCACATTGGATAATGCATCATACAACGACAGTATGGTTAATATTTGGAAAAGTACACCTTGAGATCATCTTTGTTGTGTGATGGCAAGTTTTTTCATGTATGTTGTGGTGCACACATTCTGAATCTTATTGTCCAAGAAGGTCTAAAGATGATTGATGGATCATTGCAAAATATTAGAGAATCTATCAAATATGTGAGAGCTACACAAGGAGGAGAGCAAAATTTGAGCAAAATTTGTTGAGTGTATAACACAGTCTTGCTTGAAGACGGGTAAAAAAGTACGTCAAGATGTGACTACTACATGGAACTCTACATAGGTGCCTTGGTTTTTGAGCATGCATTTTCCCATTTGAAGCTAATTGATTCTAACTTTCTTACATGTCCATCACCTGAGGATTGGGTTAGAGCCAAGAAAATTGCATTCTTGTTGCAACCTTTCTATGATATTTCTACTCTCTTCTCCGGAGTTAGATATTCCACGGTGAATTTATATTTCTATGGAGTATGGCAGATTCAGCTTCGTTTGATAAATGCAAGGAATAGTGAGGATGTAGCTATTAGTTCTATGGCTATGGCAATGCTAAAAAAGTTTGAAAAATATTGGAAGTGTTACAGTGTTGTCTTATCTTTTGCTGCTGTATTAGATCCTCGCTATAAGCTACACCTGTTAGAATTTTGCTATTCGAAGTTGGAGATGGATGATCATGTGGAATTTGTACGGAGCATTTGCGAAAAGGCTTTTTGATGAATATGTGACCTCAACATCGAGAGATGATCGCTTTGCATCTTCAATTAGTCGAGGTAACATTTCAGTTAAGGACATTGTCGAAAACATTGGGGACAATCTTGATGAGTATGATGCATTTGAGAGTGAACACTTTGGCTCGCAATCTACTAAGTCACAATTGGATTTGTATTTAGAGGAGCCCAGGTTGATAGAAAAAAACTTCTTGATCTCAATGTCCATGATTATTGGAAAGCTAATTCACAATGATATCCCGAGTTATCTCCCATGGCACGTGATATATTGAGTATTCCTATCACTACTGTTGCCTCAGAGTCAGCCTTTAACATTGGAAGACGCATCCTAAATAAATATCGTAGTTCCTTTTCGCCTGAAAATGTGGAGGCTGAGCTATGCACCAGAGATTAGTTATTTGGAGTTCCGCCTGAGGAAGATCTTGAAGACGAGTCTCTCATTGTCGACTTCCAAGACTATTTGCATTAGGTACTTTCTTTTATTTGTAAAGTTCACTATTAAATTATCTCTTTTGTCTCCGGATTCAAACTAGCATGTTAAAATGTTTTTGTCTTGTTCTTGCAATATTATAGGTTCTTACGGATCAATGTGTTGAGTTAATGTCTATGGAAGTTCTCATATATATGTGTGTGTGCGTGCGAGGATATATATATCCGAACATTAAATGCTAATGCAACATAATAATGAAATTCATGTGCCGTATGATGAAGTTTTGATTTGGGGTTGTAAATGATTTTACGTTATTTGAAAAGCTATAGCTTGGTGGTGCATAACTAAATGTGCTTTTGTTCTTGTTGTGTTGTTGCACATGTAAATTGTAGGCAATGCTGCAAAATCTGTTGATTGCCAAATATCTGAAAAGATAACTCAACTGAAAGAACAAATTGCAACACTTGAGAAGCGTGAAGAAAGGTTTGTGTTACATGATACATTTGTTCTCAATATTCCATATTCATCGTCTCATGGATGATACAATATGGCATAGGTACAAGACTGTCTTTGTAAACCGAATTTCAGTGTTTCAACGGGTATGTTGTGAGCTTTTTGGTTATAAGGTGCCTTCTCTGTACTTGTACCATGTTTTTCCTCTGATATGGCAGTTGACTTCTTGGTAAATTGCAGATATCTATAGAAGCTTTCACAATTTAGGAAGCTAATTAGGGGTGGCCAACCATAAACAAATTGTACCATGCCTAATTAGTCCATGTGAACATTTTTACATTGTTTCATTATGACATGGAGGGGGAGAAGATATATGGGGATTTGTAGGTTGGGGAGGCATATATAAGTATTTTCTTCCCACGAAAAGTTATGTGTTAATCAGAAGAAAAGTTTCATCTCATTGTTAAAAGATGAATTGTAATTGGTATCAGATTTAGAATTTTCTACCTCCAGAATTGAAGATATCATCATATTTGGGACTTGGTCATGTTCTGCAGTTGGTTGACCTGTATGAAGTCGACTTAGTTTGGAAAGAGAGAAGGGTGATAATTGTATGTGAAGAAGTTTCTGAGCATTACATCTTTTTGTCTATCTTTCTAGGATTTCTACAATAGTGGACAGTTTTGTTTGAATTACATATGTAGTTATAGAATTATTTTCTTTGAACGAGCAAATGAGATTCTTATTAAGAGAAACGTTTACTTTCAATTCCAGATTTGATGAAGCTCGCGTAAATCCAACTTGCGAAAGACCATTTTCATTCTTGCCTTCGCGAATGTTTCATTAGATAGTGTTCAAATAGCTAATACTTAGTTTCACATTGCAGTTTTCAGTTGCTCAATAGTATGCTCACTTTAAATAAGAGAAGCATGTGCATAGTCTAATTCTTCATAATATTTCAATTTATAGGTTTTTTTAACATTTTTTTTTATTTTATTTACTATTTTTTAATTTAATTTGAGGTTTTTATCCAATTAACATATAGCTTAAAGTGAGCGCGGGTTTTTCTGGAATATTAGTGGGTTTTAGCAATATGGGTTGGGTATGTGTCGATTGGGTATGGGTCACTAGATTTACACTACAAGAACATGGGTCAAAACGGGTTAAATGAGTTAAATATGGGTCGACCCATTTTCTACCCGACCCATACCCGACCCGACCCGACCCACCCATTTGATGGGTATAGCCGATTCGATTGATCGGTCCAAGTTGATATATCACCTATTTCTTTCCCTCACTTTGGTCGTCTTCATCAAAATCGAGCTCTCCATCCTTTATCTGAGACTTAAGATTAAAAAAGTCAAAAAATTAACTCGATTATCTCTTAATTGAATTGATTGACCCAAAAAGTAGAAGATAAGTCAATTCGATTGAATAGTCTAGGTCGATATATCGCCTTTTTTCTTTCCCTCCCTTTGGTTGTCTTCATCAAAATCGAGTTCTCCATCTTTTATTCGAGACTTAAGGTTAAAAAAGTCAAAGAATTAACTCGACTATCTCCTAGTTGAATCAATTGACTAAAGAAGCAAAAGGTAAGCCACTTCGATTGATCAGTCCAGGTCAATATACCGTCTATTTCTTTTCCTCCCTTTAGTTGTCTTCATCAAAATTGAGTTCTCCATCTTTTATTCAATACTTAAGATTGAAAAAGTCAAAAATTAACTCAATTATCTCTTTATTGAATCAATTGACCCAAGAAGCAAAAGGTAAGTTAGTTCAATTGATCGGTCCAAGTTGATATATTGCCTTTTTCTTTTCCTCCCTTTGGTTATCTTCATTAAAATCGAGCTCTCCATCTTTTATTTGGGACTTAAAATTAAAAAAATTAAAGAATTAACTCGATTATCTCATAATTGAATCGATTGACCCAAGAAACGGAAGGTAAGTGATCGATATCTTATAGGAGGGCTAGGACAACATGCTACATCGCAAGGGCCATAAAGAGGCTCCAAAACACTACAAGAAATAATGGACTTGGATTTTCCTATACTCGGAGGAAGGCTAGGACAACAACCTGGACAACAGGGCCACTAGGAGCAACACAAGCTCACTTGCAGGCTCCACCAAGAGCACAATAAGAAATAATGAAATTGGATTTTTCCTGTATTCGAAGGAGGGCAAGTTGGACATCAGGGGCTACCAAGAGCAAAACAAGCTGACCTATAGGCTCCACTAGGAAGGAATGAGGGAAACAGTTACTCGGCTTAGCATGCAAATTTACACCTAATAATGAAAGAAATCAAATTATCTTTATTCATTTTGATAAAAACTCATTTTATCTTGCTGTAGAACCCCTTTTCGTTCCTCCAAAATTCAAATAGAAACTTGTATGTGTTATTTTCACTTTTCAATCTAAGAAATTAGAGAACAAAACTTCATTTTCAAGAGTTACAAAGGCTCATTCTATCTTGCTACAAAACCCCTTTACGTTTCTCTAAAATTCAAACGGAAACTTGCATGTGTTATTTTCACTTTTCAATTTAAGAAATTAGAGAACAAAACTTCATTTTCAAGAGTTACAAAGGCAGTGAAGGCAATTGATAGTTCGTGGTTTGTGGTTATGTCAAGGTAAGTAAAATTTCTAGTCTTAAGTTGGTTTAAATCTACTTAGTTACTTTATCTTGATTGGTTGGGTGAGAGGTAAAGTCTTGATGTGCATGTCATGGATATGGTAATTGTTAAGTAACTTTGATAATTTCTTACAAATTCGCTCTACTTCGCTTTGGTTTGTTCTGGTTTGTTCTGTATGGTTTTGGATAGCCAAAGCATGTTCATTTTGCTATTTTTATTTGATGACACATTGCATGTTCATTCTGCTTCTTTTGGTCTCATTCTAAATAATTAGAATTCGGTTGTTCAACCATATTTGTCTTGATAACCCATTACATATTCGTTCTACTTTTTTTTTTTTTTTTTTTTTTTCATTTTGGATAATTAGAATTGGTGTTCAGCCATATTTGTCTTAATAACCCATTATATATCTGTTTTACTTCTTTCTACTTCATTCTGAGTAATTAGAATATGACGGCCATATTGGTCTTGATAACCCATTACATGTTCATTCTATTTCTTTCTACTCTAAGTAGTTAGAATTCAATGTTCGGCCATATTTATCTTAATAACTCATTGCATATTCATTTTGCTTCTTTCTACTTCATTATGGATAGTTGGAATCTGATGTTCTACCATATTTATCTTAATAGCCCATTGCATGTTCGTTTTACTTCATCCTACTTCATTTTAGGTAGTTAGAATATGATTGTACTATCATATTTACCACGATGACTCATTGCATATTTGTTCTGTTTTGTGCTGCTAGAATTCTACTAGTCAAAATCTGTTCATTTCACTTGTTTATACTAGGATTTCTGATTAAAGAATTTATTCATTTGTGAATCCATTCACTTGTTGAATTTGTCAACTTGTGAATCTCTTCATTGATAAATCTGTTTATTGGTTCAAACGAACTTTATTAAGTTTGAATCTATTGCTTCTTGAATCTATCAATTTGTAAATCTGATCGTTGATAAATCTGCCAATTGGTTCAAATAGACTTTATTGAAAATGAATATATTCCTTTTTAAATCCATTCATTTGTTGATTCTCTCCATCACTGTTCATTTGTAAATTTGTCAATTGTTGGATTTATTCTTTTATTCCATAAGCTTTTTTAAAGCCAAAATTTATCATTTTGATCATTCAAACTTTACGACTATAATGTACTTGTTTGTTCAAACTTGGTATATACTCATTTGATTTATTAGCTTTTAATATATAAAACCTGCTCAATGTCCAAATTCATAATGTACTCATTTGGATATTCAAACTGCAACGACCCGAATATGATTATGTCTTATTTCATATGCGGTTATTTGATTAATTATTAAATTGAGTTGAGATACGTATACTTTGCTTGTGAGTATACGTATATCATTGCTTAAATGAGATTAATGTGATTCCATCACTTGTATAGGGGTGACTGACGATACCTTGTGGTGGAAGTTCGCGGAATGCCCCAGTGGTTGTGTTTCGAGATATCTCGAAAGTTGATATGCTCGGATATCCTGTGATGAAAGTTTGCGAGATGCCTCGAAATTGAGATGCCCAGTAGTTTGGATGCCCTAAAAGAGTTCGGGAGAAGAAAATATTAATGAATAAAATATATTATTATGTGTAGATCTAAACATTGCTTAAATGGTTTGTTCGTGTGAAATATGGTGCACATATACATGAATTTGGATGGACATCCATGGTAAATGAAAATAGAAGGTAAAGTCTATTTGGGTTTGTATCACACTTATTAAATGATTATGCATTCATTTTGTATAAACTAGGTGAAGTAGTAAGAGGATTTTTCTAATATAAAACTAAAGATTTCATTTACTAAACTTTGACTCATTCTTTTCATTTTTCAAACATATAATGGACACACTTCAACCTTTACACTATAGAGTCCCTATGTATTATGAAACATTTTATGAAAGTGTGCTTGAACCATAGTCTGGAGTAATATATATCAAGTGTAGTTCTACGGTATGGGTTGATATAGGAGATTTCGCGAAGTGGGTTCCTTTTTTATTCGTCGCCTAGTATCGAAATCTTGACGAAAAGTTTTTTGGTCCGTTGAGTGGCTTCGATCTAGACGATGAGGACGTGGCAGATAAAGAAGTTATCGACCATAACTTCAGTCTGGATTTTTGTACAGGTAAACTTTTGGAAGTATAGTATAATATAATATGGAGATAGGCCTCCCTACCCCTACCCAAACTTCTGTCTTTTGCTCGTGATGTAATGAACTTGTGAACTCATATGTGGTATAAATAAAAAAAAGCATAAGTATGTCGGTTATATTTGTAAGGCTTTAATTATTAAAAAGAATATTTATACAAGAATGACATGTCGGGTGACGGTTCTGGGTGTCATAGAGCGAGCACTTGCTTTTGCATCTTAGAGAGTCACCCGGATGCATTCACACCAAAATAGGTACATTTGTTACAAATGCGCCATTCGTTAGTTTTTACTAAATTGAACTGACACCACAAAATACCACAAACTAGTACACCTCTAACAAATTAATACACCCGTCAACTATCGAGTATCATCTAACTTAGTAATTTGACGATAAAATTTATCGGAAACTAATGAAGGGTCGGCAAAGGCCAATGGGGGTCGTTAGGGCCTTGGACAAGGTCGGCAACCCTCACCGACTGCACCCACGCCTAGATCTAAGCGAGGGCCTAGCAACCCTCGCCTAGCTATGGTGGCCCTTGGCGAGGGTTGCCAAACCTCGCTGAGGGCCACCACAACTGGGTGAGGGTTGCCGGGTGCTCACCCGAGGTTAGCGAGAGTTGCCGGCCTTGTTCAAGGACCTAGCAACCCTTGCCAATCCTTGTCAAGCCCTTGCTAGCCCGTTTTGGCGATGGGGGCGAGGGCGGCAAGAGAATCTGCCCTTGCCTTAGCTACTTTTTTGTGTTTTTTAAAAATATTTGTATTTTATTTAATTAAGCTTATGGTTAAAAATTAGAATTAAATCCAAAACGATGTAGTTTTAATTTAGTGTGCCATGTTTTAGCCACACCATCACCATAGTAGGAGAGAGAAAATATTTAAAAAGCCATGTCACTATTTTCCATTAGTTTAAATGAACGAAGTTAATGGAAAGACTCGATTATACCTATTTGATAAGTTTTAGGATTTGATTACACTTTTTATAAATTTTAGAACTCAATTGTACGATAAATTTTAGAATTTCGAGTGAACATATTCCTATTTTGTTTAAATATGATCAAAATATATCCCTAAGGGTATAGATTATATCTTCATGTAGAAAGAATGAGACAGCTAGTATCATCAGCAGACATCTTATAACATTCTCCTCCTCACTTTAGAGGAGTTGGTTCGTAGTTCGTTGACGTGCCATCTTTGTCGTTGCTCCTCTCGTGGCTGCTTTGTCTTGATTTCTCCTAGGCATTCATCCATGAAAGAGTTAGATTCCAATGCCGTACAGAGATGGTCAAATAGGCTGCCGGTGAAGTCTTGTCTGCGCTTACTGTCAAATAATCAATTGATGATCAATTTTGTGATTCTTGTAAACTGTTTAAAGCATGCATCTTGGAGGTTCAGACCTCTATGAACTAATGATAGTCCATTTTACTTAAGCATAGCGTGACATCAAAAACATGTTGCGACATCTTGTGGGAACATACTTGTACTGTATCATTCTGTTGGCTATTTCACTTAGGTTGCAAATTTACTGCAAAGGTTCTCAAAAGTTGCATATATCCAAAAGTGACGGCAAATCATGGTGATGAGTATGTTCTTACTGCTATTCTGAGATAAAGGCGCGCCGGAAAACGCTAGTTACTATGTTTGAAC